>CM067224.1:23415442-24615442 GCA_034190945.1 Octodonta nipae
ATATATCCCGCATATGCGATTATCATTTAATGTATTATATCAAACAAAATATTATGAACGCAAACATGTCCAGTACTTTCCACCACTCCAGGCCATATATCCCCCATGTTAAAACTGTATCTACGCCACAACCTATACCAGACTTTATACTGCTGGTGACACAATGGTTTTTACACAAAAATTTGGCACAGACTCTGGAATGGCCGCCAAGCTATGTATGCTCAGTGATTACTCAAGAAGGCCTTGGGCAGTTTTGATGATTTAAACGGTATTGTATTAAGGGATATTATAGAAAGGTACCATATATATTTTCGATAACGTGAGATTTACGGTATTCCGAAAATCAGAAAAACTTATAGGTAATTAGGGGACTACACTTCAGTGAATTTCACTGAATCTACACTGTTTTCTCTAAAACGGCTCAACCAATTTCACTATTTTAAATTGTGTTCTATAAAGAGAGGTTCCACCTTAATTCCGTATAATTTTCTATAACGTAAAGCATACCGTTTTACTGAAAATCGTAAAAATATGTGCAAAAAACGGTAAATATCAATGTAAATGTCAAATTGTCATCATAAATATCTGGCTTAAAGGTCAAGATATGGCATGAAAGTATATCGATATGCCATGAAAGTATATCGTACAGGGTGTTTGTAACGGTTTTCATTTTATAACGCTTGCAGTCGAGTGAAATGGCATAAAATATTCCATTAGTGTATCGAAAAGAAAAATTATTAGGTGAGCGCTCTTTTCTAGAAGGTGGTAAGTTTGTGTGTGTGTGTGCGTGCACCGAAATTCAGGCAGCAAGCAATGGGGGCAGTTGAAATAAAGGGTGAAGTAAAATTATAGTTTGACAGATGGGTTCAAAAATCTTTATCAAATAACTGTGATATGGGTGGTACATAAACAGTTTCATATATAGGATGGTTTAAATATAAGGTAGAATAGAATTAGGGTAATACAGAGTGGTTCAAAAAATGTTATATTAGGTGGCAGATAAGTAGTTGCGTATATAAAATGGTTGAAATAAGAGTGAAATAAATATAGAGTGGATAAGAAAACTTTAAAAAATTTAAGTAAGCATATACAGTAAGGATATTCCAGTTCTAGAGCGGGGGTTGAAAAAATGTTAGAAGTAGTTGCATATACAAGATGATTGAAATATAAGGTGGAATTATAGTTATACAAGGTGGTTAAAAAATATTATATAGTGTGGAACATAAGTAGTTGCTTATACTTGAGATATGGGGCGATGTAAAATTATAGGTATACAGGGTGATTTAAACAATAGAAAAATAGAAACAGTAAATAGGTTGGAGAAGATTAATACTTATACAGGGCGGTTGCAACATCGTGTAAAGTTGAATTAAAGTTGTACAGGGTGATTCTGAAAATGATAAACAAATTATTTATATTGGGTGACCTACACAGAAACAAATACAGGGTGGTTGCAATATAGGGTGAATTATTGTTACACTTACAGAAAATGTTCAGAAATAATAAAACAAATAAAGAGTAAAAAAAATATGAGGATAATATAGAAAAAATACAAATTAGAGAGAAAGGTATAGAAAAGAATATGCTAAAATAATCAAAAGATTTGTACATTAAATCAAATAAAAAAGAATATATGTCAGAAAATAGTGATTTATTGCACACCGTTTCTAAACGGTTTTTACTTTAAGCCCGTTGAAGTTGATTCTTCTTTAAATATAAATTATTCAATATGATATAGACCATCTAAATCTATTTATGTCTCACAGAATAACGAATACGAAAACTATATTATTACTAATTTTTAACTCTTTTGATAAAATAATTATTGAAATTTGTTCAAAAGCAATCGATTTCTATGGATATCATAATAAATATTTGTACAATAAAACTATAAATAATAATTTGGTTCTTCCTGTTTTTTTTTTGTCCTACAGTGTACGTCAAAGAATGTTTCTGTACTGTTTGTATTTGTGTAAGTAATATTTTCTATGATTTGTATTTCCTTTCAACTCTTTTTGTTTGGTTTATTTTAACCACGTCACGTCAATTTTTTAGTTTAAAATCAAAAACATTTTCCTTGAATCAGTTTCAACTAATTCAGTTCATCAAAGAATTTAATTTAATCTTAAACGAATCACCCGTAAAACAATTATTGAATGCCAATTTATCCACTCACATAAGTTACCTCAGTGATTGACTAAAATAACTTATTGATCGACAGCAGTTTTATTATCAAATATAAAATATAAATTTATTACGGTTGTATTTGTAGTACATCTCATGCATTTTTCAATGCTGTATTAAAATTTCTTTGACTCGTCGTTAGTAAAGAAATAAAATAAGAATTGTAATAATGGGGTATGAGAGTTATTATATATTAACGACATCATTTACAGGCCTTGACGATGAAGTATTCTAGATATTCTTCATTTCGTCTAGTCAGAACCTCGAATCCGGATATTCAAGATAAATTTAAATTCAAATTATAACCAGAACTACCATGAAGGGTGACGATATAAGGATACACTTGCTTATTAAAATTTAGTACAATTCTACATTTATAATTCTTTTACTTCTTGCTTGATCATATGAAGTCTTTAGTGCACAATGACATATAGGTATTCCAAAGTTTGTATAGTGATATGAGTGTAAAATTATAGCCTTTCCTATTACATTCTAGCTCTAGGAGTCAGGATTTTATTACCTCTTCTGTATTGGGATGGCACGTTATAGTCGACATCGATGTAGTCATTCATAGGCAATAATTTCGCCAAAACATCACTATTAACTGAAACTATATGTAAGTGATATTCTAACATAGGTAAACGTTTTACCGGCTAGGGAACTTATCGTGGGGCAAAATAATTCCATTATTTGGAAAACAGTTTCGGACAAAAGTTGTCCGGTCTCGAGTAGTCCATAAAATTTCCTAAAACGTCTAAAATATGAAACAAATCGAAATCTAAAATCTACCACGAACCAGCAGTTTTTGTTTTTCACTTTTCTATGCGAAATCTGCAGTAAAAATTAAGTATAGCCGGTAATTGTCATTTTCTTTCCAGACACTCACGCTACAAATTTTCTCTGAAACTTTTTTTGGAAATAATGGTACCGACTTGAGACAGTACCGTGTGTCAAGGTAAATGTCCCACCAGGTGTTTTGTTTCTAGTCGGAACCATTCATTTAAATACTTATTCAACATTATACATTATTCATTAGTTTTGACGTTTAAGTACTTCTTGGGAAACAACACCAGAGTTACGAAAATTGCTGTATATTCCAAATGTTTCGGGGTCTAGGTCAGATCCCGTTGTCAATGGTTAAGAAACTACGATAAAAAAGGCACAATTCTAAGATGTAAAATTAAAATATTTAACAATATGTATTATTTGATTTCTGAAGTAACTAAGAGAATTTTATTTGTTATTTCAGGGTAGCACAGAAACTTCTAAAGATCACATAATCATAAAGGTCCTTTCAAATTAGAAGAATCTGAAAGGGAGATCTTCAGAATTTTATGTGGCGTTCCTAGATGCAACTTTGTTATAAGATAGTGCATTCACCAAAAATGCGACCAAAGAATTTTGTTGATTCAGTGATCCCATTAAAATCATAAGTCAAAACCTAGGAAATACCTTATGAACTATCCCGATATTGGGTTGTTCACAAGGACATTACCATTAGCAATTTCTTCCTTAATCATCGGCAACCATTAAAGAATTAATTCTAAGGAGGTAGTAGCGATACAATCGTTTTCATTTAACAAAATTAAAGCAGACTCTTTTAATTTTTTTAACGACTGTATCGCTACTACCTCCGTAGAATTCAATCGTTCCTGGTTGCCGATGTTTAAGGAAGAAATTGCTAATGGTAATGTCCTTGTGAACAACTCAATATCGGGATAGTTCATAAGGTTTTTTCCTAGGTTTTCTCTTATTATTTTAATGGGATCACTAAATCAACAAACTTCTTTGGTCGCATTTCTGGCGAATCTTATAACAAAGTCGCACCTAAGAGCGCCGCATAAAATTCTGAAGATCTCTCTTTCAAATTCTTCTAATTTGAAAGGAACTTTATGATTGTATGATCTTAGAAGTTTCTGTGCTACCTTGTATATTACAAATAAAATTCTCTTAGTTACGTCAGAAATCAAATAATACATATTGTCAAATATTTTAATTTTACATCTTAGCATTGTGTCTTTTTTATCGTAAGTTTCTTAACCATTGACAACGGGGTCTGACCTAGACCCTAAAACGTTTGGAATATACAGCAATTTCGTAACTGCAGTGTTATTTCCCACGAAGTACATTGAAAAATATGCCACAAATATCATCCAGAAAACTACCTTTTTGATGAAGCTTAATGCTCAAGTTTTAGTTACCAAAAAGTAATGAATTTCTTGAAAAGCATTTTTAAAAGTTCTTAAATCACTTATCTCGGTGACAAATAATCCAACCAGTACTTATAAAACACTCATTATGAAGGATGTCTGATTCTTTACTTGTCCATTGGACGAGTTTAACTCACATACTAAGGGTTCCGTAACTCCTTCAAGATTCTAATATTCCAGTTTCAGACAAGCAGGGAACGACTGCATTTTCTGATAGTTACCCTAATATCTTTTAAAGGAAGCGTTTTAAATTTATAAAAAATATACACTTTTATTTTTACTTTATCTGCTTCATGATTCGGTTAATTTTTATAAAAATATGTATTTAACTTTCTGATTTGGCCCCCATAATTAACATTAGAGTTTTATTTCACCAATAAACTTTCAGGAAAACCTTTTATAATCTACTGTCTGAATGTTAGGCTCTGTAGATTGGAAGATAAAGGGGAAAATAAGTCAAGTTTTAAATAATAAATTATCAATGTGTACAAATTATTTAAAAATATAAATTATATATATATTTTTCAAAACTTTAGATAGTGTACTTTCTAAAGTGGGAATTAAGTCGATGTTTAATATTTTTGTTAATAAATTTTAAAGAAATGATTTAAAATTATAATATATTTGTAATTAATTCACATAATGAGCCTTTTATTTGATATATTACATAATGCGTTTGAAAATTGAATTTTTATTTTCCATTTAATTCTATAATGTGTCCCCAAAATCAATATTGGGGTTTTCTACTAATTTTTCTTATAAATTTCAAGTGAGCCCCAGTACCGCGAATTATTTTCAAAATTTTAGGTAGTATTGTTTCGGAAATAAAGCTGGAAATAAGAATTTTTTATATATTTTTGTCAATATCTTGTAAACAATTAATTTACAAAATATGAAAAATATATATTTGTATTCCTCATAATAAGCCCTTTCATTTGATGTACTGCATGATGTGTTAATGTCTAATTCTATAATTTGGCCCCAAAATTAATATCAGGGATTTCTTCGTATTTTTCCTGTAAACAAAAAATTTTAGGTCTTATAGTTTGGGGAATAAAGGGGAGGATGGGTAAGTTTTTAAATATTTTTGTTAATATATTTTAAAATATTCATTTTAAAAATATGAAAAAAAATACATTTGAATTCGTCATAATGAGCCCTTTGATTTGATATATTACATGATGCGTTAGATATAATTTGAATCTTGTTTTTCACTTAATGCTGTAATTTGCCCCCTAAAAATAATATTAGGAGTTTCTCCTTATTTTTCCAGTAAGGGACTATATCCCTATTTTTTTCAAAATTTTACGGCTTGTAGTTTCGGAGATAAGGTAGGAGAATGGGTAAAAGTTTTACTTATTTTTGTTAATATTTTTAAAATAATTTATTTTCAAAATATGAAAAAAATATATTTGCATTCGTCGTAATGAGCCCTGTGATTTGATATATTACATGATGCCTTAGAAATAATTTTGATTTTATGTTTTCCATTTTATGCAGTAATTTACCCCCTAAAATTAATATTACGGGGTTTTCCTTATTTTTCCAGTAAATTTCAGGTGAGACCCTACATATCTATTTTTTTGAGAATTCTACGGATTATAGTTTCGGAGATGAGGTTGGGGGCATGGGTAAAATTTTTTATATTTTTCTTAATATCTTTAAAATAATTTATTTTAAAAATATGAAAAAAATTTATATGTTTTCGCCATTTGATATAATACATGACGTGTTAGAAACAATTTTAATTATATTATATATCTTTAATTTTTTTCAAAATTTTACTTCTTATAGTTTCGGAGATAAGAGTACAAATTTTTTTTCATTTGTGATATGTACTCCTCATCGGGTCATCAAACTATACACTGATACCAAATTTCAACCTTTTCCGTCTAGTAGTTTAAAAGAAAATTGCTGTGATGTGAGAGAGGGAGAAATTTGGAGTGGTATTATAAGGGTATCTGTATATTGTATATACAGAATCCTAAAAAATCAACAAAAATGAAAATAGAGACGTACGCGGTATACGTATCGCAGAACTGCAAGTCTTTAAACGTAAAAAAGTCACTGAATTTATAAATGTAGTAAATTTAATTGTGCGGCATATTTACCATATTTCACTTTTTGTAATAAATTAATTTCCCAAATACCCTTCATTGGGATTACCACACCCATAGCATAAAGCGCGGGTGCCAAATCGGTAGGCAGCTAATCGGCATGACGATGACGTCGAGATAATTGAGATTTTCGGTGCAAAATGTGCGAGAAGGAGACGGCGCGATAATTATCTACGGTTAGATGATTTGTTAAAAGGATGAATAATGAACGAGACCACAAAAACAATTTGTTGTCGGTTCAAGTTGGGATACGGAGTAATAAAATTCCAACATTGGTATCTCTGTGTGGAAAAAAGGCAACACCTCCCGAAACAACAAGCGAGTATGATGCCTCGTTGGCAGCTTAAGATGGGCGTTAATTCGTTTTTTACTTAATGAATTGGTCTGGCCACAAAATCACTTATGCCGAAATTAGAATTCAAAGAAAATGAATAGGCAATGTTGTTGTTTTTGTAGTTTCTTGTGAAAAAATTGTAATTAAAAGTATTTTGGGTAACTTTTTCGTGCAATTTGTTAGAGAAAAGAGGTTTGGGACTCCGAAATTTGTTCCGGATCTGAACTCGACTTCAGTGGATTGATAATAAAACCTAAATTAGAAATTGAACATATGACAATATTACACGAAAATTTAGTGTTTTCAGATTTTAGTATTTCCAACATTTATAACAGTGAAGCTGTTTTGAAGGAGGGAGAAGTTGAAAGAGTTACATTGACAATTTATATGTGGCGCTCCTAGAGGCAACTTTGTTATAACAATTCAATTGCTTCAGTGACACGATTAAACTGACAAGGAAAAATGATATATTGGAGAAACGTGTAGTCCTATAAGCATGCGAATAAACGAACATAAAATTATATACAGCAACGTCAACACTAAAAATCCAAAATTTGTGAAGAAGCTTGGGACCTAGGACACAAAATATAGTTTGATAATTCATCAACACAAAAGAATAACACAACATGAAAATTAAATGAGTCTGCCTAAATTCAAATAAATAAAGGCCATTGCATCACTTCTACTTCTACAGAATTTAGTTATGTCTTTCTATAGATAATTAAGGAAGAGTTTGGTAATGATGATCATTTTGATGAGCAGCTATATATTGGAATAGTTCATAAGGTTTTTCCTAGGCATTCCCTTACGACTAAAACATCAGTATTCTTTGTTCGCTTTTGACTCTTACACATAATCTTTAATTTTGTGCAAAATAATTTTACAGACCCAAAGATTTAAAATTAAAAATACTGTATGGTGTTATTTCTCAAAAATAAGCTAGATAATGCCACACATAACATTTAGAAAACTACTGTTATGATAATCAAATAAAGGGCATCTAGTGCTAGCAGACTAGAAGTCATTAGTCTAAACGAAATGTCAAGAACTGTAACAATTTCAGTGCTATGAGATTTAACGGAAAAATATAATTGATGCTTTACATTCCTATTTATTGCAAAAAGTACACATTCTTTGCTTCGGTATATTCATCATCAGTAGTATATCCCATGGCATAGTCATGGTGGAGCCACCTTCTCAATATTCAACTGAACGAAAATTAAAATATTAAAAGATAACAAAACTTTTTATTTTTAAGAATATCAATACGATAGTTTTCTTGAGTTAGATTGTAATAGCTACTTTTGATAATTTTTTTCCTCACCCCAAGATTTTGCCCCATTATAAATCAGAATCTGTCTACTACGACAATGGCCATACTGACCACTGATGGAGAAAAGCCTCTCTCGTAGTTTGACACGAGCCTGTGGACTGCGCTCCCCTGCTTTGGCTCTTGGACAACTTGAAAAATTCTTCTTTTTCTTCATCGGTTATCTTTCACTCCAGTCACGATGAGCATAATTCCATTTGAAAGGTAGAACGATTTCTATTGTGTCCAATTCTTCGATTGGTTATCATTGGAATCTTCTCTCGTATTGTGAATCCTAATAATGACCTTTCCATCTTACGTTGCAGGAATTGAGTTTTTTTAAATGTTGTTTTTAGTTAGTTTAGGAAGCAGACGTTCCGAATCTGGAACGGCTCCAGATTCGGAACCTTTATGTGCTAGTTTCCCTGAAGATCCTAGATGTCGGTCTTTACATCTCGCGTGTTCAGAATGTCCAAAATACCTCGGCAGAGCCAACATTATCGTTATTGTACAAAAATGTACTTATCTGTTTCATCAATTTAACCTTCCCATATTATTAAATTTTAATTGCTTGTAGGACACTTGACAGTAGACTAAATTTGGATTATCTTGGACATAATTTAACCATTCAGAATTATCTGGGCTGGGTTTGATGTCTAGCTAAACTTAAAATATATATTGTTTATAACTAATTTTATATTAGTATAACTCATGAAATACAGTAGTTTGCACTTTCACAACACATCAGAAAATAAAAGATGACACTGAAACAAAAAAGAAAACCTATTAAAACAACGCGTAAAGAAAAAATGCTTTAATAGTTTATAGTAAGATTCATTTTGTGCATTGTTATAATACAGCAATGATGATAAAAATGGATAAAATTCAAGCACCTTCATACTTTGTGCCTATTAAGACTCTTAATCCATATGTTGGAAACTATCGAAGCACAGAGTTTCAATAAAACTAGCCAAACATAATTCTCGTGTTATGCAAGTTTATGGGTAAAAAAATCAACTTTTAGAGTCTATACATCTGTCGAGGTACTTTGTGAAAATTGTATTCGATAAATAGTCAATATGAGTAACAGAAGCACTATTGCATTTAAAAGAATGTCCCGTGAAAGCAATAATGCCTTAAAATGTTTATTGGGTAATAAAAGCGTGGTTTGAGATAAATTACGAAATATCACAGTATTTAAGAACGTGTCTGTAAGGACCTTTAAAGATTGTCCATGGAGACTTTTAATCCAGAACTATTAAATACCTAGAGTTTCAACAAAATTATCGGAAAGCCACTGTACATAAAAGTTCTGCAAGGGGATTTTGGGATGAACACGGTGAAAAAACTCTATTTATCCCTTACCAGGTGGATTGTTCTTTTCACTCATTTCCCCTTACCAACTTGAGCTCTTCGATTTTTTCCCGACTTTTCCTGATTTTCCAGAATATGGACGGCCTGCTAATTCAGTATCATCATGATCATCATCATCATCATTCAACCTGATCTCATACACTGAGAGATATAGACTTCCTCCAAATGTATCCAGATTCTTCTGTTCTAAGCAGTTGCAACCCAATTTATCTGTATGCTTTTGATATTCATCGGTTGTCCTGCATCCTCGCAATATGTCCACATCAATTGCATTTTTGCTACAATATGTGGTTTACCACATACTTAACTTTTAACCACTTCTTTATTTCTTATCATATCCCTTAAAGTGATGTAATTTAAGTATTCATTTTTTTAGTCAATGTCAAGGTCTCCCCAGCACAGGCAAGACTGGGGGGACGCTATGATTCAAGGATTTCAATTGATTGACACATCTCCCTGGAACAAATCTCACAGTTTACCAAAAGAATTCCATATTGTTTGATTGTCTCTACTAATTTTTAAATAATGTCCCTGGTGTATAAAACTCGCTACCGTCTGAATATCTTTGTTATCCACATTTATTGAGTTATTAATCACCAGATTCATCATTCATTTCATTTATTGTGAGACTAATTTTCCTTGTGAATTGCAGATCATGTATCTTACCTCGAGGCTCGCTTAGGTTATTAGTTATGAAAAGTATATATTCTGGAAACTTCAGGTGGTGTAGCCATTTCTCGCCTATGTTGATTCCTCTATTTTTCCATTGTGGAGTTTTAAAAGCGTGCTCCATAACATTTATGAATAGTTTTAGTGACGGTTTTATTAACTTTTGTAGTGGGGAAATGTCGATTAAGTTACACTAGTTTTGTATACAGTACTTTTGACATATTCCCACAAAAAGTAGTCCAATGGTGTCAAATCAGGATGTGCTGGCCATTCTATCGATACGCGCCTCCCAATTCACCGATTTGGAAAAATTTGGTTCAGGTACTGCCGGACACTGATTTCTTAATGGGGTGGTGCTCCATCTTGCTGAAACCAGATTGTATTGGTAGGAACTTGTGGGTTTACTGGATCAGGATATAAGTTTGTCAAAGTTGACATGACATTATTTTGGTGCAGTTCTAAACATTTATCTCCATTCAAGTTGCCATCAATAAAAAAGGGACCTACGATATGATTTCCAACAATTACTGTCCAAAAATTAACTTTTTCAGGATATTGCTTCTCTTTAGACCAAAAGCGTTGCCGCTATATATTTTGACGTTAACATCACCGTGAAGTGTAAATGTGCTCTTATCAGAAACCAAAACATCTTCTAATTAGATCACATTGTTATCTAACCTTACCATTATTTGTTCACAGAAATACGATCATTTGTAGAAATACGATCATTTGTAGAATTGTTATTTTGTGCATTTCTGTTAAATGAACTATTTTTCTGATATTATTACGTACAGTTAACAAAATTCAAACGACAGGCAGACAAGATGCTAAGGTTATGAATTTTGAAGAATATAAAACTGTTTTTTTTTTCAAATCAGTAAATATGACCGCAGGTATGGTTTTTGCTTACTACTTCAATATCTATGGGAATTAAGTATTTAGTGTAATGTAGCGAATTTGTGAAATAAATTCTTTTATTAATGTTAATTTTTGTAATAAATCTAAAAACACTTAATATTTCCGAAACAGTTGAAGATAGGTGTAGAACATTGTACATGAATTATGTCTAGAATTTTCTGGAGAATCCAAAAAATTAATAATATTCAGGGGCTTGCATTTAAAATAAGAAAGCTGCTATTGGCCACTGTCACATGACAAACCCTATATGTATTTTTTGTTGAAAAAGTGTTTAACTGAATTCTGTAACTATAATTCTAGTGGCCCTTTATCAATCATTAAATATATGCAACTCATGGTGGCTACCCTATAAATCATGTCTTTTTCTAATATTTTTTAAAATCACCCTCTATAACTATAATTCATTTCACCATATATTGCATCTATCCTATATTTGCAACTGCTTATGCGCATTTAAAATTACAAATCGACGTGTCCAAACGTGTTTTCCAACACGCCCACCTTCATTCGTTATCTAATTTATTCCATTTGGCTGATCCACAATGTATACAATATATATAGTACACAATTCAGTACAAATAAACAAAAACCATATGCCTTTTGTGACCAATGTTTGAGCTCTTTTTTCCAGATTAGGCATATTGTACATCTTTTGTGAAGAAAATTAAAAGCACAAGAATAGCAAACCTGAAAGCGTTCTAAGGATAAAATGTAACGAATTGGCTTACAATTTTTACCAGTGCTCTTTCTTAACAACAAAAACCTAAAAAAACGCCAAAAATTTAGTTTGTTAGGTTGTCCTTTGCAGTAAAAAAATCTAGGTATCTAGTTGGAAGTAAAATGTTATGTTGTTCTTGTTTGAAATTGATAGCGTAAACTAACAAACATTAATTATGTTTGAAGTGAGACTCGTTAAAAATCACCAGATAATATAAACGAATCGGATAAGGCCTGTTGCAAATCCATTCTTTTAATGTATTAATAAATAACATCACGCTGTTTAAAAATAACTCACACTGTTTAAGATTCTTCTCATTTCGGTAATAAAATACGAATTTTTATTGGTGTCTAAAACCTCTTTATTTTATTAGCACCATGTGACGATTGCTAATTTATATTTAAATTAACCAGTTAATAATCTCGAAAAGAATTGTTTGATAAATGAATGAAGAGTCGTTACGAGGGCACGTAAATCCTACCTGGACCATTAAAAGTACGAATCATGCACATAAATGGCGTTTTAAATTAACACACGATTAAAATGTTTGTAATTTAAATTCTTTCCGTTTGTTATTACTTTTGCAAGTTGGATATTAAATGAAAAAGAATCAATAATTTACGTTGTTTTTTTCTGCAGGTATGTTGAGTGTTCAATTGATACGGTGTCTTTGGGAAAAAAATTACCTATGGCAAAAATTATTAGGTTGCAATAGAAATACTTAATAAGGTTGCTATACAAATAAACTAAACTAAGAAAACAATAAACCCGACCTACTGTGTTTATTTTTACCTATCAGTTGCTAATTCCTATATTCTGAGTATTTAGATTAAAAAAGGGGGAGTAATTATAAGGTACTATAAAAGCCCGTGGTCGAAATTTGACCGATTGTGTCAATGAGTAATAAATAAAATTCAACTCCTTTTTCATATATAATTAATATGACTTTATTTGTGTTGAAATTCGTAATTCTGAATTTAAAATGACCAATAGACAGAAGTGGAAATTAAAGAGAAAAATGTAGTTACCAAGAAATTTCTTAGAAATAAATAATTCAGCTTTTAACCGGTAGAATAATATAGAAAAAAAAATAAAGGTAAATGACAATTCCATTTGAAAGTATTGAGTAGTTATAAAGTAGAAAACGTATATTTAGAAATTGCAAAATAATCTATTTTAATTTATTACTAATAATTATTCAATTTCCATTTGTACATTTAATAAACAGTACACGCGTGACCGAACTTTACTCGTAACTTGCTCTATAAACTATTTTTTTCTCAAAATGAAATGATTCAGTTTCATTTCCATTCTCTAACATTTATTAAACTACTCATTATAATAATTTTACCCACCCTTTATATAAAACTGCTAATGGACTACCTCATATAAAAATGTTTGCTAACATTTTTCTAATTACCCTATTTAACTTTTTTTGGGCCACTCGGTAAAACTATAACGCCACTCTAACCATAATATAAATGCGACTGCCTGTAAGCCAACATATTTACTGTTTTTGTTTCTAAGTTTTTTTAACTATCTTCTGTAACTATATTTCAAGCATCATATATGCAACTCATGGTGGGTTACCCAATATATCATGTCCTTTTCTAACATTTTTTGTAATCAGCCTGTATAACTATAATTCCTCTCACTATATTGCATCTATCCTGTGTATGCAACTGCTTGTGGGCTACGAAATATTGCATTGTTATTCTAATATTTTTTAAACCACTCTGTATATCTATAACCCTACTCCAGCAATTTACACCACCCTGTATATGCATCTCAGTATAATATTTTTTGCACGCCCTGTATAATTGTAATTCTACCGCGCCCATTATTCCATGAATCGGATAAATTCAACCGCTAATTGGTCATATTAACTCTTTTAGTTTCTAAATTTGTTCAACTAAATTCTGTAACTATAATTCTTTATCAATCATTAAATATATGCAACTCATGGTGGCTACCCTATAAATCATTTCTTTTTCTAATATTTTTTAGAATCACCCTGAATAACTATAATTTCTCTCACCCTATATTGCATCTATCCTATATATGCAACTGCTTATGGGCTACAAAATCTTGCATATCTGTTCTAACATTTTTTAAACCAGCACATATTTCTACCAACCTGTATATGTATCCCTATATTATTTTTTTGCACCAGCCTGTTTAACTACAATTCTATTACCATATAAATGCAACTGATAATAGCCTAGCCTATTTAATTCTTTTTTCTAACCACCCTGTACAACTATAATTGTACTCAACTTAATATTCTAAACAGTCTGTATATGCAACTGCTTATGGACTACCCAATAAAACATTTGGTTTATAACATATCTGGAATCACCCTACATAATTGTAGTCTACACTGTACAGCGCCTTATATCTCAGTCTATTTATGTAATATGCATATGTAACTACTCTCAAGACAACTTTATTGTGTGCCTCAAATTAATATGAAAAGACATAACTTTTTACCCATCCAAAAATGGCTAAACCAGCACTATAGTTTAAAATCTTGAAGGGTTCAGCTATAAAAATGTAATGCTAGAAAAATAGTGATAAAATTTTTATTAGATTCTACTCATTAATTTGTATTGAAAGAATTTTTCAAGAGTACTACTCTCAAGTAGGTCACCAAATCACCCTATAATGAACACTTTCGAAGTTCAAAATATAATTGTCACAATCTCGTTCATTTTTGGTAATATGATTTTTCCATCAATTTCTAGACGATAAAACCCCGAAATGGAATTTTGATAAAACCGTTAGTGCCGCTTTAGAGAATTAAATATTAATACGATGTATACAAATAAACAAACATGATATGTATTGAATTATTAGATAATGAAGCAAAAAATATTTACAGCATTACACCTTTTTGTTAAAAGAACATTCAACAATTTTTGACTGATTGCTAATATTTTAGAACACATGTTAAAATTAATTTAAACCTTTTGTTGCAATTATGGATTCGCATAGTTTTCCAAAATCTGCTGTCAAATTGCTATAAGTTGCAATGCAGTGGACATACTCAACTAATAATGATCTGAAATCAAATGTCTCAATTAGCTTTAGAATTCTCCAAATAGTTAGTTTATTTACGTAAAGCTTTTCATATGGATTCTTCTGTAAATGCGCAAAATTCTTATAGACACATTCAATGGTAACTTTAATAGTTCAAATATGTCACCACAAATGAATAGAAAAGAAGGTTTTTGAGCGTACGTTTCAGTAAGTAAAACTCGATTATTTAAATAATATTTAACAGGATTGGGTTGTTACTCGACTGCTGTCAAAGATTTCAATGTCAAATTCTGGATTTTGAACATTAGTAAGGCTTAAGCTACTTGTTCATAGATGGCGCCTACTCAAATAACGTATCGCTAATTTACTTATTTTAAAAGAACTAAATAAAGATTCTTGAAATATTCTGCAAATCTACGGAACCTTTCGAATGGTATACGTTTCATTATCCTCCTTTCAAAATAAAGGCCGAAAAAGGGATAGTGCATTTCCTTCTTCACGTATTAATAATGATTACTTGAAGACAATTTTACACCATACAGATCTTAGAACTAAATCAGTTACCTAGGAGCTGTTGTCAATGTAATTAAGATATTATAGAATTATTTGGAGGGTGGTTTTGAAATAAGAACTTTCTGGCACGACAAATATGTAGCTCATTTAATCTCAGAGAGGGGTTTTTGATCGATCTAGTTTAATATATGTAGTCAGCAAGAAGCTTTATGATAGCTGCGGGTGTTGCAAATTTCAGTAAAACCGTATCGCTAGGCTCAAAAAAAGTCGCAAAAACCGTTTCTATCTGGAATGAATCCAGAATTACGTCCTGAGAAGGGCGTAAAAAACAAGTGGTTGTTAAAGGGGGAGGGGCACATTAACAAAAATAATGATAATATGTTGGGAGAACGAAATATTACACGTCATTGTAACAACATATCAATTGCCAAAAAGATGTTGTTGGACAGAAATATATTGTATCGTTGCTTACTATTGGGGGCATATTTTTTGAATTGTAGAAAATATAAGTTATAAAGCACAAAATTAGAACAATAAGTTACCGACCTTAAAATATTAGCCGGTAGTGCCTTGTTTTATAGTTACTGTATAATAATAAATACTTGGAAATTTCATGTGTTTTTCAAGTTGAAAAAAAGATGTATCTCTTGTCAGCTGTTTTATCCCAAAAACAATTGTAGCTGGGACTTAAATACATTTGTGGATTGTAGCGACAAAGTCGTTAATTAAGCGACACCTGGCGTGCACTGCAATAGTCACCGTTGTCAATCTTTACACAAGTTTCTTTATTCTTTCACTTTTTTGTCTAAATAAAAGAAAGCTTTGGCAAAATCGGAGAGGCCAAGTCGAATATTCAGCTTTTAAAAATTATACACTTTGGCCCAGACCCTCAAATACATTTTTTTCTGCTGACACCCCCTTTCGTGTATAATATTGTATAACATAAATTTCCTATTCTACTTTTCTTATTTATTAATGAAAATCTCTTGACATTTCCCTTTCCTACTAAATCGGAAATTCAACAACAGTGATTAATCTAAACATGTTCTATTTTACCAAATTCCGAAAATTATAATCAAACTGTCATTCAATTCGGACTCTCGTTTAGAATGCTTTTGAAAAAAATCAGATTCAGCAAAAAAATGAAAAAAAATTATTGAAAAAGCAGGATATTTTCTAAAACATGTCTCACTGGCCACAATTCAACAGTGCTTATTATTTTTAATTAGAAATGAAAAAGTGATAAAAATGGGTGAACTAGCTCCACAAGCGGCAAGGGATTAGCTTACTGGGAGAAAAAAAAAAATTAAATATAAATAGCTATTGAGGTACTATTTCGAAAATTGAATAAACAGTGCATATAGAGTGAACTTTCAAAATTTATGTTCAATATCGTTTCCCTTCTTACAAGAAACTTTAGTTTTCATCTCATAAATATTGCGTATTTCATAAAAAAATACGCTCACATTAGCAAGTTTTGACAAAGTAAAGCTAAAAATAATCTTCAGTTGAAACAGAGTAGATGCCTGAACTCAAACAAAGAGATTATAATTCAAATATTAAATTAAATAAATCATTTTGTCATGTCACAGAGCAGAGACGAAATCTTCTAATGCCAACAAGTTCGACAAAGAAAAAAACAATTATAAAAAAGTATTTTGCTGGAAACAATTATCCCAAAAAAAATCATCAACAAAGGATTTTTAACAGAATTTATCAATTAACTGTTATAAAGATTAATTAACATTTAAATTGAAAAAAAATCTGCACCTTTCTTAGAAACTATTGGCAGAAAATAATTAAAATATTGTTGTTGTTAAATTAATATTTGTAACGACAAAAAGATAAAAATGTTCACTTGCCACTTGTTGCGGATACTGTTCTTCTCGCCAATATCCAAACTCTTACAGAGTAATATGTTGTTATTTATCGTACCTAAATTATTCTACTTCCTGCTTATTCTAATGTCTCACCTGGCATAGCATAAACTAACGTCTCATGATGTCCCAATAAACAAGAGCCCAATCTGTCTAAATCCGGTGGAAGGTCGTTTTATGAGCAGAGATACCGCATATGGACTGCAAAATTAGTCACCACTATCCATCAACTACATGCTATCCAGCCACCAGCCGTCAAAAAAATTGCATTTATAAAATCCCTTGAAAATGCAGCAAATTTTAAATTGGGCAAACATCCAGCCCTCACAATGTACGACTAAATAATGAACGTACATGCTTAGGACATAGATCATAAACTATAATCTGACCGCTCAACAATACTACACCAAGAAGAACACATCATAAAATAAAAGGCTACCTTAATTCTTTGAAATGACTAAGATTGTCTCCCTCTAATCCCATGGAATTTAATTGTGTATGCTGATGGTTAAGGGCAAAACTAGTAATGATCATCTGGGTTTGAGCAACACTGTGACGGGATAGTTCATATAATCTTATAACAAAGTTACCCATAGAAGCCCCAATTGTAAGATAACTCTTTCAAATTCTTCTAACTTTAAAGCAGCTTGACTATGAACCTTTTGCGCTACTCTGTATATCTGAAAATATATAACTTTTTTTAGTTAAGCTACTGTACAACGAAAAAATCTTTAATTTCAATTTATATTTTATTATAAATCATTTTGTAATTCTAATTGACATGGGAGGTTAGATGAAGCACTTGAAGTGATTGGATTTTAAAGTAAACCATTTTTGTTCTCTAAATGTGGATTTATTTTCCACAAAAAATATAAAAATAGTCCAAAAAAGCCACAAATCACCTTCAGAGAACAATAAACAAATAAGTAAAAAAAATTGCAACATTAGTTGTTATTCTGTGAAGAGCTTATGGGGGCTAATCATTAAAACTTGTATTTTTTGACCACTATATGAAATATGAGTCTCAAGTTACGGTACTGTATTTAATTGAAATATTATTAATGAACGGCCTTTGTTTCATTTTACTCCAACAGTTATTCATGCCGGAGACTCTTCGAAGTGTCTACGAATGTATAATGTTTTAACAGCATGGTTTATTACCATTCTTGATTGTACTTTAAAGAAAGGCGGAGACGTACCTGTTAACGACACTCACCAAAAATTCCAGATCAGTACGCATTTACATACCTCACACTGGTTTAATTATAATGACTTATGTTTATATAATGCAACAAAATACAATCATAAAAATCAATGCGAGAAGAATGAATCTTTGGGCGTGTGTGGCCCACACCTGTAGATTGTGTGATGCTACATTATTGTATAAGAACAACTAATAAAACGAAATCAACATATAGTGACAATTTTTTAAAATATCTGACATAAAACGCGAAGAGTTTAATATCGTACACCATTTTTTTGGCCTATAAACATTTTTTGATGTGGTACAAAATAAAAAAATATAAAATTAATATTTAAAGACTAACCATTTATTCCGTAGATATAAATCGAAATTATAAAAATAAAAATTTTACAGGTCTATAAAGAACTGATTGACTTTCCAAGCACATCTGACTATGAAGATTAACGAACTTCTTATTTTTGGCTTGAAATTGACATACTAAAGAACAGAAACAACGCAATGGAGGAGCAAAAATATAGTAACGATTTTTATTACTATAATCTAAATGACAAATATTTTCAATTACTTATATTTTGTAATTTATTGAATTTTGTAGTTATCATTTTTATTAAGTTTCTATAAACTCACTAGTAATCAAAATATCGAATTTTTAGGCAATTTGTCATTTTTAATATAGAAAATGATATAGTAATGAGGAAAAAATTAAATATAAAAAATCGATATTTCGAAGGTACTCCTAAAACGTGTCAAACTAATATAATTTCATAGAAGACTCAAATAAATTATATATTACTAGCTGACCGGATAGACGTTGTCCTTTTCAAACATTTTAAATACAAATTTATATCATTTTTAAATTTTTTATACAGATTGTAAATATTTAAACTGTTTTGATGCAATGATATGGAAAAAATTATGGAACTCGATTAGCTCGGTAGCTGGAGCTGGTAGTGCGGGGAATGATTTTAAGCGATAATAACAGTGTTGCGCTGGAGGCAGAGTGAACTACAGGTGCTCAAAAATAAAGTGGGTACGTAATACCCGACCTCATAGTTGGTGTAACTATTTTGTTTTTTAAACTTCCTTGTTTTTAGTGTGTTAAATCCAAAATGTCTTATGAAGAAAATCAGGGACGACTTGGTCAACTTTTAGAAGAATGTTCCATTGATAAAAATGGCGCATCAGGGAGTAATGCAGAATTGACTACTGCTCTCAGCGTAGCGAGGAAAGAAATTCCGAAGAGGATGCATATTTTGATGTAGAGGACGCTCGCGGTCACATTACAGTGGACCGATCATGATGAGTATACTAGCGAGGTACGTGGATCCTCCGTTACTGCCAAGGATTGAACTAACAGCCTCAACCATCCTATATATGCGACTCCTTGTGAGCGACCCTATAAATCATTCTTGCCTCTAACGATTTATGTTACCATTACATATAACAACAATTGCTATCCACCCTATATTTTTTTAGCCACCCAATATAACATTTTTTAACCACCTAATAGAACGAAAAACCTACTTCACCCTACATTCCACGTATCTTGTTTATACGGCTGCCGCTGGGCTACCATAAATTTAATAGTTGCCTTCTGTAACTATAATTCTACTCCGTCCTGTATTTCAAGCATCGTATTTATGCAACTCCTTATGTATTCTATAAATAATTCCTTTTTCTTAAATGATTTATTATAACCCTGTATAACCGTATTTCCTCTTCATATTGGCTATAGCATAGGCTGTAAGTCATTCCAAAATCAACCCAAAAAAAAAGGAATTATTTTCTTATATTAGCTCAGGTTATTTACAGAGAAAAATAAATTTTGGTGATTAAATTAAGCAGAACAAAACCAACATCAACGTGTTCTAATGAAAAGCATGGCTAATTAATATAAAATTCAACATATTTTATCGTTGCGTTTGTGTTTTTTAGCAAAAAAAAACAAAAAATTGGTAACAGTTTACTTTTTTACCATTTACACAAAATCAACCTATGGAACCGTGTTTGCTACAATAGGTATGTGTAGAGAAATGAAAAACCTACAAAATGAGCTACTAACCCATCTTCGTTAATTGGTTCCTTAGATAATGGAACTTTTACCCGAAATTCAAAAAATAAATAATTGTTTATAATTTTTTTTCCTTTTATAGCTAAAACATTCTTATTAACTGAAAGGGTAAATCGTCTCATACTCAATTTATGTTGTAAAAATAAATACTGTAGTCTCGGTAGTTTTTGCAAAATTTCACGCAATCCTATGAAATATATTTTTAAAGGGCCATATTAACTCATCCAATGAATAAACCACCGTTGGAAAGTAGAAGAGCAGATCTAGAGACCCCTCATCTCACTTTTCCAAAATAAATACATAAAGGTGTTGAAAATGTTCAGCCATTTCAAACCAATTCAGCTGGACGAGTCCATTCGAAGACTTGCTAAGGGTTGTTACCTGTGAAATTATATAGTTATAATCAATAATTTTTTGACAAATTTTAATTTTAAGCAGACACATACATATTTATATTTCTAGCATAATATCGATTTATCTACTAAATTTCACAAAATGGAAAACCTAAACTCCATTTAGACACAGATCATAATGATGGAGCAATAAGTTTTGATATGCAAAAGGCGTACCCCTATTTTAAATTTAAATATACAATGAAAATTTGCCCTCTGTATTCATATTTTATAATATAAATAATAGCAGGTTCCTTTGTTTATACTTTCAGTACGTATTAGATAAAAATGATAATACTTAATACTGAAAAAAATGATGTTAATCTTCAATTAGTTAATGTATTTTTCATATTGATGAATTCAGATTTCTGATAAGAAATTTTCGATTAATAAATACTAACTAATAACAAGCCAAATGTCTTTACATATATATGTGTTATGTAATGTCTTCGATAAACATTACATATAGAGAGAATAATATTCAAAAAAATGTATGAAATAGATGTTGCGGTTTTAGTTCAATGCTGGTTCAATGCAAGTATATATTGACGAAGGACCTTTTAGCGGAACTACCAATAAACACGTGCCGTCACATAAACGAATCACCAAATAAAAGTTATCACTAACCTTTAAGTCGAAGCTCTGGTCTTTTCTTGGTGGTTCTTTCTTCTGAGGCTAGCCCCGGGAACAGGAACAGTTTCTTAGAGCTTCGTCTGGACAACACGTTACACAAAAAATAGTGACGTAATGTTTATTGATTGAACATACAAAAAAATGCGGGTTTAACAACAAATGATGCGCTTTTGTAAACACAAAAGAAACAAAATGAAAGCGGTTTAGCGGTCGCCACGAATGGAGCTAAAAACTCGCGGATCGTAACGCAAAAGACAACAAAAAGCGGCGTCTCTTCAGACGGAATCAAAGCCACCGAAAAGTTCGGAGTACATTGCACGAAACTCCCAAGCGTCCAAACAGCTCGGGATCCAAAACACGAATCACAATACTGTCTATATTTTACACGCAAAAAACACACTTACAATTAGCATTAGCGCGACGGAATGTTTTAGAAAAGGTGCAGAAGTTTAAAAATCAATGAAGTAATTCAATCAAATTGAACACAATACACTAAACAAATGCGGGAACGCACTATTCCGCCAGCCTTGAATTACTTATTTCAAAACTAAGGGTCCACTGGCAGTGGACAAAGCTTTACAAGAGGTCGCTTCAAAGTACCACTTGCAGTTCTAACTGTAGCAACGCGTACAACACCATCACCTTCAGGATGTACGTCAATAATGCGCCTTAATGGCCAATTCAAAGGAGGTGAAGTGTCTTGCTTCAACATAACAAGAGTACCTGGCTTAACAACCTCCGAGGGATCAGTCCATTTACTCCGTTGATGAAGAGTATGTAAATATTCTTGCGACCAACGTTTCCAGAATGCCTGATGCAAACGACTCAGTAACTGCCATCTATTGAGACGATTAGATGGGACAGATAAGAAATCAGATTCAGGAGGTGCTGTTAAAGGTTCCATGGTAAGAAACATTCCAGGACTCAAGGCGGTAAGATCCAATGGATCGTTGCTACAAGGGGTTATAGGTCGCGAGTTTAAAACTGCTTCGACCTGTGCAAATACAGTAGAAAGTTCTTCGTAGGTTAGGATTTGATCTCTAACGACACGTCTTAAGTGAGCTTTAACACTACGAATTACTTTCTTTGCGGATAGAATCCAAAATCGTTGCTGCAAAAGAAATTGAACGGTTTGGATTCCTGCGTGAAGATTGGTGACATGACAATCTTCGACAATTAGATTAGTCAAACGACTCTTACTTGGTAGCAGTGCGGGAAATTTAGTGTCAAACGGCAATGGAGCATTAGCCAATCTACTACCAACTCTAAGAGTTCCCTGTCATCAAGAAACGGCGAAAGTTTACGAAGCGATTTGGGCAAAAGTTTTCGTTCTCGAAGAAGGGAAATCTCTTTAGAAAAATGTTGATCTTGAACATAGCGAACAATGCAAAGCTGAGCCTGATATAACTCAGCAGCCAAAAATGATCCAGAGCCCCTACGGTCTGGATTGCGAGCGTTATCAACAAAGCGACAAATATGAGCTATAATGCGGGTAATGCGATTAATAGAAGAATGTTCTTCTAACAAAGTACCAAATAAATTTGGTGAAGCGGTGACTTGAAGCGCCACTATACGGGCTTCAGTCATAACTAGCGGTGATATGCTTGAGTCTGAGCAAGCATGTGGCAAACAAGCGGTAATCAACAATTGTGGGCCTTTCCACCAAAGTGTATTGCCTAACAACTCTGATGGCAAAGTGCCGCGGGAACCCAAGTCAGCGGGGTTATCACAAGATTGGATGTAAAACCAATGCGAAGAAGGAAATTTTTCCTGAATGTAAGCAACTCGATTACTGACAAATGTCTTCCAACGGTGCGGGGAAGAACTAAGCCATGAAAGGACTACCGTGGAATATGACCAGCAACGAATCACCTTGAACAACAAACGACTATTGAATTGCTCATAAACATAATGAGCCAACTTAGCGGTAAGAACTGAAGCACACAGTTCCAATCTGGGAAGTGACAAAGTTTTCAAAGGGGCAACTTTCGATTTAGACAACACAAAAAAACTGACGAAATCCAGATGCGGTTTCGAACACAAAATAAACAACAGCGGCATAACCTTTCTCAGAAGCATCACCAAATGCGTGAAGTTCACAACTAGAAAAATTTTCTATAGCAAGCAGGCGAGGCAAAACTAAATTCTGCAAGGTCAACAAAATAGCGATAATGTCTTGCTGCAATTTGGGACCGATAAATAAACAATCATTCAAAGATAACCGATGAGGTATCTTAGCGGATGCATTAAACACTACACGAAGTTTGGTTGTGCTACTATCAGGTTTCAAAACACAATGATGCGGTATGTAGTAACAATCAGAAAAAGTAGATGGATCGGGAACCAACTCCCTATGATCCAGCTCCAAATACTCTTTGAAAAAATCACAATAGTGTTTGTAGAGATCTGGTTGCTGTAGAAGACGTCTTTCTAAGGAGTAGAAACGTTGTACGGCGGGATTATACATTCCATCAAAAGCAGGAAGCGTATTTCGAAAAGGTAGGGGCACAACGAATGTATCTGAATCCAATCTCCTGCATCCCTCGGAAAATATTTTTTCGCAGATAAGATCATCAGGGAACTGAACCAGTGCGGTAGGAACATCTTCAATTGTCCAGAACCTTTGGGGTGAATCATCTAATGATACTACATTTTCAATTTTACAAAAAAGCGAAGTTGGGTTTATGGCCGATTGAGAGTGAGAGTTAACAGAACTCGAAGACACTCTACCCATAAGGATGTAACCAAACACAGTGTTAATAGCATCAGGAACACCTTCCTTTCCCAGAAGACGTCCATCCAACAAAATTTGAGAAAATATATCGGCACCTAACAAAAGGTCAATAGCGCCTGGGCTATTGAAACCAGGATCAGCAAGTTTCAAATTGGTTAGATATGTCATATTAGCCATGTTAATGGGCGCAACAGGCATATCATTGCAAATGCGGGGTAAAACAATAGTCTCAACAACAAAATTGCACTCACGCCTTACTATAGAGCGAAGAGAAAGGGTAAGAGAGCCCTCAGCAGAGGGACTCTGCATAGAACCTAGCCCGTTGACTTGAATCGAAGCGGGCATAGGTCGGAAGCCAAGGCGTTTCACAGCCTTGCTCGCAATGAATGATGTCATGCTACCAGAATCTAGCAGACATCGCAAAGTTTGATAAGAACCGTGCTTATCTAATACCTCAACTAAAGCGGTAGATAACAACACATTTGAATTGTATGACAAAAGTGAACTATGACAAGAAGTCTGCGGTAGAGAAGTTTCGGGACTTTCAACAGTATTAATGGCACTGGATCCACCAGATGTGGAAGCCAGGTTTGCGGGGGGAGCTTTAGATTCAGACCCAATACCTGAATCAGCACGATTTACAAAATGAAGCAATGTGTGATGGCGTTGTTTGCAGTTGCGGCAAGTGGATAAAGATTTACAGCGATTCGACTGATGAGAATCGCCTAAGCAATTAAAACAAAGTCTAAAATCTTTAACAAACTTAAACCGCGCGGATACTGATTTGTTCAAGAATTCAGAACATTTGTAAATCGCATGATCGGATTTACAAACTAAACAATTTCTATTCTTAGTGACAAACAAAGATGTAGTGAACCGGGAAGAATGTTGCTTTGAATTCAATGGTAACTTTTTGTCAACACTTCGCTTTGCCTTGCGGGATAATTCAACATGTTCAAAGGCATCGCAATGCTTCGACAAAAAATCAACAACTTCCGAACGGATCGGAAAGTCATCTTGAGCGGTCACAGTACCATGGTAAAGTTCAAACTTAGCGGCTAAATTCTTTGGAACTCGTTTCAACATCATCTGAACGATACAAAAATCCCACGGATTTACTGGTAAACCCAAATTCTTCAGTGCTTCCAAATTATCACTGAAGTCATCCAATAACTTCCGAACCTCTGAAGGGCTATCTGAAGTTAGTTGGGGGAATTGTTCTAAAGCTGACCAATGAGACTCCGCGATTAAACGAGTTCGCTTGAATTTTTTCAAAAGTGTTTCATAAGCACTCACGTAATTGTTTTGTGTTAGTTTAAAATTCTTAATAACCTCAAAAGCAGGCCCTTTTAAAGCTAACTGCAAATATTTGAACTTCTGCATAGCACTGAGTTTTTCATTATTGTGAATTAATGAATCAAACAAATCAATAAAAGTACCAAATTCCAATATGTCTCCACTAAATGAAGGCAAATCAATTCGCGGCAAAGCAACACTTTCCTGTTCCCGAGTTGTATTTTGTGGCGTAGAATTCTGAACAGATTTCAGTTTAGCAACAATAGACCTAATTGAATAAAACAATTTTTCAAATTTATTGCGAATGTCATCCTCAAAGTCAAAATCATCGTTTGCATCAGAAATTAATCCAACAATGGAATTGTGGTGTTTAAAAAATTCGGAATGGATTGAATCAACCATATCAATCATGCTAAAAAACAATTCAACGTCGTCACCTCTTAAGGCTTTCTCGGCAGCAAAATAAATATCTTCTAATCTTTTAAACTCCGATTGTCGATGATTTTTAAATTTACGTAAATTTTCAGCGGTTTTTGACATCTTAACAATAAATCAAAATCACTGTAACGCCATTGAACAAATCTAACACGATAGAACGAATCAAAATACTATTCCAAAAATGTACAATTTTTTACTGTTGAAGTAGTAAAATATCTGACCAAATGTCAAATAAATTCAAAACAATTTAGCAAATAACCAAAACAAACAAAACGAGCTCTTGTTAAGTTTTTAAGGCGGCAAAAAAATTGCGTTTTATTTCCAACGGAATGAGTGAATATCCCGAAATTGCTTTCTCTTCTAACAAATAAAGAAACGAAAATTCAATGCGGTTTTCAACAATAATTGCAACGAAAAATCAATGTTTTGATCATTAAACTTTGCACGAAATTTACTCAAATGTAACCCGGCCCGGAGTTGGACCAAATTATGTAATTTATTCGATAATCTTTGCACTAAATTAACTCAAATTGCATCCGGCTCGTACTTGGACCAAATGTTATGTAATGTTTATCGAAGGCATTACATAACAATATGTTTTAATCTTTTATTGAATCACTTACAAATGGTTAAATATTTTCCTACAGTCGTCACATTTTAGATATTATGATTTGCTCAGCTAGGCTATCACCTCCATTGAAGTTTAGAAATTCTTCAAAATCCGTACTAAAATTTATGTTTTAGTATAAGTAAGGTGCGTTAAAGTATTACATCTTGTGCATAAAACCAGATAAAATAGCAAGCAGAAAACAGTTACAAATGAATCTAGAGATAACTAGACACTTGTTTAGTATATTTTAAAAGCACGTAAAAGTGCGATAATTACACCGAACAAATCCATTAATATATTTAATGTTCCAGTATAAACACTGCTTTAGCTCATTTATTAATGTCATTGTTAGCAGTACGAAGCAGATAACAAATGCAAACCCATAAATGTCGAAGTATATCAAAGTAATCAATCCCATAAAACAAGCATAATAAATAATTTATTAATTATTTTCGGAAACCGACGTTGCATTGCGACAATCAATTTTCTAAATTAATGACAAGACTGTTTAGTAAGAAGAAATCTCCTCATAAATATAATGGCTATTAGACACGCAGCGCAATCCGGAGATCAAAATATAAGTTTTAAGATAATGTGTAATAGGTAGCAACCATGGTGGTGGTAAAAAAATAATAAACTTAAGCTTATCAGGGATATCAAGCATTAATAATTTGACATGGTCGACAGACGCTTGGCACTTATCATTACTCATAACTTAATTTAGCCCACACCTTTTTGTTTATTAAAGGGAATCAGGACAGGATTCAAGAATGTTTTATGTTTCTCGATCAATATTTTTAAATAGCCTTTAACGTTTCATAGAGTAATTAATAAAAATAATGAAGACGAGGAGATATGAGATTCTGATACTATTTTTTCGAGAATTTTTAATCCATGGGAAATAACAAAACTTCCAATTCTTCCAATTTGAAACAATTTCATGTGGCGCTCCTGGGTAAAATTACATTTATTTTTTATTTATTTCATATGTATTTTACTTTTGACCTCCCCATCCTATTCTATTTTTGGTATTAATGTATGCTTTTGTTGAATTCTTCGTTTTCTTTAATCAATTTTCTTGTGTTTTCGCTTATAGTCGATATCTTCTATAGGATTTTTCCTAATCTAACCTCAAACTTATACAGTTGCTTCTTTCGTATATTTCTTAATCATATTGTTAAGGCCTAGATATTGACATACATGGTGTGGTCCAGACTCATTTGGTATAAATCTATAATCGAGTCCTGCTTAAAGTTCCAGGTTAATTTTAACTTCTTCTTTGTTATATGATAGTGCATTCGTCAGAAACAAGACCAAAGAAATGCTAATGTTCGAAAGTGCTCATTAAAGTCATAAGGGAAAACTTAGCAAAAACATTATGAACTATCCTGATACAGGGTTGTTCAAAAGAACATTACCATTATTACTTTCATCCTTAATTATTGGCTACCAGGACCGGCTAAATTCTATTCTAAGAAGTACTAGCTAGCTATATAATCGCTTTCATTTAATAAAATTAAAACAAACTCTTTCAGCTTTCGTTTTGTATTGTGGTCTTCTTTGAGTAATATGGTTGAATTTTGAAATTGTATGTTCTGACCAAGGTTCCAGGCATGTTCTCAAATATTTGACATTTCGAATTGTCATTTCTTTATATAATTGTTGTGTCCATTTATTCGAACTTTTAAAGATCTAGAGGTTTCTCCAATGTAAAATTTGTTACATTCGCAAGCAATCTTATAAATGCAATTTTTTTGAGTTTTCTGTTACGTTATTTGGTTTAGTTTTTGATGTGGTTGATTTCAGTATATTTCTTGTTTTGAATGTTGTTTTAACATTAAATTTATTTTCCACCCTTTTCAGTCTTTCTGCGGTATGGTTGTTATAGTTATCAAGTGTATTAGTATTGTTTGGAATAGCTTGGTGTTGAATGTAAGTGATTGTTTTGTGTTCAATTTTTTCTAACTCTATTGTTGAACATTTTATAATAATTGTTAGCAGTTGGTTTTTGCTCTATATATAGAGATTTAATTATGTCTTTTTTACAGTATTTGGATGTTTAGAATTAAAATTAAGATATCTGTGTGAGGCGGCTTCTGTAGACTTTTGTATCAAATGACGATTATGTTTTTGTTACTAAAATATCTATGAAAGGTAGTGTATGTTGCTTAATTTATAATGTGAATTGTATAGTTGGTTCTTTGTTATTGATGTTTAATAATTCATATGTTTTCAAAAGAGTGGTCTCAAATAATGATTAACTAAAGGTTTATCCTCTATTGTAAAAATAAAATAAAATTCTGAAGGTAACTCTTTCAAATTCTTCCAATTTGAAAACAGCTCTGTTATTTCACATGATCTTTAGAATTTTTAGTTCTACCCCGTATATATCAAATTTGCAGTAAATTCCCTTTGTTACATCAGTTTGAGTGTCAAACTTCAAATATCAAATTGTGATATACTAAATTTGTCATTATGAATTCTTTTAATTTTTAATTTTTCGTTATGCCATTGAACACGAGGTCTAATTTAGAACTTGAACCAGAGATGCCACGACAATCCTTCAGAAAACAACTCTTGTTTCTAGCTGAGAACCTTCATCAGTTGCGCTCCTCTCAACTTATTGAAATCTAAAATAATTATTTATGTACTTATTATACATAACTGAATTTAATATTTTATCACCAAAAGAAATACCTAAATTTCGAAATTCATTTAGCAATAAAATATGATATTTGACAAAACTAGTACTTTTATAATTGTTGCTTTGCTTCGTCTAGCCATTGCGGTTCACAGTAAGAATGCGCCAGTGTAGGTCAGTTTGGTGTGATTATTCATAGTAAATGGTAATAAGGTTTTTGGTTACATGTTTTTTTTACAAAAGCCTGTGTTGAGAAAAAAAGGCAGTTTAGGAAAATACTGAATTTGGTGGGAGAACAAGCATTATTAAACCAAACTGAGATTGGGAGCTAACTATTGTCATTTGTTCAGAAACCATCTGTTCTATTATTGACCATTTCTTTCTACATAGTTTATTCTGTTTACTGAAGCAATTCCTGAAAACAGAATGAATAATAATACAATTGTAACTATTTAACATGATAATTCTGTTGTTACCTTTTCCATCCTTCGGTCAAAGATTATGGCCGAATATAATGGACGAATGAAAAATCTTGAGATCTTGATTTTTGAAACTGTGGAATATGTAACAACAGAATCAATGAGAAAGAAAAAAAAGGGTCGTAGGCCTTAAAGGACCCCGCACATTCCTTATGGAATATGGCCTCCGGTGGATTTAGCTGAAATTTTGATATTTTGTAGATCTCAATAAAATGAACAAATGTCTTCATGGCCGCAAAGTCCGATGACTGATGCCTTTCAAGTTATGGTTAATTTTATATTTATGGTCAGAGTATACCTCGAAGAGCTGAGTCGATATGTATATGAGGAACTACTGGGAGTACTAATGTGAAAATTAGTATACAGGGGGTTTTCGAGGAACCGGTTTTAGTTACAATATTTTCAGTTGTATTACGACTTCCAGTTCTACCGGACGTGGACCCAAATTTGTTTTTTAAAATGGAACAGTCTATTTTTTGTAGCATTTTTAGAATATATGATGAATTTTAAGATAACTTTATTGGAAACATCATATGTCACAAAAGGATCGGTGAAAAGTTGTTTCAACTTTTGGAAAATTTTGACAGATCCAGCTCTTCACAAAATATTATTTTTGTGCAAGCAAATAGGGCCACATTAAAAAATACCAGAATTTGACTGAATAAAATGTGAAGCTTCCTAAATCTTTGGAAACTTTTCAAACGAATATACGGAGTGTTCAGAAATTGGCCCCGAATTCGGCAATCTCATTTTTTTCAAATGGATTTTATGTTTGAATTCATATACCTAAATTAACTTTAGTAACTAAATTCTGTTCGCTATACTCGGATAAACCAACACACACTCATAACACGCTGACGGGACTCATTCACAATTGCAAAACAGATCGACAGTTTGTGAAAAAGCAAGAAAAAGAGAAATTTGTCGTAGATAATAAAGAGAATTAAGTTACAGTCTTCGCATGCTTAAGAGCATATCCAGAAAATTCCTCAGAAGATGCAGAAAGATATGTGGGAATATCTATGATTAGTTTTCAGAGGATCCTAAAAAACATAAGAACCATCCGTTTGCATTCCCAGTAGTTAAGAATTTAAGAGCAGGTAAGGTTCAAAGACGGAATGATCTTTCGAATTCATATTAATCAAAATTCAGGAAGACAAGACGAAGATTTTCTACTCAAAATGATTTGGACGGATGAGGCAAAATTTATGGAATAGTCGACCACATTACTGGAGTGATACTAATCCACACATTATTTTAGGTGAGAGATATCTCGAAATTTTATAAAATGGTTTAAATCCATTAGAGTTGACTTAGAATCAGCTGTGGTCTCATTCGAATTCGGCTATCTCATTTTTTTCAAATGGATTTTATGTTTGAATTCATATACCTAAATTAACTTTAGTAACTAAATTCTGTTCGCTATACTCGGATAAACCAACACACACTCATAACACGCTGACGGGACTCATTCACAATTGCAAAACAGATCGACAGTTTGTGAAAAAGCAAGAAAAAGAGAAATTTGTCGTAGATAATAAAGAGAATTAAGTTACAGTCTTCGCATGCTTAAGAGCATATCCAGAAAATTCCTCAGAAGATGCAGAAAGATATGTGGGAATATCTATGATTAGTTTTCAGAGGATCCTAAAAAACATAAGAACCATCCGTTTGCATTCCCAGTAGTTAAGAATTTAAGAGCAGGTAAGGTTCAAAGACGGAATGATCTTTCGAATTCATATTAATCAAAATTCAGGAAGACAAGACGAAGATTTTCTACTCAAAATGATTTGGACGGATGAGGCAAAATTTATGGAATAGTCGACCACATTACTGGAGTGATACTAATCCACACATTATTTTTAGGTGAGAGATATCTCGAAATTTTATAAAATGGTTTAAATCCATTAGAGTTGACTTAGAATCAGCTGTGGTCTCATTACGACCTCATAATATTGCACCTGTGAATAACTTTTTAGAGAATCATTTTGAAGATCGTTGGTTAGAGAATAATGGACCTCATCGACGGCCCCCTCGTTCTCCCGATATCACTCCTTAGCTTTTTTTATTTGGGGTCGAATAATAAATATTGTCAATGCTGCACCGCTGGCAACAAAGGTAGATTGCCAGGAAATGATCTGCGTCATGGTGTTATGAGTATGCTTTGTCTATACGGAGATGGCTATGGAAAGGTTTCACATACTTTTTTTATAACGATATCAAATTCTACATAAATGACTAAGAAAATAGAGTAATGTATATAGGTCTCTTGACGGTTCATTCAAATAAGTATACTAATAATTCATATCTCTCTAATAGCTACACGGGAATTTTAATTTCTATAAGTGTATATAAAAACTGTTTCATTTAGTCTTGTAAGCATAAACTCCTACTTTTTGGCCTAGATTCCAATAGTTTTGAGGAAAAATGGAGTTGCCATTTGAAAAAAAAAGTTATACGATTTTCGGATTCAGTACCAATTTCTGAGCTCTCCGTTTTTTTTGAACAGTTTTGAAAGATTTAGGAAGCTTTAAGTTTTATTCAGACAAATTCTGGTATTTTTTGATCTGCCCCTATTTGCTTCCACAAAAATAATATTTTGTGAACAGCTGGATCTGTCAAAATTTTCCAAAAGTTGAAATAACTTTTAACCGGACCTCTTCAGACATGATATTTCCAATAAAGTTATCTTGAAATTCATCATAGATTCTAAAAATGCTACAAACAACAGGCTGTTCCATTTAAAAAAAAGTTTGGATCCACTTCCGGTAGAACCGGAAGTCGTAGTCAACTGAAAATATTTTAACTAAAACCGGCTCCTCGAAAACCCCCTGTATACTAATTTTCACATTAATACTCCCAGTAGTTCCTCATATAAATATCGACTCAGCTCTTCAAATACCATCCGTCATCGGACTTTGCGGCCATGAAGACACTTGTTCATTTTATTGAGATCTACAAAATATCAAAATTTCAGCCAAATCCACCAGGGGCCACTTTCCATAAGGAATGTGCGGGGTCCTTTGGCTGGAGGTGTCTTGGTAAATTACTGGAAAGCATGCATTTTGGTAAACTAATCTAAAATGTCAGAGTTCGACCTAGCTCTAATGAAAATTTATAAAACAGACAAAGAAGATCGCATTTAGAACCAAGGTATGGCGAGACCAAATGACGAAGTTAGAATTGCTTAGGCACCAAATTAAAGACAACCGTCTAAAAGCGTATTATCCATGAAAATTTAATTACATAATGTCGGTCACGTGTATATAGATTTAGAGGTAATTAAATTAGGTAACAACTTTGTTTCCCAAAAATAATAGTAAATAGTTATTTCAATATATTGTAGTCACTGTTAGTATATAAAAGTTATGATAACAAAAATTCTGAATGGAGTTCTATAATCGAGGAGATTCTCCACATCTAACGGGTTCGAGTCCACCTCACGCCTATTGGTTTTTGTGGTTGTATATATGCGTTCACAAAACTCATAATGTTAAAATAATATATGTGTGGTATGGGTAAAAATCCCAAACAATTCTCACCAGAGGACTCACTTATATAGCTACGAATAGCCCCTATAGCTGAGACCAATAAACTGGAAAAAAATACTTGGGTGTGATTTACTTAATTGTACTTTAAACCTAGTCTTGAGTTCGAGGTTTTATATTTAAACGAATTATTTCCTAATATTACAACCATTTCGCATGTTGTTTGGTATTCAGATTTTTGGCCCAGCGAAATAATTACTGGCGCTTCTAGACCTTTTTCATTAGAAACCCAGTCTTTTAAGGATGAAAGCTATGGGAGCACATTAAAGGAATTGAATGTCTAAGTGCTTCTTGCTTCCAAACGTTTCGGGGTCTAGATCAGACCCCGTTGTCAATGGTTAAGAAACTACGGATTAAAAAGGCACAATTCTAAGATGTAAATTAAAATATTTGGCAATGTGTATTATTTGATTTTTGACGTACTGAAGAAAGTAAATAGGGCTCTAGTATACTATGAAGAAGCTATAGTAGTTGCAAGAATCGTATGAACTAGTACAATTCTTTTCAGCTACTAGAATATTACATTTAATTTATAATTTTATATATTTTTACAACGATGTCCGAAATCTATAGGATTAATAGGAATGAGTAACAGTAGCAATCGGATTTGGTAGTTAGAGTGGCAACGACATGACAGTAAAACCACTAATGGAGATCTTTTCTAGATTTTGGTGAACCAAGTTTATGGATGCGTAAATCGTTTAATTTAGTACAGATATGCAAATCAATTCACCCTTTTAAAGATGTTATTATTCTGAAAAATGTTGAAGCCCTTTTTCATGATTAATTAGTAAAGCACATTTTAGATTTTACTCAACCATGTAACAATTGTTTCACTGAGAGACAATAAGTGTAATTTATAAAGCCTATAATAATAAAGAAACTAATGCCAAACTATGTTTTAGGTGCTAATACGTTAGAGTCGCTACACACAATCATCTACTGTGCTGCAACTTTCATCTGCAGAGCAATTGGGGTCGCAGTAAGACCAAAGGAAGACCCTCCCCAATTTAGACAAACACCTCGAATACCACCTTGGCAACGAAGACTTGAAGGGGAAATCAATTCTCTTCGGAAAGACGTTGGAAGACTGACCGAGTACCAACGAGGATTCAGGAACAACAGAATAGAAAGGCTTGTCAAGACTATCATGGATAATAACCGTATTCACTCCCAGTGGGATGGAGAAAACATCACATCTCAGCAGTGTCTGGACAGTCTACGACAAAAACTCTCCGTCGATTGACCAACCATTTACAACGGAAGACACATCCAACATAATGAAGCACCTCCATAATTGGAAAGCACCAGGACCAGATAGGGTACAAACTTACAGGATAAAGAAACTGTAAGCAACCCACGAAACACTAACAGCCTTTATAAATGACGTAATTACCCACCCGCACAAGATGCCTAGTTTCCTTACGCATGGTTTTACATCCCTCTTACCAAAGGACAACCTATGTGCACAGGACCCAGCAAAGTACCGACCAATCACTTGCCTTCCAACCTTATACAAACCCATAACATCGTGCATTAATCATCGCATCTTCAAACATTGTAAGCTGAACAACATAATTACTCCACAACAAAAGGGATGCGCGAAAAAATCGATAGGCTGCAAAGAAAAACTTATAATTGATTCCGTTGTCTGCAATCAAGCCCACGCCAAACGACGAAATCTCTACATGGCTTATGTGAACTACAAAAAGGCTTTTGATTCAGTTCCACATGATTGGCTCATTAAGGTGCTGAAACTCTATAAAGTGAGTAATTGTATTGTTACGAAATTTACCCAAAGCCGACCCTGTTTCATCTCAGTACAACAAACGCTTTGAGATAAAAAAAAAAACGGTTCTCGAAAAGACTCGGCAGCGGAAGGAGTGATGATGATTTTTATTGGAGAATTCGACGCTGGGATTATAAAGGAAGCACGACACGATCGCAGTTCAGTTACACCGCGACGACTAAGGTATATGGGATTGTTATTGTATCTGAATCAGCTGTGTTAATTTAAATTAAGTTCTAGAAAAGTGACAGTAAATATTAGTTTTATAATTTATAAATTGAACCCACGAAGTATATTGCAGTATTATTAACTTTTTAGAATATGCCATGTCCACCTGGCAAACCAAAATCTCACTGAATGAAACCAACTGTTCGATACAAACTGACCCTATTCCAATCAGAAGAGGTATATTCCAGGGAGACTCTCTTAGCCCGCTGTGGTTCTGCCTTGCCATGAACCCTCTCTCAAATAAACTGAACTCGACTAATTTTGGGTTCAGTCTCAAATAAAACAAGGTACAAACATTAAAGGTAAACCATTTGTTATACATGAACGACTTAAAGTTGATGGCAGCTACGAAACAACAGCTGCATGATATGCTTAAAATAGTAGAAGGGTTCTCTAGTGACATCCATATGAAATTTGGCATAGACAAATGCCGAATTATTAATATATATTAATATAGTTAAAGGCAAAATACAGCAGGGGCACATCGAAATGACAGATGGCACCTCAATTGAATCTATGGGGGAAGGTCATACTTATAAACACCTTGGAATAAAGCAGGCTCAACGTATTGATCACTTTACTATGAAAAAGGACCTAACAGTAGAGTTTTATAGAAGGGTAAGACGACTGTTGAAAACCAAACTGAACAGGAAAAATCTGACTATTAACACCTAGCGTGTTCAGTGTTCAGTTACTCTTTCGGTATAGTTAATTGGTGCAAGACTGACATTGAACAATTACAACGAAAAGTTCGAGTTTTACTAACAACGGTATGAAGGGGGAAGAGGATTGACAGATCTCAGCAAATTGTTAGATCAACAAATTTCTATTTTGCGTAGTCATTTCCAGAAACTATCAGAATTTTCTGATTTACACAGAGTCATGTGCCAGGTTGATGACGCCACACCACTGCGGCTGACAGAACAATATGTCCAATTACACCACCAGTCCACAGATCAGAAATGACGTCAACCAAGATTATGTCGACAGTGCAGCGTCGAACTACTGGTTGATCTCTGGTCATATGTTTCCTGAAACGGAAGGCTTTATATTGGCAATCCAAGATCAAGTAATTCCAACTAAGAACTACCTAAAATACATCGTTAAAGACCCTTCTATTAACAACGACAGATGCAGGTACGGTTGCCAAACACCTAAATCTATCCAGCATATCACAGGAGGTTGTCAAGCATTCGCTGCAACAGAATACAAAGAACGACACGATGCTGTGGCAAAAATACTTCACCAGGAACTAGCACTGAAACTTGAATTATCACAGATCGGACTGTTGCTCACAATAAACAAGATATAGTTTTGGTAGATAAAGTATCTCGGAAAACAACTTTAATTGACATAGCAATTCCTAACAATAATAATATAAATACTAAGCAAGCTGAGAAAATAACCAAATATAGAGATTTGGAATTTCAAAAAAAGCCGCAGTGGGACATGAACAACACACGAACGGTACCAATTGTTATGTCAACAACAGGACTAGTCTCAAAACATCTATTTAACAATTTAAAATACCCCGGTCTGGACGAACATCTTTACAAACAAATGCAAAAAAAAAACGTCCTGTTAGGAACAGCCCGGACGGTCAGGAACTTCATGGGAAACTGCCGCCACGATTCCAACCACGAGCCTGAAAACCTGGCAAGGGCTCCCACAGAGCTAAACCCTTTTGATACCTAGGATATCTGGGGTTTAGTGAATTTTCCACTAAAGGCACTCATAGCGTGCCTTAGAGGGAGTATGATGCCATACATTGAATCAAATCGGAAGAAACTAAATGAAAAACAACACAATTGTAAAATTTAAAATTAAAATGTTTAACAATATATACGACGTATGACTTAACTAAGAGCATTTAATTTGATAATATTGTAATAAATTTCGTGGGTTCAAAAACTGAAATTAACAGAGATATTCACATACAGTTTCGATGACTTTATTTTCACAAAAATAAATCCACTATTTATTTACAACCGCTGATTTCTACTGATAGAATTCACCTGACAAATAAACTAAACGAATTCTCCACAAAATGTACAATGTCCTTTTTTAATCTAAATGGACCACCTTCAATTTAGCCTTGGGGTTTCGACGGATCCGGTAGACGACGTCAATAAGCCTCTTGACCACCTCGTATGGACCATCCCAGGCGGATGTAAGCTTTGGAGATTTACCTTTGCTCCTCTGTGGGTAGTACAGCCAGACCTTGTTCCTCTCTTGGAACCCTACTGAATTGGCCTTTAGGTCATATCGTGTCTTCATCCGATCGCTCGTGGCCAACATCTGTGTCCAGGCTAGTTCGTGAATTGCCAGCATGTTCTGTTAGAGTTGGTCGTTGACTTCTTGAAGCGGTTCTTTTGATGAGTCAAAAGCCAGACCACAAGGTAATCTCAGTTCCTTTCTGAATAGTACCTTGGCTGAGGTCAGTCCCCTGCTGTTATAGACGGAGCGATAGGCCAATAGGAAAACGGGGATTTGCTCATTCCAATCACACTGGTTATTGCTGACGACCTTAGACAGATGTTGTTCCAAGGTCTTGTTGAATCTTTCTCCCATTCCATTTGACTGGGGATGCAAAGGTGTGTTTCTCGTTTTCTTGATTCCCAGCATCGCACAGACCTTTTGGAACCTTGGTATGAATGTAACTACAACGGGACATCAAACCTGCTGAATAACTGTTTTATCACCACTGTCGCCGCAGTGGTTGCCTCCTGATTGAGTATAGCATATGCATCAGGCCATTTGCTGAAATAGTCCATTGCGACCAGAATGTATTTGTTCCCCCTCTCAGATTCGGGAAATGGACCGGCGACATCAATGGCAATTTTCTCAAACGGAACGCCCACATTGTATTGCTGCATTCTGCCCTTGGTCCTGGTCTTAGGTATAATCAAGATTTTCTTATAATATTATCTTTAATAACACAGGAAAGTGAAGATGAAGCCGGGAAGAACCTAAAAATGTTATTAGGTTTTATAATTTGGTTACTTGCTATATTTGGTGAGTAAATAGTTTTATTTGATTAGAATACAATTACGAAAAACAGTGAATAAAGCCTAATTATCGATTGAAAACAACAGGAAAAATAACGCTGGTTGTTTTGTTGCAAATAAATTTCATAATTTTAAGCTTCGGGCTATCAAACGATTTTAAGCAATATTGCGAAAGGTCAATAAAATATGACTGCATACATGATCAAACACAACTTACAGGAGCAATTTGAAACAGGTATGTGAATTCGTCACAGCATTATAAACCAAAGAACAACAACATGTTGAGATGTTTTTTTATTGTGGGTCAGTACCGATTCATTAACTTTTTTAATACCTTTTTCATTCTTGTAAGAGGAAAGTTAATTAGTTACAGATCTAAGCGAAGCTTCCTCGAAATTCTTAATCGGCTAAGCATAATTTAATGACGATCTTTCACATCCTTAATGAGGGTAGCACATAAATATTCATGGCGGTGAAAAATGATAGAGGATGTGTCCGATTCCGCCTTCTGTCTACGCCCTGCCGCTTAGTGTCTTTGTTTTTGTAGCAGAAATTGTTAAATCCGATCAAAATGATCGGTGTTATATTACAAGATAAAGTATAAAAATATGTAGAGGCAAGTGACGTACTTTGAAACGACCAGCACCTTGGGTCAGTTCATTTCTTACTTGCTGTACATCTTGGATCATTTCAAATAAGTTGTAGTTTCATGCATGACCGACAGGTGGCAACGTGAGAAATCCTTAATCCATTAGTTGTGTGATACTGATTGAATGTTTTATGATATCAGTGGATACAAGTAAATTATTGAATGTTGTTGAAAATACGTGTTTAAGGTAATTAGTAATAAGTAATATAAAAAGCTTAAGCTATAAATTAAGCTTTTTTTGTTTTAGATAGATAATCTAGCTTTTTATACATACATACCTTGGGCTGGACCAAGGTAAAATTTTAAACTACAGTGGATATACTGGTAGGTATTTTAAATAATTGTGACAAATAATTTTTAACTATCGAAAAACTATTTTATATGTTTATATTTTGCCAAAAACATCATATAAAAGTATTGAGTTTTTAGGCTTTATGGGGATTTTAATTTATTAACATTTCTACAGGTAATCTGGTACAACTTTCAGACCAACCAAAATTCAACAATTTGGGCAAGGACAAGTTGGAGGATTCTTGTAGTCGATAAATATTCAATATTGAATTTAACTTTCTACGTTACATAATTCACATTATGATTTCAATAAGGCTTAAGTGTAAACTATGAGTAAAAAAAAAAAGATTGGTTCAATAGAGGAAAAATGAATTGTAGTTAGTAACTAGAGGGAACTCAAGATTACGCCAATTGCGAAAAGATAGAGAAATGTATCATTCAAGAATAGAAAACAAAACCAAATGTATACGCAAAAAGCACATCTAATAATTGACTCTGTAAACTGCTATCAGGGGAAGCGAAGTTCCACATCATTGACTTATTTAAGTATTAAAATAAATTTTTTGAGGATACTAATTCGACCTGCCAAACCATAATCTTTATGAATTAGGCGACTGTTACAGGTACAGTAACATTATCTTCATTCCAGGGAGACTCACAGAGCCCTCTGTAATTTAGTTTTCCACTAGTCCACTCTCACACAAACTCAACTCGACTATTTTTGCGTCAGTCTCAAGTATAACAAAGCAGAAGGATCAAAGACAAACCATTTGCTGCAAATGGACGAGATAAATTTAATACAAAAGAACAGCTGGATCAGACTAATGCCTGATTATTAATATAGTGAAAAGTAAAATATAGCAGGGACTCTACAAAATGAAAAATGATAATTCGATTGGGAACATGCAACATGAGTAAATATCTTGAATCAAGCCAAGGAATCGATCATTCTACCATGAAGTAGGACTTAAAAACAGAACACATGAATGGAAGATGATTATTGAAGATCAAATTCAAGAGTAAAAATCCATTTCAGAATATCTGTTGCAAAACTAACATTGAAAATCAAAGCGCTCTGTCAAACGAAGAAAATTTTCATAGTGAAGAAGGAAGATGTCTGCCAAATTTAGGTATCCAATTAGACCACACATGTCAAGTTAACACTGTTACCGCATTTAAAAAGCTGCGAATTACTAAAATATTATATCTTCACCAACAAACTACAATAATACCAGGACAACAAAAAAGAAAAAGTTGTTTGTACTCTACATGCGACTCATGATTTCGGATGTATTTTTGCGTATCAGGTTCCGTGCTCAGGAGGTAAACATACATTCGAAACCATGTGTCACACATAGAGTACAGACAACTTTACTGATTGTGTGCTGGTGTAATTATAATAACTGGTGGTCGAAATTTGATCCTATATCGTCAAATTGTGAACATTATCGACATTTTTTGTCAAAAGTGTATTTCTATAGGGAATAAAGTTGAGGCGAAATCCGAAAAGTAGGAGTCATGACCCTCCTCCCAAAAAAATCTACATGTCATACTTTCATATATATCTAGACATAAAAAAATATATACAAGATTTTAATCAAATATAGATATTTCAAATATTTTAAAAAAATGCGTGACCCCCTAAATTTTTGGCTGGGGCCTCTTCTGATATAATAGTTGGAGGATTGAGGATTGTTCTTTGTAACCTAAAAGTTTCAGCCATGAGCAGTTTCAATCGAGTTCATAAATACTAAAAAAAAACAGATTACCAACAACCCTACTAAAACTTCAATCTTTAATATTAGAAGATATATTCTCTACTGTCAGCTCATTGACAATTTTTTATACAACACCTTCGGAAGATTGTGATAGGTATATATATAAAATCATTTAATTGATAGACATTGACATAGACTATTTTACTACTGAACAATAAACAACGCTTGATGCTGAACTATCAAAGATGGTCTTCACATGAGATCTCAAAGAGCCTTAGTCTCTCAGTTAATTTAATAGCACATAATGCTCCCACTATAGATAATTTCTCACTGATTTGACAGTTAAGGCCAGTCATGCAAGATTTCAAAGGAAAAATATTTTGAATATAAATATAATTCTAAAATATTTATAGGTGCTTAACCATAAAAATTAGTAGATGCATCGAATTTCTTTATATTTTGAATGTACATCTTTAAAATGTCAGTGAGATGTTTATTTTAGGTAAAAGTCCCCTTGTAATAAAAGCCAGCAATATGCAGGAATGGAGCGATGTAATGTAAAATAAATTTTCTACGAGATAAAATAGATGGACAGAGAACAGTAACTGGCTAATGCATTATCCAGCTAAAAATAATTGAAAGATTCCGCCTTTAAATATATTTAAATATTTTGTTCATACCTACATTTTTCCAAAGGTATTTTGGGATTTGAGGCTGAAAAAGTCAATAGTCTTAAATTGACTAATAAAATGAATAGAATTGTTACTCTAATATTTCACACTTTCAACTCGTAAGCAGAAAATGCAAGCAACCAACTCAAAAGTTAAGATGAAGCTGATATATATATATATATATATATATATATATATATATACTATTATATTACAAATTACTACAAAATATAAGTATGTATTATTAATAAACCTTAAACCATATATCTTAAGATTCAATAGCATGACGATGTAGAATAAATTTAGGGACAGGTCAAAATTTGTTAGGTTTTCATTTAATTTAGTGCGTCTTTCACATTCGAGTGAATCCGTCTTATAATTCTCTCCAAATTTTCTGGCAGCACTGTTACTATTATTTGTTTGGCATTGACATTATCGACGTAAATAATGAATTTTTTATTGCATTTTATTCATTTAATAAATTTTAACATTCTGCACTGACGGTCGTCAGTAGCTACTAAAACAAAAATAAAGTAAAAGTGGTTGAGGGGCAGACAAAAAATTGGCACTGAACCGTTTTGTCTTTGCCTATTTATATATAGATGATGATTATAATCATGATGATCCACACTTTCGCTTCATATCTTTGATGTAACACACCGATTAATTAATTTTTACATTAGTTATCCAAAATCCCTTTAATGGCTTCGGGAATGTTTTCTGATCAGCAAAATTAACAATCAAGCCGGGCAGCTATTACAACAATAACTAAATGAATTATTTCAATTCCATCTCAACTTGATGATCACAGAAACATCGCCCTCTCAATTCCAATTACAATTCTGATGAACACTCACATTTTTATTAGTCGATCGAGACAATCAAAGATGAGATTGAATTTTCAACGAATGCTAATGGCTAACCGCATAAAGAATTCATAAGAAAATTATATTTAGATGATGGGATGGCCGTGAATACAGCAATACAGTAGCAACAGTCCCGCATACCGCTACATCCATTTTTAATAATTATAATCATGGCTTCACCTTCGTTTCATTCATATAGAAAATGTTATTAGTGAGAGATATAACTAAACAGTCGGTCAGGCCTTTACCTTTGTATACGTCTCAATTTGGAGTCACGAAGGTTTTAAATTAAATAAATATTTTTGGTTTCACGGTGCTAAAAACATTATTAAAGTACTTGTGTGAAAGTACAAACAAAATATGTCAATATCTAACAGCAACGATACTAATTAAATGTTTTGGCGAAGGTGCCAGTTGAATGAGTCCTTTAACCCGGCGTGAATGAGGTGAAAAATTGTTACACCAACTATGAGGTGGGTATGACATACCCTAATATAGAACTGTCGATTTTGATAACTAAAATAGCTTTAGAATAATACTTATTACTGTAAATTATTTAACATTAGGGAAATTAGGTAATATGATAAAATAACCCAGTTCTAGTTATAAAAGTATTTATATTTCTGTATAAAAAAAACTATGCACACAAAATGAATAAGCCTTAAATAATTTAGCTTCGTCATAATGTACAATCAACATCGGATCAGAAGACAATTATGCAGAAAATAGAACCGCTATAGATTTATTGTACATCTAAACATTTCTATGCCAGTGCCATCTATACGCCACAAATCATTTAGATTCTGTCCATTAGAGCGATTCAAACCTGCTAAATATAGAAGTCCCAAAAACCACTTCATCTCTTCCGAAGTAACGTCTTTCATGTGCTCTTGTTATTCTCAAGGCGACACAAAATCCTCAAATTGGTTATCACATTATTTGTATAGAAAAGTATCTATATATAATAGGATCTGCAATGAAAAGTGTCCAACATCCATATTCTGTTTGGGCACTCTTGTGCGGGTGTTTGTTCGATGACACTTTTTGCCATTTAGTTCCATTCTTAGCAGTAAAACAGGATACACATACCACATATGTAGGCACTTCACTTCCGGCTGTAGAATATGACCGTAGCCGTCCTTTATATCAGAATCTGCATTCTGTTCCCAATACCTTTCCTCGCTACGCTTAGAGCAGTGATCAGTTTCTCCATCACTCCCTGATTCGCCACTTTCATCACTGGAAAATTCTTCTAAAATTTGAGCATAAAATTCAAACAACACCAAAATACAAAATACTTACACCGACTGTGAGCTTGGGTATGACGTACCCGGTTTATGTTTGCGCACCTGTAGTTCACTCTGTCGCCAGCGCAGTACAGTTCCTGTCACATAAAATTACTCCCAGCACCACCCCGTCCAGCTACTCAGCCTGCCGAGTTCCAGGAATCGTAAGTTAAGAAATATTTAGTGTTTTACAATTAAGCGGGTATGAGAAAAGCGACCCCATTCACGCCAGGTTAATAAGAAAGCAAGAGCAAATATCCTAAAGTGACCGAATGAACCTGGTATAGACGGCAAGCAAAGGTGGATGGATTACTCATTAATTACATTGTTACGTATTTTGTATTTATTGCTTCCATTCAATAAATTTAAAAACAAACAAAACAAATTTTTCAGGGGAACATTAATTAAAATCAGTTGAGAACCAATTAGTCTAGGCTACAAGAGCCACTTTGGTGAAATCCTGATAGAGTTCATCGTAAATTATAATTTTGGTGTCATTCGATTCGGATTGACGCCTAGAAACTTTTTGAAAAATTTGAAATGGCGCTGGTAAAAATTGCAATAACTATAAACAATATAATGGAAAAAAAAGGCATCCGTTTTTTTGAAAAATCTCAAAAACGATAAAAGATTTATGAAATTCTTGTGTCATCCAGACAGGGTAAACAAAAAAAAATATTTAAATATATTAAATATGAATATTAAGGAATGCAAATATTTACGTACCTTTGGGATAAGTTAATGAACAATAATCCCAACACAAAAATTGAATTTTTTATGCAGTAGTTAACTAACAATATTTTTGAAATGGGAACATAAAAACCTTAGTAATTATTAAACTAAAAAGCTCAATTTTTTTGCTTCGTACAGTTGTTCTAAAGAGGTGAATGATTATATTCCTGTTGGAAAAATTGAAAATTTTTAATTGAAAAATGAATAATAACAATAAAGCGTTTGAATTTTTTTCCAAAAATCTTAATTATTTCTTTTTTATCACTAAACACCATCTATAAATATGTATTTTTAAATTTTTTACTTCTATTGTTTGAAAAAATGTTATAAACAAATGCATTTGTTTATGAAATGATGAAAAAAAATCATAATTGAAAAGATAAAAAAATATTATGATTTTTGAAAAAAAAAACCTTTCTTAAAAAAATTATTGCTTAAAAATGCATTTGATAATTAACTATTTTATTATTATTATTAAGGAATCCTATTTTTTGTAAAAGTCAGTATTTCTATTGACCTTTCATATTCCTAAGAAAAAATAATTTGTTATTAACATTTAGCTCATTTATTTAATAAACAATTCGTTATAAACAAATAAATGTTTTATTTTTTAACGGCAAATATAAATAAAAGCACCTATGTATTGCATGATTTATAAAAAAATTGTTGTAAATTTTTTAGAAAATTTTAAATATTTTACTGTTTGTAAGGTCAATATTTTCTTCCAGCTTCCTATCACTAATATTTAAATTTAAACTTTTACAGACATGAGTAAAACACTGTAACAGTTTAAAAGTTATTTAAATAATAGTAATTGGAAGGTGAAATTTTAAAAAATTTTCTAAAAAATAAACAACATGTTTTTATAAATAATGTCATACAGAGTTCTTTTTATTCATTTTTGCAGTTTTAATAAATAAAACAAAAATTTATCTGTTTATAAAAAATATTTTTTCTTAGGAATATGAAAGGACAATAGAAACAATGATGTTTACAAAAAATATATTCCTTAATATTAATAATAAATGACAGAAAAATAGTTAAATAAAAAATGCATTTTTCAGGCATTTTTTTAAATATTAATAATAAATGACAAAAAATAGTTAATTAAAAAATGCAGTTTTAAGTAATAATTTTTTTAGAATCGTTTTTTTTTCAAAAATTATAAACAACGCATATGTTATAACATTTTTTTAAAGAATAAAGATAAAATAATTTAAAAAATATTTTCGGGTGGAGCTCAATGATAAAAAAAGCAAGAATTAAGAATTAAGATTTTAGAAAAAAATATTACAAACGTTTAATTGTTATTGATTTTTCAATGCATTAGATTTTTGATAAATAAGTCGAAAATTAAACATTTTCAATTTTTCCAAGAGGAATCTATTTTTTCACTGTACGAAGTAAAAAAAATTGCGCATTTTAGTTTAATAATCACTAATGTTTTTATGTTAACTTTCTATTTCAAAAATGTTGATAATTAATAAATGCATAAAACATAAAAAAATTCAAATAAAAATTTTTTGTGTGCGGATTACTGTATAACATATTCTAAAGGTAGGTAAATTTTTTCATTCCTTGATACTTATATTTAATATGTTTAAATATGTTTTTGTTTACCGTGTCTGAATGACGCGACACACGTGAACGCCAGACTCCCCGTTTTAGCAATAACTTTAGGGCTCTGTTAAAATTATTAGTATTGGAGATAAAGATTCGGAAGTTGGGACTTTTTTAATTTCCTCTTTTCAGATATTTTTTCCAATTTCAAAAATCTTTTATCGTTTTTGAGATTTGTCAAAAAAACGGAAGCACTCTGTTTCTGCGAGGAAAACTTTCTGATAAAGAAAACCAGTAACCACTTTTGACTAAGGTACTGAGAACTGAGGAAAGAACATCCTAATGATTAGACAAATAACAAAACTTCTTAACCGCTATAGATTTATTGATCAATACATGGAAATTTGACAGTAATACTCATTCAACTAAACTGGTAGCTCATTAAATTTGAGAAAAAAACATTTTGTGGCATTTATATTCCAAATTTCTCAAAGTTATGGTAAGATTAAATTATGGAGCACTCAAATGAACAAACTCCGCCCACGTATGTACGCACACTGACTCACATTCACTTGTCTAACATCTGATATCGAAGTGTCTGCGAATTAGCATTAATGCGACCACGGACCGTACGCACAGAACAGCAAAGGAAGCAGCATAATATTAAGGAGAGAAAGAGAACCTTTTGTGTAAAGTTAGTTATGGGCTCGTTGGAAGATAAATGCGACGAATTAATGCAAAATCTGCCGGTTTCATTTGTGTCTGAGTCCTCCGCTTTCTCGTTAAAAACGTCCAAATAGTTATACCGAACGTTTAGGAAAAGAAAAGATCGATCCGCGTGCATCGCAAAAAATGCCCATGCATAATTCCAACGGTACAAGCAATCGCCAGTCTCAGGGTTATTAAGCTGAACGTGGAAAAAATATTTGATAATTGTGTCAGATTTATTTTGGCAGGTGTTCCTCAATTCGTATTTGGGAGAATTGATGAGGAACTCAGTGAGCAGGAGTTTTTCAAAAAAAGTACCCAATTAAGGGGAAACCAAAATTATGTTTATTCTTTATTTATGCTAAAGTGTCTTCTTTAATTTCGTGTATTATATTGAGAAATGGGAAGATGCATGGCACCTGCAAAATATCCGAAAACAATAAATACACTCAGTACCGGCTCTACTCATTATTTTCACCGCAGGCCAATAAGGTAGGATAACAGCGCGTTTTCGGCTTCACTGAGGTTTCACATTGAGATCCTAAAGATTGGATAATAATAAAATATACCCTTATTACTCAAGGATAGTGTCGCTTTATATGAGTGTAAAAAAAGTACGATTCGGGCCAATAGTTTTACATTTTGCCTTGTCTTGTTTGTTCCTACAACAGATGCCACTCGTAAATGGGGAACTAAGTGCAATTTGGCAATTTGCCCGGACAACTCTCACGACTTGACCATACCGTGTATGGCAGAACACTTCCTCCAAGGCACGCATGCGTGCCTTTAGGTAAAAATTCACTAAACCCCAGTTATCCTAGATATCAAAAGGCTTTAGCCCTGTGCGAGCCCTTGCCCGGTTATCAGGCGTGGTTGGAGTGGTGGCAGTTTCCCATGAATTTTCTGACCGTCCGGGCTGTTCTTAACAGAACAGCTTTTTGGTTTATTTGGTATAGATGTTCGTCCAGCCCGAGGTATTTTAAAATGCTTAAAAGATGTTTTGGGACTACTCCTGTTGTTGACATAACAACTGGAACAGTTTTTGTGTTGTTCATGCCCCAGTGTCTCTTTATTTGAAAATCCAAAGCGCTCTATTGGCTATTCTTTCAGCCTGTTTAATATTTATATTATTATTGCCAATTAAGGTTATTTTTCTAGAGACTTCATCTACTGAAACTATATCTGGTCTATTGTGAGCAACAATCCGATCGGTCAGTATCGTGCGGTTCCAGTACAGCTTGTAGTTGTTATTTTCTACAAAAGATTGTGGTTTATATATATAATAGGGTATATTCTTACCGACTGTGATAGTTCAAGTTTCAGTGCTAGTTCCTGGTGCAGTGTTGCCACAGCATCGTGCCGTTCTTTGTATTCAGTTGCAGGGACCACTTGACAACCTCCTGTGATATGCTGGATAGATTTAGGTGTTTGGCAACCGTACCTGCATCTGTCGTTGTTAATAGAAGGGTCTTTAACGATGTACTTTAGATAGTTCTTATTTTGAATTACTTGATCTTGGAGTGCCAATATAAAGCCTTCCGTTTCAGGAAACATATGACCACGGATCAACCAGTAGTTCGACGCTGCGCTGTCTACATAATCTTGGTTGACGTCATTTATATGTCTTCAATGAAGGGGCTTCTCTTTCCATTTGAGCAGTTGCTGATCAGTTGAATTGGTGGTGGAACTGGACTTGTTGTTCTGTCAGTCGAAGTGGTGTAGAGTCATCAACCTGGCATCTGATTGAGTACATCAGAGATTTCTGCGAATTTTTGGAAATTACTACGAAAATTCGAAATTTCATACCGTGGCAAAGTTGTACGTCCGACAGAGCTGTTTGGATTGTGATTTTGAGCTGTTGTTAGTAGAACTCAAACTTTTCGTTGTAATTGCTCAATGTCAGTCATGCACCAATTAACCATACCGAAAGAGTAATTGAGCACTGAACACGCGTATGTGTAAATAGCTTGAAACAAATTTTTACTGTTAAGTTTGGTTTTCAACAGTCGTCTTACCCTTCTATAGAACTCTGTTGTTAGGTCCTTTTTCATGGTGAAGTGATCAATATGTTGAGCCTGCTTTATTCCAAGGTATTTATAGGTATGATCTTCAGCCACAGCAGGCTAAGAAAGTTTCCCTGAAATATACCCCTTCTGATTGGGATGGAGTTGGTTTGTATCGAACAGTCTTCATTCAGAAAGATTTTGGTTTGAGAGGTAGATATGGCATATTCTAAAAAGTTAACCATACAATACAATACTTTATAGAGTTTCAGTACCTGAATGAGCCAATAATGTGGAACTGAATCAAAGGCCTATTTGTAGTACACATATGCCATGTAGAGATTTCGCCGTTTGGCGTGGCTTTGATTGCAATTTATTAGTTGTTCTTTGCACCCCATCAAATCTTTCGCGCATCCCTTTTGTTGTTCAGTAATTATATTGTTCAGCTGACAATGTTTGCAAAGACAATGAAGTTGGTATAAGGTTGGGAGGCAACTGAATGGTCCGTACTTTGCTGGGTCCTGTATACATAGGTTACATAGGTTGTCCTTTGGTAAGAGGTATGTAGCACCATGCGTAAGGAAACTAGGCATCTTGTGTGGATTGATGATGACAGTAATTCTGAACGTTGATAACTTCTTATAGTTAAAACATATGCTTATGAAAGTTGTAGGTATGTCGAATGACAGCGTCAACCTCAAAGCTCTAGAATATTGTTTTGTTGCTGTGCAAATTTATTGATCCATAATATACAAATCAGATGAGCTATTCACAAGCACACAATCACCAGAGTCTTGCCCGCTGTAAAATAAATTATGCAAATAATCAATTGTCTCGGTCATCCAGCTACTAATAACAAACCTGAGATAAATTTATACTACATCAATGCTAAACAAACACATGGCCGGTGTATTTTTCTTAAATATTACAGACGTTGTTGGATTTACATCACTAATTATATGTAAGATGGGAAAACAGTGCAAAGACAACTTTTTATTAAAAGAAACGGTAAAGTCAACAAATGGAGACAGAACAAGAAAAGGCTCTCGAGTTATCACTTAGCAGTCATTCAAGAACTGGTAGAATCATCTGATCCTACAACAAATCAAGGAGCTGTTCAATCTATCTTCTATCGTTAGAAAATATGAAGACCACAATTTGAGGCAAACATGTTGGATAACAAAAATCGGTTGTGAAATAATTTGAAACCACTTCATCTGCAAATTATATTTTAAAATCCACTTGTTAGGTCAAGCTACATCTTACGACCTGAATTAACCGTGGGAATGCCACTAAATTTGTTTCTTTTAATTGCTTCTTACGATTTTCGAACTGCCTCTTTAATTGCATCTGCTTCGGCTTGTTATTAAATGTTTTTTTTTGGAATATTTTTCGACGGATAATCACATGATCACCTTGTATTTGAGAGAGATGTGAAGCTGTAATTAGCCGCTTTTAATATGTACAATTAATTGAAGGGTTAATTTGAATGCGTGTATTTCAATGGGAAATCATAATTAGCTGTTTAATGTCCAAAGTAATGTCGGCCCGGTGGAATTTATGCGATTGTTTTCACAATTAAAATTTTTCAAGTTGGTCAACGCGGAAGCTGTATTAAGAGGACATTTGGCTGGTTTTATTGTATCTTGTGGGAACAAAATTCCAAGGCTAACCATAACTTGACATGAAAGGTTTGTATATATTGTCACGGAAACTTACGATTACTCCCTACACCACAGATTTTTAAGTGATATAAAATTTAACAGCAATAGTTTATAAACCATGATTAACATAATTTTAACAGCAAACCCAGGAAATTATTTGTGAAATAAAAACCCCAATATATATATATATATATATATATATATATATATATATATATTTATTTATTATATATGCTACCAGAGAAAAAATTGTAGTGAATCTGAACATCTCAAATCTTGATCGAATCATTTTTCAGAAAAACAAAATAATGGTTTATATTATCAAATTTACATGGACTCAAGATGGACACTGTCGAATAAGCAGTTTTTGAAGAAGTGTCATTTGTACAATTTAGACAGATGTTTTGCATAACATTGCTAGTTCGATTGGGTTTTACCAAAGATATATTTTGAAAGTACGTATAAAGCACTTCAGTTTGACTGTTTTAGATTGTTGTTGGTGTGCCGGGAAAATGGTTGAAAATAGTAGTAAATACCTATATATAAATAGGCAAAGACAAAACAATTAGGTACCATTTTATATATATATATATATATATATATATATATATATATATATATATATATATATATTTATATTTTGCTTATATTGTGAAAAGTGATGATAATGTTACCAGAGAAAAAATTGTAGTGAATCTGAACATCTCAAATCTTGATCGAATTATTTTTCATTGAGAAAGCCGGAAAAACTGGTAAAAGTGAATTTAAAAAAGCATAACTTTGTTGCAACATAGGTTAGAATCTGACGATAACTTATAACGTTGAGATTATTTGAGTTCAAGATCGATATTGTCCGTTAAGTAGATCTTACAGATCTTTGATGGAGATATACAAAATATATTTTGAGCAAATCAAGTTGTATAGGATCTTGTATTTTAGTTACAGAGCCGTAAAATGTATTCAAAATGCTTGTAAATATTGGCTTAAACTAGCCCCCCTACTTTTCCTTAGATGTCTTGACCAATGGGGATCCAGCCAGTGGAAAATGGAATATAAATAATAAAGCAAAGTAAATACAAACGAGTATGTAAGAAAATACATAGGTAAATAAAAACCTAACAGACTGCGAAAAAAAAGAAGATAATAATACAATTCATCATAATTGTCAACCTGTGCCCCCTCCTGACGAACAACCTAATGCTACATCAGCCCACATGCTGTTTGTCACATATTCATACTTTTAATGAAACTAGTGATCGTCCAGTGGTCGAAATTCGACCTTATTTTATGAAATTGTAAACAGTATATTTTTATAAAAACAGAGTTGTGGAGAAATCGGAGAAGTAGATGTAATGACCAAAATTGTTCACTCATATTGACAAATCTATTGAAATAAAAAGAAAAAAAATTGTAATCAAATATCGGTATTCGAAATATTTTTGACAAATGAATGACCCCCCAAATTTTTGACTGGAACCGCTCCTGGCTAATATTCGATATAATAATTGGAAGATTGTACTTTGCAACCTAAAACATTTCGTCATTTGCGGTTTCAATAAAGTTCAGGTATATTAAAGAAAACAGAGGACCAAATACCATCGGAGAACTTAAATATTTAATACATTCTATATTGTTCGCTGTCTGACAATTTTCTACGCAACACCTTCGGAAAGGTTGTGATAATAATATATTATTCAAATAATTATATTCACATTAAAAACAGAATATTTAATATGAAAGTTACAGCAACGCGTCCGAAAAATCAATACTGATCTACTTACATTGACTATTTTACCACTAAACAATAATAATGCTTGCATGCCACTTCCGGAAGTACATGCTCTAAGAATATATCTAAAGATCGCTCCATTCATATATAAATACTAAATGTTTTGAGTTTTGACGGTCTGGCGGCGGCGGCATCACTGATCAAATAGGCAGCACTGTCAGTTGTTTGGCATTGACAGTATGGACGTAAATAATAAATTTTTATTATATTTTATTCAATGGATGAACCAATATTATAACTTAATATTAGCATTCTGCTCTGAAGGTCGTCAGTAGCTACTTAACAAAACAAAAATGAAGAAAATCGGTTGAGAGACAGAGGAAAAAATGGTACCTAATTGTTTTGTCTTTGCCTATTTATATATAGGTATTTACTACTATTTTCAACCATTTTCCCGGCACACCAACAACAATCTAAAACAGTCAAACTGAAGTGCTTTATACGTACTTTCAAAATATATCTTTGGTAAAACCCAATCGAACTAGCAATGTTATGCAAAACATCTGTCTAAATTGTACAAATGACACTTCTTCAAAAACTGCTTATTCGACAGTGTCCATCTTGAGTCCATGTAAATTTGATAATATAAACCATTATTTTGTTTTTCTGACTTTGTCAAACAAGAGGTATAAACGCTCATTAAGAAGAATTTCTGACTTTATACAATTTTTCGATTGACAACATTACTATTCCTTGATTTATGTTCATAATACAAGTAGAAAATAAAAGAAATCCAAATTTTTGCCGGATATTATTTTATATGTAAAGTACTTCTACGACTTGTCTGTTAAAATCGGATTAATTATTCTTTATAAACTGTTACTAAAGTTATGGTATCTGAGTGAGAGAATTGCAGCTAAATGTCCCAAACTGGCTCTATAGACTGATGTACCTGTCGAAAAACTGTGTTTGTAGTAACTAATTGGCAATGGGATCTTGTCAGAAAATATAATAGTGTGAAGGGAATTCATTGTGGAATCGGCATTCGTCCCATATTTCGGGGAATCCGAAATGGCCTTAATGGAAATTCGTCGAATTTCATTGAATCTTCGAAAACACATGAAGGAAATTTCCCGATGGCTCTTTGACCTTCTGGAGAATGCGGAGAAGAAAAATATAAATACGAAGAGCTAACGGAAGAGCTCATTCTGTATTCAATTGTCGAATAGTAAAAGCAGGTGTTCAATATAAATTGTAAATAGTTGTGTACATAAAATTCGTGGAAATAAATTAGTCAGTTGTGTTCTTAAATAAATCCAAGAACTCAACCGAACCCGATTATGAAAATAAAAACATACGTCAGTTTATTTAAAATTTAGTCCAAATGAAAAATAAAACAATAGAAATATAAATGTGGTTTCTGTCGTTAACGATACCATCAGAAACGTAGGAAGTATTAATGACAATTCTAACTCAAAACTTTATGTATCATATCACAAACATAAGCTTCCACTAAATTAACATATGCTTCATATAATTAAATAAAGTAGTGTACCTTGGAGCGTGATAAAATATTAATCTTTAGAAAAATGTCAGTTCATTAAGAGCTATAGTAAAGTAGTGGAAGGCCCCGTCTAATTTTTATACCTGACTGTCATTTTAGGCATAACTAATTGTATAATTACATTTTTTTGTTCGTCAGTCGACAGTTATTATTCGGTAGAAGCTTACCGAACTATTGTTTGTTGATCCTAAATCAGACTATGAGTTGTAAAAAAGGCATTTAATCAAAGGTTCTTCTCATGGTTTATTCTGGTTTTATGATCATGCTGTTATTGAATACCAACAAAAAATATGAGTTTATGGAATTCGTGTTATAATTCCTTGACAATTAACTTTTCAGATGATTAAGTAAACTTATATGACCCATATAATTTATTAACAGATTAGTTCCTAATTCTGGAATATAGGGTGGTTAAAAAAAACAAAGAGTCTGGAAAACTTCAAGTTAAAGGAACTTTGTGGCATTTTCACATAATTTTTATGATTAACTGATATTTCAACTTTTACGCCACCAATTATTTTGGTATAATAAGTTTCAAAAAACATAAAAACCATATGATTGCATGAAAATTGATATAACGCATTTAAATATTTGTAACGTATGCGAAAGGCATATTCTTTGGAATAAGTTAGATTTCGAAAAGATTGTTGAGGAGGTCTTGAATTATTTTGTCTATTCATGGGTTTTCTCTCCTCCAAATTTTTTCCTGTAACAGATAAGTATTTAAAAAATTGTATATGTAGAACAAAGTGTAGTAAGGCAATTTCGTAAAATTGCCCGGATTACTGGTTGTCTGTACAGAGATTCTTCCTCACAGTTTTTCTGAGAGAAAGAGATGTCTATAAAATGATCAACCAGTATTCCTGTATATAAGTAATGTATTGTATATTGTGTAATACTTATCTGTGTATGGAGACGTTTCAACTCCGAGTCTGGAGTCGTTGTCAATCGTTTAGTGTTGTTTTCGAGGCTTTTTTCTAAAAATTTTCGCTTTGATTTTGAATTTATTGTTTGTCAAAAAATTTGACACTGACAATTTGTCGTTTGGCGATCACTTGACGCTGAGGTTACCGTTTTTTTGTTCTGTTAGCAGTAAATTCTTCCAGTCCAAATGAAGGTCGGCTGAAGGTGCTCCGATTTCAGTGTTGTTTATCATCATACAGCTGGCTTCTTTAAGTTTTCTCTTTTTTAAGTTTTCTTCTTTCAACAAGATCTTTGTTTTATCCCAGTCTATCCTATGGCTGCCGGTGCTCGTTAATACATGATTGGCCAAATTTGATTTGTCCACGTGTCTTCTGGAAATGTTATATTGATGTTCTTTTTTCCTTACTTCTAAAGGTCTTGAAGTTTCACCGGTATAAGAATGGCCACAGTCACACAAAACACTGTACACACAATTTTTAGAACTCTGGGTTGCGTTAAACGGTTTGGTATGTGTGAGGATAGAGCGCAAGGTATTATTTGTTTTAAAAACAGTTTTAACGCTGTATTTATTTCCTAACCGCTTAATTTTTTCCGATACACCTGGGATATATGGAATTATGTTCATAATTTGGTTGTCTGTTTGTGTTTGGTTGGTATTAGTGTGATGGTTATTTGTGCTGGTTTGTTGTTGCGATTTTCTTTCTAACTGATTTATAGTTTTATTTATAAAGTCTTGGGGATATTCGTTTTGAAGTAGATGTTCTTTGATAATATTGACTTCTTTGTTAAAGATTTGGGTGGATGAAGATATGTTTTTTGCTCTATCATATAAGCACTTTACAACACCTTTCTTTACATTTAAAGGATGGTTGGAGTGAAAATTCAAATATCTATTAGTATTTGTAGGTTTTCGATAAGTACTTGTACTTATTGTGTTGTTTGTTCTATCTATAAGTACATCAAGATAAGCAAGTTTATGCAAATTTTCCATCTCCATTGTAAATTTTATTGTGGGTTCTTGACTATTGATGTAATCTAGGAATGAGTGCAGTTCTTCAGCACCATACTCCCAAACCACAAAAATGTCATCAACGTATCTCCACCACACTTTTGGTTTATTTTTATATTTGCCTATGAATCTTTCTTCAAAATATGTCATGAATATATTACTGATTATAGGAGATAAAGAAGAACCCATGGCCATACCAAATTCTTGTTTATAGAAATCTCCTTCAAATTGAAAATATGTAGTGTTTAAGCAAAGTTCGGTTAGTTCCATAATTGTGTCAATTATGGAACTAACCGAACTTTGCTTAAACACTACATATTTTCAATTTGAAGGAGATTTCTATAAACAAGAATTTGGTATGGCCATGGGTTCTTCTTTATCTCCTATAATCAGTAATATATTCATGACATATTTTGAAGAAAGATTCATAGGCAAATATAAAAATAAACCAAAAGTGTGGTGGAGATACGTTGATGACATTTTTGTGGTTTGGGAGTATGGTGCTGAAGAACTGCACTCATTCCTAGATTACATCAATAGTCAAGAACCCACAATAAAATTTACAATGGAGATGGAAAATTTGCATAAACTTGCTTATCTTGATGTACTTATAGATAGAACAAACAACACAATAAGTACAAGTACTTATCGAAAACCTACAAATACTAATAGATATTTGAATTTTCACTCCAACCATCCTTTAAATGTAAAGAAAGGTGTTGTAAAGTGCTTATATGATAGAGCAAAAAACATATCTTCATCCACCCAAATCTTTAACAAAGAAGTCAATATTATCAAAGAACATCTACTTCAAAACGAATATCCCCAAGACTTTATAAATAAAACTATAAATCAGTTAGAAAGAAAATCGCAACAACAAACCAGCACAAATAACCATCACACTAATACCAACCAAACACAAACAGACAACCAAATTATGAACATAATTCCATATATCCCAGGTGTATCGGAAAAAATTAAGCGGTTAGGAAATAAATACAGCGTTAAAACTGTTTTTAAAACAAATAATACCTTGCGCTCTATCCTCACACATACCAAACCGTTTAACGCAACCCAGAGTTCTAAAAATTGTGTGTACAGTGTTTTGTGTGACTGTGGCCATTCTTATACCGGTGAAACTTCAAGACCTTTAGAAGTAAGGAAAAAAGAACATCAATATAACATTTCCAGAAGACACGTGGACAAATCAAATTTGGCCAATCATGTATTAACGAGCACCGGCAGCCATAGGATAGACTGGGATAAAACAAAGATCTTGTTGAAAGAAGAAAACTTAAAAAAGAGAAAACTTAAAGAAGCCAGCTGTATGATGATAAACAACACTGAAATCGGAGCACCTTCAGCCGACCTTCATTTGGACTGGAAGAATTTACTGCTAACAGAACAAAAAAACGGTAACCTCAGCGTCAAGTGATCGCCAAACGACAAATTGTCAGTGTCAAATTTTTTGACAAACAATAAATTCAAAATCAAAGCGAAAATTTTTTAGAAAAAAGCCTCGAAAACAACACTAAACGATTGACAACGACTCCAGACTCGGAGTTGAAACGTCTCCATACACAGATAAGTATTACACAATATACAATACATTACTTATATACAGGAATACTGGTTGATCATTTTATAGACATCTCTTTCTCTCAGAAAAACTGTGAGGAAGAATCTCTGTACAGACAACCAGTAATCCGGGCAATTTTACGAAATTGCCTTACTACACTTTGTTCTACATATACAATTTTTTAAATACTTATCTGTTACAGGAAAAAATTTGGAGGAGAGAAAACCCATGAATAGACAAAATAATAAGTTAGATTGTCAGATCTATCAAAAAGGCGATGTGTATAACGGCATACCAGGTGGAAAGGAGGAAAGGAAGTTTCTCACACATTAGCTGGCATGTACAAGGACGCTAATCTCTTAATCTCTCTCTCTCTCTCTCTCTCTCTCTCTCTCTATCAAAATAATTAGACCATTTGTTTTACTTAATAGACTTAACACGAATAATTTTTAATTTCCTATTAGATGGCAATCTCGTTCATCTTACGTATCTTTTTTAGAAATTTACTACTTGGAGCATTTGGAGTTTACAAAAGAAGAACGAATACAGCCACAATACGAAGTATTTGCAAGAATTAATGAAAAAAATTATGAGCTATAATATGGCGATTACTGGCAATTGCATAGCAAGTATAAAGTTTACTAGGGTAGTAATTCCTGCGTACTTCATATTACTACGAACTCCCTGATTGGGTTTTCATAGCCTTTACTGCGCGGGCAATCTGAGTTACCAGCAAATTTTCAAAATGTTGTGACGCTGTCATTATTTTCCGGAATTTGAGACCGCTCTTGGAGAGAACAATAAAATATGGTAGACTAAAGATACCTTCAAAAATACTCATTTCTCGCAAACCCTGAATGAAGCTCAATATCAAAGATCACCTTCGTTATGGAATTGCAATCCTATTGGTTGATTAGGGGTTTTCTAAGAATCAGAGTAATTTGCAGCTCGTGGCTGCGGTGGTAGCTTTTCTGAAAATACAACAACTGTACATCTTTTATCAGGTGAAAGATTTGCCTTAATTCAAATTTTAATGAAATCTGAATTAAGGCTCAATTTATCAGCAAATTGAGTTGACACCCCTATAATATTATGTTACATAACGAAACCTCTGTTTTGGTATAAAATTTATTAATGTACCTAGCTTAAGAACCAGTAAAATAGTTAAAATCATAAAAGTGATGTTATATTTTCTTCACTAACACCAATTAATCCCTGTATCTTATCCATCAGACTATTTGTTTCCATACCTAATTAACCGACTTCCAAAAAGGAAGACGTTATCAATTTGTCGTCATGTTTTTCTTTATGTATGCTCAGTGATTATTCAAAAACGGCTTAGACCCTATAATTTTCCTATAAAGTGAGGCTTACGGTTTTCCCGAAAATCAGAAAAAACAGTAATTAAGGGACTACATTTCAGGAATTTCAATAAATCTATAGAGTTTTCTGTAACACGGCTCAACCAATTTGAATATTTTAAATTGTATTCAACAAAGAGATGTTCCACAGCTTGATTCGGTATAATTATGTGTAATGTAAAAAATACCGTTTTTCCGAAAATCGTAAAAATATTTGCAAAAACACGGCAAATATAAAATTTTCATCATAAATATCTAGCTTAAATGTCAAGATATGCCATGAAAGTATATCGTACAGGGTGTTTGTAACGGTTTTCATTGCAGTCAAGTGAAATGACACAAATATTCCATTTTCCAAATATTTTTTAGGGTGAGCGATGTTTTCTATATGGTATACGGTGGTAGGAGCATCGAAATTGAGGCAGTAAGCATGGGCCTAGTTGAAATATAGGGCTAAGTAAAATTACAGTAAGACAGGCGGGTTAAAAAATCTTACAAATAAATGTGATATTGCTTGGTACATAAGCAAATCCATATATAAGATGGTTGAAATATAAAGTTGAAATGGAATTAAAGTTATACAGGGTGGTTCGAAAAATGTTGAACTGAGTGGTTGGTGTTGCGTATACAAGGTGGTTGAAATAAGAGTGAAGTAAAACTATAGTTGTAGGGCGGAGGGTTCAAAAAATGTTAGAAGCAGTTACATATATAGGATGATTGAAATATAAGGTGGAGTGGAATTATAGTTATACAGGGTGGTTAAAAAATGTTATATAGTGTGGAACATAAGTAGTTGCTTATACTTGGCATATTGGGCGAAGTAAAATTATAGGTATACAGGGTGATTTAAACAATAGAAAAATATAAACAGTCAGCTGGGTGGAGTGGATTAATACTTATACAGGGCGGTTGCAACATCGTGTAGAGTTGAATTACAGTTGTACAGGGTGATTCAGAAAATGATAAACACAATTTAGAGTTACACTTATAGAAAGTGGGTCAAATAATATAAAAAAATACAAATTAGAGAGAGGGAGAGGGGTAAGAATATGCTAAAATAATTAATAGAATTGTACCTAAAATCAGATAAAATACATATATCCGAAATTAAATATAAATTATTTTATAAGTATACTACATGAGCAATTAACTGCTAGGAAACACAACATAATAATATAAACAACTGCAATATTCCTGCAAATTAAATTATGCCTCTCATTACCTCTATCAAATTAGTTGAATAATTTCTCGTTTTTTAATGATGGCATATCATAATTAAAAAACACATGTAGGGGCAATGGCATAGATGGATAATAGAAAATATTTCATTAAAACATCACGGCTAGATTGACTGAATGAATAGGCAATCTAAGATAGACACAGGTAGCTAGAAAACTTCAAAATAATGGATCATTAAAATCAGTGGCGTAGATGTATAAACAGACAAATAGATAAATCGTTGACAGAATTATTTATGGCGAATTTCCAAACAATTTTTGTTGAGCCCTTGATTATTCTGGCAGCCTGCTCCAACTTTAACAGGAAAATTTCGAAAAAATGTCGGTATTGGTAGTGATAATCTAATTGGTAGTAGGTTTCAGAATTAAAGAAAAACCTTTTGGAATTAAAAATTGCTTTGCACCGACTTCAAAAATATACCTACTAGAGAAGTCCCAGAACAATTTTCTAGATAATTAACACCGGTTACTGTTTTCTGAAGGATACTTGTGGCATATTTTTTAATAATAATATATAGAATCGTTTTTACTAGTGGAAAAAATATGCTCTCGAAACTCAGACTAAGCAATAATTTGCTTGATTAGCACAAATATGCTCCATCCAAATGCATAATATTCGGGTCAGATAACCAAAGTCAAGTAGGACCTACTTGATAATGCTCTTAAGTATTGAGTTGGTAAGAACTGAAAAACAACGAGTAAGCAAAATATCTTTTTATGTATCAATGACTTTTTAACAATTTGAGCTCACTCCGAGGAACTCAAGCTCCCAGAGTTTCCAACTTGCTAATATTTGAGCAGTTGTCTTGGTTAAGTTCCGGCTTGTTTTTGAAGTCAAATGTTTAAAAATCAGTCTCATAATTACGAGAAAATCAGACATAAGGACCTATCAATTAGGAGCTAAGAATCATGATTCAGCTTCAAATATAAAACAGATATTATAAAAATGGTTGAGAGGGATGATAACATAAGGTTGAAATGATGATCTTGTGGATGTTGGTGGAAATCAAATAATTTGTACAATTTAGAGAATTTAAATTTTACAATTCCTCTGTACATCTGTATAACTATATATTTATTTGATATGACTATTTTATATATTTGTATGTACCTAGCTATTATGATATATAATTTATATTTTATATATTAGGGCTGTTTAAAAATCTTTAAATGAAAGGTTGTCAGCGGGGCCTATATATAGATGAGTCATCATATCATCTCTGTAGGGTACAAAATTTATATGAGAAATTTTGTATTTTCCTAGTAAATGAGTAAATGAATAAATAAGCATTAGGATTCTTTCCATTATTGCTGCTGTTTTCATATATAGATAACAATTGATTTCAACTGTTTTGATTCAATAATTTTTTCTTGTCTAGCTAAGTGCCAGATTGAGAACCCAGTCTACAAAATCTCTCATAGCGAAAATCTCAAAATAAGAATAAATGAAAAGGGAAAAATGAAGTCTTTCACAACCCAAATTGGACCGGGGGTTTTAATCTGCCTACTCCCCTGAATTGAACCTACAAAATGAATATGCAACTTAATAGAGGTATTGTTATGCACGTCATCAACCTGAGGTTAATTTACCTTTTCATTATTATCATTATCACTGTTGATTAGTTAATAATATACGATAAGAACAATTTACAAAGATCTTTATATAGTAAAGTATATAGTAGTTGAAGAGTCTTGGGTTGTAATTTTACAACTATGTTAAACTCCGATAGGTGGAGCCATAGTCAATTAAATATCAAATTCTGTAATTATAAATCCAATGATTTATCAACAGAACTTAGATCAGAACCAAAGCTCTATATAATTAGAGATCTAAATTTGAGAAATTTGAGATTAAATGTAACCTTACTTTTTGCCCAATTGTTCAGCAATAGCTTGGAGTGCTAGATGGGGTATCAATTTTATTAGTTATATGTCATTTATATTGAGGAATTATTAAAATGCATTGACTAATTACGACCTTTTCGCCTCCAACTAAACTAATTTTATTTGAATTCTAGATGATTTTAATTTAAATACACTATAGGTAATTGGTATTGCTGACCAATTAGTCAATAGATAATTATGTTCAATTGGCGACCATTAGGTATATGCCACTTTTTAGGATTTTTATTTCTTAATTTATATTAATTAATGCCTAATTTATGTTGACTCATTATAAAAATGCATTCACTAACTGTGACTAGCAACAATAATTTTGATTCATTTTCTAGCAAAGCTTCAAATTTTAAACACCCTATAAACAGTTGGGTTTTGCGGACGTATTGGTCAAAACAATTTTTGAACCTCAGATTTCTCTATTTAGGGCGCTCGTTTTATATGGATCTAAGAAAAGCGGTGTCAATTTTGAAAAACAGTTGAAAACCTGTACAAAAAAACTCAAAATGTATAACATAATCGATATTTTTATCAGTAATTTACTCACATGGTATTTTTAACCAGGACTTCTTTAAACTGACGATATTAAAAATGGAACGTGAATCATTCAATTAAAATTTAAGAGTACTATATTTTTTTCCTGACAATAAGATCCCCACTGTACCGCCAATGTACAATGATAAACTCATTAGCTAGCAGGATGTGTGCCTATTAGGATTTATCAAATTTTCAACGCATACTTTGCTCTCTTACGACAGACAAATGAATTCACAGCAAAGTTTAATCAAAGTAGATGAAGTTTTTAACACAGCCGTTTCTGTCGTTTCTTTTTATTTCTTTTTCCATATCATTTAAGCCATTAAGACGATGTATTTAACCGTGAAGGTGACTTCGTGTGTTTCTAAATTAAAAATTACCAATTGTCCGGCTTCTTCACAGAATACGTGCCCATTTTAATTATTCATTATATGAAACACGTTCTATCGAAGGAATGATTCGAAAGGAAAAAACTCAACCTATTCTTTGTGTTCTGTGGTTTTAATTTTCTTAAATTACCCGTACGATTATAATACGGTCATGACCGAAAATTTCAATTAAAAAATCACATTTGGTTTTGATCTCTGGTCATATTATTATAAAACAAAAAAGACGAAAATTACGAGCTGCTATTTCACATAATACGAAAAAGTTGTTCAATATCAAATAACTGTTAGAAGTAATTAATTATATTAGAGAGATAATATTAGTGAATATAGCATGCTTTGTAGAATACGAGATTTTGAATTTGTCATAACTTGGTTTCTATGTTTGTCCTTCACTATGCCAAACATGACAAATTTAATCCCTATTTTTTTTTTCTACCTGTTCATTTGGATTTGTTCTCTTCACTAAAAAAAAAAAAAATTCCTGAGTGTCCTTTACTGAAAAAAAAATCTCCAGTATGAGCTACCATACTTCCTTAGTATTGCAATCATATCTTGCGCAGACAAATTTTCATTTTGAAAAATAATAATGAAATAGTGACCTTCAATGTGAAATGCAGAAATTTGTTAGTCTGGTTTTCAAGGTCACATTGGTGCTGCTAGTAAATATTTAGGTGTAGCCATACTGCGTAAAATGATTAATGCACAAGTAAGCAATTGTTAAAGTTATTAACAATTTCATATAATAACAAAAAATAATTAAGAAATTTAAAATTAAGGAATTTTATATAAAAATTCCTAAAGCTCTGAGTACCATTTAATTTATTTATGGCTAAAAAATGGTAAATTACTACTAATAATATTTATGATATCCAGGTAGATAAATGAATAACATTTTTTATTAAATTAAGAAGTAAGTTAAAAACAAAACTTAATTTGGTGTCACTTTACAGAAAAACGCAAATGATTAATTAAAAAATATTTTTTTCATGTCTGTCTAAAAAATAAAACTAATGGTGATAAGTATAAACAATTAAAATAATTTGGTCAAGTGCGAGTTGGACTCGCACACTAAGGGTTCCGTACCACCTTCAAAATTCCAATATTCCAGTTTTAGACAAGCAGGGAATGGTGCATTTTCTTATATTTACCCTAATATATTTTAAAGGAAGCGTTTTAAATTTATAAAAAATATACACACACACATAGACTTTTTATTTTATCTGCTTCAGGATTCGCTTGATTTTTATTAGAATACATATGTATTTAATTTTCTAATTTGGCCCCCAAAAATTAACATTAGAGTTTTATTTTACTAATAAACTTTCAGAGAAGCCTTTTATAATCTACTGTCTGAGTTTTGAGGGTCTGTAGATTGGAAGATAAAGGGCAAAATAGGTCAAGTTTTAAATTATAAATTATTAAATCTGTTATTCAAATTATTTAAAAATACAAATAAAACATATTTTTCAAAATTTAAATAGTGTAGTTTCTAAAGTGGGAATTAAGTCGATGTTTAATATTTTTGTTAATATCTTTTAAACAAATGATATATTTGTATTTCACATAATGAGCTTTTTATCTGATATATTACATGATGCGTTTGAAAATTGAATTTTTATTTTTCATTTAAATGTTTAATTTGTCCTAAAATTACTATGGGAATTTTCAAATAATTTTTCTTATAAATTTCAAGTGAGCCCCAGTATCCCTATTTTATTATTATTATATTATTATTTTCACAATTTTAGGTAGTATGGTTTCGGAAATAAAGCAAAAAATGAAAATTGTTTATATCTTTATGTTAATATCTTGTAAACAATTAATTTTAATCATATGAAAAAGATATAGTTGAATTCCTCATAATGAGCCCTTTCATTTGATGTATTGGATGATGCGTTTAAAATATTTTTTTATTTTTTGTTTAATTCTATTATTTGGCCCCCAATATTAATATTAGGGATTTCTTCATATTTTTCCTATAAACAAAAAAAATTAGGTCTTATAGTTTGGGGAATAACGGGGGAATGGGCAATTTTCTTAATATATTTTAAAATATTCATTTTTAAAAAATTAAAAAAATATATTTTTATTCGTCATAATGAGTCCTGTGATTTGATATATTACATGATCCGTTAGAAACAATTAAAATTTTTTATTTTCCATTTAATTCTATAATTTGTCCCCCAAAATGAATATTAGGCGTGTCTCCTTATTTTTCCAGTAAAGTTCGGGCAACGTTCTATATTTCCTATTTTTTTCATAAGTTTCGGTGATCAGGGGGGGAACGGTCGATTTTTGTTAGTATTTACCCCCAGAAGTACCCCTAAAATCAAAATTTCTTCTTTTACGATATGTAGTCCTGATCGGGTCACCAAACTATACATTGATACCAAATTTCAATCTCTTCCGTCCAGTAGTTTAGGAGAAAATTGCTGTGATCTGACAGAGGCAGAAATCCGGAGTGATATTATAAGGGTATCCGTATATTGTATATACGGAACCCTAAAAACTTCTCAATAGTAATCATTTGCGATTTTCTAAAAGGAAAAATTTGGTTTTTCTTTGTTTCTAATTTGTTTACTAAATAAACAATTTGTTATAAATAACCGCAGAATGTGTATATATTTTTAGATAAATATACAAATAACAGCAAAAACAAAAGTATATGCAAACTGTCAAAAATTACAACTAGCAAAGTAAAAAAATCCCAATTTCAAAAAAATGGAATCACTCTATTTGATTATATAATTTGTTTAAATTTAACATGAAAGTAATTTAATAGATATTTGAATTTTCACTCCAACCATCCCTTAAATGTACAGAAAGGTGTTGTAAAGTGCTTATATGATAGAGCAAAAAACATATCGTCATCCTCCCAAATCTTTAACAAAGAAGTCAATATTATCAAGGAACATCTACTTCAAAATGAATATCCCCATGACTTTATAAATAAAACTATAAATCAGTTAGAAAGAAAATCGCAACAACAAACCAGCACAAATAACCATCACACTAATACCAACCAAACACAAACAGACAACCAAATTATGAACATAATTCCATATATCCCAGGTGTATCGGAAAAAATTAAGCGGTTAGGAAATAAATACAGTGTTAAAACTGTTTTTAAAACAAATAATACCTTGCGCTCTATCCTCAAACATACCAAACGCTTTAACGCAACCCAGAGTTCTAAAAATTGTGTGTACAGTGTTTTGTGTGACTGTGGCCATTCTTATACCTGTGAAACTTCAAGACCTTTAGAAGTAAGGAAAAAAGAACATCAATATAACATTTCCAGAAGACATGTGGACAAATCAAATTTGGCCAATCATGTATTAACGAACACCCGCAGCCATAGGATAGACTGGGATAAAACAAAGATTTTGTTGAAAGAAGAAAATTTAAAAAAGAGAAAACTTAAAGAAGCCAGCTGTATGATGATAAACAATACTGAAATCGGAGCACCTTCAGCCGACCTTCATTTGGACTGGAGGAATTTACTGCTAACAGAACAAAAAAACGGTAACCTCAGAGTCAAGTGATCGCCAAACGACAAATTGTCAGTGTCAAATTTTTTGACAACAACAAATTCAAGATCAAAAGGAAATTTTTTTTTATAGAAAAAACCTCGAAAACAACACTAAACGATTGACAACGACTCCAGACTCGGAGTTGAAACGTCTCCATACACAGATAAGTATTACACAATATACAATACATTACTTATATACAGGAATACTGGTTGATCATTTTATAGACATCTCTTTCTCTCAGAATAACCGTGAGGAAGAATCTCTGTACAGACAGCCAGTAATCCGGGCAATTTTACGAAATTGCTTTACTACACTTTGTTCTACATATACAATTTTTAAATACTTATCTGTTACAGGAAAAAAATTTGGAGGAGAGAAAACCCAATGAACAGACAAAATAAGTAATTTAATAGTTATTTTGGGTTTCTGTAGCTAAGAAACATTGAAATATTATACTTACGTTACAGTAATATTTTATATTTTTTGAGCATCTGTATTTTCAACAGTAAAATAAAATTATTAATGATATGGTGTAAGGGATTCTTTAATGCCTTCGAGATGCGAATAAACCGTCGGATGCATCCTAAGCATCCGACCTAACCTAACCTAACCTGGACCACAAGAACGACAAATTGTGAAGTGTTAAACAAAATGAATACTCGTGCACACCTAATAGGCACGATCAAGAAAAGAAAAACTGCCACCTCGTACATAATGCGTCACAAATAGAGCTCATAATAGAAGGCAAAATCGAAGGTAAATACATCATCCGGAGAAAAAAGAAATCATGGGTACGTAATAAAAGATAGTGGACTCACACCGACGGAAAAACTATTATTCACCACTACAGATAGGCAGGTCCGGATGGACACGCTTCCCCGGACCTGCATCCTTAGTGTTAATGATGGATGGACATCCGACGGCAATTCGGACACAGATCCGCAGACCCGTCGGAGTGGCAAGAAACGCATGCAATGAGCGGTACTGAATATAGGTATATAGAGATGTGTAGGTTAGGATGGACACGAATACTCGGACCTGTGTGAATGAAGGATGTACATCGGTACCGATCGGCGGAACTACATGCGGGTCCGACGGTCACGATTCCTGGATGTACATCTTTGAAACTAGATGAATATCCGGATTAAACTCCGAATTATGAGCGGACCAACCTATCTCTATTCACAACGCTCTGGACAGATACTTATGCGCCCTATTAATAGCCAATTTCAACAGAGACGGAACCTAGGATGAGAAGAAGCAAGTTCCTTCAATACATTGCAACCAAAAACCATCTAAATCAAGGACCTATCCAAGCAAGAGTCTGAAAAAAAACTAGCTTCTATAGGTTTAAACCACAGCTATCCCTTCGCTCTACTTGGGTAAATTGAGTCGTGATACCGTTAACACACCCAAAGCATGAGATCCTGGGGATCTGTCGCTGGTATGTATCTCGACTTAAAGTGTTGGCAATAAAAATTGATGATATAATCCTCTATTTTGGGTTTCTTGAGTTTCTTACAGCAATAAGTAGGTATTTGAAATTTGTAAATGTGGAACAACATATATTAAGGCATTTCGCAAAAAATGCGAAGATTGCTGGTTGTCTGGGCACAAATCCGTCCCCATAAATATTCTGAGAGAAATATATGTCTATAATAGGATCAAGCAGTATTCCTGTATTTAAATACGTATTCTGTGATACTTATCTGTATCTCCTCCAGCTATAAATTTTTCCACCACGTCTGTATCAATTGAAAATAGGGTGAGAAAACCCTAATCTAAAGGCAAAATATTAAAGACCTCCTTAACAATCATTCCGATAGTACTTATTATATTATGAGTTCTCCATGATAAGAGATTGTTCCTCTTCAGTGGAATAATAATATTTCAATCATTGTAGTTACATAATATGTTATGTTTTAGGTATGGAAGAGTTTATATGAATTAAACAAGCATCCATCGGTGCTTCCTACCACAAGGCTTTAATTCCAGTGTCAAAATTTTTTTACAGCGTGCATCTCGTTGCCTGCAACCAATACGCTATTGTGATCTTCTTCTGTATCTGCCGTAGACAATTGTCTAGCAGTCATAGACTCTTCTACGCCTTGTAACCATATTCCAGGTGGGATTCACTGCCAAGTCTTTTTAGCCCATCTTCTTTGAACCATTCGGTTAAAGTGCCCAGCCTGTCTATTATGTCCGTACCTTGGTCATTTTTTGCTTAATGATCTCATTAGAAACATCTTTGAGTCAAGATGTTTTGCAACTCCGTCGAAAAACATTCATTTCCAGGGCTTACAGGCTCGTGCTGTAGTTTTTTAGAGCTATATAGTGTAATACCTCCTACTATAGTTTGGTATATTCACAGTTTTGTGCAGTTCCTTATTCCCTTTGGCTACTATATTTAGTTTAGCGGTTTTATTGCTTTAAGGCCCTGATTTGTTCTATTATTTATGTCCCTCTTGCAGATTGGAGTCATACTGATTGGTGATCCAAAGTAGTTAAAACTCTTCACATCCCTATACTTTACCATAGTCAATGTCTATCGTTAAGTGTGCTAACTTTGCTACATTTAATTCAAGTGCACACAGTTCGTACTTTTCTTTTCTACCTGTGGCAATGCTGACCTGGTCACCTGCAGCAGAGTGTGTATGAAACAGTCATTAACTGCACTCCCTTATTTCCGTATGCACTGTTACAGTGCATATGAAATAAATATTTTAAAAAGGGTACGGGATAAACAACATGCTGGTATAATATTTTAGTAGTAAGGACAATTTCTGACGCGGCTTAGTTAATTTTGTATTTTGATGTTTTGATATTATATAATTCTTTTATGGTCCTTAAATAATTCCGATTTATTCTTGTGTTATCAACAACTTCAAATAACTTGCTTAGTGGCATACCCTGTTTCTCAGTTCCTTGTATGGTGTTTATTTACTAATTTTCTCAGACAGAACACGGTGACTGTGTAGGAGCTAACTGCTCTAAAATAAAAATTTTCATAATTTTTTCTGCTTTCTGTTTAATTTAGGTATTGTGTAAACATTTCTGATACAATTTCTTTTACTTATCTAGAACTTTGCTTGACTAACTCCATTGCGATGGCTCCAGACCCAGGATATTTATTAAATGTCATTGTTTAAAAGTTTTTATCTATTCCTTTTATAGTTACTTCCTCCCTCTCTTCCTTAAACTCGTCCACTGTTCCTTTTATTTTCCCTACATGCGCATATGTTTCCAATCTTCTATATTTATGAGATATAAATTACTTTTTCGTTTTAAATTTTCTGTTGTACTTGTGACAGTCTTCCAAGGTTCTCTGGTTTTGCTTCCACCTAGTAGTCTCTCTACATGTATAGTTTTGCTTTACTTATTTCCCTTTAACAGCTATTCGAATTCCTGCATATGTTTTTCTGACCTGTGAGTCATGGTGTTAAGGCATTTATGATATGCTTCCTTTTTACACTTTTCTTAGGTTATCATTCATTCACTCAGGTTCGTCTTTCTTAAGTGTTTTGCACAATTGTCCAAGAGACTCATGTGCATTCAAACCTTGTTCTTGAAATTAAGTAATGACAGACATTAAAAAAAATACTTTCTTAATACTCATTAAAAACTAAACCATTATAAATCAAGAATGTTAAAATGCTTACTGACTTAACATAATATTTCGGCAGAGCAGTTCAGTATTCAAAATAATGAAACAAACTTCATAAACATAATATCCATGCATTGTTAATGCTTAGGTTACAAAATAATTTGGTATTGAATATCGGATAAGAATTCCATCTTCAAAATTTTACTAACAATATCACTTTTTCACTTTACAGGATCGACTACTTTATCACCTGGCATGACACAGCAAACGATTAGTTTTAATTCGGCTAAAGCTCATTAAAAATCTAACTCGGTACCGAGCAAGGCCACACTAAAGAAGAGAAGGCTTTCTCTTCGTTCTGGGCGTCTATTTAGTCGCGCTGACTAGTACCTGGAGAGGTGAGCTCGTGATATCATCAATATCATAATTCCTTGCGTAAGACGGTAGCTGGCTAACATACAATAACCGTCGTATACACAAGACAAGATGGACCTCTCGAGCAAGTATTGGATTGATTCAAATTTAAAACGACCTCGCCACGGCCGCAGATGTAGTACGATCAGACTCTCTTCTCACTGGGATTGGAATTTAAATTAAACACTATTATGTTGAAAAAAGTCGCTCGAGAAGAACGATGATTACTCCGAGCAGGGAGACTGTTCTTTGCGGTCGCACCGTACACTACGACTATTATTTTTGGGGAATATGTAATGAATAATGGAGATAATTCTCGTTTTTTTTGTGAAAACTTATTACTTTGTAATTTTTAATCTTCAGGGTTAACAATAGAGTAGGTGAGAACAAAGGGTATTGTTACTGAAGAATTTGTATTGACGTGTAAAATTATGTTTTAATAGGAAACCTCAAAATGAAATTATAAGAAGTTATGAGGATATTAACTTGTTATTTACTTGTCATATTTTATTTTCTTATTAGATTATTTATTGCTATATGCATATAGCATATAACTGATAACAGTTATATTTATTTCACTGGTAAAAATGATGTTGCCAGCTCTTAGAGAGAAACAAAAATATGCTAAATGTTAATTGTTGAGTAGGTATTAATAAAGTAGAAATCTTCTTGTTCAGTATTACGTAGAATTTATTTATAAAATAATTTGGTCAAGTGTGAGTTGGGTTCCGTACATCCTTCAAGGTTCTAATAATCCAGTTTCAGACAAGCAGGGAATGAGTGCATTTTCTTATAGTTACCCTAATATCGTTTAAAGGAAGCGTTTTAAATTAATAAAAAATATACACTTTTATTTTCCTCACATAGACTTTTAATTTTATCTGCTTCAGGATTCGCTTGATTTTTATAAGAATAGATATGTATTTGATTTTATAATTTGGTCCCCAAAAATTAACATTAGGGTTTTATTTTACTAATAAACTTTTAGGGAAGCCTTTTATAATCTACTGTCTGAATTTTGAGGCTCTATAGATTGGAAGATAAAGGGCAAAATAGGTCAAGTTTTAAATTATAAATTATTAAATCGGTTATTCAAATTATTTAAAAGTACAAATAAAATATATTTTTCAAAATTTAAATAGTGTAGTTTCTAAAGTGGAAATTAAGTACATGTATAATATTTTTGTTAATATTTTTTAAACAAATGATTTAAAAATATGATATATTTGTAATTCACATAATTAGCCTTTTATCTGATATATTACATGATGCGTTTGAAAAGTGAATTTTTATTTTCCATTTAATTGTATAATTTGTCCCTAAAATTACTATGGGGGTTTTCTAATAATTTTTCTTATAATTATCAAGTCAGCCCCAGTACCCCTAATAATTATTGTCAAAATTTTAGGTATTATGGTTTCGGAAATAAAGCGAGAAATGAGAATTTTTATATCTTTATGTTAATATCTTGTAAACAATTAAAGTATATAGGCTATACCGTTTCTAGCGCAAAATCGACCAAAAATACATGTAATTTCCCATAAGAGATTCTAAGGTTAAAATTAGCGAAAATTTACCGCGATGACCTTGAAATCGCCAACGTGAGCGAGCCTGATTTTGTCGTTTAGAGGCGAGAAACGGCGTAATTAGCGCCATTTTTGTGTGTAAATGTAATATTTGAGGGTGTTTTCATCATATTTAAGGCCGTTTTGACGTTAGGCGGGGGTGAAATTGAATTGAGGGTGTCATTTATTCCACGAACGTGGGGGCCACGTTCTTGGACTATAGCGGACTGCGGGGGCCTCCGACTAGAGCTGTGGGGGCTGAAGGGGGGCTCCGACTAGGAGCTGTGGGGGGCTGAAAGGGGGCCGCGATTTAGGTTATGTTATGCAGATGATGATGTACGAGTGTTAGACATGTGCAATGATGTTCTGTGACTGTTAGACATGCGCAGTTATGGTGTCTGACTGTTAGACATGCGCAGTGATGATGTGTGCGTGATAGACATGCGCAGTGATGTTGTGTGACTGTTAGAAATGCGCAGTAATGTTATGTGACTGTTAGACATGTGCAGTGATATGGTGTGAGCGATAGACTTGCAAAAGGTTAAATTGTATATGAAAACGTATACAAATAAGCTATCGTCCCATAAATGAATACAAATTTTAGCAGGAAGCTTAAAAATATGTACGAAAACGGTATTTAGATGTAGGTTATCAGAGTGGTGGTTTAACAAATTCAACTATCGAAATTGATAGTTGATATCTTATAGAAGGAATGCAAGGAACAGTATAGTAGAAATGGGATAGTGGGAAACGAGATTATAGGCAACGAGATTGCTGGAACAGGATAGAGGAAATAGTAGGTATATGCTTGAAGTTGGTTGGCAGAACGCCGGAAACGAAAATAGTTGGAACGATATAGCGGAGCGGGATGTTTGAAGTTGGTAGACTGAACGCTGGAAACGGGGATGGTATGTACGACCTAGTGGGAACGGGAACAAAATAGCTGGAACAGGATAGTGGAAAGGAGCGCGCTGGATGGTTGGACCAGAGACGAAACAAATGGGTTGGAGCCACTACAAAAGCTGGAAATCTCCCGCAGAAACGACTGGAACCGTAGAAATCGCTGTAGGAAATGGTTGGAGCCACTACAAATGCTAGAAACGGCCCATAGAAACGACTAGAACCATAGAAACGGCTGCTGGAAATGGTTGGAGCCATTACAAACGCTAGAAACGACTGGAACCGTAGAAATCGCTGATGGAAATGGTTGGAGCCACTACAAAAGCTAAAAATAACCCTTAGAAACGATTGGGACAGTAGAAATAGCTGCTATAAATGGTTGGAGCCACTACAAAAGCTAGAAACGGCTCGTAAAAACGACTGGGACAGTAGAAATGGTTGGTCTAATGGTTGGAACCTCTACAAATGCTACAAACGGTCCGGGGAAACAACTGGAACCGTAGAAACGGATGGTAGAATGGTTGGAGCCACTACAAAAGCTAGAAACGGCCCATAGAAATGATTGGAACCATAGAAATGGCTGGTAAAATGGTTGGAGCCACTACAAAAGCTAAAAACCGCCCGTAGAAACGACTGGGACAGTAGAAATAGCTGCCATAAACGGTTGAAGCCGCTACAAAAACTAGAAACGTCTCGTAAAAACAACTGGGACAGTAGAAACGGCTGGTAGAATGGCTGGAGCCACTACAAAAGCTAGAAACGTTCCGTAAAAAAACATTATATAATTTGGCCCCCAATATTACTATTAGGGAATTCTTCGTATGTTTTCTTAAAAAAAGGTCTTATGGTTTGGGGAATAAAGGGAGAATGGGTAATTTTTTTCAATATTTTTTAATATATTTTAAAATATTCATTTAAAAAATAATAAAACATTATATTTGTATTCGTCATAATGTGCCCTGTGATTTGATATATTACATAATCCGTTAGAAACAAGTTTAATTTTTTATATATCATTTAATTCTGTCATTTACCCCAAAGTCAATATTAGGGGGTTTCTCCTTATTTTTTATTTAAGTTCATGTGAGGGGCTACACCTCTATTCTTGTTAATTTTTGCGTCTTATAGTTTCGGAGATAAGCGGGGCAAAGGGTAAATTTTATAATGTTTTTGTTAATATCTTTTAAATAATTTATTTTAAATATACTCAAAAAAATAATTTGTATTCGTCATAATAAGCTTATCTTACTTGATCCGTTAGAAACAAATATAACTTTTATTTTTCCTCCTTATTTTTCCAGTAAACTAGGGATCAGACCCTATACCTCTAATTTTTTTCAAAACTTTACGTTTTATAGTTTCGGAAATAAGGGGGGGAATGGGTAAATTTTGGTATATTTTCGTTAATATCTCTCAATTTTTTTAATATGAAAAAAATATTTGTGTTCTTCAGAATGGGACCTTTCATTTGATGTATTACAAGATGCGTTTGAAAAATTTTTTATTTTTAAATTTTCATTTAATTCTATAATTTGCTCCTCCAAAATTAATATCAATGGTTTCTCCTTATTTTTCCTGTAAAGTTCGGCCAACTTTCTATATTTCTTATTTTTTTCAAAATTTTTGGGCTCAGTAGTTTCGGAGATCAGGGGGGAACCGTCGATTTTTTAGTTCCCCCCCCCCAGAAGTACCCCTAAAATCAATTTCTTCGTTTACGATATGTACTCCTGATCGGGTCACCAAACTATACATTGATACCAAATTTCAACCTCTTCCGTCCAGTAGTTTAGGAGAAAATTGCTGTGATGTGACAGAGGTAGAAATCCGGAGTGATATTATAAGGGTATCCGTATATTGTATATACGGAACCCGAAAACAATTTCTTTTCGTAATTGAAACATAATTTGCTGTTGTCACGTCAGTGCCTTGCAAGACAATTTTCTCAAAAACTGTAAAACTCATATCGTGTTATAGAAGTCGATTATCTGTTGATAAAGTTCAAAAAAATATGTTTTTGCATCATAGTTTATAATAACGTTGCACTAATAGTCATGTTCAGATCATATACACTTCATATCAATCATATTATGCTTTTATGATTTACTTATTGCTATTAATTACTAAGAATTGACATTTATAGAGCTAATTCACTATAGTGTTTTAAAATTGTAAAAATCGTTTAAATATAATTTATAATCTATAACAAATTCACTCAATTATAATTAAATAGTCAATATTTCAATAATGACAACAATGAACAAACATTTATCCGAACGACAAAATAACAAACATTATTTATATACTACATCAAATAAACTACTGCCATTTTTTGATAATCTGTTCTGCTTGGCTGTTCACTATCATTCACTCTATTATAAGCTTTTGTTTGGTATTCCGCGTACGTTGTTTACAACAACCAGGAACTGCTAACTGCTATTTGTACTATCATCCGTTGAAATAGATTCGCTGCTTCTTGCCAAAAGAAGTTGAAATTAGCCGTTTACGTTATTGTTCGATAAACTCTAAGTTGCAGCAAACGCATGTCTGTTATCTGTTATTTTTAGCGGATAATAACAGTTGTTATTGTTGTCGAGTAAATAACAGTCGTTAAATAGCAGCTATGCTAATAACGCCACACCACTATTTCTTATAGTTCTTTAATTTATAAAAGCAACCAATAATTTAAACAAGGCACACAAATTAACACTATATACGAAATTTCGCACATTAAGTTACAAATTGTATAGACTTTTTGACAGACCTCATTAAAGGAAGAGGTTATCAATTGATCTGTAGATATGTTACTTTCTTTATGTAGGTTCTGAGATTATTTAAAAACGGGGCAATTAATTGGGATCATTTAAACCGTATTATATTAGGGAGAATCACGTTAAAAAAAAAATCGAAGATCATATTTGCCAATATAATTTGGCGAAGGCGAGAGTATTCAATGAAATTAGTTATCGTTGTATGGAATCTGGGATGAAATTCAAGATGAAGGTATTAAATTGGTCTCTACATAGAGTGAGTCGACATACGTTTGATTCAAATGGACAACTTTCATTTATTAACAACATTTAGAATAAAAAAAATCTGTGTGGTCTGAAACCTAAACTGAAATCAGCACTTTTTCTACTGTATAGGGGGGTTTTACCTGTATTTTTTGTAATATCGAAAACTGTTATGAAACAATAATAAGAATTAAAAACGACACTATTCAATTATGCCAAATGACTAAAAATTGGAAACTATTTTTTTATTCGTAAAACTAATTTTACGATACAATAAATGTACTTGGAATTAAGTCAAATGAATGATAACTAGAAATAGAGGTTCTCAATTCGCCTTCAAGAATAGTTGCACTTAACTTGCTCATTAAATAATAATATTTAGAAAAGTTATTCTACTTAAAAAACTGTATGGTCTGAGACGTAAAACAAAATGATCGCATGCCACTTTATTCAATAGTAAACGATGTTGGTCAACACATATGAATGTTAAATACTCTCTTCGAGGTATCATTCTTTTGTACGCAAGACAATATATATAATATATATTGTTTCTGGATAGGGAACCTTCATGAGTTGCGCTTCCCAGAATTGATGTCCTCTCGAAAACTTCTTTATGTATTTGATACATTTCGTTAAATTTGAAAACGCGTCTTCAAACATATGAATGTTGTTTAAAAGTAAAATATATTATTCTGGCTACCGAAAAACTTAATTATATTTGAAAACTGCAACCAATTAAGCAATTATATCACTAAAAATTATTAAATAATTAATGTTTAAAAAGCAAAAACCAACTTCATAAAAAACACAAAGGTAACTTAACTAAAAATCAAAAAGTAATATTTTTCTACAACAATTAACACTTATTCTGAAGTTCGTATTCAGTTAAACAGAAAATAAATGAGTTCTCAAGTATTGGGAAGGTAAATTTTTAGGAGTTCCATTTTGCAACGACTAAAAAATAAGTCTTTGTTCCAGAAAAATATTATTTTCCTCTTTTTACTTAAGTTACTTTTGTCGTTTTCGTTTTTGTTCTATTTTTTTTATTTCACTAAGTGTTAGTTAATTGTTTGTTTAATATGTTATGGCTTTGTCTATAACTATTACAAAATTAATTGATAATAAATATGTCATCCGACCCAAGTGCATATTAGTCTAAGACTTCATAAGTTATTTCTTCAAGGCAATCTTCCTTTCTTGAAATTCCAAGGAATCCCTTCTTCCTTCCAAATTGGCCAATAATTGAACATGTTTTATATACGTCTGAGAAACATTTACAATCAGTTCATGTCGCCAAAACTTTGTTACAAAATATCATTCGTTAAACCGTGCTTCTTCCAAACAAGTAATTACTTGTCTTCGATCAGTTTTCGACTTTCCTTAAAAAAAAATCTCTTTTCTCTATGAGCGCAAATTCTCTACTTAATTAAAAAAAAAATCAAACTTGCTAAAAACCTTCCTACCCTAGTAGTAATTCTTTGAAAATATTGTTGAAGAGCAGATGTTTTCGGTGTTACGGCATGATTTGATTTTTTTCGTTGCTTCAAAAATGTATTTATGGTGTTTTTTCCAGCTCCGATTATGGTGGAATACCAAGAAATCATTCTTCGAACAGTACTAGTGAAAGGACCCCGAACATTCCTTATGGAAAGTGGCCCCCGGTGGATTTGGTTGAAATTTTGATATTTGGTAGATCTCAACAAAATGAACAAATGTCCGCAAAGTCCGATGATTGATGGTTTTCAAGTTATGGTTAATTTTATATTTATGGTCAGAGTATACCACGAAGAGCTGAATCGATATGTAAATGAGGAACTACTGGGAGTATTAATGTGAAAATTAATATGCAGGGGGTCTTCGAGGAACCGGTTTTAGTTCCAATATTTTCAATTGTCTACGACTTCCGGTTCTACCTGAAGTGGACCCAAACTTTGTTTTTTCAAATGGAACATCTTGTTTTTTTTGTAGCATTTTTAGAATCTATGATGAATTTTAAGATAACTTTGTTGGAAACATCATATGTCTGAAGGGAACCGGTTAAAAGTTATTTCACATTTTGAAAATTTTCACAGATCCAGCTCTTCACAAAATATTATTTTTGTGGAAGTAAATAAGGCCAAATCAAAAATTACCAGAATTTGCCTGAATAAAACTTAAAGCTTCCCAAATCTTTGAAAACTGTTTTAAAAAAAAGAAGAGCTCAGAAATTGGTACTGAATCCGAAAATGAATGACTCATTTTTTTCAAATAGCAACTCCATTGTTTCTTAAAACCATTAGAATCTAGGCCAAAAAGTAGGAGTTTATGCTTACAAGAGTAAATGAAACAGTTTTTATATACACTTGGAAAAATTAAAATTTCCATGTAGCTATTAGAGATATATGAATTATTAGTAGGCTTTTTTGAAGGAACCGTCAAGAGACGTATATACATTATTTTACTTTATTAACCATTTATGTAGAATTTCATATGGTTATAAAAAAAGTATGTGAAACCTTTCAATTGCGATCTCCATATAAACCAAAGCATACTCATAACGCAGATCATCATGGCAATCTACCTTTGTTGTTAACGGTGCAACATTGACAATATTTATTATTCCACCACAAAATAAAACAACTAAGGAGTGATATCGGGTGAACGAGGGGGCCGTCGATGAGGTCCATTGTTCTCTACCCAACGATCTTCAAAATGATTGTCTAAAAAGTTATTCACAAGTGCAATATTATAAGGTCGTGTTGAGACCAGCTGATTCGAAGTCAACTCTAATGGATGTAAACCATTTTCTAAAATTTCGAGATATCTCTCACCTAAACATAATGTGTGGATTAGTATCACTCCAGTAATGTGGACTATTCCATAAATTTTGCCTCATCGGTTCAAATCATTTTCTGTAGAAAATGTTCATCTTCCTGAATTTTGATTAATATGAATTCAAAAGATCGTTCTGTCTTTGAGCGTCACCTGCTCTTAAATTCTTAACTAATGAGAATGCAAACGAATGGTTCTTATGTTTTTTAGGATCCTCTGAAAACTAATCATAGATATTGCCACATCTCTTTCTGCATCTACTGAGAAATGTTCTGGATATGCTCTTAAACATGTGAAGACTTAATCCTCTTTATTATCTACGACATGTTTCCCTTTTTCCTGCTTGTTCACAAACTGTCCATCTGTTTTGCAATGAGCCCCGTCAGCTCATAAGTGTGTGTTGGTCTATCCGAGTATCGCGAAAGGATGTTACTTACTGAATCCTAAACGGGACATGTTAAATGTTTTCCATATAATTGTGCTTTAACACCAAATTATTAGCAAATATTGTTTGATTACTCCTCAGCATTTATTTCTTGTCGATTCATTCAAGAAAGCCTAGTGATAATTCAGATATCTCTCATAACCACAAAAATCCTTTCATTTAGGTATAGGGATTCAAACATAAAATCCTGTTGAAAAAATTCGGGGCCAATTTGTGAACACTGCGTATATTATTTTGAAAAGTTTCCAAAGATTTAGGAAGCTTTACGGTTTATTCAGGCAAATTCTGGTCATTTTTGATCTGGCCCTCTTTGTTTCCAAAAAAATAATTTGTTTTAGAAAGCTGCATCTGTCAAAATTTTCAAAAAGTTTAAATAACTTTCAAGTGGAGCCCTTCAGACATATGATATTTTTAATAAAGTTATATTGAAATTCATCGTAGATTCTAAAAAAGCTTTAAAAAACAGGGTGTTCAATTTATAAAAACAAAGTTTGAGTCCACTTCCGGTAGAACCGGAAGTCGTAGATAACTGAAATTATTTTAATTGAAACCAGCTTCTCGAAAACCCTCTGTATACTAATTTTCATACAATTAGCCCTAGTAGTTTCTGATATACATATCGACTCAACTCATCGTGGTATATCCTGACATTAAATATAAAATTAACCATAACTTGAAAACTATTGGTCATCGGACTTTGCGACCTGAAGACATTTGTTCATTTCGTTGAAATCTACAAAATAGGAAAATTTCAGCCAAATCCACCGGGGGCCACTTTCTATAAGGAATGTGCGGGGTCCTTTGTAAGTACAAATTGTAATAATTTGACGTTTGTGCTACATTACTTTTTCATCACTATTATAAAACTATCAATTCTGTGGGTTGGCTCTGAAAACTATATAATCGGACTAGAGTAAACTAAATCAGAAAAAAATAAATACACACACACACTGAGAAATATTTAGAAAATTTTCTAGAAACATTTCATACTCAATATTTCGTGAAAATTCTTCTAATATATCACGAAATAATTCTGTATATCACGGATTTATTCATGGACATAAGAATAGTTCTGATCAAAATTAATGAATTATATTACTGAAATGTTAATGAAATATTCGTATGTTCGGGAAATAAAATCCTTTGAGGTATTTCATGAAATATATTCACTGCTAAAGAAATCGCAACACCTAGGAGATGTTAGATTTAATTTTGCGTTGGTAAAACATAGATGCTATTGCTAAGAGTAAATGATTAAAATTTTGTAAAGTTGGGTAATTGTTTTTTCATGTAAACCTTTTATTATCAATTAATATTGTAGTCATTTTATGCACTTTTTAATTTGCCAAAAACACACTGTTTGATGGGATCCAAAATCGTGGAATTATTGGTTTACTTGTAGCGGGTTTTTAATTTTGAAAAATAGCTAACCGCACGAACAGAAATTCCACTAGTATGGAGTCGAGCCAGATTTGATAATACCCAAAATCGAAGAAGAGTAGGCACCGGACGTCGAAGGGCACAAATGACGTCTAAGGCTTATGGTCTAAAGTGTGCGATTTTCGACAACTAGAAATTTGACTAATGAGTGGTTAGGAAAACCAGGTCATCTTGTAAGTGTCCGAGCGGTTCACCACCGTGTAAGGTCTTTTAGAGTGCAGCATTATCGACCCCATCTTGTGCAGAGAACGACAACATTGGAACGAGAAATGGTATCAGCTCGTCCTCGTCTTTGGGTGGACATGATAGCCCAAGGAGTAATAGACGACGTCGAGGAGAAAGACGTTAACCTCAATTTCGCTCAACATCGACATGTATGCCGAACAGTAGGCGTTATGGTATGGGCTAGTTCAAAGCAACAAGACAGCGCAAATTTATCTTCAGAAAGTAGTGGAGCCCATATTTCAACAAGATAATGCTCGACTTCATATTAATCCAGCTAGTTTAAACTTTTCGACCATGCGGAATAGTAGCCATGGCCGCCCCGATCAACCGATCTTTCGCCCATAGAACATGTTTGGGATATTATGTGTAGAAGGTTCGGAAATTTTGCCCAACCCCTACGGACTTTGGAGGTACTAAGACATGAAATACAGGTAGCTTGGGACAGTATTCACCACTTGAATCAATTCCAAGATATGTAGATACTATAATTATAACATGTCTCGAACACTTAATTAAGGTTCGAGAGGACATTCTCTTGTGAGAAGCGCAACTAATGAAGGTTCCCGGACCAGAAACAATATATATTAGATATATTGTCCTGCATACAAAAGAATGACACCTCGAACAGAGTATTTGCATACCTAGCTCATTAAAGGGTGAAATGTCCTCGTTAATATTTTAACTATAAAAAATAAAGAATCATGATAATCCCTATAATGATACAAACCTACTTAACTGAAATTAGGAGAAACTTAAGAATTAAAATACTTAAGTGCTTAGAATATTCGCTATAATGGAAAATATAGTAAGGAATAAATTTTCAAAATTTACTACAGAAAAAGTAAGGTCCTTATCCAGAAATGTGTTAAAGAATTATTACCTTCTTTAACAAATTTAGTTTTAAATTATACATAAAGCTTTCGTTGCGAGATCTCAGTATACATTCGACAGGAAATGGTTTCGTTGTCATTCCATAACAATATTTTTATTAAATCATTCTCATTAATTACAAAATAGACTAAGTGTGACTGTCCTTAATAAGAAGAATACCGAACTACCGACGCGATGGGAACAACAAATGATTTAATAATGAAGCACAACTTAAATACCGGCTATGTGCTCATTATAAAATTATTAAAGAATGACAATTGGAAAACAGGAAGAAGCTCTGTACAGTTTTTAAGGTATAATCATAAGCGCATTACCTATACACAACGAGTGACATACTCCGTAATTATCACCATATGTTCTATCGAATGACCAGGTTGTTATTAGCAATAGGAAATCAACAATTAAAAGAGATTAGCAGCGACAGCGTGGTGGTTGATCGGTGGCGATTTGAGTGATTATTGCTTTGAGGAAACAGTGTGTTACCATTATATCCTGCTTTTTGCGATTAGTAGAGCATAGATGTAAATTAAAAATATTATACATTCTTGGTTATTTACATACTAGTACTTATTAACATTTCAGATGCTTTCAACGTAATGATTTTACCTTCTCTTAAACAATAGATTAGCGTTTAAATTCAATTTATTAGTACCCAAAACTAAATTAATATCGACCTGAAATATTTAAACTGTTTTACTACTTTTTCCCTATTTTGTAGCACAATACACTAGAACATCCATCACAATATACAACAATTATATCACATACACTAAGTTGTCATTATCACGGAGTAAACCAAACTCAATCTAAATTAAAGAAAATTGTAATGTAGATTTAGTTTGGTTTACTCCTTGATGATGACAACTTAGAGTTGTTGAAACGGCGTTGAGTGTTTAAAATAAAGGTTTGGTGTTAAGGTGTTTTTACATTTGCATTAACTCATTGATTTTTAAACTTCGGCACCTTTTGGAACACTTTCCGTCGCTAATTTACATTTCGACCATTTCTGCGTGTAAAAAAGACTAAAATCCAGAGACTTGGTATTCGATTGCCGTAGCAAACGGATGTTTTGTTGTTTTTCGTGTTACGATGTTGCAAATTGTGTCTTAAGAATTTGTCGCTTTTTGAATCTCCTATATGAATGCTTTAATTGTTTCTTTCCTGCATGAAAGAGCTTATAATAATTTGTTTATCGAAGTGCAAATCTGGCGAATTTGATTGTTCTTTCGTATCGATCAGGAAGACCAACAACTGTAGATAATAACATTTTAAGGGCATATATGATAAAGTGTTTAGGTCTTGCATAACCTGGGCAAAAACCGATCAACTACATGCAACGTATTGCTTCAGCCGCACAATATAGCAGCGTCTTTGGGATCACCCGAACACTTTAGTTGAAAAATCGGTCCTTTAAGACGCTTTTGTGTATTTGGTAGGATATTCCCGGAGACGTTCATTTTGAGTGTTGATACCACACTGTAAATGTAGAGCCTCTTTGAAGGACAGAATCGAGTAAATTATTCTTTATTAAAAAGTGTCCAACAAAGGCATTATCCTGCAGGACGATAATGCAATACACAATGATGGAACCTGGAAAAAATTATTGAATTCAGGTGGACGGTATTTCTTCAACCACCAAATTCGGTCGACACTACTCCATTAGATGTTCTTTCATTCGCTGCAACATTTTCTAACAAGGGAAAAAATTAAAATTTGGATGATGATGATTATTGGGACACACCAACGGATCGCACGATTTCTTTCAAATTCCTATGAATTCTAACATATAAATTGACGTATAGTTAAAATCTAGTCTTGTCACGTTTGAATATTTATTATTATTATTATTATCCCGACTTGACCATACAATGTATGGCATCACACTCCCTCTAAAGGGGAAAATTCACTAAACCCCAGATATACTACATATCAAAAGGGTTTAGCTCTGTGGGAGCCCTTGCCAGGTTATCAGGCCCGTGGTTGGCGTCGTGGCTGCAGTTCCCCATAAATTTTCTGATCGCCCGGGCTGTTCCTAACAGGACGGCTTTTTGCATTTGTTTGTAAAGGTGTTCGTCCAGACCGAGGTATTTTAAATTGTTTAAGAGATGTTTTGGGACTAGTCCTGTCGTTGACATAACAATTGGTACAGTTATTATTATTATTTTTATTAATTCTTTTCACATAAATAGCTTTATGGTAATTATTATTTCAAGTATAGATTCACCGAGTGCACACCGTGCACTTAGGGTGATTTCTGTTAAATAGATGTTTTCTTCTCAAATTCCGCTGTTTCTAGGTATTATAGCACCTTCCGCACAATGTGGGCTGTTTTCAGCAGGACAGTTTTCTGGAGACTTAGGAGGTAGTGTCTTCCTGGAATATCGTTTATGGCCAGACACGTGCTATGGGGTATGATTCCTGTTGCTCCAATGATCACTGGGATGACTTTGGTCTTCATGTTCCACATCCTTTCAATCTCTATTTGAAGGTCCTTGTACTTCAGCCGTTTTTCTGCCTCTTTCTGTATAACATTATAATCTGAGGGTATTGCTATATCTATTAGTAGACACAGTTTCTTTGCTTTATCCTTAAGTACAATATCTGGCTTGTTTGCCCTTACTTCACGATCCGTTTGAATTTGGGTATCCCACAGCATTACCATCTCGTGTGTGTTCACCACATAGTCTGGTTTATGTTCGTACCATCTGTCTACCACTTTAATTCCGTACTGTTTGCAGATATCATAGTGTAAGTGTGCAGCAACCGCATTATGTCGCTCTAAATATTCTTTCTTTGCCAAGATCGGGCACCCCGACATTACATGATAAATTGTCTCATTTTCTGACCGACACAGTCTACATTTAGGATCTGTGCCAGTTTTCAAGATCTTAGTTTTTAAATAATTGGTTGCTATCGCTTGCTCTTGGCATGCAGAGATAAGTGATTCAGTTTCTACTTTTAGCTTTCCAAATCTGAGCCATTCCCAAGACTTTGCTTCGTTGATAGTCGCTTTTTCTATTTCCTTTAATATTTGACCATGCATCTTTTTTTTGTTCCATCTGTCTCTTGTTTCCTGCCTCTTCTTCTCCCTGAGTTCAGCTTTTATCTTCTTTATTTGTTCAGTTTCAGTTTCCAGATGTGTGTCAGGTCTTTCAAGGATTTGTCCTCCTTTCTTTCTCATGTTTCGTCTGTATACCATTCCGAGATATATGTCATGTTGTTTTAGCTTCAGGTATTCTGTGAGTCCCCACATTGCAACCTCATAGCTAGTCTGTATACTAGTTAGGCCTCGGCCTCCAATTTTTCTAGGAATATATAATCTGTCTACATCGGATCGTGGATGTAACGCGCCGTGTATGGTTAACAATTTTCTAGTTTTCCGATCAATATCCCTGATTTCTGCTAGAGTCCATTTTATGATTCCGAAACTGTATTGCAACACCGGAACTGCTAGCGTTGTGATGGCCGACAATTTATTCTTGGCGGTAAGTTCTGTCTTAAGAATTCGTCGTGTTCTTCTAAGATATTCTTGGGTGAGTTTCTTTTTCATATTTTTGTGTCCTATGTTCTCGTTTTCTTCAACTCCCAGGTATTTATAAAATTCGTGTTTCTCAAGTGTTGGTATTACCATTCTTTCGTCAATCGGTACATTCCGTTTACTCGTCGTTCTACCACCTATTACCGTCACTCTCGCACACTTTTCAATTCCAAATTCCATTCGTATATCTTCACTGAATGTTCTCACTATTTTAAGTTGTTTTTCGAGTTCGTTATCGTTTTGGGCTATCAGCTTTAGATCATCGATATATAGTAGGTTATTTATTTTATTCTTTTCGTTTTTGCATTGATATCCAGTGTGCGATTCATTGAGCAATGAGCTAAGCGGAAACAGCGCTAGACAAAACAACAGTGGCGACAATGAGTCTCCCTGGTATATACCATTTCTTATCCAAATGTTATTGACATGTAGGACCTCCGAAGTTGTAGTGAGGCATAGGTCAACCCTCCATTGTGTCATCAATTTTTCAAGGTATGATATCATAGTCTCTGACACCCTGCATATCCTCAAAGATTCCATGAGCCATCCATGGGGAACACTATCGAATGCTTTTTTATAGTCGATCCAAGCGATGGAGAGGTTTCTACGCCGTTCTTTACAATCTTCACTTATCATCCTGCTTACTAAAAGGTGGTCCTTGCATCCGTATGTGTTCTTGACGCAACCCTTTTGTTCTGCTGGGAATAAATTGTTTTCATCTAAGTGTGCATACACTCTGGCTGTTATTATACCTGTTAAGGTTTTATACATGGTGTTTAGACAGGTAATGGGTCTATAATTGCTTGCTACATCTGTTTTCTCGTTTTTCGGCAGTAAGTGTGTCTTTCCTTTCACCAACCAGTTAGGTGTTTCCATAGTTCCTGTAATCATATTATTAAAGCACGATAGTAGTGCCTTATGGGCCACTTCCATTTTTTTTAACCAGAAGTTGGTCAATCCATCATACCCTGGTGCCTTCCAATTAGCTAACTTTCTTAGTACGGAAGCCAGTTCTCCTGTGTTTAGTTCACTCCATTGCATTTCTTTAATTGCACTATATTTTCGCCGTTCTTTTCCAATCCAGGGAGCATGTTCATTATGATTTCTTCCTTCTCCCCAAATACTAGTCCAGTAAGCTTTAATGTCGCTCTTTTTTGGAGGATTATTTATTCGATTGGTACACCTGTTTAGGGTATTTCTATAGAATCTCGATGTGTTTTCCGCATACATTTTGTTTTGTTGATACTGTTTGGTTCGTTTTTTATACCTATTCATTCTGCTTGTTTTTGCAAGAATTTGTTGTTTGATTTTTTCTGTGATTCTAGCCTTATCTCGTTCATTTTTTATCCCATGTTTTTTGTACAGTTCTTTTTTTACCATTCGAAGTCTTTCACTCAGCTTCGGTTTTTCAGTCTCCTTCAATAGTGACAATTCCCTCCTCAGATTCCTGATCTTTGTTTGGATTCGTTTCTTCCATGGTGGTTCAGTAAATTCACTCTGTTTCCTGATAGTTTTCTTTTCATTTTCAATTCGCAGAATATTCTGGATAACCATTGCTGTCGCATATAATATTCTGTTTAGTATTGTAATGTTCATAGAATCTTCTGGAAATGACTTGAGTATTTCGTCAACTGCTGCGTTTGCCTGTACAATTAGTAATTTGACTTTCTTGGTTTCATTGATCTTTTTTAGTGGAATTCTTCCCATATTCATATCCTCATTTTTCATAACATATACTTGCTCCAAAATCAACCTTTTGAAGTCGTTATGATTCAATATAATTCCTTCTGGGGTGCTGACTTCTCTTGGATTCAAGTAAGTCTGATTTTCATTGTCGCCTTCAAAAATTTTGGACCCTTCTGTGTTCTGGTGGAGGAGTTCGTGCTCAAATGTTTCATCATTCTGGTTCTTTTGTTCGTTCAGGAGTTGTACTCTAATCGATCTTTTAATTCTAGTTATTTCTTCTTCCGTTATTTTATTGTTGTTCAAAATAAATCTCCTCTGTGCCGCAAGTGTATTGGATGTCATGTCATGTTGAGATGATGGGTTTCTCTCCTTCCATAAATCATATGTTTTTTTCAGATTGGCCGAACCACAAGTCTCGACTGTGTAGAAATGACACCATAGGATCTCACCATATTCTTCTAGGGTCCATTTTGTTCTTTTACCGGATCTGGCGTTGTTTATGGTTTTATCATTAGGGCATTCTTTCTCTTGTTGTTGATTTTTTTGCTGGTGCCTTGGTGATCTCTGTTGGTACTCCTGGTCTAGTCTGCGATCCCTTGGTGTATCTCTCGCACTGTAGATATGACTCATGTTATTTCCCATGACTCCTGTTTTCTCGGGCGTCAGCAGGTCAAAATGTCCATTTTCAGGGTTCCCTGAGAGTAAGAGATGGATTATTCTTTCATATGAGTGTTTGCTTATCTTAATTGGTATCTTTTCTGTGGAATATGTTGGGTTTTCGGGTCTATTATTCTCCAAATAAACGTTGAATGTCACTTTATTGGTCTCAGATAATGCCAGAATTTCCAGGTTCGTTCCATATGTTCCATCTCTTTCCATATATTTGATGTAATTATCTCTGTTTTTCAGGCTATTATCTTCCGACAATATATGTTCTTTTAGTTCCTCCCAGTTCTCTTTTATGTATGTGATTGCGTCCTTCCTTATTTTACGATGATATCGTTGATGGCCTAGCAGGTGCAGGCTGATGGCACGGAACAGACAATTGCCATCACCTATTATTGGTTCTACGCAGAATGATTGAGGATTTCGCTTGATGACGACCTGGGGCACCTCGAGCCCCCTGCCGGACGCGACTCCTGTAGCAGTTGCACAGGCTTCGTTTACGTCGTTACGGCTTTCCGAGGCTTTTCTTTCCTTCATCTTCATTGAGTTTCAGGTTTTGTTCCACGGTGGGTATTTTATTTCCCCACTACCCTTTCTGCGACAAGCAAATGTCGCAGAGCGAGCATCTCCCATTCGCAGGGAGCCGCGCCCGATAGAGGACCTGAAACCCCCACGGGTTATTATTATTATTATTATTATTATTATTATTATTATTATTATTATTAACTTGCCTTTATTTAATGAGAGTTTACAGATCGGTTCAACATGGCGAGATTTAGCTAATGCTACTCTTACACCTAACCATGGAACCACTCCTTATGTGTACACAAAATACTAACTATACATTCCTAACATTAACACTTACGCTATAACCTAAAGTATTTATATCTATATACATATACATACAACACACATACATATACAACTAATCTATGAATGTGAAAAAGTTTTAGGCTGAAAATCTTTGAGTTTGTTGCGCAGTGAATTATAAATGACCACCGCATTATATGAAAATGACCGTTGAAACATGGTAGTATTATGATGAGGAATGGACAAAAAATTGCTATCCCTGACATTTCTTTCATGTACTTCTCTACGAAAGATAAGCTTTTCTCTTAAGTAAAGGGGTTTAGATGTTATTAATAGCTTTTGAATAAAACTAGCAAGGTGGTAATAGAAAAGATCAGGCATCTTAAGCCACCCGATTTGGTTATATTTACTTGATATGTGGCAAAATTTCCTCAAGTTGAAAATAAAGCCAACACAGTGTTTTGAATGAGCTGAAGCCGATGCTTAGTAATCTCATCTAGACATGGATAATAAACCGTATCTCCGTAAGAAACAATGGACAAAATTAACGACTCTGTTTTTTACATATAAAAAGCAAATATTTGTTATCATTGCTTTTTGGTCTAGTATTATATATTGTATTAGGCTCTGGAGTTATCAAACTCTTCAGGACGGTATAGCATGATAACTACTAAACAGAATGTATAGAAGTTTTGTCAGTCCATCGATATGATATTGGATACTAACGATGGACCACTATTTGTATGTAAAATGTAATTTTAAATTTTACAGGGCAGAACGTAACGTCTATAAAATCAGCATTTCTTGAATATAAGTTGTAGATGTGAAATTTAAAATGGATATCCATAGTGATATATAAGTAAAATAACGCAATAATAATAAAAATATTTGTAGTAACATAAATTTTAGAAATACAAAGTTATCTGGTTGGAAGAAAATGACAATTCAAATTCCCCTCTGATAGTTCGCAAAATTGCATATGTATAACACATATGTTTGTTTGAGAAATTGGACAAGGTAATCCTGAAAGTGTATGGATGAAAAGATTTCACAAGTGCATTTTGAAAGAAAATTTTACAAGTACAGCCTAGCAGTTTGAAGTGTGATAATCAATCGATATAAAAAGTCAGTAGACATTTTACGAACCACATACAAATTAATTATTATGGGCCGAGATTAGAAGAACGGGTGAATATATTAACAGAAAATACAAAGAGCTAGAAAAGAAATTGTGTGGAAATTGGTTGAATTTGAAATTTCACGCTTTGTTCAAATGAATTGAAATTTTGAATTATGAATCATGTTAATATATTTTGAATTGATGGTGTTGAAGGATTGGAAAATTATTTTAAAATTCAGTTAAATTTTTTGAAAAATTAGTCTAATGAATCTTTTTTTAAATTTTATAAAATGGAAAGGTGTATTAGATAAAAAAAAAGAAGGGATTTGCCTGATACTTATCAGGCCATTTTGGGTATTTTATTATTTGAAATTTATTAGTCTCAAAAGTTTATTTTAATTGTTGAATGTTGAATTGAACTGAACAATAATCTTTGTGAGAAATTGAAATCGTACATTATATTACATATTTAGTTTAATCATTAATTTACATTGATATTTGAATTACCAAACAAAATTTACACCAATCTAATAAATATAATAAGCCTTTTAATTCGATACCTAAAGGCCAAAACGGCAAATTTTATTGTAGAAGGCATCGATTTTGGATCCCATCAAACAGTTTCTTTTTTGGTATTTTAAGAAAATGCAAAAAACGACTACAAATATTAATTGTTAAAAAAAGTTTACACAAAAAACGTTCACCACACTTTACCAAATTTTAATCCTTTACTCCTTACTATAGTATCTATGTTTTACCACAACAATATTAAATTTAAACATCTGCTCCTAGGTGTTGCGATTTATTTGTCAGTAAGTATACAAGTACGGCACATTTTGAATATATATATATATATATATATATATATATATATATATATATATATATATATATATATGAATATGCAGGGTGTAAATAGTTTGAATGCATATATTTTTAATATTTTTTTAAGCGAGAAAATACCAAAATGATATTTAGTAAATTATTGTCAATGCGGCAACGTCGCGGTCAAATCAGATTCACGTTTGGCGTGTATAATAAAGACAATGGCCTGGACCAAAAAAATGAACAACTGTGTTTTTATTTGTGTATTGAATAATTATATTATTTCAAGTGCCTTTAGAATTAATTAGGTAACTAAAGGTTTATGAAATATTAATTTCAAAAATCTAAGATTTCAATAACTACGTATTGAAATTAATAATTATATTTGGCGATTTATTTTATGCATCAAGTTGAAAAATGGAGGATACAAAGTCGTTTACACATTATATAAAAATAATTTGGTACAAAATATATTCAACAAAACATTTCTTATAAGTTCTTTTAGCTGTTAAATTATTCGAAAAATAATTATTACTCATTAATATTATATTAATATTATTTATGTTAGACAAATAAATATAGATGATAGAGCTCAGAACAACAAACGGATCCTTCATAGTAAATGTTAAAAATCCTCGCTATTACATCTGCTTTCCCCGTAAATGAATATGTCAGGCCTTTCCTTAATTGTATCATCTGACACTATTTATCACAAAATAATACGTTCGCACTCACACTGATAATTCACAACCCATTTTATTTGCTTTTCCAATATACTTTTTTATTTTAAATGAAATCAAATCACATAGTCGACATCAAATATCAGGCAAATCACTTTCACCTACATATTAATTTTCTCACAAGAACCCATACTGCAAAAACAAATCGTAACAGTCAGCTGTCTTTAAAGCAAAAAAGGTGGCTAGGCAAGTTTATATGTAATCTTGCCATATTAGTTCGGAGAAACGTACGGCAGATTATAACAGAATATTTTGAGTTTAAATAATTATTTTCTTTGTTAATGCAGTTATTAAAGACGTATAATTATTGAGTATTTACATACGTAGCTTTGCAAGCATTTTAAAGGCGAAAATGCTATATTATTCAATACATTATAGGCTACGTAACTTATAACTTTTTTTTTGAAAAGTTATTTCTGAAAAATGTTATAAAACTTTTTTGTTTTTACTTGAAGTATTGATCATTAAAATATTTACACTCAAACCGTTTACAGCCTATATACACGGTATTCCATTTCAAACGAGCCACCTTCAATATCTTGGTTATTTTCAAAACTATGGCAATAAGAAAAAACAGGTCAATTTTTGTTTCGAGTGGGACATTTTTTAGGTGAATTAGCGCTTGCACGCATTCAACATAAACAGGCAATTCAATGACCTTGAGATTTGAAAATAGGTGTTGTCGAAGATTATTTGAAAGCTCTTTTTACGGACTATACGATCATAATATTTTTTTATTGCAATTCCTGTTGATGTAACAGAAAACCTAACGGACCTAGTAGTAAAACTAGATTATTAAGTTAAAAGTTTTTACTGCATGGAAAAGTATTAAAAAGGAGTTCTTTTATAGTACGCTCTTACATCATCACTGCCGCACCCTGTAATAACACACAATACAAGAAAAACATTAAATGTAAACATTCATTTATTTCACATTATTTTTTGCTGATAGTTACAGCAAGTTTGTTTATCTGTTCTGACCTTTATTCAATCATTTGAAGCATTGTACATTTATTTGTCAAGTTATTACTTTACTGATTTGTAGAAAATCTAAAAGATAATTATGGTATAGAAATTGCAAGAACATGTTGAGTTGGTAAATCTTTATTGACAAAATCAAAATGGTGCTCGGTCTGCTGCAAGGGTTTTTAACCAAAACAATCCCGAACGCAACTTTCGTCAGAAATACGTACTGGAGTTGATTTTAAAATTTGAGACAGTATCAGTAATGAATAAAAAAAAGATGTCCCATTGGAACTGTAAATGATGAAGGGGTAGCTGTGGCTATATTGGGCTATGTCCAACTTATACCAAACACTCAGAGTATTCACCAAATCTCTGCAGCTTCCGGTATTAGCAAAACTAACGTTTTTTTATGAGGATGATTGGGATCGAATGCAAGAGTTTTGCGAACTTATGACCCAGCGTATGATCGAAAACCCGAATTTCTTGTACAATGTTTGCTTTTCTGCTGAGTGCACTATTTCACTTCATGGGGAGGTTAACCCACATAACTGTAGATTTTGAAGCGATACGAATCTTCATGTATTTCGAGAAGCTTATAGTCAACATCCGGCAAAACTAAAGGTTTGGGCAGGGATTTTGGGAAATACTCTAATTGGATCTCTGTTTATTTCTGGTAATTTAAATGGTGAAATTTATCACAATATATAGGTAAATGAAATTAATGCATTGATAATAGAAAAATTAGAAAATGATCCTTTACTACATGCATTTCCAACAAGATGGAGCTCCTTCTCACTACGCCGCCGAGTTCGTTAATACCTCGATTTGGAATATCCTTGTCGCTGAATTGGAAGAAAAGATCCTATAGAATGGCCTGCCCGATAACCTGATCTGAACCATTTGGATTTTTTTTGTGGGGCCATGTTAAATCCAAAATTTTTATAACTTTGTCTGAGAATTTGGACGAACTACGCCAACGAATTATAGCGGAGTGTCGTCAGATAACACCGACTATGCTGAACCATATCAGAGACGGCTTTCAGTCAAGGTTGTATTATTGTTCGGAATTCAATGGAAGATACTTTGAACATTTGCTTTAGAGGCATTGTATTGAAATGTAAATTGTTTTTTTAATATTCATCTACAGAAATTGCAATAAAAAATTTTACTACGACGGTATAGTCCGTAAAAAGGGTTTTCAAATGATATAAGACAGCACCTATTTTCCCTATCTCAAATCTCAAGGTCATTGAATTGGCCTGTTTATGTTGAATGCGCGCAAGCTCTAATTGACCTCAAAAAACTTCCCCCTCGAAACAAAAATCGACCTGTTTTTTTCTTATTGCAATAGTTTTGAAAATAACCAAGATATTCAAGGTGGTTCGTTTGAGATGGAATACCCTGTATATATATATATATATATATATATATATATATATATATATATATATATATATATATATAGCATGCTAAATACATCTGTACTTTTGGGATCGTCGTTGTCGGAAAATATTAGATACCACGAAGAAAATTGGTAAGAGAAAAATTAAAAATGTTCGTTCGAGTAAACATATGTAAAGATTTTCATCAAAAGTAATACAAATTCTTCAAATCGAACAAATAATATTCATCGTCATTGTTATATTTGAAGTAGTAGTTTGCGGTTTAGGATGCCTTCACGTGCCTATCGCTTTGGATTCTCAAAAGAATTTATTCAACGACACTGATCGATGGTGCGTAGGCAAGAATAAGAGGCAGCAATTATGAAAAATTACGTGAAATCATTATAATTTTTATAAAGCCGTACCGTCTTTTCGTGTTGCGCCGTTCAAAGTTTTTTCCTATAACTTTGCAAAACGCCCAGATGTTTCACAATCTTTAAATTGGTACACGGCTGTTCTTAATTGAAATTGCTGTTTGTGAATTTAACCATAATTAAGTTTAATAAATTATTTCTTTATAATTTATTGGCTAATTTGGGATACGAATTAAAATTATTTCATTACAGTTATTCAACAAGCAATACGCTCTTGGGTGTTTTTACGTGCTTCTTTTCTTCAATATGAGCGGCGATTTTCTACCGAGAGATTGCAAAATATTTTATTATGGTGATAATTATGGTTACTATAATGAATCTAATTATAATACCGAGTTTTATTCTAGCCTGTTTGCGCTATCTCATTAAAGAACTGATTGAAATCTCTTTGATTATCAGGAAGTTATTTATAAGAAAAAGGTGAGAAAATGCTATATGGACTGTAGAAGCGGGTCTTTTGAATGATTGGGTGATGTCCATTGATAGGAATGTACAAAATACTTCGGAGGTACCAACATGTGAGAAAATTTTAAATGAATTAAACCAAAGAAATTAATAAACGCAAGTTGGAAAATTTAATTTGGTGTAGAAAAAATAAATTCATGTATGTAAACCTATTAATATCTAAATATTACTTACTAAAATTGATATGAAGTTACCATATTGATAATTAATTACATGAAACCATTCAAAGCGTTCAGAAATTTTGGTGTACAGTCAAATGGGTTGGGGGATGGCTTTGATAACCGCTAATATTTTGCTGAATTTATTTTAACTAGGTGTCGCCCAGTGGTCAAAATTCGACCAATTGTGTCAATATCCCTGGAAGGTTAAGTAACCTGAATATTTTATCGTGACGTTCTATCCTAGGACTTTAGGAAGAACAGCAATTAAACGGCACGGATGCAGATTCGGAACCTCTGTGTGATAGTTTCCTCGAAAATCCTAAATGTCGGTCTTACATCTAGCTTCTACAAATAAGTAACGAAATTCAAGTTTTTTTCCAATATAATTCATAGGCTTTTATTTGTGTTCAATTTTGTAATTCTTAATTTAATATGACAACAATTCAACCGCTAATAGGCTACCCTACATATTTATGTTTTCTAACCTCCCTGTATATCTATAATTGCAGTCAATTCTCTAACATTTATTAAAATCCTCATTATAATATTTCCATCTCATTATATATTTCCACCACCCTGTATATGCAACTGCTCATGGACCACACATAATATTTTTAACATTTTTGAACCACCGAGTAAACCATTCTGTATATGCCACTGCCTATGAGCTACCGTATTTACTCTTTTTGTTTATGAATTTTTTAATTATCTTTTGTAACTATAATTCTACTCTGACCTATATTTCAATTATTATATACATGGAACTCTTCGTGGGCTACTTACTCTATACATCATTTCTCCTTTTCTAATATTTTTTATCATCATCCTGTATATTTATAATTCCTCTAACCCTACATTTCATCTTCCCTATATATACAACTGCTTATGGGTTACGAAATGTTGCTTTTCCATTTCCGCCACCCTGAATATACATCTATGTATAATATTTTTTGCACCACCCTGTATAACTGTAATTCTAGTGCACCTTCCAAGAACCCTGTAAATTCAACCGCTAATGGGCTTCCCTATATAATTATTTTATTAGTTATAATTGTACTGTACTCTATATTTTAAACACCCTATATATGCAACTGCTTATGTGCCACCCACGATAAAATGATTTCTAACATATCTGGAATCGCCCTGTATAATTATAATATACATCGATTACTTTACCACTAAAAAATAACAACGCTTGCATGCCACTTCCACACCCTCTAAGTATATAACAGCATTGGTCCCTCTATATATAATTACTCAATGTTTTGAGTTGTTTGGCATTGACATTATGGGCGTAAATAATGAATTTTTATTGTATTTTATTTAATGAATGAACCAATATTATTAATTAAGATTAGCATTCTGCACTGAAGGTCGTCATTAGCTACTAAACAAAACATAAATGAAGAAAATCGGTTAAGAAACACAGGAGAAAATGGTACCTAATCGTTTTGTCTTTGCCTATTTATATATAGATTAAACTGTGAGGTGTTCACATTACTGTGTTGTGCTAGGTTACCGGTAAATACTTAATATTTTTATAAATATTTGATCAAAATACTTCACACTTTCAATTGTCACACCCAAAATTACAAAGTATTTCCTGAGTTGTTACAATATTCATTTTATTTACTAATTAACTGGGGATTGTAAATTTACCCTTATTTGGATTTACCGGCAATCCATAAATTAAAATTAAATACCTGTTACCAGTAAATTTTATTCTGAAAAATATAATTAAAATGATAAATAATTTGGTCAAGTGCGAGTTGGCGCATACTTAGGGTTCCGTACAACCTTCAAGATTCGAATATTCCAGTTTCAGACAAGCAGGGAATGAGTGCATTTTCTTATATTTACCCTTTTATCTTTTAAAGGAAGCGTTTTAAATTTATAAAAAATATACACTGGTTTTCCACACATAGACTTTTTATTTTATCTGCTTTAGGATTCCCTTGATTTTTATCACAATACATATGTATTTAATTTTCTAATTTGGCCCCCAAAAAGTAACATTAGAGTTTTATTTTACTAATAAACTTTCAGAGATGCCTTTTATAATTTACTGTCTGAGTTTTGAGGCTCTGTAGATTGGAAGAAAAACGGCAAAATAGGTCAAAGTTTAAATTATTAAATAAATCTGTTATTCAAATTATTTAAAAATATAAATAAAATATATTTTTCAATATTTAAATAGTGTAGTTTCTAAAGTGGGAATTACGTCGATGTTTAATATTTTTGTTAATATCTTTTATACAAATGATTTAAAAATATGATATATTTATAATTCACATAATGAGCCTTTTATCTGATATATTACATGATTTGAAAATTGAATCTTTATTTTCCATTTAATTGTATAATTTGTCTCTAAAATTACTATGGGGGTTTTCTAATAATTTATTTTGCGTTTAATTCTATTATATGGGGGCCAAATAATAGAATTAGGGTTTTTTTTTCATATTTTTCCTACAAACAAAAAAATGAGGTCTTAGAGTTTGGAGAATAACGGGGAGAATGGGTAATTTTTTTTAAATATTTTTTTAATATATTTTAAAATATTCATTTTAAAAAATATATTTGTATTCGTCATAATGAGCCCTGTGATTTGATATATTAGATGACCCGTTAGAAACAATTATAATTTTTTATTTTCCATTTAAATCTATAATTTGCCCCCCAAAACGAATATTAGGGGTTTGTCCTTATTTTTCCAGTAAAGTTCAGATGAGGGGCTATACTTCCAGTTTTTCAAAATTTTTCAGTTTATGTTTTCGGAGATAAGGGGGGAATGAGTAATTTTTTTTATATTTTTGTTAATATCTTTTAATTAATTTATTTTATAAATATGGAAAAAATATATTTGTTTTCTTCATCATGAGCCCTTTTATTTGATATATAACATGCTGGGTTAGAAACAATTTTAATTTTATATTTTCCATTTAATTCTATAATTTGCCTCCTAAAATAAATATTAGGAGTTTCTCCTTATTTTTCCAGTAATGTTCAGGTGAGGGGCTATACCTCTATTTTTTTCAAAATTTTCCAGCTTATGGTTTCGGAGATAAGGGGGGGGAATGGTTTTTTTAATATTTTTGTCTTTTAATTAATTAATTTAAAAAATATGAAAAAAATATATTTGTTTTCGTCGTAATGACCCCTTTCATTTGATATATAACATGATGGGTTAGAAACAATTTTAATTTTATATTTTCCATTTAATTCTGTAATTTGCCCTCCAAAATTAATAGTGGAGGTTTCTCCTTATTTTTCCAGTAAACTTCAGGTCAGAACCTATAAATCTATTTTGTTTCAAAATTTTAGGTTTAATAGTTTCGGAGATAAGGGGGGGAATGGGTAAATTTTGGTATATTTTCGTTAATATCTTTTTAAATATTTTTTTAAATATAAAAAAAATATATTTGTGTTCCTCAGAATGAGACATTACATTTGATATATTACATGATGCGTTTGAAAAAAATTTTAAAATTTTATTTAATTCTATAATTTGCCCCCCAAAATTAATATTAATGGTTTCTCCTTATTTTTCCTGTAAAGTTCGGGCAACGTTCTATATTTCATATTTTTTTCAAAATTTTAGACTCAGTAGTTTCGGAGATCGGGTGAGGGGAAAGGTCGATTTTTTAGTTTTCCCCCCCAAAAGTACCCCTAAAATCAATTTTTTTTCTTTTACGATATGTACTCCTGATCGGGTCACCAAACTATACATTGATACCAAATTTTAACCTCTTCTGTCCAGTAGTTTAGGAGAAAATGGCTGTGATGTGACACAGGCAGAAATCCGGAGTGATATTATAAGGGTATCCGTATATTGTATATACGGAACCCTAAAAATGTCATTGCGATTTCCATTTCAGATATATATTTCAAAGATATAGCATATAAAGTTCATTTTATAATAATAACTTTGGAATTAGAGATAAAGTAATAGCGAGTATAGAATTCGTCAAGAAAATAGGGTTACAATATACACACTTGACTCAATCTTAAGGCATAACATTTGTATCTAATTATTTTAAAGAGTTCTTAGAAGCCATAAATTTATTTAAGATTAAATTCTTTACAGTAATCATGACTTACAGCCCTGTTAATACGTGTATATTTCTATATTAAAAATTGCTATTAATTATTTCTTAAAAATCAAATAATTAATTTTTAAGAAAGATCTCCAAAAACTAAATGAAACAATTGTCTTAATCCAAATAACGTTTTGGTTACAATTTAACACGGCTTAAACGTAACCTAAGAACGTTAAATTCAAATTAAAAAAATTATGTGCTATAAAATTAATTATTAGGTATACTGTTATTTACTAATTAGGGTTTCGTATATACAATATAGGGATAGCCTTATAATATCACTGCTGATTTCTCCCTCTTTCACATAACAGCAATTTTCTCCGAAACTACTCGACAAAAACGGTTAAAATTTGGTATCAGTGAATAGTTTGGTGACGCGATCAAAAGTACACATCGTAAATAAAGAAATTTGGATTCAAGGGGAGAACTCAAAAAAATATAACATTCCCCCCCCCCCCTTATATCTGAAACTCTTGAGTCTACAATTTTGAAAAAAAAATAGGGAATTTAGATCATAGGTCAAAGTTTACAGAAAAAGTAAGGAGAAACCCCTAATTTTAACTTTTGGGACCAAATTATAGAATTAAATGAATAATTTTAAAAACGTATAATGTAATACATATAATTTTTATGGACAAATTACAGAACTAAATGAAAAATATAAAATTAAAGTTGTTTTTAACGCATCATGTAATATATCAAATCAAAGGGCTAATTATGACGAATACAAATATATATTTTCCATTTACTTAAATAAATTGTTTAAAACATATTAACGAAAGTATATAAAAACATTAACCATCCTCCACCCCTTTATAAAGTATAAGACATAAAATTTTGAAAAAAAAGGCCTATATGGCCTCACTCGAAATTTACAGGAAAAATAAAGAGAAATCCCGAATATTAATTTTGGGGACAAATTATAGAATTAAATGGAGAATAAAAACATAAGTAATTTCGAAAAGATTGTTGAGGAGGTCTTGAATTATTTTGTCTATTCATGGGTTTTCTCTCCTCCAAATTTTTTCCTGTAACAGATAAGTATTTAAAAAATTGTATATGTAGAACAAAGTGTAGTAAGGCAATTTCGTAAAATTGCCCGGATTACTGGTTGTTTGTACAGAGATTCTTCCTCACAGTTTTTCTGAGAGAAAGAGATGTCTATAAAATGATCAACCAGTATTCCTGTATATAAGTAATGTATTGTATATTGTGTAATACTTATCTGTGTATGGAGACGTTTCAACTCCGAGTCTGGAGTCGTTGTCAATCGTTTAGTGTTGTTTTCGAGGCTTTTTTCTAAAAAATTTTCGCTTTGATTTTGAATTTATTGTTTGTCAAAAAATTTGACACTGACAATTTTTACTACACTTTGTTCTACATATACAATTTTTTAAATACTTATCTGTTACAGGAAAAAATTTGGAGGAGAGAAAACCCATGAATAGACAAAATAATAAAAACATAAACTTTATTTCAACACATAATGCAATATATCAAATGTAAGGGCTCATTATTACAAATATATTTATTTCATATTTTTAAAATCAATTGTTTAAAAGATATAACAAAAATATAAGACGTCGACATATTCGCCCCTTCATTTCAGAAACTACACAACATAAAATTTTGAAAATTAATTACACAATTAAAAAAAGGTACGCTTTTTTCAAACGCATCATATACCAAGTGGAAGAATACAAGAATATTTTTCTCATATTTTGAAAATAATTTATTAAAATGTTATAAAAAAATATATAAAACTCCACCCATTCAGATAAGTAACACAAATTCTAACATTTATTTATAAACTTAAATGGAAAATAAAATTTTATTTTTTAAAGTGCACCCGTAAAGTAATGTATCAGATGAAAGGGAGCATCGTAAAAATACAAATACTTATTTTTAAAATAATTTGTTTAAAAGTTTTAATAATTTTTTATTTAAAATTTTACCAATTCTACCCTTTATCTTACAAACTACTGAGCTTAAACAGATCACTGAAAGTTTACCGGTAAAATTAAGCAAATTAAGAAATTAAATAAATCTTTCTATAAAAATCACATGATTACTAGATAAAATAAAAAGGCTAGGTATGAGAAATAAAAGTGTATATTTAATACAAAATTTAATTTAAATTTCACTCATTCCCTGCTTGTCTGAAACTGGAAAAAGAGAAATATACATATTATGAGTTACCTACATTATAACAAATCTGAAAGGTGGTACGAAACACTTAGTATGTGATTCCAACTTGACCAAATATTTTTTTTTATGTCCAATGGTACTTAAGCACCTTTAAATATCTCGAAACACATATTTTTTAGAAGAAAATTTGTGATAAGGTATTTTCATTTACCTAGCAAGTTGCTTTTATTTTCCCGTCACTATTTAAAGAAAATCCAAAACTTCAATTAAACATTTTCTTAGTTTTTTAAACATTCCACGGGTCTGAGAGTAACTCGCAGGGACTGCGTGTGTTTCACTTAAAGTAACTCGATAATATTTTTAAAATTCGCAAGTACCTTGACAAAAAATTTGACGGGGGACACACGTCTACAATTACGATGAACCAATCTTGGCCGACGACCCTCAAGAAAAGTAGTGACTATACCGCAGGGATAACAAAATAATTAGACAACTAGCCATTCAATTTACAAATTTGAGCATCTGTGGGACAGCTGGACTGAGAATGGTCTCAAACAGAACTACGAGGACTGTTGTTGTAGCTCTATTTTTAAACCAAATTAATTCAATCAATTTAACTCTAACATCAAAATTAATTTTTATTCAGATACAACATAACGAAAATTAGTTGGGTTGAAGCCAGCTTCTATACAGATTGCTTTAAAAGTATTGTTATAATCTACCTTCTCTCCAGCTTCACGTTAGATGGATGAAGTCGTTAAAGACTGAGTGTAGGTCAGTTTTATTAGAACGCAACATACATAATTCCAATAATCTCTAAAGAACTAACTTAAACTACATCTCATGCAGGTTAGTTTGGAAAATTTGAATTCCTGGAGAAATCACTCATCTCGAGCAATTGGCCACGATTTATGGTCTGGCTTTGGAACACCAACTGAACCTTGATAAAATGTCAAATAAAATACCAAACTCTGATGGTAATGGTAATCAATTTGGGGCAGGGTGATAATCTCGTGCACTATTTGAATAAAAAACTTTACAGCAGCACCTCTGTTTCCTCACAGAAACTGTGGCTGCTAAAAAAGGGTGGCTTGTCTACCAAGAGAATCAGATGAAGTTTAAGAAATTAATCGGACTTCGGAAGAACTGTTTGATAAACATGAAGCAGCGGACACCAAAGTTGCCGGTGAATTAGATTATTTACAGATTGAATCTACCAGTATTTAATATAGTTAAGTTTGTTCTTTTCTGTCCATTTATGTTAAGTTTAGAGACTGTATCATTTGTACTTCTAACAAAAAAAAATACCACATTGGAGTTTTGTTGGTTTTATATAATTAGAGTTTCAGTCTAGTTTCAACTAAGTCTCACTTTTTCGACAGTTTATATACAATCCGAATACCAAATGATAGTTGACTTTGATAGCCCTATAAAATATATGCAGTGTTAAAGGTGCATATAACACTGATAAAAATATATTGTTGGTGGGGGAATATGGATTACATGATAACACTTAGCTATATATTCAAAGAAAACTAGCAGTATCTCCCCCAATTGACAGTGGTAATATTTTTATTTTTGCTTTTATTTTTTGTTGATGGTTCACCAACACTATAGCAATCCTGTTCACTCGATTTAAATTTCCAGAAGAATCAAAAAAATTAGAACCATAGAGTTCGGCAGAGCCGATAAGCTAACAATAAACAGTCGATTTCTTTCTTAATAAAATTTCAAAGAAATGAATATTACGAATACAGAAAAACTCAAATTATCTCTATCAACTCTACATTTCGCATTTTTTTATGTCACATAATTTAACAATCATTTATTAGTTTTCAAAAGTTAACAACAATTGGAAACGCAACAACCGTTTCTATAAAGTACAACAAATTTGCATTTTAAAACCTACTAGCAAAAAATAATTAATAATTCTCAGAGAGTAACGCCAACGACTGATGAAAGTTCTGGAAGTAATATGAATTTTCAGTTGAGCAAAAAATTTTTAATTATGGTATATTCAAACCGTGAAAGGTCTTTAAATTCGTTTTAAGAATAGAATGTAATGAATTATTTTGCGTTCGAAATCTTAAGGTATATGTAGTGAATAACAATTTTTTTTTGAGCTTTAAAGAAATTAATAAATTGTTCCTGACAAGTGGCAAAGTTCGGTTAAGTATTTAGCGTATGACAACAAAAACTATATTTCGCGGATTATTAAGCGTAACTCAATATAAATCTATGCGAAACATTAATAACTCTGAAAGAGAACTTTTTAAAGGAATATTTTGCTGAAAATATGAGCTGTTATACTTTTGGATGGATCTTAGTTAAAACTAATCAGAAACAAAATAACAAATTAATCACTATGAATGCTTTATAAAAGGAATACGATTTTTTCTACTCATTTGAAAATTGTAACGGAAACAAATTTAAAAGAATTGGCCCAATTACTGGTTGTCCTTTACAGAAAGTGATCATACCAGATTTACTGAGTCAAAATTTATAAGGTATTCTAAAACTGGGTAGAGATTTAACCCTTTGAAAATCTAAAGAATTATATTAATATTTCACCCCGCAATGAATTTCGACATCTAAGAATATTCGATAATTCAGTTAAAGGGAGCGCAACTGATGAAAGGTTCTTGTCTAGAAAAAGTATATTTTCTTGCGTTCGATGGATTGACAAAACTTGAAAATATAGTAGGTAGGTATCGTAATTATATTAATACACAATTGACAATTTTATGTTTTAGGGACGTCTTTATCAACTCAAGGTCTTACAAAATTTCTCTAAACCGACAAATATCAAATTTTGGAAAATATAAACATTCTTATTTGTTAGTAGAAATCTGTAAAATATAACATTTTTGAATTCTTCTTGCCGATGAGTTGCTATTAGAAGCTTATTTTAAATTATTACTCACCCGTTAATAGACGTTTGTGTCATGAACCATCCACATATAAGCTTAACCACCGAATGCCAAAGTTGAGTAAATAACCAATCCGATTTTTTTTCAGCCTGCTCCAGAAAGTTAATGGTGTCCTGGTCGGGGTTCAATTGTATGAATGTCGAGGATAATGATGAAGGTACTTCGTTGATGTTACATTGGTACCACTGTAACAAACAATAGTGTTTAATACAAAACATACACTTCCTTCAGAAGGTCAAGAAGATATTAAAGGATTGTGAGATGTTCGTGTGGAAGAAGTCAAACGTGGGCAAAGATTCATAAAATTTGCTAAAATTGTTTCTCCCAATGTTATTTATTATCGCATTTTTGCCCATAGATGTATTTATATAATTCTAAAATCTTTTTTCCAGTAATATGCTCTACCAACAAATATCAATATTGCTACAAATATACAGGGTTTGTAGAAGAAGGCTTATTTGCTATATTATGTAGCCCATAACATCTAGATAGCTTAAGGTTTTTGTTTTTTTTTAATTTAATTTTTTTTCTTCATTCTCAGAATTTTACATTTAGACTATTTTAACTTTTTTATTTTTCTCAATATCTTCACGAAATAAACTTAAATCAAATTTATGATGTTTGTTTGCTCTTCTGCATTCGATATTTGACACAAATAATTGGTTGAAAAAATGATATGCGTTCACAAATGGCGGGGTTCCATAAAAAAGTGATTAAGTAAAAAACTTTATCACATTACAAAAAAAAGAAGCACATCGAGAACTTCGAATGCTTACAAAAACTTCTCTACTTCAACCTCTTTCCAACGATATATGACACTTATTAGAAAGTAATCAGTATCATATTAAAATTTGAGATTGTAGCTTACAAGGTTAGAACTGCAAAAAATAAAACATATACCAAATTGCAATAATTTGTTATAAATTTTCTACAAACCGGCTTCTACCCCTACGGATGCAATCGCGACACCTTTTTCTGACTCCTACAGTGGTAGTTTATAGTCGCATTTAATCCCATATTATTTCAAAAGCAACATTTATTCTTGTTCTTAACTGCTCCGTGGTTTTATTTCTCTCCCATAAAGTTGCTTGGTCGGTCCCCATACTGAAAAATCAAAGGGAGTCAGGGCTGGCGAATTTGGAGGCCAGAGTATAGGCACAATTCTCTCAATCCACGCGTTATGTGCTGGACAGTCATCTTTTTTGAATATTTTTGGTCTGTCTTCCAATAGGACTTCATCTAATAAGATCGATAAATCATTCATTAAAAATTCAAGTCATTTACGAGATGGAAATAGAAACCAAGGAGCAGCTAAGGGAAAGAATTAATGTTGCGTTCGAAAAGTAGTGACTACCGCAGGGATAACAAAATAATTAGACAACTAGCCATTCAATTTACAAATTTGAGCATCTGTGGGACCGCTGGACTGAGAATGGTCTCAAACAAAACTACGAGGACTGTTGTTGTAGCTCTATTTTTAAACCAAATTAATTCAATCAATTTAACTCTAACATAAAAATTAATTATCATTCAGATACAACATAACGAAAATTAGTTGGGTTGAAGCCAGCTTCTATACAGATTGCTTTAAAAGTTTTGTTATAATCTACCTTCTCTCCAGCTTCACGGAGGTGGATGAAGTCGTTAAAGATTGAGTGTAGGTCAGTTTTATTAGAACGCAAGATACATAATTCCAATATTCTCTAAAGAACTAACTTAAACTACATCTCATGCAAGTTAGTTTGGAAAATTTGAATTCCTGGAGAAATCACTCATCTCGAGCAATTGGCCACGATTTATGGTCTGGCTTTGGAACACCAACTGAACCTTGATAAAATGTCACATAAAATACCAAACTCTGATGGTAATGGTAATCAATTTGGGGCAGGGTGATAATCTCGTGCCCTATTTGAATAAAAAACTTTACAGCAGCACCTCTGTTTCCTCACAGAAACTGTGGCTGCTAAAAAAGGGTGGCTTGTCTACCAAGAGAATCAGATGAAGTTTAAGAAATTAATCAGACTTCGGAAGAACTGTTTGATAAACATGAAGCAGCAGACACCAAAGTTGCCGATGAATTAGATTATTTACAGATTGAATCTACCAGTATTTAATATAGTTAAGTTTGTTCTTTTCTGTCCATTTATGTTAAGTTTAGAGACTGTATCATTTGTACGTCTAACCAAAAAAAAATACCACATTGGAGTTTTGTTGGTTTTATATAACTAGAGAACTAGAGAAACTAGACTGAAGTCTAGTTTCAACTAAGTCTCACTTTTTCGACAGTTTATATACAATCCGAATACCAAATGATAGTTGACTTTGATAGCCCTATAAAATATATGCAGTGTTAAAGGTGCATATAACAGAGAAAAATATATTGTTGGTGGGGGAATATGGATTACATGATAACACTTAGCTATATATTCAAAGAAAACTAGCAATATCACCCCCAGTTGACAGTGTTAATATTTTTATTTTTGCATTTATTTTTTGTTGATAGTTCACCAACACTATAGCAATCCTGCTCACTCGATTTAAATCTCCAGAAGAATCAAAAAAATTAGAACCATACAGTTCGGCAGAGCTGATAAGCTAACAATAAACAGTCGATTTCTTTCTTAATAAAATTTCAAAGAAATGAATATTAGGAATACAGAAAAACTCAAATTATCTCTAACAACTCTACATTTCGCATTTTTTTATGTCACATAATTTAACAATCATTTATTAGTTTTCAAAAGTTAACAACATATTGAAAACGCAAGAACCGTTTCTATAAAGTACAACAAATGCGGGATAATCGATCTTATAAGATGAAATCTATTTGTGAAAAATCTGAGAATTAAGAAAAAAAATTAAACAAAAAACAAAACAAAATCTTACGCTATCTAAGTGTTATATGGGCTACATAATATAGCACATGAGCTCACCTATCGGCCCTCCATGTTTGGCGAACTTTCTACAAAACACCCTGTATATATTTCGCCAGTTGAGATGAGAAGATTGGGATAATTAACTCATAGGTGATAACAGTTAGAACCATTTCTTAAAAATTGTATAACTTCACAGCCAAAAAACATTTAATATAGTTGCATTAGTAATATTAACGGTTTCAGTAATATGGAAAATATTGAGAATTTTCTTTTAAATATATCTTTAACACAGTTTACTTCTCACGTCCCTTTAATGCCCGAAGATTTGATCTTCATATATATTTGACTCCACTCTGTCATTTAAACATAATGTCGAGTACATAATTTGATGTCGGAAAAAAATATAAAAGTCAAATTTATTTTAATAACCTGGAGTGCGTCAAGATTTTAAATACTTATTTTGATTGCCGAGAATTACTATAGGTAAATCTGATTTTTACGTTCCATCTAGATTAACAGAGAACAAACAACAAACTGCTTTATAATTTTCCATTAATCAGATTAAAAGATGACAAGCTATTGCTGTAGGATTAACTAAAGTTTGTAGTGATTACCAATGGTTGGCAGAAAATTTTGAGAAATTGTAATGTTATGAATATCTCATAAATTAATTATGACACTTTATGTTGTTATGTAGATTTATAATTTTGTTCCAAAACAAACTTGCATGATTGGTGAATTTCTTTGCATAAGGATAAACAACAGTTGTAGGAATTTTGCCTGACCATTACCTTCTTCACCTTTGACAAGTTGCTGTTTCTACTACTCATATTAATTCTTCATCATTTAGGTCTGTCCAATGACGAATGTTTCTTATCAATGAAAGTTTTTTCTACCTTAGATTTTTACTTACACAACCAACTGAGGTAGATAGTATTTATTATTTCTGAAAGTATGGCGCAGACCACATTTTAAGGAGTTTAATTGTATGAGTTAACTGTATACATTTATTAAGGGTTTGTAATACTGCTGTGTTTATTACATGATCAGTCTAAATAACTAAATAAATATATTTCAGAAACGTCTTAGTGTCCTTAGTGTCAGTAAGCTAAAAAGAATAGTCGGAATAGGACAATCAAAATAAACAGGTTGTTAAATGCTTGCCAACGTTTCACTTTATTATATTCAAAGCTTCATCAGGGCTTGCATTTGTTATTGTTTACCGGGTCATTTTTTTGGCTAAATAAATATACATAAAGTTGTCTCTTTACAAGTAAGAAATGAAGTGTAAAGGCTAAATTGAACATATTCTGAATAATTGGCTAATTAAAAAAGAAATAACATATTGAAAGAATGAACGATGGTAGGTTGGCAAAACAAGTAGTATGCAACAGATCAAGAGGAAGAACCAGAATAAGATGACAAACAATAAGATGGAACAGGCTGCAAGAGTAATTCTGTAAGTGCAAAAGAAGCAAGAGTTTGCCGCTCATTTATCAGCAGAAACAAGTTACATGTACTTTATAAAGGGTGTTCCAATTTGAGGCATATTTTTAAATTTTTAATAAAATACACCAATTATTTGAGAATGATCAAATCTTTTATTTGAAATGGTTTTGGTTTTCGGTTTAGTAATGGAAAACAATAACTTTTAAGTGACCACCGCTGCTGTACAACAAGCTTCTAATCTTTTGCCAAAATTTTCGATAACTTTCTGGCATAACTGCAGTTCAATTACTTGAAAACAGTCAATAATCTTCTCCTTTAGGTCATCAATTGTTGGTGTTAGATCGCAAGATCTAGGGGGCTAATTAATGTTTCCTCTTCGAGCAATTATTCGATTACCAAATGTCTGTTCCAAAAGATTGATTGTTTCTGCGGCTAAATGACATGTTGCACCGTCCTGTTGGAACCACATATTCTGCACATCAATATACTACAATTCATCCCACAAAAAGTTAGTAATCATCGTTCGATATCGATTACCACTCACAATAACAGCATTTCCATTGTCATCTTCAAAAAAGTATGGACCAATTACTCCACCAGCCCAAAAGCCACACCAAACAGTTACTTTTTGGGGATGCATCGATCTTTGCATTATTTCTAGTGTATTTGCTTCACCCCCGATTCGACAATTTTGCTTGCTAACAAATCCACCCAATTCAAAAAGTGCTTCATCGCTGAAGATGATTTTGTTGAAAAAATTAATATTTTCAAGTTTTTGTTGTATGGCCCAATTAACGAATTGACGACGTAAACCAAAGTCTGTTGGCTTTATTTTTTGCGTTATCTGAATCTTGTAAGCCTTTAAAAGAAGATCTTTGTGCAAAATTCTGAATAAAGTGGTTTTTGGAATGTTCAATTGCTGTGCACGATGACGAATTGATGTTTTTGGTTGTTCAACAACATTAGCAATAACAGCTGCAATATTTTCTTCTGAACGTCCACTACGATGATATCTTATGCTTTTTTCATCTTTTACTGAACCAGTTTCTACAATTTTATTTTACCAATTTTTCCATTGGTAACATTTGATGAACAAGTTTCTATTCCATATCATGTACGAAATTTTCTTCCAACTCCTGCACAACTTTCACAAAATTTAAAATAATTTTTAAAAATAAATAGGCGTTGCTCAATCGTAGTTCTCTACATTTTTAATAACCGGAATATTCCTACTTGTCATCTGTCAAATAACATATGATATTCTAGTAGAAAAAATATTAATGGCAGCAAATTTAAAAATTAACCTCCAATTGGAACACCCTCTATTTTAGCTTTCAGCAAATATTTGAGCTTCTGCATACCAAGGTAGGGGACACCTCCTGTTTGAATAATAACAAAGGCCTCCACTCCTTTGTTGCCACAGGGCTTCTGCACCTTTCAGTGGTTCCAAGTTTTCCCTGACATATAAAATACCTTTAACTATAAGTTAACCGTCTTAATCATCAACAGTTGATTATAGCAACAGAAAAAGCAGGTTAAAACACAATTCAAATTTTATTCAGTTGACCAGACCACAATTGAATGAGAAATCTATTTTAGAACCTGTTATTTTGAATTTATATTCTCTTAAGACATGTTTGCTCATAACTCAAATTCAGAACAAAAGTATTCCCGTGAAAGTCATTCGATCCAATCGATAGAAACATTAAATATTCAGTTAAAAGCTCACGTACAGGCGGAACACTGGATAACCTCCCTATAAAAATAAAATAGTTCGGATGAGTCTGATCGCCTGATGTCCTGAAATTTGCATTTGGCTGATTGGGCCGCATGATGGAAAATGTCACCGGGGACCTATCCATCACTTACCTGTGTGCTGGCAAAACATCGGCTCTCGATGTATGCATCGCCTTCTTTAGACGAGTGACATTCTTTACACAACTTGCACCCATTAACGTCGTACGTTTCTACAGCAGCGTTCTGGATGAAATATGGTGATGTTGAAGTTATGGTTGCATCGTATATTAGGTAAGGTATTGTGTCATTAAGTTCGTTAAATGAACAAGTACGAAATTTAAAAAATCGAACTGTATTGTAGTTGTAAATAGCTTTATTCAATTTTCCAATTTGATTTACTGCTAAGATTAGTAGAAATGAGAACCTAACCAAATGTAGAAAATATTGCGTCTATGTAGATTGTCAATTAAAGAAAGAGCGGGAGTGATTTGAGAGTGAACGATGGAAGAGAAAGCTTCTTACGAAATATATACTCACTGACAAAGAAATCGCAACACCCAGAAGGCGATGTTTAATTTAATATTGTTTTGTCAAACATAGATGATATACTCAAAAGTAAATCATTAAAATTTGAATAAAAAATACTAGGGAGTTTAATTTTTTTATTATTATTCAGTTTGTTAATATTGTGTTTGTCCACCGCAGTTATACACTCCCCAACAGGTCTAATGGCATTGAGTTAATAAGGTGGTCTTTTTCTTCTTGAGAAATACAATCCCAAGCCTGTATTTCATGTCTTAGAACCTCCAAAGTCCATGGGGCCTTCTACCCATCATATCCCAAAAATGTTCTATGGACGAAAGATTGGGGGATCTGGGTGGCCATGGTAACATATTCACATAGAATACATAGGGCTCCACTATTTCCTGAAGATAAAGTTGGTATTGTCTTTGAAATACTCCATTATTTAATTCCAACTCTATGCATTTTCTTTATAATTAAACAAAATTATATACAAAAAAACAAGTACAAAAATTGCCTAATTTTTAACATAGACGTGTAGGAGGGTATACTATACTTTAGGTACGTTCGTTCTCGTTCGTTGTTTTTATTTGGCCTTTCGTAATGCTAGACACTAAGTTATGCAAATACAAGGCTATTCAGGGGTGTAAAAAAATCAAGGGTAAATAACTGTAGAGGTGAATAAACTTTCATGGAGGGTTTGGAAGCACTGTGTTCATCAGAAATGCAAGTACAACAGGATGACTATGTGACTCTGACAAGCCTCTCCTCGACTATGTGACTCTGAGAAGCCTCTCCTCCTCTCGTTCCCTCCTCTCCCTCTCCCGTTAGAAGCATTTTATTCACCAGCAACAGCAAGAGGACTAGGTGTAATTGTTGCTGGGAGTATTGGGAAAAGGCTAGGGATGGGAGGCGAAAGCTTGGGCAGGAGGGGGTGAGTAAGGATCACATAGGCCTTTCGCTGTTGTACCATTATTTCTGGTGAACACAATGCTTCCAAACCCTCCAAGAAAGCGATAGTTCATACACGACTACATTTATTTTCCATTTTTTTGTGTATTTTACCCCTGAATAGCCTTATACATATTTGCATAACCTAGCGTTTAACATTAAATAATGTCCAAAAACGAAAACGAGACATACCTATAGCGTAGTATACTCCGTAGAGGATATCCTTCTATTGGAAAATTCCTGTCTGACTCGTCTTATTATGGTTAAAGAAAGCACTAAAACATTAGATGCATCCGATATAAAGTGAAAGGTTTCGCTTGCAAGAGTTCCAACAAAAAAAAGATAGGGACCAATTTTCTAATTCTTATTGTATGAATGTAGAAACCTTCCAGTACATTTTCAACGTCTCTTCGACGATATTCCTTTATCTTTATGTCCCAGAAATTATTGAAATTCTCTATTACACTAATTAATTTCTTCACGTCCATTATATCCACTATTAAAATACACTAACCACCCTCTATTCGGCCGAAATATCCGGCAAATCCCATTTCGATGGAATTCAGCCGTTTTCGGCTGAAAACGGTTCCATTCGGCCGAAAAAATCAGGACCAGTGGACGCTGACTAACCCCAATTCATGTTTTGGGATCGGTAGGGCCGAGTAGGGCGAATTGACATCGGCCGAACGACGGTTCCACTGACTGGCCTTAAAAAAAATAGTGTAGATTCATTGAAATTCACTGAAGTGTAGTCTTTAATTACTATTTCAGATTTTCTGGAAAACCGTAAATATTAATCATAGAAAATTATATGGTAACTTTCTGTAATATTCCTTAATACAATGCCGTTTAAATCATCAAAAATGCCAAAGCCGTTTTTGAATAATCATTGAGCATACATAAAAAAAAACGGTGCCGACGAATTGATAACCTCCTCCTTTTTGGAAGTCGGTTAATATTCAATATCGATATGAGAAGATAAATAGATAAACCCAAAGGAAGATCTATAGAAAGGTTGCATGAGGAGTATTGTCCGAAAAGCCAAAGGCTAATACAGGAAAGGTAGTAGAAGAGTCTGACAGAAGATCTGCCTCTTATTCTTTCATCATCATCCTTCCCCTGTATCACTATTTTTTATCATCCTTCCGTATCATGTGACTGAAGCATTTTTGTCATTGTAATCCAGAAGCATCAGTCAAAGGAATGAAAAAAAAATTAAACTCTAGAAACTTCAATAAACATTCCACTTTTGCAACACACATACGAATGTGTGAATATAACTATAAACCATAGTAGTTATATCTAGTGTTTGCTGTTAATAAAGTTTCCAATAATTTCATTTGGAAATCGAACTAGTCGACCAAAAGTCAGTATGACTGTCCTTGATTGTAAATTACCAAAATGGCTGAAGGATGTTTTTTTCGACTGTAGATTGTTTTAGCTGGGTTAGATTTATTGCTTTATCGCCTGTCTCGGATTTTATAATATTTTTTATGAAAGACATCTCAGTTTGGAATACGCACTTAAAGAATAAATATAAGAAGTACGATAAATATATATGCTATGAAAAAATAGAGGACGTTATAGCGAAAGGATATAATAATTAATATTCAATAATCAAAAGGAGTTTTGAAATTATTTGTTTCTTTTTTGCTTACATTATGAAAAGCTATTAAGTGGTTATAATGTTGTTAATAAAAAAAATGTAGGGAAGATGAAATTCTTTAAAATGAGCGTTTATAATTCCTGATTTGTGAATTTTTTCTTGAGAAATGGCGGCAATATTTGATGATTTTTTGGCCCCATACTTAATGAAAATTAAATTTAATTTGATTAAAACCGAACCACTGGTAATTTTACACTTTTATTTCCCTCAGGTTTCTTGACGGCAGCTGTCACTGTTCACTAGCCGTCTATAGCATATAGTACGTTAATGGAATATTCACTACTATTGTAAACTAATTTTAGATTATTGTAACGAAAATTCAGCATATGAAACATTCTATGAAATTTATATCTTTAGTATATACCACGGATTACTATGGTGGATTTTGCAAAATATTTAAGTTAATTATCACGTTTCATAATATAAGCAAAAGCCTCCATATTTTTGTCATTTTTCATTGGTTTTATAATTTACTGTTAAAAATTTGGTATGAAATTATCTGGGAATGCACAATTGAAGCACAAGCAAAATTTTATTTCCAAAAATGCTCTAATGACTGGTGATTACTGAGATGATGGTACAGCTAATTGTTTTTGAATGTTGTGGAGGAAGTGTGATAGGAAGTAATTTATTTAAAATTATTATATTTGCACCTAAACGGAATTCATTTTTCCTACTTATATATATGCATAGCATTACAACTTCATGAAAAAACTATATCGTAGTAGGTACAATATGGAAATTGGTGCCTGAAATTTAAAATATCATCTATTCTTCAGTAATCCAGTTTGTTGCGCTTAATTAATTCGATGCGTAATCAAATAATAATAAATGGAAATCAGTTCTAAGTTCCATGTCTACAACCAGGTAAACATAGATCGCGGCATACCTTTGATACCTGCTCCTTGCCTTAGCATCACAGTGTGGAATGTAATTAATATCGAATTCTTGTGGGCACTAATCAACGGCCTTCGTAATTAGGAGTATCGGAATGTGGCGGATAGAAATCAAACTAACCGAGGGATCAGATTCACCATGTGTTTACATAAATGCCGACTGTGGCTTTATTTATCGTTTAAGGTTCGATAGAAAAAATATTTACATACAAGGTGTTACAATAAAAACTTTTACTTATAAAAGAATGACCAAAAACATTTGACATATATTAGTAAGGAATGTTAAATTCTAAAGATCCGACAGATGCAACAATAAATGGAAAAAAATTGCAACGATAACTATGCGTACATTCAATTTTTTAAATTATTAGGTTTTTATTTCATTTCATTACGGAAAAAGCAGTGCATTAATAACTCCTTAAAGGGCATTCGATTTTTCGGCTCATTACTTTATTTATAAGTTATGGGCGAAACATGTCATTATTTATTAATATTAGAACAATTTAATAAAAACTGACTGAAAATTTCATTATTTATAGTAGCTGACAACTCACTAACATTTTCAAAAAATATTTCAGCTATAGATACATTTTTCAATTTTATTACAAGTATCGAAGCTAAAGCATCTAAAAACAAAATTTTATTAAGACCATATCAGCGGCTGGAGTTTTTCAGTACAAACTTTGATATCCCCTTTTATTCCATTTTATTTCCTTAGGGGTTGAATTTAAAAAAAGCCGATCTGCGTTCACAATTTTCCAAAATATTGACATAATTACAAACATAACTGCTTTGAAGTGAATATATATACTTTTTCTGTAATTGTTTTTCCTGTGGATTTTTCAAAATTTGCTATCACAACAAAACAACAAAAAGAAATTAGCCAAATAATATGCTTATCTGGCTCTTGTGAAGTACGTGCTTACATTTTCGGCAATGGACTTTTCCAGTGAATTTTCCAAATTTTCCTTCACACGAATAGTGTCATAATAATTATAAACTCAAAAAAGTATATTTTGGAATTTGATTTTTATTATATATTATAGTATATTGAATATTTAATGTCATGTAGTGTGATTGACTTTATTTACAATTTAGATTTCTTTCACTTTCATTTTCAAAATATTCTTTAACAGGTGGCAACAAATAACCTGTAAATGATAAACGACAATACTCCTCTACTTATTTTAATGCTACAAGATATTACTAACACACTGCTGACAACAAATAACATAAAATAACAACATAAATATATACTGGGTAATAAATATGGTTTTTAATAGTTATTTTATTTTTATTTAGTAATTAACAATTTGGCACTAAATGTTTTATTGTCAAACATTTAATGTCAAATTCTGAGTTACTAAATTTGTCTTTGTGAAACTTTTAATTTTTAATTTCTTTTATTCAAAAAAAATGTGGTCAGATTTGAAATATGCATACAGCAATTGTGATATTCCCAAAAAATCTGAAAAATACAAATTCATACTGAGACTAAGAAAATTTGTTCTTCCTTGAATTGCCACTATTCCACTGGATTCATATTTTTTTGTATCTTCTAGTTGCTCCTTGATAAACTTACACTCAACAGGATTGACATTTCCTGCATATTCTTGTGGTTCACTTGTTTCTGAAAGAGTAATTTCGACATACGTCGGCATTAAGTGGTCAGGTACGAGTAATTTGATAAATGCCAATAGTGTAACCACAATAATTATGCTACAATCTATTGATGTCTTTGCCCCATCGGGCTTATATTACCTGAAGGTGGTCCGATGGCGTTTTGGTATTTGCATGAGTGGCTAACATCCTGTCTTTCTCGCTTATTCAGCGAGAGAGACAGGTTGTAGCCAGCTCAAATTTCGGTAACGCGATCATAGTAGAGTACACTACCTCTAAATAAATATAAGCTCAATGATATGTCTTGACAAATTAGGAATACCTTGCATGGCTGCATTTTGTGCATACAATTAGTTCGCAGTCTCAACAAAATGACACCGTTTGAGAGCAAAGCTGCTTATTGCATGCGAACAACAAACGTTCAATATAATACGATTCCTGATAACGGGCTCCCCTATTCCCAATTTTTCTAAATGGTTCTCCCTATTCTAGGCAGAATAAACAACTTACAAACGATCTATATTTAAGGCAAATGGCTATTTTCTTTCAAATCAAAAGATTTTAACACAAAGCTGTAAAATTAGAGATTAATAAATTTTTAGACGGAACCTAGGGAAACAGAAAATTCTTGACATCTCTTCGCAGTTGCTGTTGCTACAGGATCATTCAATTCTGTCTTTCGAACCAATAACTTGGGTGCAACTGAATCATCTTTATGACTTACAACATATTTTTTGGCTGATATTATCGTTTACAATATGTTATAACTATTAAAACATATATTTTTATAAAAGCTTTTCATAATATTTATGCACAAATGCACGCCACTGCTCGTATCACCACTTTCTCACCGGCTACTGTTGAAATTATGATTGTTATTAACCAAAGCCCATCGGTGCATTTTAATCACCATAAATAGTGGAAACCCAATTAAACAGATATCTTTTCGGTATATATGACTAGATGGCATGGCGATAGCGTTCACACCTGATAGAAGTTCATAAAATGCAAACAGCAAAAGGATGCGACTGCATTACATACTAAATAAAAAAAATTATCTTGACGAGCTATTAAGAGATAATCACGGATATTTGCTGTTTTTGTACAGTTCCATGTAGACGGAATTAGTTTTTTGTGGAGCATGATGGTGATTGTTATCTGATTGTAACAAGCAATGTTTTCTGCACAATCTGAAGAAACTGACTGATGATAATTTATAATGAAAATTAATGTTTTCAGTAAGCATAATAATTATGATCACACTCTAGTTTATCTTAAGTTTCTTTGGTAAATATGAGTTTTGAAGGCATGCGGCAATCATTTCTTAATGAACGTTTACGTTGTAACTGCTCCTATTACTGACTGAAGTAGTATCTGAAGTGTTATATTTATCTTTTTTTATATTTTATCTAAACTAGCATGAAAGAAAATTAAATAAATATTAATTATAAATAAATTGAGAGTTATATGGATTGATATATAACTTTTTTTGGGTAGCATTTAATAGGATCACAAATAGATATGTATTTAAAATATTGTCAGATCATATTGTTTTTTGTTAAGGGTACTGTCTTAAAATTATTCAACTGGTTTTAAATTGGCAACTTCAAATTGACGGCCTATAGATATTGCATTAATTTTAAAGTAGAAGGGACACGGTTGGACCATTTTACGGGAAATTCATTAATTGACCACTAAGGAATATGGCTGTTTCAAAGATCTTAATTTTTTACCCAATAAAAGAGACGCTCTTTTTATAATTTAAGTACTAAATACTATAAAAGGAGTCACAAACAATATAAAAGTGTTTTGAGATACCAAAAATAATTGAGATAGCGGCAATAATTCATAAAACTTGATCTACTAAATTAGCAAATTGACTACTAAGAAATATGGTTGTTTCAAAGATCTTAATATTTTTACCCAATAAAAGAGAAGCTCTTTTTATAATTTAAGTACTAAATACTAGAAAAGGAATCAAAAACAATATAAAAGTGTTTTGAGATATCAACAATAATTGAGATACTGGCAATAATTCGGAAAAAGTGGTCTACTAAATTAGCAAACTGACCACTAAGAAATATGGTTAGTTTCAAAGATCTTAATATTTTTACCCAATAAGTAAATTTAAGTACTGAATACTACAAAAAGAAACAAAAACAATATAAAAAATTATTTTGATACCAACAATAATTGGAATACTGGCAATAATTCAGAGAACGTAGTCTACTAAATTAGCAAATTCGGTAAGAACCCAGCAAACATATTCACTCTCTTCCTCCTCCTAAGAATATTTCTTTGGTTCAGCTTTTTAGCATTTTGTCCCTTTGCTTTAAAGAGTCTAATCAAATTATCCTTCAGGTGCTGATGTTACTTCATACACCACGTTCTTTCCCCTCATTTATTATAGCCCTTTTTTTCCGTCCGTATTGACTATGTCTTTATATTTCTCCTATATTACAGACTTTCTCTTTATATTTCTCTTCTGGATTCCTTTCCATAGAGGTATCTTAGGCGATAGTTTACACGAATGTTTACAGTCCACGAGATAAGAGCGATATATAGACCACCACATACGTTATTCTTCGAAAGTAAAATATATAGAAATGCCAATTGCCTATCCTTTTTGTTATTAATGGATAACTGAATCCGTGGATAAATGCCATTTAAGTTTCACTAGTGAATCTTCTTTCTTCTTCCAAATGATTCGAAATCAGAGAGCTGTCATCACCGTAATGAAACATGACTGTTTGAAAAAAGAAATGTTCATTAATTTGCCAAAAAGCTTTTGGTTGGAGGGCATATATCTTGTTTTTTCTCACCTTCAATAGATTTCGAAGAAACCCTGATGAACTCATCTGTTCTTCGTCATCCACGTTGGACCCTTCACCATTCTTAAATTACGGTATGGGGATAGATCAAGTAAATCACGAATGTACTGAGTGTAGTTTTCTGTTCATGGAATTTCCAAATGCCAACATGTCTTTGATTGTCATAATGTTGCTATTCGCAGAATTGTTAAAAAATATTCTGGTAACGGTCAACGAAAGTTTGGGATGTCCAATTCCATATGTATTATCTATGAAATCCAGTATGAGAAGAATTTTATAAGTTATGGTTAGTACAGAAGTGTCTTCGGGTATTAACTGATCTCCTGACAGATACACCACTGTGTATTAGAGACAGAGAACAGATTTGTAGTTGTGTAAATACAGTCAAAATTGTTCTTTTGGCTTTATATCTACTAGTGGTCGCCCAGTGGTCGAAATTCGACCCTATTTCATGAAATTGAAATGTATATTTTTATAAAAAACAGAGTTGTGGAGAAATCGGAGAAGTAGATATAATGGCCAAAATGTTCACTCATATTGACAAATCTATTAAAATAAAAAGAAAATAAAAATGTAATCAAATATCGGTATTCGAAATATTTTTGAGAAAGGAAGACCCCCCAATTTTTTTGCTGGAACCACTCCTGACAAAATATTCGATATAATAATGGAAAAATTATTCTTTACAACCTAAAAGTTTTCGTTATTTGCGGTTTCAATTAAGTTCAGAAATATTAAAGAAAAGTGAGGACCAACAGCCCTAGGATAACTTAAATATTTAATACATTCTCTATTGTCCGCTGTCTGACAATTTTTACACAATACCTTAGGGAAGGTTGTGATAATAATATATTAATCAAATAACTAAATTCACATTGAAAACGGAATATTTAAAATGTTGATCACCGTACACCTCCGGTCTACACAAAGGGGTAGAATTCTTCTACAGGCGAAATGCCAAAGGAATTAGTTGGCGTGAAAACAATATGAAAATGTCTTTAATGGTAACCAATGGAGTATGAACCGGAATCAAAAGCAACGAAAAGTAACAATTAGAAGGATTTGGAAAAAAAATCGTTAGATATCTTAACAAAATGTAGATGTTGCGAATATGTAAATTCATTAAAAGCATTATTCACACGAATGTAAATCATCTATAATGCATCAAATTGACAGCTATCTTTAATGTTTATTGATGAAGTTAATTCGGTTGACTAATTCATCAAGTGTGATACAAATTTGCTAAAAAAAGTGTAGGCCGTAGGTGCATAAAACCTGCCGAGTTATTAATATTCGGTAATGAAAAAAGAAAAACCTATGTAAAAATATGTGAACTCTTGATTATTTTCATGCATAATCTTAACAGAATAATAGCTGTGCATAATTAACTAAAGGTACTATTCAGCCACTTGTCACTTTAAAGCAATCACTCCAAGTGTTCCCCAAAGAAAAAATAATAATAAACTCACCAGCCTTATGAATATTTATACAGTGCATGCAAAGAAAATCGCGCCTTCGGTATAATTCTTCGTGTTATTATTCATACACAAAAACAAAGAGTTGTTAATTGGCCTGTTACAGTGCCAAAGGGCCTAACTTTTACACTTCATTCTCACGGAAATTTTTCGTTGGCATGATAATGAGTTTTAACTTATTGGTGTTGCACATTTTCACTTGAGTAATGTGCATTACAAAACGACTAGCGAAACGGTGTATTTGTTTAATAGATTAGTGGATTGATTTATGAAAGATCTTTGAAAACAAGAGTAAGAACTTAATATTGTAAATAAATAGAATGGCGTGCCATCACCTAATTGCTATTTGTAAAACCCGCTTTCACAACTACTTACATTATAGAATTTTAATGAAAAATCATCAGGTGCTTAGTAAAATTTCTCAACTAATGTACCATAGAGGGTCCCAATTACATTCTTCATGTTTTTCTTCTGAGAACATATATGGAAGTGCTTTTGGCTGCTATGATTGTCACGGATGATCCACAAATTCAGTTAGTTTACGCTGATTGAGCCTCAAATGATGCTCAGGAGCCCGATTCTCGAAGTTATTCGACTACTCTACCACTTGGCTTTTAAGTAAGTCGCATAAATATTGACATAAATGAAGTTTAACTCCTGTACCAAACTTCTTTTGCATCAGTTTTCATGCGACGTATGTCCTTCGTCGAGTTTATCCAACTTCTCGATCACTTGGTACTGAGGATTCGAATACTACTGGTGTTTCCCAAAAACACGTGGTTAAGTCAAAACCTAGCCAACAAGGTATTGGGCAGCGTTGTTAATAATAGATCAGATCTTGATAAAAGAAAAAAAAATGAAACAAGAAGCATAACGAAAATACCTCTATGATTAATAATATTGAAATCTAAGCACTGTCTACAGATCTGGATAGTTCGTGGATCAATTATTGCTAGACGAGTGTAATAAGGAGTAGAATGTTACACAATGTTTCCGAGTTTAAACTACGTACTTAAACGTTATTAATTATAGAAGTGTTATAATCTTTATTAATCAATGTTACACTGCATGTCTTCCTTTTTTCCAATTTATACAGTGAGTTTGCAATCAGTGTTTGTAAAGTTTTAGATTATGTACCCTGTCTTAGTTTAAATATATTTATTTTACTATATCATTTCTTTCTTATATTCTAGTTAATAAATTGTTAAACCAGTACATATTTTAATCTAGAAATAATTATTTGATAGAGATTTAGTCTTGCATTGACTGTTTTCAATCAAAATATACTTATTTGGTATATGATTGCTTACTTTTATTGAAATTACTAGATTTGTTTTTAGCCTAATACAAAAAAGGGGAGTTTCTCTATTTGTCTGTAAATATGCTTCTTTATGTGAGCTCAGCAATTACTCGAAACTGGCTCAACGAATTTGGAGTGTTTATACGGAATTCTGCTAAGAAGGACCTCGAAGTGGCCCCATATTTTTTCAATAAAATATGGCCTATGCTTGTTCTTATTATTATAGCCTACGTGGGTTCAACAGCAAAAACTGTTACACTTACTTTAAGCTTCTTTATTTGACCAAAATAAACTGATTTATTAAAAAAATAAAAGTGACCATACAGCTGATGTGCTACATGCTGCCTTCAACTCAAACTGCTCACCCATAAAGCAATGGCGTTTTAAAAAGGTTTCATCCAGTGTACACGATATTCGATTCCGAAATCACATTGAACTTATTTTTTCATTAATTCAAGTGTTCGGAATTCCTATTTTTGGTGCTTTTTTATATTAAACCGGTTTTTATCGTATTCATCCTTTGGTTTTTATTTAGAATGATTAACTTCCATAAGGTTTCTTAATTTTTGGCGGTGTAGAATGAATGTTTTCTGGCGAAGGCGATACTATTAAACAAATCAATTGTCGCTGTTCAAGAATTGAGGTGAAATAAAATGAAAATAAATTGGAATTAAATAAAAATAACTTAACCAACTTCAGGATGGAGATTCTCAATTCGTCTGTATATACAGTGCCTACACACGTTGGAATCAAATGGAATATTTTCCAGTGAATAAAATTTAAAAAAAAATTCATAAAAATATCTGTGGGGTCTGCAACCTAATCTAAACTGAAATCATTAGATCTCACTTCTGCAACTGTATAAGAAGTAGGTCAACAAATATTTTGCATAAACGTGAATTACCTTTATTTTAGATAATTTCAAAAATTGTTATCCAAGTTAAAATTAAAAAATATATTTAATTATATCACCTTTAATTGGGTGAAAAAATCCCCCAATTTATATTATCGCATTATCAACGTTACATTGTAGCACATAGTCTCAAAGATAACCTCGAGAGAAAAATTCCTTTAATTTAAATGTTAATTAATAATCAGTTCAATCAGCATTTGCTAACAATAAAAATAGTTTGAGTGCATATATATTAGGTGAAGATTGTAGACACCAAATCAAACAAAAAACTCGTGGTCTATAGGCGTTATAATAACCAAAAAAGTCCAAAATGTATTTTAAGTAAATTATTGTCAATTCGTCAACATTGCTTTGACTAATAATACTTAAATACCCAATAAATAATGTCGGCAACGAAAAAATGACATATTTCTGAAATAGATTTCGTCTTAGTTGTTAATTTTTGCGAGAAAAATTTTCGAAATTTTATTAATAGACAGAAAAATAAAAATTTATTTACATATCATTTAAAAATAACTCAATAATACAATGTAACGGAAAATTCCAACACAAAAACTCCACCAAACAGTATACTTTAATCAACTTTAAGTACTACAAAAACTACAAATTATATTCGTTGAGCTATCGCACACAGAAATTATTTTGGCTTTTTAGTTAAGTTGCTTCTGCTTTTTTGAAGTCGGTTGTTTACCGTATTATCTTACGATTATTAGTTATATAATGGCCTAATTGGATGCAGGTTTCAAATCTTCAAAAAAGCAGAAACAACTTAACTAAAAAGCAAAAATAAGTTTTGCCTGCTACAATAAATACTTTTTCTGAATTTGGTGGGAAGTTGAAGAGATAAAAAATTAGTAAGTACATTTTTAAGTCCTACTTTGCAACTTTGCTGTTCACTTAGGACCGACAGAATAAGTATTTTTGTAGCAGATAAATATTTTTTTTTGCTTTTTAGTTAAGTTAATTTTGTGCTTTTTAAAGATGATTTCCTTTTTTAATGCATTTATAAAACATTCTTTTATTATTACTTTTATGTTTTTTGGGCAATAATACCACAATCGAAATAAAATGACGTATAATAAACGAAACCCAAAGTCTATTCTAAATTCTAAATGAAAATTTTCATTTTGCAATTTACATCAATAAAAATAAAGCCATTGACAACGAAGTCAGAATAGACTTTGAAACGTTTGGTTTTCCTTCAACACACGTCGTTTTATTTCGAGTCTGGTGTTATTGCCCAAAAAAACATAAAAGTAATCAAGAATATGCCACAAACAACGTTTAGAAGACAATTCTTTTATTATGTATCCGCATATTATATTATCCATTATATTTTATTATATTCTAGCTTTTAAATTCCACTAAAACACATACAATTGTCTTCCTTTCCCGTAACATTTTTTTTATTGACCCTGTTGTATTAGCTGACAGTACCTCATATTGCATTATAGTTATTGTCCAAAAATATTTATAGAACATGCTTTATTTGTTCAAACTTACCTTCTAAGTTTTTTTCTTTTGTAGTTCTCATTAAGCATCTTAACTTTCGAAGAAGCTGTATGAGTGCAAACATTTTGAGGAGTTACAGTTCAGGTGAAAAATCATAAAAAAATGAAAATGTTACGAAGCTCGCACCCATTTTTACAGACAATATTGCACTGGAAAAGCTTCTGAAATTTCAAATACAGCTATTAAACAAGTCTTTATTAATCACTTTAACATTGTCAAATTACTTTGGTCTTAGTTAAAATGATATCGGAACTACATCACAAACTAACTGAAAAGATGTTTTCTGAATGATAATTGTGGCATCTCTGGTTTTTATTTTTTCAGTTATTATTTTTTTAATTTATTTTCTGAGTTCTTTGGGAATAACACCACATAAACTTGAAAGTCTGTATTTTTGAAAAGTCCAAACGTTTCAAGGTCTAAATCAGACCCCGTTTTCAAAGATATTAAGACAAAATTAACAAAAAATTAGAAAATTAAAAGGATTCGCAATGACAAATATCGTAATCAAAATTTGATATTAATGTTTGACAATAAAACTGATGTAACTAAGGGAATTTACAGCAAATTTGATATTTGCAGGGTAGCACAACAAATTTTAAAGATGATGTGAAATAACAAAGCTTGTTTCAAATTAGAATTTCATGTGGCGTTCCTAGGTAAGACTTTGTTAAATTTCTTTAGTTACATCAATTTTATTGTCAAACATTAATGTCAAATTATGATTACGAAACGGGGTCTGAATTAGACCTTGAAACGTTTGGACTTTTGTATATTTATACAGACTTTCAAGTTTATGTGGTGTTATTCCCAAAGAACTTAGAAAAAATAATAACTGAAAAGATATGGCAAAATCGCGATGAAAAAATGTTACATGTTTACTTAAAGTTGATTAAATTGCACAGTTTGGTGGAGTTTTTGTGTTGAAATTTCACGTTACATTGCATTCAGTTATTTCTAAATAATACGTAAATAGATTTTTATTTTTAATGAAATTTCGAAAATTTTTCTTCCAAAATATGTCATTTTCACAATAATTTACTTAAAATACATTTTCGACTTTCTTGGTTATTAAGGCCTATAGACCATAGTGGTATACGAGTTTTTTGTTTGATTTGTTTACTATTCGCACCTAATATATATGTACTCAAACTATTGACACCATCTAAATAGAAATTATGTTATTTTTAGTAAATGCTGATTGAACTGATTATTAATTAACATTTAAATTAAAGGTATTTCTCTCCCGAAGGTTATCTGTAAAAAATATGTGCCACAATGCAACGTTATGAGATAATATAAATTGGGGGATTTCTTCCCCAATTTCTCGTCACAGTTGTATCTGCATGCAATTAATCATCCAAGATTAAACATTTAAATGGAACCTAATTAATATAATACTTTTAATTTATATACGAGGCAAAATTCTGCCGGAGTTATTCCAGCTAGAAGCTGAGTTCTCATTAATGTTGACTAAATAAATTGACATTTTAAACGAACCCACATTCTTTATTGCACCTTTAAATTTATTAGATCCAATACATAACAGGCCAAGTTTAAATGTTCTGTGTCATTTTTAAATGCATGCTCATTAAAAATTATACGTCGACGTAAAAGAACTCATTATAATGAATATTAAATTATAAATTACTTGTTAATATTGAAAGTATGTTTATGATTCCATGATACGTACTACGGGATCGTTTATACCGTTGGTACGATAAGAGCCCATGCTGTGAACTATACGGGGCTCTTCAGTCTCCTGATAAGAGAGCAAAAAATTAAATCAGATGGTTAAGAAAGATTTTTGTGAGTAGGCGAACCATTTGTAGAAGATTGTTTCAGATAAGTACAACAATGTTTTGTCAATTATTTAATTTACATCTTATCTGATGGAAAAAAATGTAAAGTTTTTATAACAGATGGCTTATAATTTGGAAGCTTCTTTAATAGATGTAACTACTGTTATGATATACAGGGAAGATGAAGCATTTTTCGGTAACACTTTTCCTAAAGCTATTATTTGGTCCTATAGACGATAATTTGTATATCTCATAGAGATGTTGTTGACAGGTTTAATATAAGTTCGTCAAGTCTTCGTTAAAGAAAATAATGTATTTTGTTGGCAGCTCATTTTACAATAGCCTGAGCAAGCAGAACAATTACATATAGAACAACATTTTAGATAATAACTTCTCAGATGTTATTGGTGTACTTAATAGATGATACACACATAAGAATTGACAAGCCAGAAATGATGCAGATACATATTTGAATGGAAAAAAATGTACACAATAGAGATTTGTATTATTGTTTTTCAGTTGCAAGTTGTTTATGACCATAAATGAAAGATCAGAGATTTTTCTTTTGGATTTCCCGTGGGTTTACCACAAGTGTCAAAATTTTTATATTTTAGGGGACAGTGGGTATCCTTGCTTGACACATTTACTCACACTATTTAGATACTGTAAATCTTGGACAAAGATAAATAAATTTTAATATGTCCCTGTCAATACTGATTTAGAACATTGTGTTGATATATTGAAGCAGAAGTTCTGACAATTATACCACTTAAAACTAAGAAAAATACATGACATTGTTAATTTGATTCCAGCCTGCTATTTGCTTCATAATATGGCCCTAGACGATCAATTTCCAAATGACAATATGGAAGTGGTAGAGGGTACTGTAGAAGATAGAGAATCCAGCAGAACTTGAGGCAGATGATGCTAATGGCATTGAACATATGCTATAGTTACATTATTAATGGTTCATGTACTTATATTTAAAATAACATCCTTGATAACTGTGGTTGTTTTATTCTGTAGGAAATTTAAAACATTTTTTAATATAACAACATTTTTTTGTTTTCGGATTTCAACTTTTAGAAAATCAAAAATTCAAATTTGCTTCCAGCTGAACAATTTTCAAAACCTTTTCTCTTTCAACATCTAAACTTTTTTACTAGATTTTTTTGCCACTTAAAATTATTTGGAAGATATAGGGCACAAACTGATTTCCTATTTACTAACCATATTCAATTTGATTTCAACAATATTGTGCGCCTCCACAATTTAGTCTACAGGCGCGCTAATATTTAAGGCATGCATTTTCTCGTCAATTAATTGACAAAGGGTGCAGACTATTATAAAAGTGATAGGAAATGTGCTTAAATGATTAGAATTACGGCTTGGTTAATGTAAGTAATTCCGACATTTCATTTTTATTATTTATTTAATTTTAATCGTTAATTTCTCGGTAACTTTAAGTAAAACTTATGTTATGCTGTATCACCATGTTACATTAAAACATGGACAATTGAAAATAAATATTAGTATACAAGAGTCTTCCGGAAAAAAATCATTAAATTTACATCGAATTTAAGCCGGACCTTTAGCCATCAGTGTGAAAGAAATTAGTGAAACCTTTACAGTTAATTATAGCATCCAAAACAGCAAAACACTCATTCACTAACTCAAACTGAAATACACTGCGCAAATAAGTTATTTAAAATCAGACTATAGAGAATAAAATAAGGGACAAAAACACGTATTATACTTTGAAATATTCCAGTAAAACTCTTATACAATGTTCGCCTGACAGGAGTGTATATTTATGAGTCGTAACACCATTAACTTTGGGTTATTGGTTTTACATTTTTTCTTTTCCGAATAATTCCGTGAAGCCTGCAAGGTATTTTTAACGATTTTAATTAGTTTTCCGAGAAAATGTGACAATTTTAACAACTGAAAAGGGGTCTCGCCTCACCATAAAATGCAGGTGTGGTTTTAATTACTAATCTTGGAAAGAAGTTTTAATTAATACCTATAGATTGAGTATTCCGGTACAGCCAGTGAAGAAATGGGTTTGTAAACCAAACAAGGCAAAAGGGGCTGTAGAAAAAGTCAACATTACAAGTTGCATATTTGGGTTATTAGTGAATATAAAAAAAGTACTAAAAAAAACCAACAACACGACAATGTAATGATAATCAACTAAATATATATATATATATATATATATATATATATATGTATATATATATATATATATATATATATACACATATATATTAAAGTAAATATAGTGGTGTAACAAATCGATAACTGTACCCTTTGGAGTTCCACAGGGGTTGCATCTAGGGCCATTGACCTTTAATTTATAGATAAATGACCTAATTAGTGAAATTATGTACACTAATTTCATTTTGTTGGCGGCTGATTTTAATTGATTAGAACTATTAATAACCAAAATCACCTAAACTTATTACAATGGATCTTTTCACCTTTTGTGATGCGCAGGCGCGTTCGGCATGTTAAAAAGGCGAGAATATATATAAATTAACTACAAGAAAACACAATATGTACCCTTCACTAGCTACAAAAACAATCTTCCAGATTTCCAAACACTGCTTATAAATGATGGAGTATCTGCACATTTAGGAGTAACCATCGATTCTCACCTACGTTGGGAGGAACAGATCAAAAATGTCAGCAATGCATTAAGACATCTAATGTACAAATTTATAGTTCTAAAAAATATACTGACACATAGCGAACTAAAAACTTTGTATTTTGCTCTAATTGAGAGTAGATTACAATGTGGAATACTTGCTTGGGGTGGAACTACTAAGAACCAATTAAAAAAGTTTCAGACGCTTCAAAACAGGATAATAAAGATAATTTACAGAAAAGCTATATTACCTGACACTAACCAACTATACATCGAAGGGGGCCTCCTAGATCTGAGGCAATTATATGCTAACAATGTATTGATATTTACATACAGAAATAGAAACTCATACTTGAAAAAACAATTCAAGAGGCAAAGAAAAACTAATAGTACATACACCATTTGTTCAAAAATCCATTGGTCAACGAGTCTACACATATTTAAGCAGTAAGATCTACAACTCACAAAATTTAGATGCTAACGATTAACTCCCTCACTTTTATCAAAAAATAATAAACAATTATTTCAGACAAGTGGACAGACAAATTATTCATGATATTATTGACTGAAACATGATAATATATATCCTGGACACTAAATAATCAGTAGGTATATACAGGGTGTCCCACGGTCGATGGTACCTTAGACGTTTACGGAATGCGGAACATGGGATGTTTCTTAAAATTTGGTTACCGAAGTAATTGCTCCAGATCTATCGATATAAAATATTTTCAATAATGCGATGTTACCGAAAAGTAGTAACATTTTTGATATTTTAAGTGGAACACCCTGTATATGATAGCATTTTTGGATTCGTAATTATTTTCTGATTTCTATACCTATCTCTAACAGTTTTCTAGTTATTAATTGTTTTCTACATATTTGGTTCAAAACATCGCTCCAATTAAATGTTTGTTACGGCAGTATTTAAATTTATAGAAATTTAAAATTTTGGAAGTAATTTACCACTGGCCCATGTATTAGTCTGGAAGAGAACTTATAGCTAGCTATCTACAAAAATGTTAAAAAGTGTTTTTTTTAATGGAACACACTGTATATTCTCAACTAACCTAAAAGGCAATCAAAATACCTTTCAAATGGTATATTATATTCCTATACCTAAGTAGTAAGGAATTGTAAATAAAATCAAATTTATGTTATAATTGGATTATTTTGGGATATTTATCTAGTTAGCGTTAAAATTGTTAACAATTACTTCGATACATTTGCGCGTTTCGGAAGAAAAGTGACTCGAAAACGATTAAAATTGAAGGAAATAACTATTCAAATGAAGTTTTGATGAAATCATTGGTTATTCATGGAAAATCTTGAAAAATTATAGCAACATGCAGAAACTTCAATGATATGTACCCCGATCTATAACCAATGAACAAGACAAAGTTGGCAAAATTGCAAAATAATTTCATTAATTATGGGTCAAAACTGAAATCAGAACGACGTTCTTCCCTATTTTGAAGCGTATTCCCAAGAGGCTATAAGAAGTACAGAAAATGATTTAGGTTTAGCTCGTAACTCTGTTCAAAGGATTCTTAAAAATCATGATATGCATCTATACAAGTTCAAGCACTGAAACCAGAAGGTTGTCAATTCCATTTTGTGAAACTATTCTAATCCGCACCCAAGAAGGTCCTAACTTTCTAAACAATATATAATTTGGATAGATGAATCTAAATTTTCCAGGGGAGGTATTTTTAATAGAAGAAACGAGCATTTCTGGGATGACCAAATTCCACATGTCGTCAAGGAAATGGTATTCCACGAAAAGTTTAGTATTAACGTTTTTTGTCTACTACAATATGACAAAAAAAATTTCTCATTTACGATGAACCGTTGACCTCCGAGAAATACCCGAGTTGTATGAAATGTTCGACGATCGTTGGTATAGACATTTGGGGCCGTGGGATTGGCCTGCTAGATCACCTGATCTCAGGCCACTTGATTTTTACCTGTGGGGTGAATTGATAACAAAAGTATTTAGGACACCGGTACTGAGCAAACACGACCTCCGCCAATGAGTGACCATTGAAGGTTATAAGGAGGGCTAGAACTACAGTTATCCAGATTCTAAAATGTTTAGAAGTCGAAGGTTGTCATTTTGATATCTAATTTTGGATAATATGCTTTTGTTTTGTATTGTAATTTGTTGATTTTATCATATTTATATTATCTGATGTATTTGACGTTTACACTTATTACCCATAATTAATGAAATTATTTTACAATCCTAGAATTCATTGTTTATAGATCGAGATTAAGAGAAACTTCCATTGAATAGTTATTTCTCTCCTAATTAATCGTTTTCGAGTCACTTTCCTTATGATATGCGCAAATGTATCGAACCAATTGTCAAAATTCTACTAATGACATTTCTCGTTAAGACATTTTAACGCTAACTAGATAAATATCCCAAAATAATCCAATTATTACATAAACTTGATTTTATTTCCGATTCCTTACTATTTAGGTATAGTTATATTATATACCATTTGAAAAGCCTTTCAGCTTAGTTGATAATATACAGGGTGTTCCATTTAAAAAAATCACTTTTTAACATTTTTGTATCTAGCAATAAGTTCACGGATTTTAAGACACCCTGTATAAGACAGAACAAACTTCTCTCTTCCAGTTTAATACATTGGTCAGTGGTAAACTACTTCCAAAATTTTAAGTTTCTATAAATTCAAATACCGCCGAAACAAATATTTAATTGGAGCGATGTTTTGAACAAAAAGTATAGAAAACAATTAATAACTAGAAAACAGTTAGGGATAGGTATAGGGAAATATTAAGACAAAATAATCAGAAGGTAATTACGAATCCAAAAATGCTATCATATACAGGGTGTCCTATTTAAAATATCAAAAATGTTACTACTTTTTGGTATATGTGGCAACATCGCATCGTTGAAAATATTTTACATCGATAGATCTGAAGCACTTACTTCGATAACCAAGTTTTAAGATACATCTCATGTAAATGGGTGGAATTATATCAAAAACAACAGAATGAAAACTATTAAAGTAAGTCGTGTTTAACTAAACATAATTAAACTACATGTGTAACGTTCTAATTAGTTCAATAAAGATTAATATATGAAAGTTTCGGACATTCTCTTCGTATGATATGTGGTATATATTGTCCGAAAAACTTGAGGGACGTTGACACATTCGCATATATTTTTTTTCAATTATGTAAAGGTTATTCTTGAACGGCTTTCATCGCTGGTGTAATATAAATGGTTTAAACTTTAATATTAATGTGTTTCCAATTCACTTTTACTGGTAAAAAAGCGATTCTAAATCTATATCTATAGTAATATATTAAAGAACACCGAAAGCGAAAAAATAGTAGTTTTGGAAATTATGCCCTGCAGATGCTTTGAGACTGGAGAGGATTATTAACGCTTCAGTGCCAAGAGCGACAACCGAGCACCAAGGTTAACGGAAATCAAAACTTAAAACACTAATTAAAGCACCCAATGACAGCTACTATAACATATTAAAAACTGATAATTTAAATTCAAGCAGTCTAAGGAGTGATGATGAGCAAATAGTCGTTGGGAATGAGGTTGCTGAAGGAGGTGTCAAACTAATGAATTCAAGGTTAACACAAAAGACCATCAAATCATATTTAATATTCGTTTGTTCACATGATGTTCCGTTTCTATAGAGATTGTTGCATCAAAATTAGAACAACTTTCTCTTATAGAGGGTGTTCCAATTTGAGGTTAATTTTGATTTTTTTAATAAAATGCACAAATTTGAGAGTGATCAAATCTTTTATTTCAAATGATAGTACAATTGTTTCGGTTTAGTAATGGAAAATATCTTGTAAGTGACCACCTGCTACTGTACGACAAGCTTCTTTTGCCAAATTTTTCGATAACATTCTGGCATAACTGCGGTTCAATTACTTGAAAACAGTCAATAATGTTCTTTCTCCTTTAAGTCATCAATTGTTTGTGGATCGTTGGCATAGACTTTTTCTTTCAAATACATCCAAAGCAAAAAATCTAGAGGTGTTAGATCGCCAGATCTAGGGAACCAATTAATGTTTCCTCTTCGAGCAACTATTCGATTACCAAATTTCTGTTTCAAACGATTCACTGTTTCTGCTGCTGCTAAAACCGTGTCTAACACGGTCGGTAAAGCAGGTCCGCCAGCAGACCTGGAACATCGTCTGCACATTAGAGAAATGGTGATCAGGTTGAGTCGACCGAGAGGCGAGGTGTACGCTATACAAGGCGCCTGCAGCCAATGCGTAAGCTTTAATGCTGTGGGTTTAGAAAATGCTGTAACAGTGGCTAACACTGTGGTGTGTACACTCGAGCTTTGAGGATAAACTCGTCGGACGACCGAGCCAAACACAAAGGCGCCAGGTACTGAGGCCGTCGTTTGAGGTGTCGGACCAGTTGCTTAAAATAAGTTAAAACTGGCACTAGTATCCGAGTCGCTTGCGGCACGACGAGTCCTTGGGGAACTGTTGCACCGTCTTCTTGGAACCACATATTCTGCACATCAATATGCTCCAATTCATCCCACAAAAAGTTCACAGTAACAGCATTTCCATCGTCATCTTCAGAAAAGTATGGACCACCACTCCACCAGCCCAAAAACCACACCAGATTCGACATTTTGCTTGTTAACAAATCCAACCAATTCAAAATACGAGGGTGAATCAAATATGAACCGGACTTTTCTGTTTCTCGCCCTGTTGGTAATTCGAGTGGCGTGACGTCTCGATATGTTAGGTAGGGATGTTAAGAAGAGGGGAGTTCGTCGGTTTGGCGAGGCGTAGTCGATGCGCTGTTAGTAGCATCATGTCAGAGCAAGAGGTGCATACGTCTGTTGCGCAACGTGTTGTTATCAAATTTTTGGCGCGGCAGGGCGTTAGACCGTCTGAAATTTTGCGCCGACTATCTGCACAGTTCGGCAATGAAACACTTTCAAGGACCCAAGTGTACGACTGGCACAAAAAGTTTTCAGATGGCCGAGAGACAGTGGAAAATGAGCCTCATGCACGCCGTCCCACGACAAGCATCAATGAGGCGAATATCTACGCAATTCGTGAGCTGATTGAAGGTGACCGCCATCTTACAGTATTGGCAATTGCTGAACACGTTGGAATATCATACGGGAGTGCTCAATCAACCATTTCAGATGAGTTGGGTTACCGAAAAGTATGTGCAAGATGGGTTGCTCGCCTTCTAAGGGAAGATCAGAAAGCATACGTCTTGCCGTATGTGAAAGGCTGTTAGCAAGATATCGAGCAGAGGGGGATGAGTTTTTGAGACATATTGTCACCTGTGATGAGACATGGGTGCATCATTATACCCCGGAGTCCAAACGTGCAAGCATGGAGTGGCGAAAACCTGGAGAGGCAGCACCGCGAAAAGCCAAGACCCATCTTTCTGCAGGGAAAATTCTTGCAATAGTTTTTTAGGATTCTAAAGGCATACTGCTGATCGATTTTCTACACGAACGCCATACAATTAATGCAGAGTATTACTGCGAACTACTCCAACAAGTGAAACTTGCCTTTCGGCAAAAGAGGCGGGATATGTCTATCCGAAGTGTGATTCTGTTGCATGACAACGCTCGGCCACATACAGCTGCATTGACTCAAGGAAAATTGAACAAAATGCATTGGGAGACCCTTGAACACCCGCCTTACAGTCCTGATTTGTCGCCATGTGACTACCACATGTCTGGGCCACTTAAAGAAGAACTGGGAGGCCACCACTTTGAGGACAACGAAGGTGTAGAAACGTTTGTGCGCAATTGGTTATCGACACGACCAGTTTCATTCTTTGAGAAAGGTATTAAAAAACTTCCGATTCGGTGGGAAAAATGTATACATAAGAGAGGAGGCAATGTAGAAAAATAATATGTATTTAAATTTGTATTGATCGAACCAATAAAATTTTTAAAACAAAACTCCGGTTCATATTTGATTCACCCTCGTCTGCTTCATCGCTGAAGATAATTTTGTTGAAAAAATTCATATTTTCAAGTTTCTGTTGTATGGCCCAATTAACGAATTGACGACGTAAACCAAAATATGGTGGCTTTATTTCTTGTGTTATCTGAATCTTGTAAGCCTTTAAATGAAGATCTTTGTTCAAAATTCTGAATAAAGTGATTTTTGGAATGTTCAATTGCTGTGCACGATGAAGAATTGATGTTTTTGGTTGTTCAACAACACTAGCAGTACCAGCTGCAATATTTTCTTCTGAACGTCCACTACGATGATATGTTTTGCATTTTTCATCTTTTACTGAACCAGTTTCTACAAATTTTTGAAAAATTTTTCCAATGGTAACATTTGACGGGCAATTTTCTCTTCCATATTCTGTACGAAATTTTCTTCCAACTTCTGCACAACTTTCACCAAATTTAAAATAATTTTTAATAATAAACACGCGAGGCTCAATCGTACATCTCTCAATTTTTAATAACCGGAACATTCCTACTTTCATCTGTCAAATAACATACGACATTCTAGTACAAAAAACATAAATGGGGGCAAATTTAAAATTTAACCTCAAATTGGAACACCATTTAGAAATTGTTGATTACCTATTAAAAAAAGTTTCAAACTTTTTTTATGTTATTTCAAAGCGTTTGATGGTCGTCCAGTTCTTGTCAAGGAATATATTATATAGCCTGGTTCGCCTTTGTTCAGAATAAAATTAGGAAAATGGAAACATTAATGGCACATTTTTTTATACATTTTGCACTTCTCTTCATTACTATAAAATCACATTATTATTTTTTCCAAACCACATACACAAACACTGACAAAATATCAATCTACCCTGGTACAGTATTAACTAAATACGTTTAATTAATTTATATGCGTTTTTAATATAACTTCAATACTTCTGTTCAAAACCGTATCTGGAAACAAGTTCCTTACTTGGCTCCCTAAAATAATTACAAATTAAATTAAAACCACTAGCGAGCTAACAAACGATCTTAGCCACCATTCCTTACACGGTCTTCTATTATTATCAAGATTGTTATCGTCCATTAATTAAAAGTCCTATTTACATAATAAACAAATTTAAATGTGCGAAACCACTTCGACAAAAAGTCAGTCAGTCCCTTCTTTTTCTCTTCGCTGACTGAATTAAATCAGGTCCTCCTTGACGTAACCAAAAAAACCGAAGGAAGCCGAAGGTATTTTTATGGCGTTTAACACACTAGTATTGAGGCGGCTGGTTCTATTCCCGGCATGCTGTGATAGCCGAAGAAAAACATTCAACGCGAGAGCAGATTGTTTTGTCTTCGAAAGTTTAGTGGCTCATATTGACGTTTGGCCATTCGAGTAAGCTTTGCCTTGTTTTTGTTGTTCCTTTGTTAAGCCATCATCGTCGAAGTTGGTGAGAGGAAAATGAATATCCGGTTTGCAGATTTCCATCATTTCAAATATTGTATTTGTATGCCAAAAGTCTGAATTTGCAGTACTTAGTGATAACAGGTACTAAAACAAAAATAGACATAAATCAGTAAGAGTAACAACCTGCAATATAAGAAGGATTCGTTCGCGGAAGTAGTTCTGAATGGATTCATTAGTTTTAGTTCTTTTTTGTTCTATTCCTAAATTAATCAGAATCGGTTCACCGGAATTCACAATAAATGAACTAGTTATTTGTTTCATGCCAGCTGTAAAAATCACGTTATTAAATTCTAAGGGTTAAATGGTGATCTGTTCTTGACTGGAATTGAATTGTATGGTTTTGGTACAGAATCATATCTAGAGCATCATAACGAAAATGCGCATGAGCCAATTTTTCGGAATACGAAAAAAAGTACCAAACTGAAATTTGCAAGTATTAAATAGTATCAAAAATTCATGTTTGAGTTAATTATTTGTATTTACGACATGGGCAAACTGAACTTGACTAAGGAGATATTACTAATACAATAAAATAAATTATTTTGCAGTATTATTTGGTACAAGGTAACATCTTAAATTACACACATTACACACATTTACATGTAATTAAGATCGAGAAACCGATTTTGTCGAAATTTCACCGTTTCGGGGTTTTGTTGTCTAGAAATTGATTGTTTGGGAAACATCGTATCACCGAGAATGAAAGATATTCTGACTAGTGTGACAACTGATGAAATTTCACCGAAAAAATAATAAGTCGAATTATAATAATACAGGGTGATTCAAAATATATTATATAGGGGTATTATATTCAAACAGGGTGGTTCAGTAGAATCATAGTTATGTAGTGTGATTTAAAAGATGGTACATTTCTTAGCCTATAAGCAGTTACATATATAGGATAAATGCCATATAGAGTGAGAGGAACTATAGGTATATAAGGTGAATATAAAAAATGTTAGAAAAATAAATGATTTATAGGGTAGCCCACAGGGAACTGTATATATATTATGTTTTAAATATAGGGCGGAGTACAATTATATTAAAAGGAGTTGGTAAAAAAAATTAGAAAACAAAAAGCGTTTATAGGGTGGCCCATAGGTAGTCGCATATACACAATGTTTTAGAGTGGAATTATAGTTTTATAAAGTAGTCCATAAGCAGTTGCATATATATAGTATAGTTAAAATATATTTGGTAGCCCTTAAGCAGTTACATAGACAGGGTGATTGAAATGTATTAGTAAGTGGAATTATTATGATGAGTAGTTTGATAATTGTTAGAGGATATACATTAACAATTAATAATAAAATTTTCAAGTTTTTATTTAACTACAACATTCTATGGTGTATTTAAAAAATATATTAAGTACTTCTATACAACAATAAAAACATTCTTAATGATATTTTTATGGCATTTATCGTATCGTCTCCACAATCCTTCGTTTTTCCTAAAATCACAACAAAATGGACGAACATCCTCAGTTTTTATTGAATTTGCGACTGTTTTTAGATTGGCCGGATTTTTTATAGGTATTGCTATCGCTTGGGGTCATGAGATTTGTCCCCTTCCAAACCGCTGTCAGATTTTGTGCCATTTAAATTATATTTCTTTTAATTCTTATTTACGTGGAGTTGAGATAAGGATTTTAGATTGCTGATTCTTTCTATTGCCGCAAACTGCGAATCTGGGTCATTACTTAAGGATGAAGACTGCCGTGCTTATGGAGGAATTTTTATTCAGAAGATAAGCTTCTTGAATAGGGGGGTTATCGTGCAATTCTGGAGTAAAATTACCATTGTAAGAGATAAAAAACACGAAGGTAACTAAAATCTTCAAAAATCGAGTAATTTCGATCACATTTCGCTCCCATTATTCGATGTTGCTCACCTTAACAAGACCAGATATGTCACAAATAAATTGAGAAATCCTCAATATTTTAGGCATTTATTTTTACGTTTATATCCCTTTACTATGTACAAACATTGTGCAGTAAATGAAATAAAAAACCTGTAAGTACATACCTTATTAAATATGTTAAATATTTATGAAGAAATCCTCACCAAATTGGATTTATACCACAGAACTTTTAAACCACGAAACTGTAACTAAATCTTTGGGCCTTATGACTTTACCGGCGGCTAGAAAATACGAGAACTTATTTGCGATGTTGCCACTGTTCCCGTTCTTGTAATAATTTGGTGATTGATTTTACCTGCTGGTCGGTATAATACGCCGCTGCCCTATATATGAATCATTTATATTTAAAAAAGAACCGACTCAGCTGACTTAAAATCAAAACCTTTCAGAAACCTGTCCAATCAATCACTATTTTCAGACATGTCTTCTTTTTTATATGATTTAAGGTACAATTCAATTGAAATTTTTTATCTATCTCTCTCTTTTTCTTCCATTCTCTTTCTCCCTCTCTAATTTGTATTCTTTGTCTATATTTTATTCGTTTTAATATATATATATATATATATATATATATATATATATATATATATATATATATATATATATATATATATATATATACATACATACATATATATAAAGACCCCCGGTAGCGCAGAGAAAATGTGCTCGAACCTCCAAAAATTTCACTAATTCGGAGGCTGAACCGAGTCTCGTACCGGGTTCGAATCCCAGCCATGCCACGGCTTTTAATTAATAAAAAGACATCTCGGGGGTACGGTCGTCTCTGGCAACTGGCAAAATCCATGAGAAAGAGAATCATTGCTCCTTACCAACCCGCATTGAGGCAGCGTGGTAAGGTATGCCTCAGAACCTCAAACATGTCGAATTACAAAACTCACGGAATTGTACCCCAGGTGGGTAAGCAATCCCACACCGGGAAATCGGTCTGCCTCAAGGATTCTGGGGGAGGCAAACATTCGACTACACTACATCTAGCAACATATAACTGCCGAACACTCTCTAACCAAGCTAGAATTGTAGAATTAGAACAAGAGGCAGTAAAAATCAAGTGGGATATCATTGGCATAAGTGAAGTTAGGAGGAAAAACGAAGAGCTAATAACACTTGAATCAGGCAACCTCCTATACCACCGAGGAACACCAACAGGAAGAACTAGTGGTGTTGGATTCCTCATCCATAAGAGATGGACCGATAAAATTATAGCCGTGTCCGGAACATCAGACAGAGTCGCAAGTCTAACATTGTCGCTTTCGAAAAGATACTCTATTCAAATAATACAAGTTTACGCCCCAACAATTAGCCATTCTGACGAAGAAATCGAACAACTATAGAGCGAAATCAAAGAGGCCTTAGATACCAACAACAGCCATTTCAAATACATTATCGGCGACTTCAACGCGAAAATAGGGAAAAAACAAGACCGAGAAGGATCAGTGGGGAACTTCGGGTTCGGTGAACGAAACGAAAGAGGTGAGAGATTAGTACAGTTCGCACACTATCAGGACATGTACATATCAAACTCCTTCTTCAAGAAAAATTCTAATAGGAAATGGACTTGGGAAGCTCCAAATGCGTCAGTCAAAAATGAAATTGACTTTGTCCTGACAAACAAGATTAATACCATCAAAGATGTAAGCACGCTAAATAAATTCAGGACAGGAAGCGATCACAGACTTGTCAGAGCAAGGATTGTCCTTAATACGAAACTGGAGAGATTTAAACTTACTAGGAAGACGCCCGCTACTAGCATAGACATTAACAACTTGAAACAAAATTCTGAAAAATATCAGACGCTGATAGAAGAGAAGCTCCGGGAACAACAAGACAACACACAACTAATGAATACAATACTGACCTGTGCTAAAGAAATAGGCGGAAGCCAACAACGAAACGAACACAAGAAGCTTAGTTCGGAAACAAAGGCGTTGCTTCAGAAAAGAACAGAACTGAAAAGGACAACAGACATCCAACGCATAGAATACAGTGAACTATGCAAGACAATAAGAAAGAAAATAGCAGAGGACATCAAAAAATACAACGAAAAATTGGTAGAAACTGTAATTGAAAATCGGAAAAGTTATAAAAACGCTAAGAAAGCATTGATAATTGAGAAAAGACAAGTAATCGCATTGACAGAAGAAAATATCAGAAAAACGGATAGACACAAAATAATGGAGCATGTCACGAAATTCTACAAGGATCTATACAAAGCCCCCGAATCTCTCGAAATACAGCTGACGAAAGAAGAAATACCTGAAATACTTGTGGAGGAAGTGGAATCAGCGGTCAACAAAATGAAAAATGGCAAGACAGTAGGTAACAACGCAGTAACGGCTGAACTACTAAAATACGCTGGTAGAGAAGCATGGAAACGCCTAGCCAAAATATATACGAACTGCCTAAGAACCAGACACATCCCAGAAAAATGGAATAGCGCCCTCATAGTATTAATCCATAAGAAAGGCAATAAAGAAGACATTCGGAACTACAGACCGATAAGTCTCCTGCCGGTAGTGTACAAAATATTCACTAAAATCATACAAAACAGAATACAGAGTACACTAGATTCCGCTCAACCCTGAGAACAAGCCGGATTTCGTAGTGGCTTCAGCACAATCGATCACATACACACTATAAGGGAAGTTATCAGTCGAACTAGAGAATATCAAATATCACTTGCCTTGGCCTTTATTGACTTCGAAAAAGCGTTCGACACTATATATCCGAAGGCGGTAATCAACGCTCTGAGTGAACAAGGTGTAGATAAGCCATACATAGAAACGTTGGCTAATATATACAAGGAAGCCAAAGCCAAAATCAGAATATACGAAGGCAGCCCTGAATTTCCTACTAACAGAGGAGTCAGACAAGGTGACTCAATATCACCGAAGCTATTCACAGCGGAGTATCTTTCGACGATTAGACTGGGACCACAAAGGACTGAACCTAGATGGAGAATATCTAAACCATCTGAGATTCGCCGATGACATTGTCCTAATTGCCAATAACGCAGGAGAACTACAAAATCAAATCAATGAACTTAGCAGAGTAAGCAAGGAAATAGGCCCAAAAAATAAATATCGGAAAAACAAAGATAATGTACAACGAACTAATAGACACACAAGACATCACAATAGATAACATAGTTCTGGAAATAGTAGCACAATATATATACCTAGGTCAATTAATACACATATTAGGTTCGCTACTACCAGAAATAAACAGAAGGATCAAACTTGCATGGATGACGTTTGGAAGAAACTCCATAATCTTCAAGTCACGAATGGCATTCCGCCTTAAGAAGAAAGTATTTGATCAGTGTGTTCTACCAGTACTGAAATACGGTGGTGAAACCTGGATTCTGAAAACCGAACTTACAAGAAAACTACAAGTAGCACAAAGGTCTATGGAAAGATGCATGATCGGAATAACGAGAAGAGATCGGAAGAGAATAGAGTGGATAAGGAACAAAACCCAGGTAATAGATGTTATCCACAGAGTGAAATCTCTGAAGTGGCAATGGGCAGGGCATTTGGCAAGAAGACAAGATAATAGGTGGTCAACAAAAATCACACAATGGTATCCTAGGGGTGTTAAAAAAGCGTACAACAGAACAACATGGAGAGATTTGCGAAACGAATATCTAAGAGAGGCTACACCATAAAATAATGGTCGAAATTAGCTGCATATGATGATATATATATATATATATATATAACTTATTGGTCTATCATTTTCTGAATCACCCTGTTCAACTATAATTCAACTCAATCAATTTCACAACAGTTCTGAAATCTTTAAAACCAACCTGTATAAATATAAATCCTCTCCTCACTATTAACGCTTTCTATATTTCTATTGTTCAAATTATTCTTGTATACCTATGATTTTATTTCGCCCCATATGTCTAGAATTCCATTTATGAAACTGCTCATGATCAACCCTATATACAATCTAACATACATATCTAACAAATTTTCGTTTCGATAAATTAACGGAATATTTTCTGCCATTTCACGCGAATATAACTTCGTCTCTAACCGACCCTTTCAAATATACTTCCATGGCATATCATAACCTTTAAACTAAATATTTATGATAAAAGTTTGACATTTACCATGATGTTTACAGTTTTTTTGCATATATTGTTCCGATTTTCAGAAAAATGGTATATTTTGCATTATAGAAAAAATGTACGGAATCAAGCTGAAACATATTTTGTATAATACAGTTTATAATATTCAAATTGCGTGAGCACTTTTAGAGAAACCAGTGAAGATTCATTGAAAATCGCTGAAATCTATTTATTATTTATTTATTTACTTTTTTTTCTGATTTTCTAGAAAACCGTAAATCTCATGTTATAGACAATTATTTGGGAGCTTTTTGTAATTGCCCAAGTTGTTGCATACGAATTGAGCACCTCCTCCTTTTTGGAAGTCGGTTAAAAACAAGTTCAATTTAGTTTCTTTATAGGAACAATTGGTCGAATTTTGACTGATTAGTAGAGTCAGTATAAATTTACTTGAAGGTGTATATTACCATAGACAAGTTCATGTTTGTGAAATATTCTTTAAATATAGCCGGTGGAAGATATACGGTATGTTTCACATTTCACTTTTGTTTTTTTTTTATTACCTAAATGCTCCCGACGAAACGCCGTCGTTTCGCACATGTGAGTTAATCAAGGCTGGTTTTTGATTGAAGATATCTGTTGGGTTGCGTTTTAACACCTCCTTGGTAAGCCACAACATTATAAATCAATAAACAATTTAATCCTACAGAAAACAATGTTTTAAAAAATTTTCAAATCTTGCGCTCTTAGTGAAACACTCGCTAGAAGTAAAAACAGCTAAAAACGTAAGTCCTTTAACAGCGGATCATTGTATAAGGAACTATATAAACTTTTAAGTTATATATCGTGAGGTTCAACACGAACAGATAAGTACTACTAACAGTAATGCAGAAGAACAACCGATTCGTTATAATTGCTTGGCATTCTTAAACATACTCTGTATACCAATCACTCCAACAGCAATTATACATACGGATCATCACGATTAGTTCTTAGCAGTATATAATGACACACTATACATCAAATTAATATCATTTGCTTCTATGATCGAGTCGATGAACTAAAATATTGTCGAATGCGGTAATTTATTATTCCTGCAATTAATATTTATGATTTACGACTATTACGTGCAATTATTAGAGATATTGAGGAAGGTGAACTGTAATGTGGATAAATTAGATGAAGCTATGATTGGGATCTTAAGTAAAGAAGTATTATTTCGAAAGGAACACAGAGATAATGCGCTTCGAGCAAGATTTGTAAAAGCACCAATTATGGATGCGAACCCAATGTTTTGTTTTCAGAATAGATTTCTCTACACTATAACGAAAAATAAATTCTAATCGTAATCAAATAGAGTCAAGAGTACTAGCCACATGGATCCATTGCAGCACCTACGCTTCCATAAATCGTATTCATTCCTTTCTGTCTTGGGTCACTTTTATCCAATTGGTTTCGATTCATCTGACCATCTCTCTGAAAACTGTGGATCTAGAACATCATTCTGTTTTCTATATGTCGCTCCCAATTCCACTTAAGGTGAGTTATCTTTTGGACGGCATTTACTACCTACTCCAGTTCTGTTTCTGATGGTATAAGGAAATTTGTTCCTCCGGCTTATTCACAACATAGATCATTCCATGTCTAGTTGAACAACTTGGAATATAATTGTTTTCTGAAGCTTACGTTTGACATCTTCTAGTTTTTTAATGGTGTTATTGGGAAGGGAAATAACTATAAGTGGCAAGTAAGACACTGGTTATATACCGTTTTCTATATGCACGTAAGTATATCAACACTGAAGATACTCCTACGCTGCCAAGTTAAACCAATCCTCTTCTCTACGACTTTAGCCTGGTTATCGCGCCCTAGAGAGATTTCAAGTCAAATTTGAATGAATATACCTGCGCTATATATGTGTTGTTCATCTGTGATCTATTACTCATAACGAGATTAGTCATTTGTTGTATTTTCCATAGAATGATAATTAAGCCCTCATCTTGCCATGACTTGTAGAGTCGGTTGAGCAACTCGGTTGCGTGGTCAATACGATCTGCTATGAGGGCAAGATCGTATGCAAATTGTTGAGTTTGTCGTCTTAATTGAGTTTCTTGAACCTAAATTTTAACAGTGTTGTAAACAGTTTTGAGAAGATGGTATCACCTTGCCGAACTTCTTTCTTCTATAAATTCCCCGGTCTTCCGATGTAAGCTTACATATGCCGTAGCATTTATAAAAGTTTTTTGTTAGTTTCGATAACGTATGATCTATATGTGAGACAGCCAAGCATTTTGTTTTAATTTACTGTGTCAAAAGTCGTTCCATAATCGACAAGGATTAAGGTTAGTGGCTTATTGTGTTCAACACATTTTTCTATTAAAATTTTCAAGACCTGTAAGTACATTTGTGCTAAGACCGGTTCTGAACCCTGCCTGTTCTCTAGGCTGATAAAAGTTTAACTTGGAAGTCAATAGTCTTGTAAGTATCTTAATGAACAATTTCTGGAGTTGGGAGAGTAAACCAAATCATTGAAAAAACTAGGTAGTGGGAATCTTCCATTATTCTGATTATTTCATGTGTTTGTAACTAGTTTAATAGCCTCTATCAATATCTCATCTTGCCCGGGGGCTTTGATGTTTTTCACTTTTGTTAAAGCAGATCAGATTTCATCGGAGGTAATTTCCGGGATGTCCTCTACATATTCAAAACTTTCTGAATAGATGTTGTTCTGCCTATACTAGAGTCTTTTGTATAATTTAGCACAAAAGTCTTCAACTCTTTAGTCGCTTTGGTCCTTATTAAATGTTGCCGCTTAAATACATTAGTTTTTGTAACTTGTACCTACCTTCGCTAATTTTTCGATTCATAATCTTCATATATTAAGACTAAACATATAAATAAAAGTGAAAAAATAGTATGTATCTGGTTACACAAAAGAAGTGAATGTTTTACATCCACTAGGACAAATTCAGTGAAGTCTTAACTAGCAAATTTTATTTTATTTTTGGTAATGGTAGTCTGCAAAAATCCTTCTAAATCAAATCTGACCCAGAGATGCCATATATGGTTTCCGCGGTATTTTTTGATGCTGAGTAAGAAGAATTCAGTTTTGCTCCAGGACCCTTCATTCTTCAGCATATGGTTCTTTCCTCCAAATTTCTTGAAACCTTATAACACTGGCCCAATATACAATTCAGTGTGCGTCTATTTGTTAGTACACCACCACACATGAAAAACAAACTATTCCTAATTTTTTCATTCGTTAAACTATTTGTTATAAATAAATGAATTTTTGAGTAATATTTTTTAGATTTTATCATATGTAACTTGCTATTTTTTTTTTGTTTTACAATTTTAAATATTTTTGTGTCATTACAGCTGCCAATTTCTTTTAGTTTTAATATTTTTTAGATTTTGCATGTGCAACCTATTAAGCATTAATTTTTTTGGATTTTTTTATATAATTTTAAAGATTTTTGGGTCCTTACACTTGATTTTTTTCATTGTAATATTTTTTAGATGTTGTCATGTGCAACTTGTTCAGGATCAATTTTATTGTGTTTTTTTTTTAATTTTAAATATTTCTGTGTCTTTACACTTGTCATTTTTCAGTTTCCTATGGGTATAACTAAAATAACATATATAAACTATTGATAGATAAGCAAAAAATTCCCTTATTTTTTATTCTGTCAAAAACTAATAAATTTTATTATATCCGTAATTCAATTTAGAATTTTTTAATCCTTTAAATTAATTATTAAAAAAATATATAATGTAAAATTAGATTCAATAACATGGAAATACTACTTAATTAGCAAAAGTATAAAAAATTGAAAAACTGTGTATTTTTTCGCGGATTAGGGTGTAATAATGTAATCCAATAGCACATAAAAATTCCAATACTCCTTAAAACTGATAATTAATGGCTGAACTAATTTTATTTTTCAAATGTTAAATACTGCTGGTAGATTTTGGGAAGGTAGCAAAATTTTATAGTAAATCTCTTACTGTTCAAAATTATTTTTTTTAGAATTCCCAAAACGAATACTCCTCATTTCAAATAGGAGGAGGTGATCAATTAATATTTCTTTATGTATGCTCATCGATTACTAAGAAACGGTCACGGTACATCTTGTATCGTGAGAAGCGGCTAAATCAAGTACCACATTATTTTCTATAACCTAAAATTAATCGTTTTTTCAGAAAAGCTGAGAAAAGAGTTATTAAAGGCATGCAGTGCAAGGAATCTTTACTGACTGCTTAAAACAGCTCGATCAATTTGAATATTTTAAAGTGTGATCAATGAAGAAATTTGTCTACTTGGTTTTTCAATATATCGGAAAAATATGTGCAAAAAACGGTAATCGTTCAAGTAAATCCAAATATTTTTTTACAATCTCTAAAATTAAATCTCAACATATGTCGTAAAAGAATATTGACCGCACAGGATGTTTGTTACTGCTTTCATTTTGAAGTCAACTCGTTCTTTTAATAAATTATAAATTGTAATATATTAAACCCGACTTGACCATACAAAGTATGGCATCACATTCCCTCTAAGGCACGCTATGAGTGCCTTTAGGGGAAAATTCACTAAACCCCCGATATCCTAGATGTCAAAAGGGTTTAGCTCTGTGGGAGCCCTTGCCAGGTTTTCAGGCCCGTGGTTGGAGTCGTGACGGCAGTTTCCATGAATTTCCTGACCGTCCGGCTGTTCCTAACAGGACGGCTTTTTGCATTTGTGTGTAGAGATGTTCGTCCAGACCGAGGTATTTTAAATTGTTTCATAGATGTTTTGGGACTACTCCTGTCGTTGACATAACAATTGATACAGTTCGTGTGTTGTTCATGTCCCACTGAGTCTTTATTTGAAATTAAAAAAATCTCTATATTTGGTTATTTTCTCAGCCTGCTTGATATTTATATTATTGTTGTTAGGAATTGCTATGTCAATTAATGTTGTTTTCCGAGAGACTTTATCTACCAAAACTATATCTGGTCTATTGTGAGCAACACTTCGATTGTGCGGTACAGGAACAGCTTGTAGTTGTTATTTTCTAAAACAGATTCTGGTTTGTATTTATAGTATGGTAATCTTATCGAGTGTGATAATTCAAGTTTCAGTGCTAGTTCCTGGTGAAGTATTTTTGCCACAGCATCGTGTCGTTCTTTGTAGTCAGTTGCAGCGACCGCTTGACAACTTCCTGTGATATGCTGAATAGATTCAGATGTTTGGCAACCGTACCTGCATATGTCGTTGTTAATAGAAGTGTCTTTAACGATGAACTTTAGATAGTTCTTAGTTGGAATTACTTGACCTTGGATTGCCAATATTAAACCTTCCGTTTCAGGAAAGATATGATCAGAGATCAACCAGTAGTTCGACGCTGCACTGTCGACATAATCTTGGTTGACGTCATTTATATGTCTTCCATAAAGGGGCTTCTCTTTCCATTTCAGAAGTTTCTGATCTGTGGTCTGGTGGTGTAATTGGACATGTTATGTTAGTCGCAGTGGTATTGAGTCATCAACCTGGCACATGACTCTGTGTAGATCAGAAAATTCCGCGAGTTTCTGGAAATGACTTCGCAAAATAGAAATTTGTTGATCTAATAGTTTGGTTAGATCTGTCAATCCTCTTCCTCTTTCATACCGTGGCAATGTTGTACGTTCAACAGACCTTTTTGGATGGTGATTTTGAGCTTTTGTTAGTAATACTCGAATTTTTCGTTGTAATTGTTCAATGTCAGTCTTGCACCAATTAACTATACCGAAAGAGTGACTGAGCACTGAACATGCATAGGTGTTAATAGCCTGAAACAGATTTTTACTGTCTAGTTTGGTTTTCAACGGTCGTCTTACCATTCTATAAATCTCTGCTGTTAGGTCCTTTTTCATAGTCAAGTGATCAATAAGTTGAGGTTGCCTTATTTATTATTATTATTATTGTTACAGAGAGTGTTTAACCTGCATTCATTTTGATTCATCTGTTGGTTCTTTTTTAAACATCATATATTTACTAAATAGTTTATAAATATTACAATTTTTTGTGGTACCTTCTTAGATTTTTTTCAAAAACATTCTAGATGCAATTACCAATTGAATGATACCCTGATCATAATTTTAGGTGAAAAAGAATTCGATAAAATGGGACCAGGTAACTAAATCACAACTACCAATATTTAAGAAATATTGGGAAATAGGCATCGCTTCCTTCCCTAGCAGTAAAGTTGCTGATTTGTTTATGTTATTGTCTTCAAGATTGAAAGCAGTCTGCAATGTGTTTCTCATTAAACACCAGGTTATTTTAATCGTTTTATTAAATTTAACGGCTTAATTTGCCCAGTATATTTGTCAATAACTAACACTTGAATATAATCACCTATTACTCTTAATCGCATACAAGATGTACTCTTGAAGTGATTACTGTTGTTAGTGCGTTCTTCTCGCACATATATTCCTCACATAATAAAGAGTTAGAACCGTTCTGTAATTCCTTAAGCAAAATAATTTTAATAGCAATTCATGTGAATGTGCAAGACGTTCGAACAAAATGAAATTGCTCATTAAAATCACGGACTGTTCCATAATGTACTGTATAATGTTTTAAATTATAGCCGCGTATGTTTTCATTCAAAATTGATATAACTTGAACGCAGCTGACACTAAGTAATTATCTTATTGGGAACCTAACTACTTGAGGGCTCAGAAAAGGTATGTTTTTTTTCTCATGGGAGCTTTAGTATGATTACATATTACGCAGAATTAACAAAAGTGACGTTGGGTTAATTCAAAAACAACATGACTATAAACGACGCCCTTAAATTACGAATATCTATATTTATTAATACTAGTGGTCGCCCAGTGGTTGAAATTCGACCCTATTTCATCAAATTGTGAACATTATTGAGGTTCGTTTATCAAAAGTATATATGAGAAATAAAGTGGAGGAGAAACCGGAGAAGACGTCATGAAACCCCCTAAAATCGTTTATGTCATATTGACAAATCTATTGAAATAATAAAATACATGAGAATTTAATCAAATATAGGTATTTCAAATAATTTTGAAAAATGCGTGACACCCCAGTTTTTGGTGAGATTGCACTTTGTAACCTAAAGTTTCCGACATTTGCAGTTTCAACGGAGTTCTTAATATATATATATATATATATATATATATATATATATATATATATATGTTTTAGGTGGTTTCCGGGAATTCATCCGCGTAGTTGATAACTGATCCCTGTCGGGATCGATGGAAAAATGACGACGTTTCGGCAGAGTCACATCTGCCCTCTTCAGGTCGGTTCGCATAATTCTCGTAGCCTGCTGTTAATTAATGATAGATAAGTAAGACTTACATTTGTTAAAAACTTTTCGTAGGGAATGAAGCTGAAATCTGAAATTTTACACTTTGTATTTACAAATTATCTTTACCATCGTGCTATAAAAATCTTACACCAAACAATGTTCTGAAATGCCAAAATTCATACTAAGGCCCTACATCAAAGTTAGTCATGAGTTCAGAGCTGCCAGATCTAACTATTTGTCTTGAATATTACAATCAATGCTTTAATTCACATCTTATTCAAACTATATGAAATTTATACAGTAAAAATTAAAAGAATCTTTAAATTGAAAGTATAACATTAAAATTAATAAAATATTATCACAAATAAATTCATCAAATTGCAAAATAATTCTTATTTTAGTTGACAAACCATATTTACAAAGCAATGAAAGTTGCAAACTTTCGAGAGCCCAATGAATGGCAATTATTATGTAATATAAATTTTCCTGGGTTCAATTTCAATAGCATGACGATGTAGAATAACAGGAACGGGTCAAAATTTGTTACTTTTTAGTTTAATTAAGTTCTTATAACCATACTTGAATCAATCCATCATACGATTTTCTCTCTAAGCAATCTGACGATACTGTTACTGTTGTCTGTTTGACATTGACAGTATGGACGTAAATAATGTTTTTATTTTATTATTTTTTATTTAATGAATGAAACAATTTTAGAAATAAATTTTAGCGTCTGCAGTGAAGGTCGTCGTTTGCTGCTAAACAAAACAAAAATAAAGAAATTCGGTTGACAGACAGAGGAGAAAATGGTACCTAACCGTTTTACCTTTGCGTATTTATATATAGATAAGAGTTTTTAAGTCATATATTTAAATAATTTGGAGTTTTCAAAAATTGCGTATGTACGCTTCTTCTATTTCGGTATGAATACATCACATACATTGTGTGATTTGTAGAGTAGATTTCGGGTTTTAATGGAGTATAGAAAATGTAATTGTACATTTTGATTGACAATTATGTTCGGTAAACCCTAATTCCAAAGCTGTTTTATTGCTAGGTGATTAATTTAGAGAAAAAAATGAAATAAATATCTAACGAGATGTACGGGGAGGTATGGCGCCATTTACCAGAATTAGGAAAATGCATAACAGATAATCTGGCGTTTGCTAAAACCATCAAAATTATTGGCACAAGGGAAAATACTTCTACTTCAGATTTATCGAATATCTTGCCTGTATATATTGAAGAAAGAATCAAAGAGTTGATGCTGCTGCTGAAGAAGACAAAATAAACATACAGAATCAAATTATTGAAATCATGAACTTTCGTACACAGTTCTATAACTACCTTAAAGAAATAATGTTAGTGATAGCTCAAAATTTAAGTGTTTGGTTGGTGACTTAGTAGGTGGCAGACTTATTTCTCATATGGGTTCTTTAATGAAGTGCGCTAAACATCCGGCATCGACAGTACAAATACTTGGCAATGCAAAGGCTTGCATAAACTGTTAAACACTAAAGGAGATACAACTATGAAATGTCATTTCATTTATCACTCCCAGTTGGTCCGGGTTGAACACCAAAAACAAAGGCAAAATGTCAAGAATATTAGCCGCAAAATGTGCCTTGGACACTAGAGTTTATGCTCTTAATGAAGATGGCAGCTTTACTTTTGGTGTTGATCACAAAGACAAACTTGAAGCGAGATTTCGAATTATGGAAGAAGAAAATATTAGAAGAATAATAAGTGGTACTGGCCAGGGGAGGGCTAAATTTGGGAAATTCCATTGTGCCAGTGAAATTAATAGTTAGCCAGATGCAGCAGCCCTTTAAACTTTACCTTCTAGTAAGACGAAGAAGTTTTATGATGAAGTGAACATCTGAAATTAGCTCGTCTCCAAAGAAAGAGAAGATGAAACATGAAGTTGGAGAAGAGCCTGCAGAGGTGAAACAAGAAGCTGAATAAATGCGTAAAAAGAAGAATTTTATGCTGTCAAAGTATCGGCTTAAATTAATAATTAATACTCATAGTCCGCAAATGAATCAAGGTGAGGAGAACAGGTTGTCTACTAGTATGACAAACACGCTGTGAAATTTTGAGTAAAACACGGAACACTGAAACTCTTTAATATAACCTGGAAGTATCCTTGGACTTTCTTGGCCTTGGTTGATCTCACAACGTTTCAATAGCATTGAATCTGATATCGTCATCAGGTGAATATCATTCAATTCAAGACGATGGAAGTCCAAGGAAACTTCGAGGAACGAGTTACATTGTTTATCAGCTTCAGAATATCTTTAATATAAGTTTGGCCCTGTGGGTAGTTATACTATTGGAGAAAATGCGGTTATAGACTTCTATATGACATGTCACCCTCCGATTCCACAGTTGAGGTAATTATTTCCAGTCTAACTCTTACAAAATAACCTATTTAACAAAAGAAGAATCATAAAAATCTGGTTACAATAAGAGAAGAGAGATTTCGACCAACGTAAACATTTATAGAGTCCAATATGACATTTAAGGCTCTATTTCCACCCTCAGGTATCGATTTTTTTAAGTTTAACTGGGGCCAAACTCCTATTTAACAAAAGAAGAATGGGTAAATAAATTAGGTAAAACATCAAAAAGTAACGTACAAACAAAAAAAATGACTAGATTTTTTTAACCGTTGTTTATAAATATTTTTCTACAATTCTCTGGTGTACTGTCTTCTGTAGATAGGACATTCTTTATGCAAAATATGGTTATAGTATATTTTCACTATTTTCAGTGATTCCTGGGCGTAAGTGTGTGCACTAAAGTTCTTGATTTTGAAAACTCGTTTGTGATTTCGACTGCAATGTTATTATTACCAGTTTATAGGACAAAATAGAAAATTGCGACAAGCCCTTAAATTTTGCGGAGGGGGGTAAAATCTATTTTGAAATTAGAAATATAGGCAGTTGCATTTTGAATGCCGAATGGCGCTATTCATTTTATAGTGTACAATTCGATCTTATTTTCCAAATTATTATTAGTTATTAATATTTCAAAATCTTTAAAAATGTTTTAAATGTTATAAATAATAATTATAGAACCTTACGTAAGCAGGGGTTCCAGAAATCTTATGTATCTTTACATGGAGGAGGGAGGTCAAAAATCATAAAAATCATTCTTCGGTAATAAATGAATGGTCCCTTATAGTTTATTTATTCGATAAGTACTTACATTTGTCTGTTTTAGAATAATTAAGCGGATAAATAGAACCTTTTACATTATATTGTATTTCAAAATAATGTCAATAGTGTTTTATCCTAATGTTTCATAAAATTATTTAGAAAATTTTACTTGGAAAAGTAATAGCAACGACGAAAAATCTATTTCAGGTATTTGTCAGAGTTTGTGCATACTATCTACAGTAAAATTTATCCACATAAATTATTTCAATATTCTTGTTCGGACATTTTCCGCCGAGAAAAGTTGGAAAAACTGGTAAAAAGTGGATTTTTTAAAAAATTCATAGTTTTCCGGTAATTAAAATTGAAACACAAATGTTTGTCAATTGGAATTTCGATATAATGCCGGAAAATTAGTGTTAAATAGTAATAAATATTGTATTAAAAAGCAAATATATGATAGTTAAACAGCGGAGAAAAGACAGTAGCTGTGAAAACACAGAAGCAGTTCTAGCATATTCTAGAAGAGGGGTACACCATGAAAATTATGAAGAAACTGTATTATTATATGTTTTGTTTTTTTCCACAGTTTATTAAGTTTTTATTTACCTTCCTCTTATACGTGTAGGTTGGTTTATTTTTCCATTGGATCTTTAGGCTAATGGTTACTAGGTTTCTGTTTATTGTTATTAATGGCATTATTTATTTCCACTGGCTGTCAAGACATCCGAGGAAAACTAAGGTCGCCCGAATAAGCCAATATCTACCAGCTTTATTAAAACATGTTAATGCATTTTAACAAAAATCTAACATATACTAAATGAAGTGCTTTTTATGGGCTCCCAGTAATATCTTTTGTATATATGCAAAATCAATATATTACTGATTAGGTAATTCTACTTAACGGACAATATCGATCTTGAGCCCATTTAATCTTAAAGTAAATGTTACAGTTCGAGTGAAGATTAATGTTCCAGCTGTCATTACAACAGTTGTGAATTTTTGAAAACAATTCACTTTTTAGCGGTTGTCATCATAACATAAGAAAAAACAAAAAAAATGAGGGATTTTATCTTCAACTGATTTACTTCCATGAGTTTGCTGTTACAAATATGTCAGTTAACAGTTGTAAACTATTACTTAATTGAAGGCTTAAGCCTGTTACATTTTATGTCACTCCTTTGACTGGTGTATTATTATGTACTATTTTCGGTTTTTCTAGTTTTAGTTTTATTAGTTGTATTTAATTTGAAGACTAAAGAGTTTGCAGGCAAAAACAAGACAATAAATACAGTCTGGAACAGCCAAATGGAATAAATTCGATAACAAATAAAGGAGGGCGTGTGACAGTGACCAATACCTACTTTCTTATTTTAAATGCATGTATATTATTTATTTTTTGGATTATCCAGAAAATTCTAGTCATAATTCATTTAAAATGTACTACACCTATCTTCAACTGTTTCGGAAATTAAGTGTTTTAAGATTTATTACAAAAATTAACATTAAAAAAATAAAATTCATTTATTATTATTATTATTTTATAAATTCGATACATTACACTCAATACTTAATGCCCATTTAGCTCTTGAGATTGAGAGAGTAAGCAAGAACCATTCCTGTGTTCCTTTTTAGTGATTTGAAAAAAGCCTTAGCATCTTGTCTGCCTGCATGACAGTGGTGATCAGTGTCAGTACTATTGTCGTTTGAATTTCCGATGAACAAAATAACTATTCTACAAATGATTGGTCATGGAGATAACTCACAATTCTGGTCGAAAAGCAGCCCCACTGTTCAACGTTAGCCACGCATCAATTTTTCGAGTTATACAGGAAAGTAAAATGCATCCCTATACAATGATGCTGACGATTTCGATAGGAGAACGTATGTCTGTGAACAAATGATGGTAAGGTTAGATAACAATGTGATCCAATTAGAAGATGTTTTGTTTTTTGATGAGAGCACATTTACATTTCACGGTCATGTTAATCGTCAAAATTACCGCTGTTGGTCTAGTGAGAATCCTCACTAGATGACAGAAAAACATACGCCATATCCGGAAAAAGTTAATTTTTGGGCAGGAATTGTTGGAAATCATATCGTAGGTCCCTTTTGATGGAAACTCGAATGTAGATAAATATTTAGAACTGTTCCAAAATAATGTCGTGCCAAAAAAAAAACAAAAAACAAAACTAAACCCCTTAACTTAGATGACCAAAAAAGACGAATCACACTTGCGATTAGCCCTGTCACGCCTGAGATGTAGAGTAACGTCAGAAGACATTTCTATACTATATTAGCATGTTGCCAAAATGTTCGCGGCGCGCATTTTAAAAATTAATGGTTTTTTGTTTTTATATTATTAAGAAATAATCAATATTACTTATTAGGTTTATAGTGTAATGTAGCGAATTTTTTAAATAAAATAATTTTCTTTTTTTTAATCTTAATTTTTGTAATAAACCTGAAAACACTTAATATTTTCGAAACAGTTGAAGATAGGTGTAGGACATTGCATATGAATTATGTCTAGAATTTTCTGGAAAATCCAGAAAATAAATAATATACATGTCACATGACACACCCTATATAATTTTTTTTTGAAAAAATGCGCATTTAAAAATACAAATCCACGTGTCCTAGCGTTTTATCCAACAGATCCTCCTTTATTCGTTGTTGAATTTATTGCATTTGGCTGTTCCGCACTGTATGTAGGCATTTATTAAAAATTCATTCATTTTTCAGTTATTAGATTAATAAAAGTCGGGAAAATGTAATTCAAAACCCTCCAGTAAATATTTCTGTTGCTAACCGGTTTCTCCACTTTTAAACGAATTAAATATGCATATCATGTAAAACATGTATATATCCTTCGCGTCACTCCAGCCATTTCTACGTTCTCCACACTCGAAGAATTCGGTTTCAATATTCGATACATACATTTTTACTTAAGGGCGGCACTAAAGTAGGAACTCTCGTTCTCACAAAATATATATAGAAATTTATGCATTCCTGAATACCTCGCGGCACGCTATATCACATTTTGATTGCGTCGGAAGTAAAATACTAGCAAAAAGTGTAATCATTTTTGGCACAAAATTGCTTTTGCTTTTTCCTAGTATTAGTCAATATAAAAAAAGGCAGTGCATTATTGGAACGTGGTGCTGTTTTCATTTAAACATAATTGAAAACGATATTTTGCTGTTAATTCAATGTACCGGGTGTTTCATTTACGATGGTCGGAGGCTGTATGTCACGAAATCAAAGTCGTACAGCATAGGAAAAAAAATAATTAAAGGGGTTAAGAGAAATTGAATCATTATAGGAAAATTAGTCACTAGAAATTGCTGGAAATACTCCTTCTACCGCATGGCGGCCTAAGTTATTTCTGTAAGAAGGTGTTATAAAGTACTTTGGTTTGGCTTAACCGATTTTGACAAACTCGGTGTCACATAATACAGGATACTTTGCTGGTTAACAGGAAACAATAGACATCCCATGTCACCGAAATTTCAAATAGAGGTATATTTATCATAACTAGAAAGTAGATTAAATATACAAAAAATATAAAATTTCTTTTTAACCGACTTCCACAAAGGAGGATGTTATCAATTCACCTAGAGAAAACATATTAGAATAATTACTTTTTGGTTTAATAGAGTGTATATCCGGATTGGTAAAATTTCAAATTTGAGAAAATTTTTTTTTTTTTCGTAAAATGAAGAAGGGGAATGAAGGCAGTAGGACGGAAATCGACCAATATACCAATATATTGGTCGATTTCTCCAAAACTCCTTATCGATTTCTATAGTTTTTAAATTGCATTCTATGTAAGAGGATCCCGAGGTGGTCTCATATATTTTTCTATAACTTGTAACATGCAGTTTTTCAAAAAATCGCAAAAAATCCATTATTCCTATCAAAAATACCATAGTTGTGACGTAACTGAAATTTCCTCATAAATTACAATGTCATAGTACGAAGACTGCAGACAAAAAATTTAATAGCGCATTTGAAAATTTTCTATGTACATGGCAAGCATATAGGTAATATAGTGTAGCAAAATTAATTTTATTAACGATATTTTCCGGTCCTTAAATAAAATAGTTACCTGGTCACCGTCTATTGTTATACATACAAAATAAAAAAAAAGAATAAAAAGTACCGGAGTTCAAAAAAGCTACAAAGTTGGAAATTACACATTTTTAAAAATATATTAACTAAAAAAATAAATAAAAAAATCAATATTGTTAGGTACCTACGCACATAGTTTAAAAAATGTAAACAATATAATTTATATTTAAAAAAGAACCGAATGCAACTACCTTAAAATTTAAACCATTTAGAAACTGTGTGCAACCCATAACTATTTTCGGGCATATTTTTTTTATCTGATTTAAGGTATAGCTATTGATTACTTTAGAGTATTCTTATCTCTCTCTCTCTCTCTCTCTAATTTGTATTTTTTTGTTTATTTGGCCAACTTTCTATAAGTGTAACTTCAATTCACCCTATATTGCGATCACCCTGTATATGGTTCTGTGTATTGGTCACCCAATATAAATTAGTTGTTTATCATTTTTCGAATAACACTGTACAACTATAATTCAACTCTACACGATGCTGCAACCGCCCTGTATAAGTATTAATCCTCTCCACTCTATTGACTGTTTCTATTTTTCTATTGTTTAAATTACCCTTTATATTCCAAGTATAAGCAACTACTTATGTTCCACACTATATATCATTTTTGTAACCACCGTGTATAACTATAATTCCACTTCAGCTAATATTTCAATCATCCTGTATATGCAACTGCTTTAAACACTTTTTGAACCCTACGTCCTATAACTCGAATATGCTTACTGCATATGCTTATTTAACCATTTTTAAATTTTCTTTATCCACTCTTCTATATATATAGTTTACTTCACTCTTATTTCAACTACCTTGTATACGCAACTACTTATGTGCCACCCAATACAAGATTTTTGAACCACTCTGTATAACTTTAAATTCTATTTCACCTTATATTTCAAACGTCCTATATATGGAACTGCTTATGTAACACCCAGGATCACCTTTATTTGTAAAATTTTTTGAACCCACCTGAAATGGAATGGGGGTTTAACTATGATATGTTGGTAACTATTTAAAGAACGATCATGCCAGAGTACTTACATGTGTCTTTGTCTGCCCTGCTGACCGTTCTGTAGGTTGTAGTGGACTGTATTTTGAGGAGTTGACCCCGCACTGCCTTTTAGTGGATTTTACTGTGTCTATTTCACGACCGATCTAATTTCACTTAAAACTACAACAATGAAGAACAGGAGAGATTAGTTCTTTTACGAGCGAGAATGTCTCAACTGTCCGGTGGATCAAGCGACTCTGGCAATGAGTGTGCGCGTAAAAATCACCACCAAAAACAAAAAAAAATACAAAAGAAAAGATTCGGAATTACACTGCTACTCCAAAACTTTTGTTCCAAACTAAATATACTAATCTACTAATTAATGTTACTGAATCCTCAACACCACCTGTCTAACTGTAATTTTACTTCGCCCTATATTTCAACTGCGCACTTTACTTGCTGCTTGAAATTTGATGCACGCACACACCTACCACCGTATAACATATAGAAAGGACCGCTCACCTATAAAATTTGATTTTCGATACACTAATGGAATATTTTGTGCCATTTTCCTTCGACTGCAATAAAAACCCATACAAACACCCTGTACGATATACTTTGATCTCATATCTTGACATTTAAGCTAAATATTTGTGATGAAAATTTGACATTTACAATAATGTTTACCGTTTTTTTTTGTAAATATTTTTACGATTTTCAGAAAAACGGTTTTGAATAATCACTGAGCATACAAGAAAAAACTTGCCGACGAATTGATTACCTCCTCCTTTTTGGAAGTCGGTTAAAAAGGTGCTCAATCTGTACAAATTTGTCATCTACCTGTCTAGAATACATTTGAAGTCGGTGCCAAGCATCACATTTGATGAATTAGTAGTGAATAAGCAATGCAGGATTTTAGTTTTGCTTGGCACCGGCTTCAAACATATACTAGGTAGTTCATGTTTATATTCTTTTACTTTGTGTGTAGGTACCCAACAATCGTGAATGGGTGGACTCTCTTACCTTTTCCTTAATATCATTTAAAATAAATTATACAGTTTATTCCCCAAAACGAGCATTTTCATTTCATTTGCTACTTGATGTGGATGGTTTTTATATAAATATTACATACAATGTTAGACATACCATACACACTTTCAGATCTGACAGAAGAGTGTAAATAAAATAAAAACAAGTATACTAAAATAAAATAAAAAATAAAATAAACAAAATCATATACCTTGAGAGAAATGATACCTTGTCAAATCTGCAGGCATTATGCTAACTAGGTATTAGTTTTAAATCTGTTTCTAGCTCATCTTTATAAGTGTGTCCATAAATGGACTGCAGCAGTAAATATATTTTTTTTTTAGATTTTTCGTCAGAAAGTCGGTCTTCATTATTTCCCCTTCTTGTCTTGAACTTGCGTTGAGGAATTCCCATTTTGTTATATAGGGTACGCAGATAAATACGGAAATGTAGTTTGAACAACTAAAAAAATGGAATATAGTTTTTAATACGTCAAAATAAAACAAGTGGGTGAGAAAATTCGAAAACCCAAAGAAGGTTTCTAGATGGAATTTATAGTTACTAAGATAGTTTAATATTATCGCAATAATAACAATATAAGTGGCATTTGTGCAATGTTGTAACATGTACTTGAATAATTGTTATGGAATGGATAAATATGAAATAAGACATTTTTCATAGGAAGTTTTTCAATATTCACGTTTCTGTTAATGCCCTTATAAATTTGGTTCACAAATTCAGCGTTTACAGTGATGTTAAAAATGTAAAATATATAAAAAACGATTTGATTCAAATGATGTTGAAACAATTTGCAATAATGTAAATAAATATGAGGCAATTAAACCAACCTTTATACATAAGCTTTAAGAAAGGGATGATTTTTTAGGCTAGACTTTACGAGTGGTGAACACATACTGGAAAACTGTAATTTTCACCATCAAATTGAATAATTTCGGGTCAAAATGGTCACTTTTGGAAACTGAACAAACTGTAAAAAATTTAAGAATGGTATTCCAGCAAAACAGCTGCCGTTTGCATTGCACAGTGATTGTCACCAATTGGCTTGATGAACTTTTGGCCAGAAAAAGTGTATGCTACTGATACATATGATGATGATGATGATACTGATATTTGAAAAAACATAATCACTGACTCTCTTGCTACAATGATACCAGCTATGATTCACAATGATTATTACGAATTTTGGGAAAGGATAGAGAAATTCGTCGACGTTAGAAGTTGTCATATTGAATAAGTTTTTATTTACCTTGTTGTTTGCATTCAGCACGGTGTAAGATCTTTAGTCACTAGATGGCGCTGCGTAGCATGTGTACCATTTAAGGTAGTTACAAGTCCACTATACTTTTTTTAATAATTGTCACTCATAATTGTAGCTAAATAGTGTATACAAAAATCCTTTACTTTATTTTTCTTTATAGCTGTTTGAATTTTTCAAAAACAAGAACAATATATGGTCTGCCTTTATGATATTTCATTGTTGTGTTGAAGCCAAGTTAACTCTCTTGTTCTCTTTTTCTTTTAACAACCTCTCGTCGCCAGATGGCCTGAGGTATTAGAGTTATATTTTAAAAATTGTGCAAATTAAAAGTACTATTTACCATTTTAATAATATTTGTGCATTTAAGAAACTAACCCAGATTTAATTATTCGATATTTTCCATTATATTAAATCTTTTGAACAAATAACTGGTACACGTGTTATGGTGGCGCCAATGGTGGTTATTAAATCAAATCCTTATTAATTACTCAGCTTTCGATACGAGAAACTTAGAGAAAAACTTTAAAAAGTTTTTCACTACGTTATGTATATTCGTTTAGGGTTTTCGAATTATCTTGCTCAGTTCATCTTGATGTATCAAAAATATTTATTATTATTTTTTAATTTTTCGAACTACTTTTCTGCATTTACAGCGTGCTCTGTGTAACAAAATCCAATTTTGTCAACGTGAATATTATTTTCAAAAGGAAATTATGAAAAATGATTTTTGATGAAAAACTGAAAATAAAAAAAATACAGGTATAGTCTATCCGTGAACACACTGTATAAGCTCATCATAAGTTGTTGATAATTTTATTGTGAACACAAATGTTAGAGTACTATACTATTTTAGACTCTAAACATAAATGGGAAATCCAGAAGGAACTGGAAGAGACTTGGTCACTGTCACTTAAAAAGAACGTTTAAGACTAGAACATATTTTGATTTTAGAAAAATAATGTATTCTCAAATTAACCCTTTCAAATTACATCTGTTCCTGGGTTTCAGACATCACCAGTAAAAGATAACAGTTTTAAAATGTATAGTCTACGAAGCTGGAAAGCGACATGACAAGCGTTATATTCTGAATTCACGTTTCGCGGGGGTACACAGGAAATAATTCTTGCAGGAATGAGAGTGTGAGGAGACCCGAGACGAGCTGCTTTTGTTTCTATTATTAAGGAACGCCATTTTCCATTTTCTATTCAACCAGCCTGGGGTATTCGGTTTTCTTCGCGACTGCTTCGAGCAGTTGATTTATGCCGTTCCAGGGGACTTTTGATTTATGTTTTTTAGTGGAAGAGGAGCAAAAAAACGAAATATCTGATTTTGAAAGATAACGATGCAGGATGGATGAGAGTAATATGAAATTTCAATTTTGTCACATTTTGTGCCCGAAAAAGGCATTTTCGTATAATCCGTAATATTTTTCACACTGCAGAAAAACGAGTTATAGAATAATGTTATGCTCACAGTGTATTTCTTTTTGATATAGCATTTTAATGCCATCAGAAAAACTCTCATCGACTCTCCACTTTGTTTGTAATATGTGACCATTAATTCTTAATTGTTGACATTTGTTGTTGGTTCTTGGCTTTCTGTAATGTTACTATTGCAGGAATATTTTAATTATTTCTTGTGAATGAAATTCTAGTTATTTATTTTCTCTTTAATTTTGATTTTAGCAACTAAACATTTTTATTTCATCTCAGGAGCTATCCTTTACAAAATGGGCTTGTTGCCAAAATATATGGTTGTTTAAAGATGATAGAAAAGGTAGAACTGAATACGATAACAATTGCCTAGACATCACGACATTCAAATTAGAACAAGCGGTAAGCAATGCTGAAACAAGAAACGCTATCGGACCGGATGAAATACCAACTGAATTCTTAAAATTGATAGATGAAGATAAAATCCAAGTACCAGTAATACTTTTTAATCGAGTGTGCAATTCTGGATTCGAAGACTGAGCAAAATCTACCTTTAACGCAATTCCGAAAAAAACACAAAAGCATTAAAATTCTCAGAATATAGGATAATAAGCCTTATCAGCCACACCCTCAAAATTTTTCTTCGAACAATTCACAATAGGATCAGTCAAAAATGTGACAAAAAGAAAATTTTGAAGGGAAGCACTGTTGGTTTCAGTGGGGCACTATTTGCTCTGAAGGTTTTACTACAAAAATGCCGCAATCAAAGAAGATACTGAAAAAATATGTATTGATGGCAAAGATTTAAGTGTCATTAAGAATCTGTACTGAAATCAAACCACAAAATAGAATAATCTCACCAACGAAATACCTATACAGTGTGGAACAGCCAAATGCAATAACTTCGATAACGAATAAAGAAGGGCGTGTTAAGAAAAACTCTTTGGCACGTCGATTTGTATTATAAAATGCGCGTTTTTTCAACAAAAAAAATATATGGGGTGTGTCATGTGACAGTGGCCAATACCAACTTTCTTATTTTAAATACAAGCCCTTCTATATTATTTATTTTTTGGATTCTCCAGAAAATTCTAGATATATTTCATGTACAATTTTCTACACCTATCTTCAACTATTTTCAGATTTATTACAAAAACTAACATTAAAAAAAATTATTTTATTTCACAAATTCGGTACATTACACTCAATACTTAATAAGTAGTACTGATTATTTCTTAATAATATTAAAAAAAAAACAAAAAATGCAGGAAATGTTCAAACTGCTCGCCGCGAACGTCTTGGCAACATGCTAGTATGGTATAAAAATGTCTTCTAATGTTACTCAAGATCTCAGGCGTGACTAATCTAATCACAAACGTGATTCGTCTTTTAAGGTCATCTAAGTTGAGGGTTTTAGTTTTGTATATAGTACTTTTGACATATGCCCACAAAAAGTAGTCCAATGGCTTCAAATCAGGAGATCGTGCTGGCCATCCCATCAATCCGGGCCTCCCAATCCACCGATTCCGAAAAATTTCGTTCAGGTAGTGTCGGGCATTGATGTCGTAATGAGGCGGGCTTCATCTTGCTGAAACCATATTACATTGGCAGAAACTTGTGGGTTCAGGATATAAGTTTGTCTAAGTGGGCACATTATTTTGGAGTAGTTCTAAATATTTATATCCATTCAAGTTGCCATCAATGAAAACGGGACCTACGTTATGATTTCCAACAATTCCTGCGTATGTTTCTCTGTCATCAGTGAGGATTCTCATTAGACCAATAGCGGCAATTTTGACGATTAACATGACCGTGAAGTGTAAATATGATTTTATCAGAAAACAAAAGATCTTTTAATTGGATTAAATTGTTATCTAACCTTACCATCATTTGTTCACAGAAATACGTTCTTGAAACTCAAGCATAATATCCAATTTCCTATTATTACTTAGAGCCTTGGCAGCTACTTTTTTTTATCTGTCTTACATGACCAAGCTCGCGAAACTGGTTTTCTATTTTGCTAGTTGTTCTTTGGGATACAGGCGGCAAATTTGGAAAATTTTCATGAAATAAGCGAAAACCTTCCATTTGTGTCCGTGCGTTATCTCCATAAACAATCATTTGTAGAAAGATTATTTTGTGCAGTTCTGTCAAATGAACCATTTTTCTGATATTATTACATACAGTTAACGAAATTCCACCGACAATAGCACTGACACTGATCATCACTGTCATGCAGGCAGACAACAAGATGCTAAGGTATAAGACATATATAAAAAAAAACTGTTTTTTTTTTCAAATGAGTAAAAAGGAAAGCAGGATTGATATTTGCTTACTATCTCAATATCAAGAGCTAAATGGGAATTAAGTAGTAAGTGTGATGTAGCGAATTTGTGAACTAAAATAATTTTGTTTTTTAATGTTAATTTTTGTAATAAATCTGAAAACACTTAATATTTCCGAAACGGTTGAAGATAGGTGTAGGAGATTGTTTATGAATTATGTCTAGAATTTTCTGGAGAATCCAGATCCAGATTATAGAGGAGCTTGCATTTAAAATAAGAAAGTTGGTAATGGCCACTGTCACATGTCACACCCTATATAATTTTTTTGTTGAAAAAATGTGCATTTAATAAAACATTTAAAAAAAATATAACCGACTTCTACCTATACCTAATTAAAAAGCTAAAAATAATTATAACAAAATACAACTCTAGCAAATAAATAATACATTCAATGTTGTTAGGTACCTACCCAGGATGTAAAAAATGTAAACATTATCATTCTGTACAAATTAATTACCTACAAATCTAGTATATTTTTGAAGTCGGTGCCAAGCAACAATCAAGTTTGATAAATTAGTAGATAAGTACGCAATGAAGGATTTTAGATTTACTTGTCACCGACTTCAAAAATATACTAGATTAGTAGGTAATTAATTTGTACAGAATGAGCACCTTTTAATGTTAACATTTTTTACTTCCTGGGTAGGTACCTAACAACATTGAATGTATTATTTATTTGCTAGAGTTGTATTTTATTATAATAATTTTTTTTGCTTTTTAGTTATAGGTAGAAGTCCGTTATATATTTTTTTAATGTTTTATTTTCAACTTTTTAGTTTTTTTTTGAGCTCAGGTAGTTTTCATTCTTTATTTTTTATTTTGTTTGTATAACCTTAATAGACAGAACCAGGTAACATCGAAAGCCTCAACATTACACAATGATACTTTATCATTTAAATTGACAGGTAAATCTTTACGAACAAAATGTACTAGTACGCGTTGACTTAAAAAGCCCAAAATATACTTATGCCTTATGGACTAAGCCATGTAACCTTTTTTCAACTTTTTTTGACAACCCTGTATAACTAGATAATCACACTGTATAAATATAATTCAACTCCAGCATATATTTCAACCATCCTGTATATGATTTGCTTATGTCCACATCATGTAACAGTTTTTTAATAACCCTATATAATTTTAATTTCACATTTTTTTCAACATTTTTATACCACCAAACGTCCAGTCCACCCTATATTCCAACCATCCTGTATATACGGCTGCCTACGGACCACTATCATTCTAGTCCGTCCTATATTTCCATCTTCATATAAATGAAACTCCTTCTACCACTTTACTTTGTGATTTTGTTTGCTATAACTAAACACCCTGTCTATAAGCCACCAAGTAACAGTTTAAAGTTTGACATGTGTTGTCACTGAATTTTCTATTAGGCCGGGAGAATGTAACAACTAAAAGTACCGTCTTCGCAAAATGGAAAAATTTGCATTTAAATAGGTATTTACCTGGTATACAAACAAAACGAGCTTGGTACTCATTAATTTAAGGAGCCGAAAATACTATGCTTTACTACCTATAAGCTTGAGAGGTGCATAGAAAATTTTCAAATTCGCAATTAAAACTTCCAGTGCCTAAAATTACCGCACTATTACGTTGGAATTAAAATATTTATGAGGAAATGTCCATTATGTCATTTCGATGACATTTTTGATAAGAATTTTGGATTTTTTGGCGATTTTCTGGAAAACTGCAAGTTGCACGTCGCAGAAAAGTATATGAGATCACCTAAGGATCTTCCTTAATAGATTAAACGTTAAAAAACTATACACATCCATAAGGAGTTATTGAAAAATTGACTAAAATATTTGGGATATTGGTCGATTTCCGTGCACGCATCTGTTCATTCACAAATTTTATCACTATACCAATAGAATTCTTTTCCAAAATTTGAAGTTTCACCAATCCGGATATATACTCTATTAAACAAGACCATATTCGTTCAATACGGTGCACCACAGGAGAAGAAATCAGGTAACATACATCCAAAAAAAAAAGCGAAAAAATACGCGACGAATTGATAACCTCCTCCTTTTTGGAAGTCGGTTAAAAATACAAATCGATGTGACAAAGCGTTTTGCCCAATACGCCCTCCTTTATTCGTTACCGAATTTATTCCATTTGGCTGTTCCACACTGTAGAACGAGGACTAAGACAAAGAAGTATTCTGTACCTGACATTACTTAATAAAGAGTGTCCCTATGAAAACGAGTCACCTGGAATATTTCTCAAAATACAAATTATTTTGAAAATCGCAAAAACAAGTCAAAAGGTTTACGATGTATTTGGCCATACTAACCGTTGATTAAATTGCACCCTCATCACCCCAGCCCTAACAACTCAATTTTTCTTAAATGAAACTCTACTATAACCGACGACTGACACCTCGTTTTAAAGCGTGTTTAAAAAGGAATTCAACGGTGAGTCGTTTTTGATACTGCATCAACATTTAAGGTATTTGCGAATTAAAATTGATTACTTTTATGTTTTTTTGGGCAATAACACCACAATAGAAATAAAACGACGTATATTTCTATTGTGGTGTTATTGCCCAAAAAAACATAAAAGTAATCAAGAATATGCTACAAACAACGTTTAGAAGACAATTAAAATTGATTCTTGGATATTTTTCTGATCTCTGATGTTATTGACGAATAATATTTAAAATAGATAATTCGCTTATAATTTTAGATACAACAAGAAAATTGAAACTGACAATTTATTTTAAAATCGTTTTATCATAACAGATGCACGATATGGTTTCCATTGAATGTATGTAATTAAATGAAGACGACTTTGACAGAAAAATAGAATACTGTGAAACATTGTTCGGTCATAAACAGCAATCCCAATTATTTATATAATACTTGCTTCTCTGACGAAGCCTACTATTATTTAAATGGTGAGTTAAATCGTCACAACTGCCGATACTGGGGTAACAGTAATCCACAGCTATTTAGAGAATCTCATTCTCAGCGACCTCTAAAGCTAAATATGTGGGCAAGAGTTCTAGATAGTCATATCGTTAGACTCTTTTTCATACATCATACTTCAAGTGGATATAAGTATTTAGACTTACTTGCAAATGCTGTAGACCCACGAATAATTGAAATTTTGGAGGTAGATTATACCACACCACATTATGTCTTGTCAATTAAAGAGTTTCTTCTGGATAATCGATTTCCTAATAAATGGATTGGAAGACGAGGTGCCATCGAGTGGCCAGCAAGGTCGCCACATATGACCCCCTGGATTTTTTCTTTGGGGGCATTTAAAGAACCGCGTGTATGCTACCGTCCCTGAATAATCTAAGACATAATAACCAAGAAGAATGTTGTCGACTTACTCCAGATTTTTTCCAGGGTGCCAAATGAATTTCAGGCCCGATTATGTTATGGCCTTGCAGTAAATGGAGACTATTTCGAACATCTGTTATAATAAAATGATTTAAAATCTATTGTCAGTTTTTATAATTATAAACAAATTATTTACTTTAATTATTATTCGTCAATAACATCAGAGATCAAATCAATATCCAGGAACCATGTTTTAATTCGCCAATTCTTTAAATGTTGATGGATTATCACAAACGACATACCGTTCAATTTCTTTTTAAACAGGTTTTAAAACGAGGATGATGGGGGTGCAATTTAATTAACGGTTAGTATGATGAAATATGGTAAATCTTTTAACGTGTTCTGTGATTTTCAAAATAATCATCATTTAAGCATTGCTAAGAAGTCCGTAGGTTCAAATAATTTAATTTATTCACATCAAAAATAAATCGTCTTTATTAACTCATTTACACAACTATATTTCACTATTTTTTTTTAGATTATAACACTTCGATACCACTATTCGCTATTAACTGAACTCTACTCTTGTTGTACGGCGGCGTTTTAATACTATCACAGTCGGTCTCAAACTTTCCGGTAGTGATCCTGTCTTGCTAACGTATATAATTTCTTTGTCTGGAATATAATAGGATTTTCGGTAATTGATTTTTGCTACTCGTTTGTTTATTCGGGGAATTAGTTTTTATTGCAGAAGATTAATTTCTAGAAGAATTCCTATTTTTTAGCAGTATGTATAAACAATGTTAATAATTATGTATATCAATATAAATATGTATATTCAAATTTTCTCGATAAGCGCATTAGATTATGCAAAATATAGCTTAAAACTTTATTCTTCGTGCAGTTTCCATATCAACATGTGGAAGAGCATGTTGATATGAGTATGTAATAACACTCCCCTTATTCGAAGTAGAAAATAATAACTCAAAATTTTCAACACGAATATGACTTGTTTCCAATATCCTTTTTAAGGATATCGAGCACTTAAACTTATCCGTATTCGATCTCCCGCATATCGATGCCTATTTCCTGAATTTGCTCATCTCGTTTGCATCCTGCATTGCGTTATTCTACGGTGGAAAAGAAAGAAAGACATCATAGATGTCGGTAGTGTTTGCATCTCCACTGCACCCTAAAGTATGTCTTAATGTTAATGTCGTCTTTCTGGCCACAGTATATAATCATCGGTATGAAGTACGATAACAAAAAAAAATACATTATCGAAATCTGTGAACTTGCTCAAACAGTGATGTCATATTGGACTAATTTGCTATTAGTGACACAAATGATATTATTTTTGAAAATAAAGTTACAATAGAGAATTATTTTCGTTCATGAAAACAACGCATCATGAGGGTTTTGTTCCATTTTAGCCAAAAACCTATTGATTAAATATCTAAAGGATCTAAAAATTTAAGTATGTTAATCTGATTGTTTGCATGATGGGGGTGGTCGTACGTAAGGGTTGAAAATGAAAAAAAAAAATTTAATCGAGCGCGTCAGATTTTTTAAGGGGGTGTTGAATGAACCTAAAAAAACCTCTTGTTTAATAATCTGACGATTTGGATGTGACGCCAAGTCGCGGCCATTATTAGAATGTGCAAAAAAAAGCCATTTTGAAATACTCTAGCGCATCAGATTAAGATATATATGGTTCATATATATGGTCTGAAGGTGCTGTCTCATAATCTGACGATTATCTGGAGGGATTCGCCAAATCTGACAATTAAAAAAAAATTTTTATGTTTTTAAATCATTGAACTTAATTTTTATTGAAAAGCTCAGGAAATAGCATGCAAATAAAAAAAAATATGTTTTTTTAAGTAGAATACTTGTATTTATAAGAAAATAATTATAAAAAATTAAATTTTTCGAACCGGTTTGCTGCGACGATATTCTAAAATATTTATACATTTTGGTAATGTTTCTAATGAAAATTTAATTTTTTTTGCAAAGTAGCTTCACCACAAAATACACACATATTAATGTCACTCATAGTAATTATTTATCAATTTCAACTCACATAACTTGCATTAAAATCACAAAACAAGGTAAAACGTTGGAAAAAACGTCTGTGTGATCAGCTGTTATGGCGTCATGGCAACAGAAACCAGAGTGGGGATGAAGTGAGAGAGAAATAGAGAAAGAGTGAAAAAATAATAGAAATGCGGAGAGGGGAATATAGGCATCACGTAGCTGCACGCATTAAACTTTATCGCTGAATTTTTATTACTTCGGCTTTCGGAAATCGTCAGATTATATATTTTTCGTGATTCTTGAATTATTCCCTTTAAAATAATAAAAAAATTAACCACGCTCGAGAATGTCGAGATGACGTTTTTTTACAACTTTGTTGCCCTCCCCCTTCTCTACGTCACTCTCGAATTGTCAGATTAGTGGAATATACACGTTTTACCATGTAACTAACTCACCTTACCTTCTGACGCGCTCGAGAATTTCAGATGTTCAATTTTTTTTTATTAATCTGATCCTTTATCCTTGACGGGCGGCCCCATATATAGGGCTAATGTTTGGTGGAAATACTTAACCAGGTACAAGGTATCCCCCTGTATATTAATCTGCTGCGCTTGAGTAAATCCCGAAATCCCCTCTTGGGCTCCCCTACTAAAAGGGTTATTAACCACATCTTCTATGTTTACAGTTTTTTTAGAATGTTTTGTATACATTTTTGTATTTATTCCTAGATTCCAGAGTAGAGCATCTCACGAAAGTAATATCAAAGGCACTATACAATATTTTATTATTTCATGGCAGTCAAATAATATGTAGTGTAAGGGAAACTATGAATAATGTTTGATAAAAAGTACCTATTTTTTCTGTTAATGCTAGTTGTTTTATCTGACTGCTGACAAACAATTTAAAAAAGCCATTGCGGCATTTTTGTCATTGCAACTTCCAAATCCTAGCTTAGGTTTGCCAACTATGAGACTATGAGACCAGTTTTTTTTAATTCGTCTTGGATGTGTTTTGTTTTAATATCTACTCTATTCTTGTTTCTTGCATTTCAAACTGGCCATGATTAGACACTTACCACGATTGTGGTGGAGATATTCCAAACATTTAAAAAATCTTTGTTAACAATATTTTTAGGTAAACTGACATGTAAATTAAATTTTTGGAATTATGCCTTTTTTCATCATTTGTTTGTCATTGACAACGGGGTCTGACTAAGACCAAGAAACATTTGGAAATATACAGTAATTTAGAGTATTTTTGTGACATTTCCAAAAAGTGTATAAACACTGCAATCTATTTTCGATGGTACTAATATGAATATTCACCCAGTTGATGTATTCTTAATTTGATTCTGTCAACTGTTTGACAACACGAAGCATTTAGAGTTTCCAACTTCTTGGTTAAGAAGCAATTAGATTTTTCCAAATAATTTTTTACTTATTATTATTATTTCATCAAGTTCTAATTATTCGGCGCATAGTGGTATAATAAATTCTTGTATCTAAAACCATATCATCATCAATCAACTGTTTATATTTTTGACCCGATGTAATTTCAATTTCGTAAGCAAAGACTTGGTCTCAAGTTGGTTTCTGTGAAGTGAGGAAATAACCTTATGTAGTGAAAGGCAAAACCTCGTCGAAATTTTTTCAAATCTTTCAGGAATGGTTAAATTTGTTGAGTAGTATCTTTCCCTTTAAGTTCGCTATGCCACTCACAAGCCTGGGGCTTTATTATTCACGAGGTAAGGACGGGAGAGTAATTATGGAGTAACATCTACAAAAATAGGGTTCATATGGATCGGAGGATAGCACTCTGTGACGGCCCCTGTCTAGGCTATAAGTGATGAGCAAAAACAAATGGTCTCAGGGTAAGAAATCTCAGTGATGAGAAGTAGCGGTGCGGGCAGATAGAGGCAGCCTCTTGTACATGAAAAACTGGTCTCTCGAGTCCTGAGAAACAACCAGTATAAGAGAACCAAACTCTGACAAAAATTCTCCGGACCTCCAAGGAATAAATTTTTGTGTTGTTCCATCCCCCATAGTACGTATCGTTAACGTTGTGAATGACCAGTACGCTGCAATTCTTATGTAAGCTGGACTTATATGGATAAAGCTGCAAATCCTAATGACAAATACGCCATAATAAGCTGTAGGATAGTCCCAATTTCTGAGAAGGTCCTTAAATCACGCTTCCACTTAACAGCTGCCATATTTTCCATTAAGCGTGAAAGACGATGATGCAAAGGCCTTAACCCATCTGTGACGTTTCCAGTTTCTGGAAATTTCTTACCGTCAATTGCTTGCGTAGTTGGAGGCCTCGGTGTCGCTTCTCAATAGGGAAAACGTAGCTATATTAGAACTGCCAATTTTGCAATAAGTTTCATTTATTTTAATACGTTGATAGGTGGGAAAGCCATTTCCGTAAGTACACTGATGATTACTAAAAAACTGAGAGATATATTTGACATATATCAAATTATAGCATTATACTTTAGCACCCACGCTATGTATAATCCTATATTTTATACCATGGTGTTTACTTTTGATACTGTTTATGATTATCCAGCAATTTCAGGAATGTTAAGTGTTTTATACGGCTTGCCAAGTATTTTAAAGATCTCTGAAACCCTTATTGTAATGATTGTGTGAATTACACATAACTTGAATTTATGTGTTTCTTTATTTCTGCGAATTATCAAGAAAGAATTTAAAATTCATTTGGGACTACTAATGTTTTTTTAATGCTCAAAAAGAGTTGCGCTAAACCATTGATATTAACACTTCATTAAAATGGTCCCTGAAATTATGTATACCTCAACGAATATAATAGTGTCTACTTGGAAATTGGTAATCTTATTCTTTTAGCAGAAGGATTACGAATTTTTAACTATAATTTATAATTGCTAAAAGATGTCGGAAACCATATTCTCTGTTGAACATGACTCATGCAATATAAAACAAATAAGAGAGTTAGTTCAATTCTGTAGAGAAAAGTCACTCTATATTATGAATCGTGTTGTTAAGTTATTTACTCTTAAAGAGCTGAATGTAGTGGTTTAATTATGCTTTTTTGAGTACGCTTGTGTCATTGACAATTTATTTTTGAAATTTGTTGGCTAACTGACAAATTAAAGTTATTTTGCAGAATCAACATTTAATATTAAACTTGATATGTTATGCAGTTTACCTAATAAACGTAAATGTCCTTACTCTATCTTAGAGTGCCATATACTATGGCCTGGCTTCGCATGCACCGGCTACACTGATGGAAGAGCATAGGAGAGAGAAAAAAGGGCGTTATTAAAAATTCATAACAACGCCTGAAACTCTAGGTGACATGGAAGTATGTGGCAGGGATATAACATAAAAAAATTAATCATTCCTAAAAGGAGACATTGTTGAATATTTCGAGTAGGTAGGTAGGTACGTGTGCATGAAATTTTCCATGGAAGGGACGCTAATGTTGCTCTGGAGAAAAATGTGTTGTATGTGAAAGACATATTGCCGACCCAAGATATATTACAAGAAATAGTTGGAGCATTCCTATGAATTCCCAACAGCCACGTAAATAGTATGACAATTTTATAATTAATGCTTAAGAAATCCTTATTCCTATATATAACTTAATGGAAAATAATATGGAACTCAACATACAAAGTAATTGTTTATCTGCAATTTGTGAACATACACAAAAATGAGAAAACATAATGCCGTAAAAATGCTTGATCAACATATCAAAATCAAACATGTTTTGGTTTAGAATTGTATCATGGAACACAATCACGAAACAGTCAGATTTTTTAATTCAAACAGACCCCTAGTTTCGATAAAAATTATACGTATTCAACAACTGTACTAGAGTTATGTGCTAATTAGATTCACGAATTGAAAATAAAGTACATACATAATTTTAGAACTATCGACACTGTCTCTGATATCTAATACTAGCAAATTCTCTTAAAGATCCTAAAAAATAGACTAACATCTATTTTAGATCGCCAATTACCCCACGACCAGCCAGGTTTTTTGAAACGAAACAGAACTAGAGAGCAAGTATGAAATCTGAGACAGCTTACAGAAAAGTTCGGAGAACTAGATTGTGTCAGGTGGCTGAAACTTTGGACCATTTTAGTAGATATGGCGTCTCCCACCCATCTCCTGACGATAATAAAGAACCTCTATAAATCGAAACACAATCCGTTTGTTCCAAAGATTTTCCAAACAACTTCGGAGTCAGGCAAAGTTGTGTGATATCAGCTTACCTTTTTACATCTGTGGGAACCCTGTCATGAGACAGTCCTTGGAAGGATTTAGGATTTGCAAACCACGCAACTCTCAAGAAGCAACAGAAGACGGAATGATATAACTTCCTAGAGGAGTTGAGCGCGAGAGCAACAAAGCCGGCTTAAAAACGAATACGAAATAGTGACAATTTTATCAACCTAGGTCTATCATAACCAACAAAGAAAATTGTGAGGCGGAAGTTTGAAAGCGCACTGGCATGACAAAAAGCGCTATGACTCGTCTGACCAAAACATGGAAAGTTCGACTGATTTCCCGTAAAATTAAAATTGTAAAAACTCGAAGCCTCTCCATTTTCTTATACGGTGCTGACACCTGGACACTCCGTACTCCTGAACATTAAAAAAGCTCATCGAGTAAACAAAACATGTCCAGCTCATTCTGCCAAGCTTTTGGGAAATCAGAAGACAGAACGAAATAGATAGTCGAATATATTGAGGGAAATCAAGATCGTCAATAATCAGGAAGCAACTAGAGAGAGACAATTTTGGACCACTGGCCGGTGATTAAGCTAAATAGACTGGAAGAGTGAAAGTAAAGAAGAAGATGAGAAACGATTCTGATATGGACCACACGTCCAATCACATTGAACAAAAGTAGAGGAGGGCTTTAGACGAAGTTTCAGTATTCAAAAGATGACAATGCAGCTTCCACAGAATCACTGAATCTATAAACAAAAGTAACACTTCTAAGAATCAGGAACCGACAATATTCGAGGTACGAGACCACAATATAATATTTGGAAAAGGAAAGACATAAAGGCGCGTACAATGGCATTAAAATCTGAACATAATATGTATAACTTTCAGTTTTAAATTAATATTTCATTCAGATATCTAGAAGTACTGTCTTTTTCTTTCCCACTGACAAAGACGTCGACGTCCCAATTTCTTAGATGAGATGCTAAATTTACACTGATCCCACACACATACACTTTTTCTCAATTGTCCTCATACACCAATTCATACACCACGCAGCTTTCCCGACTGGTTCGGCTCCCTTAACTTTATCGCCTTTCACAGCCATTTGTTTCAATTTAGCTTATTCGGCCTTTCTTTCGGCGGCAGTCTTTTTTAGACCCTTCATTTTCCGGGTTTGGATTTTGTCGATATTATGCTTGCCCATGTGGATGCGGCCGCGCATGTTGCCTAAACCGTCCGTAGTGACATTCTTCTTCTTCGTTTGTTTCTTTCTTCTTTAGGTTTGCGGCACGCCTCTTTCATGAGATCATCGTCAGGGTGAAATCAACGCGAGGACCCATTTCCTCAAGTTCCACTCTTGGTGTTCGCAGCCCAGATTTTTTGAGCAAAATCTTGTAAGATCTCAAGAGAATTTTCCCCACAGGTGTTGCATTAAAACTAAGGACATGTTCTATACCTTGAAGCCTAACATTCTCTACATATTCTCTATGGAAGAAATCTATGAATATTGACTTTAGTTGTTTCATTTCTGGTGTTTCTTCCCATAAGGCACCATTAAATATTAAACAGGGTTTTGTTCCTAATATAACTTTCGAGGCTGCAAACTCCTTTAAACCTTCATAAGACTCTACATATAATTCAATCATGTCTAAAAGACTGTAATTGAACATCCTACCTACTACCAGATTATCAGGGCGTTTTTTACTAAGAGAACCCATAATAAATAAAGCAGTTTCGGTTTTCTTACAAAAGTCTTCAACTGGTTTAACATTTTCAAAAATTGTAATGTCATTGTTCTTAGTTAGTTTTGTAGCATCGGGTTTTTTCGGATCGTAAAGATCTTTCATAAGGGTTTATCGATCGCAATTTTTCTTGATATTTCCTAAAGTGATCATCGGACCTGCATTCTTCTAAAACTTTCCTGTATTGTTGCGATATAGCCCCAAACGTAAACTTCAACCTGTGAACCGACGCAGAACCTGTAGCAGAAATTATTGCTAGCACCACATTAAAATTATTTAATTCATTTAAACATATCATAATCTCTATGATTCTATTTACAATTGCAACTCTTTCTTCAAAATTTTCGGCTTCAACTATGTTCTTCTCGGCCCATCGTGTGAAATTTGTGGTGTGCTTTATCATCTTTAACATATTCGGACTAGTAGTCTCCTTATCTTTCTTCGTACATACGGATCCAACTAATTGCGATGGCTTGATACTCCTATAAAGTTCGAATTCACACAGAAAGTGCACAGAAAGATGATGTTTCTACAAGTATTCTCATTTCAAGTAAATGTTCAATTGTGCCATACACTGTCCGACATGCCGCCTGTTCGACGGTTGATAGTAGTCTAATTTGTTTTCTAATCAGTTTGTTAATATCTGTGTAAATAATTGACAGATTTGCAATAGCAGTCTTGAGAAGTGCTCAATCATCTTTTTTGAATATAATTGTGATATTGCATATGATATTCCATGTCTCATGTGTTGTTCTAAGTAGCTCTTGGAACAATTATCTCCTGCGCTTCTTTTATCATTTCACCTACAATTTCACATTCTTCGGGTGTTTTATTATTTCTTAGGGATTTTAGAGCAAAGAAAATTTTTCTGAGGTTTTATCTGGCATGTATTCTGATCCCACATTCGTTATTTTATTTTCCAGTTTTGATAAAAATCTAGTTGTTCGTGATGTATATAGGTCTTCACAGATTTTTTGTGTTAGTATTGTAAAGTTTTTATTTTCACACTCGGTTCATTTTTTGGAATTATGTAAAAACACTGCCCAACTTACTATAACGTATTTCCACTACTTTAACACAATTTATATTCACAGAACTATTTACAATTTATCTTTACTATACGACAATCGAATACTGAATTGCTTCCGTCAGCTCTTCGTATTTATATATTTCTTCTCGGAATTCTCCAGAACGTCAAAGTGCAGCCGAGTGATTTTCTTCATGAACTAGACTGCTTCGAGAACTTCATCAAAGCAAGCCCCCGACCTCGATGCGCCAGACGAACAACATTTCGGATTCGCCGAGATATCGGATGAATGCCGCTTTCACGAATTATCGGATGAATTCCCGCCACAGTATGATCTCTTTTCTGTTTCTTATTTCTGCACCGTTTTGTTACTATTATGATTTGGTGCCTTTCTTCTTTTCTTCTCGGACTTTTAAGGTTATTTTTTATGGCATTGCTTGCCATTTTTGTGTAGTCATCTTCTAAGTCTTTCTTCATGAATACTCGTGTTCCTCGTCGGTGGGTACCACATTGTCTGTCCTGATATTTTTGTTCTTTGTTTCGCCTAATACCTTGCGTTCTTTTGTTTTGTTTCTCCTTTTCCTTTTTAACTCTTTTATGATTTCTATGTATTCCTGTAGTTTAACTTTGTATGTGTCGTTGTTGATCTGAATTTGCTCTATGTCTATTTCAGTTTTCTTTGTTGTATTTGTTTCTACATTTCAAGATGTTATTTATATTTGCTGTATGAGCTCTTTGACGACGATGTTACGATAGTCTTTTTTTTGTCTTCCCCTCTGGTCTAAACCAGGTCCATTGTCTTTGGGTTTTTGTGTTAAAAAAATGTATTCATCGGGTATAGTTTCGGCTCTTCTAAGAAGTTTGGCAACATATCTCCTCTGGTATTTTTCTCGTCTGTATCATATTTTTCTACATACTTTTCTTTCGTGTCTTGTTGACGTCCTAATACAGCAATGAAATCTACCATAATGATGTCTCGAGTGCTTTTGTTTTCTTCTCATGCTTTTTTATATCTGCCTATGCTAGCTCCACTTCGTCTTGGTCATATGTATGTGTTGGAGCATAGTTAAGATTTTTATTGGTATATAAGCGATTGAAAGTGGGTTTTTATTGATGAGGAAGCCGACTCCTTTTTGGCTATACTTAATATTGCAATATTGTGTTCAAATTAAATTTTAATTCACAGATATTCATTTTCACTTTCTAGAACTTTATTGACACATAAAAATCTAATATTTACAACAGCTTATTCCGAAACCAATTTACATCAAAATAATAAAACAACTATCTAAGCTGAACTAAAATGTCCAGCCGTCATTTTTATAATGCACATCGATTTTTATCGTAGTTCTCGATGGCCATTTCACTGTTGTTCCAGTGTTTGATGCTAATACTTTTTGTCCCATAGAAAGTTCCGGATCGTAGGTATCTCCAGCGGCGGCGAATATAAATTTTATAATATTAATAAGTATTGTCGATTAAGAAACTATGTACGATTCAAATATTTACACATCATTTACTTTTTATTACATCAAGAAATTATTGAAATGAATGAAAGAGGCTATTTAAGGCTACTTATTAAGTGCGCTTGGAGAAAAACTTGTTTTAAATTTGTCTCTCTCAAAAATTTTATGTAACCCCCTGACTTAAGTACGTTGCCATTTGAATATAAATGCCATCTAATGACGCAAAGAGTTTACAACTTGAAAAGAAATTGGATGATGTCATCACTTTATAAATATACTTACTCTTTATTCCATATCATCAGAAGTGCAAAAAAATAATTTCTTGCATTTTTTCTAAAATAAAAGATCAAGTCCGATTTATGAATTTTATGCAGAACATTATTACAAGACTATATCTTGCCTCCCGGTTAACAATTTCATGTAACTCTAGAGGCTAGAGGCTATAAAGTATGAACTACTCTGTGGAGGAATTCAGCGAATAAGTCCATAATATATATTAAAAATAATAAATATTGACAGACTTAATAAAAAGAGATCTTTCTAAGACTCTGGCCAAAATAATTTTGTCAAAGATCACCCACGTCATACATAACTAACCAAACAAGAAAAAAAAATCCTTCAAATAACATGCTTATCCTCAACGTAAATTCTTTCTGACAGCATTCGTGCAGCTGGTCTACATTCCGCACGTCAGCACCGAGGGTATTTAGATTGTTCCTCCATATGTGTTCCCACAGGAATCGGCTCAGCGACATCCGTGGGTACGTGTGCATGAAGAGATAGGAGGTTTTGCTCACCTCCTGAATTCTGCACAACGAAATTTATTCATTGCCGGCTTGCGAGCTAGGATGAAGTTGTGTGATGAAAACGTTCAGTTATAAGGATCTCTGACAGAGATGAAGCCTACTAGGAAAGCGCATGGATATTTATGTTGATGGATTTTTTTCTACCAGCTTGAATGTATTAGTTATGTGTACTGTGTGTCTGCCTTTTGCACCAAAGTTATAAAGAAATAAGAAATATATTGCTAAAATAAACCCTTATAAACTAGAATATGAGCATTATTACTTCAGAATTGGAATGCCATAAATTCAAGAGAGGATCATACGAGTATATCGGAAGAGGTAGTCTGAATTTATTTAAAAACTAATTGTCCCGGCAGACGTTGTTCTGCCCGACTTGTCCAGCTAGTCACGGTAGTAATTTTTTGGAGCTATTTTAAGATATTTTTTCCAACTATTTTTGGTAACTTCGGAATGGTTTATTCAGTTGTTCCCGATAGCTTTAGAATTATTTTTTATCCTAGCTGTTCTCTATAGCTTCGTAATATTTCTTATACCTTTCCCAGTAACTTGGCAATTTTTTTCTAATGGTTTTCGGTGACTTCGAATTTTTTGAATTTGTTTACCGAAAGTTTCCCCTTATCTAAAGATGGAAAGAAAAATAATATAAATGAGAGCTGATCTGTTGACAGACGAGCTTATGGTCGGAGAAAATTTTTTTTGGCGTCAACTTCGACTTTGTTCAGGTTCAATTCGTCATATAGAAGTATATCTAGAAGATTAGATGATTTTGATTACTGTTTGCGTAGTTAAAATAGACACGAGGCGACGTGAACGTTGGTCATCTTCGGTGCTTTCTCGGCCGTCAGAAATCTTTTTATATGCCATTCGAAAACAAGTGCACGAGATAGGAAATTCTCATTGTAGCCCTCTTACAACAATTTATAGCCCTCACCCGTAGTTTTGTTTTCACTTTAACAAGAAATTCCACACTGATCCGTTGCTTGTGTTTATCGGCACAAGGAGAAAACCAGTTTGTTTCTAACCTCTATAGAAAAAATATTATTGCAACGATTAAAACATTTTTTCGTACCGGAATAGAACTTCCACGTATCCAATGCTGCATATGTCTCACTACCCATCGAGGGCGCCTTCTGTACGCACAATCCCGTTATTTAACTAGACCTGGTATAACTTGAGAAAGGTAAAATACAGGGTGAGTTTTTTTTTGATTATCAGTATGGGGATCTCGGAAACTAGCGGAGATAGAGCAATGGTTCAGTTGGGAAAGATTTGCAGTTTTACTGGCCCAATTTAATGACACTTTCGGATTTTTGTAAAAAGTCATGGCTTACTAGATATTTTGAAAAAACGAAATTCTGTCGATTTAGTCAAATCCCTCTAGCTTGTATCCCAAATATGATTGTCATGTCCTCGTTTGCGTGACAGCTATCGTTTTAGAGATATGACACAAACTTACCTTTTTACCTTTTTTTAGAGCTTTTCAACGATGTAATACTCGATATAGTTATTCATAGAAAATAAGGGAGTTATGGATGCTTTTCTCTCTTATCTTCACTTTTAACGTAGTTAGCCATGAAATAGATTGATTTATTAATAACTATTCGTAAAAACATTGAACGATTCTTTTATTAGGAATATCAGATATAACGAAGAAACTAATTAAGTAGGAACTTACTAAAAACCCAAGAATTAAAGTACACAATAATGGTTACAATTTATGTTCGAAAAGTCAACCATTGTTATTTAGACAAAAATTGCATCTTTTTAAGGTTAACATTACTGCTTTCCTCACAGACGGCCTATCAAATTCCTCAATTGCGTGTAATACTGTCTCCCTTAGATCACCAAGTGTCTCATACTTTCTTTTGCATAGTTTATTTTTAGCGCACCCCATAAATAGATGTCTATAACTGCCAAATCGGGAGACCGGGGTGGCCAGTCGCGTGGCTATTTCTTTCTATCCAAGAGTTTGGATAGATATTATCTAAGTGTTGTCTTACTAATAACGAGTTATGAGCAAATGCTTCATCATGTTGGAACCACTCAATTTCTAAACGAGTTCTCAAATTCAAATTATGCTACATGTCTTGAAAAGTGTATTGCAAGAAATGCAAGTAGCGCTCCCCAGAATAGTAGACCCTATGATACCACACCAAACATTAATACCAAATTTTACCTGGGAGTCTTTGTTCTACATGGAAAGGGTTTTCTTAAGCCCAGATATGCTCATTGTGTCTATTGAACATACGGCAGTTAGTAAATCTAGTTTCATCTGACCATAACACCTTTAATGGAAACTGTCTTTAAACCATGTACAAAACAAAATACGTTGTTGTTCGTCACCAGCATGCAAAGTTTGCGAAACTGAAAGTTTGTACGGGTTGAACTTGTGCGCTTTCACTACCTTAACTACAGTTCGTTGTGATGTGCCAGCTTCTGCCGCAATCTCACGAGTTGATGTAGATGGATTTTGATTTACCATTGCCAAAACATTTATTTGTGCTGCTTCGTTAACTTGATTACGTTCCTTTGGTGGTTTAGTAAAAGATCCATAACTGCGTAAAATCTCGTAAAGCCTCTTAAATGTACATAGAGCAGGTTGACGATGATTAAAATATCTATAAAAGTCTTCCTCAGTTGCACGAACTGAATTTTTATGGCATATGATATAATATTCCACCATATTCAGTTTTTCTTCGTTAGAATATTCCATTTTATCACGAAAACTTGTCAATATCGACTGTCAGTTCAGCACTACTAATGGAATTACTCTCAAATGAGGAAACGTCAAAGTGAAAACAATCTTTTTCATGGCTACCTACGTTAAAAGTGAAAATAAGAGAGAAAAGCATCCATAAATCCGTTATTTTTATGAATCACTATATTGAGTATTATATCGTTGAAAAGCTCTAAAAATGTCCGATTTTTTGAGGTCATAGCCAACTGTGGTTTCCATTCAACAAAAGATAACTTTGTGTCATATCTCGAAAACGAAAGCTGTCACGCAAATGAGGACATGGCAATCATATGCGGGATACAATTCCCTTCAATTTTGAGATTTACACTTTTTTTATAAAATCAAAAACAAAGGAGCTAGAGGGATTTAACTAAATCGACAGAATTTCGTTTTTTCAAAATATCTAGTAAGCCATGACTTCTTAGAAAAATCCGAAAGTGTCATTAAATTGGGCCAGTAAAACTGCAAATCTTTCCCAATTTAACCAGTGCTCTATCTCCGCTAGTTTCCGAGATCCCCATACTGATCATCAAAAAAACTCACCCTGTATATCATTTTTATATAAGCGGTCAAATTGCCTCTAACAACGTGTGATACACCCTGTATATATTCATAAATATCGACGGCGACATAATCCGAAAAAGCTATGATATATTTGGCTTTTATTCCCAACATAATAAAGTTTAGTGCTGTTATCACGATATAAGCTGGCACAGCAACACGTTCAAAAGTCTTTCTTGCTTAATAATCTTGTATATCTCATAGAACAACAATAACATTTGGTCCTCATTTCAAATTTTACTTAAAATGTCACATTTTAGACAAATATTATTCATTTTATGGCTGCCAAAAATTCTATTTCTCATTTATATTGTATGCTTCAGTTTATAATACCAATAATAACGAGGTCAGAGTAGAATCTAGAAACGTTGGGATTTTTTTAATACAGCTTTTTGTTAAAGTGTTTTATTTCTCATAAAAATCATAAAAAGAAACTAGGAGATGCCACAAATAATCTACAGGAAGCTAATAGTTTTCTATATAGTTTTGGTGATTGCAGATAAAAAAAGATATGTTGTTCTAGAATGTGTTTGACAAAACGATGATTAAACAAAAGTAAAGTTATTGTGTCAACAAGAAATAACGAAAAATCATACAAAACACGCAGTCTCTAAATATAACTCAACAAAAAACTTAAAAATTCTCCGTTTTCGCATAACACTAAATCGATACTTCATTCTTTCTTCCTCTGAAGTATTTTTGGTAGAGAGTTCAGTAATGACGTCCCTCTGATAAACCATGCATACATGCAGAGCGACCTGGCAACTTCCCTTCTCCCATACACTCACACGCACACATTCGGTTTTCTTTTATTTCGCGAATCGAAAAAAAGATTTGATGAAAATTCCCCGCTTTTCAGCCTTCTTTTAACGCTGTGTATGTGAAGAACTTTCCGGACCTCCTCCAATCAACGCGTTCGCCTGAAATCCAGATCATTATCGAAGCGGAAAATAAAGGAAATTCTCGGAAAATAATCGCGGCAGGGATGCTCTGCAAAACGTGAGACAGACGAAACAAAAAAATATGGAAAGAAATTTAAAAATCCAGGTAAATGATTTTTGTTTAGGTGAAGTTTAACTAACAAATTATATTTTCATTAGTTTCTAAACTCTAAAATTCACAGAACACAAAGTTCTTGACAGTGATGAACTAATCAGACTAATTAATAAATATGTGGTTTTTTTATCGCTAGAATAATATTAACAAAAAAATGATGTTATAAGATGAACTAAAATTAAAATACATCAGAATACATATACAGGGTGATCTGTTGGCTTCAAGTAGAATATAAAAAAATAATATAGCAAGTTCCTATAATATTTTTCATGCCGGTCCTATCAAAAGAACACCCTGAAAATCGGTTTTCTAGAATAACTTTTAAAACACTTGATGTAATTTAAACAAAATGTAAAACTCCATAAATAATTTGTTGCTAATTAGTTGTTAACAAATCGATTTTGTTTATGTAACGGTAGCAGCAAAATAACTAAACATGAATAATCAATAAAACAAATATACCAAAATTTGTTGCTGTAAGACCCCAGTAAAACAAAAATTTTAGAAATCCATTTTGTTGCTTGAACGGATCTTAAGTAATCGACGAAAATGGTAGCTTTACTTAAACGTGGCCAGAAAAATAGCTACATATATATGAATAATCGAAAAATCAAAAATGCCAAAATTTGTTTCTAACTTGTTGCAGTTAGACCCCATGAAAACAAAAATTAAAGAAATAGATTTTGTTGCCTCTTACCGAGCTAAAAATAAATAATCAAAACAAAATAAATATACCAAAATTTGTTGCTAAACAAACATTTTAAAAATCTATTTTGTTGCTTCAACCAGTCCCAGAACATTGACAACTTTACGTAATGGTAGCAAGAAAAATACCAAAACATGAATAGTCAAAAAATAAATATACAAAATTGTGTTACCAACTTGTTGCTGTAAGACCCCACTACGACAAAAATTAAAGAAATCGATTTTATTGCTACGAGTATAACCGAGCTCTACAACGTATCAGGAAAATAGCTAAAAAGCTGAGGTAATCCAAAAACAAATAGACCAGAATCAGTTGCTAATTTGTTGCTGTAAAACCCCACAAAAAAAATAAAAAAATTGATTTTGATGTTCGACCTGATCGTACATGTAGCCAAAATAAAATACCTAAATATGGGGTAGTCAAAAAAGAAATATACCAAAATTACAGCAATATAAGACTCCGCCTAAAAAATAATAAAAAAACGATAAAATTTAAAATGGCCATGTTAGCTTAACATTCGATTATTCCACAATAAATGAAAAAAAAATTGTAGCTCATGGTATCAATGATTTTTGATACACGGTCAGGAACACAATATATAACCAGAAAACAAATAAATTTCAGACTGGTACCGACTTAAACCGGTCATGAGCGATTTATTTTTTTGCTACTTTTGCAATTATACTCAATCTTCAGTAATCAGGCATAGAAAATTTCGGCATCTAGCTTGTTTTTCCTGAAACTGCTAGATGTCGAAATTTATTTCGGTATAACATATTAAATTGAGTTATATGTACTAAATACATGAATTTACTTTTTTAGTTTACATGGGAGGGGGGCTACCACTTAACGCCAACATAGGATATTTCTCTTTTGAATTGTATATTATAATGTTTATAATATATTCATATTTCCTGGAAATATGCTGCGTTTTCGATTGAAATCACTTGCGAAGTATAAATTATAAAAAAGATCAAAAAAGGAACTTCTATAATGACAGGGGGCACGTGACGTGTATGACGTATTACCTCAGTAAAGGATAATCTCAAATTTCTATTTCATTTTATAATAAATAGAATTGTATATCAGCAGTGTGTAGTGCTGTAATATTTAAATAAATCTATAATAATTTATAGACTTATTTATGTGCCACCTAAAGATCACTTTAATATAAGTATTATTAGTATTTTTAAATTACCACTGACCCTGATAAAACTGAATATTGAGCATCAAATTTTTAATTAAAAAAATATAAACAACTATAACAAGTAGGAGCATCATTGTGTCTAAAAACGCATACAAATACTTATGTTCTAAAAATAATAATTGGGGCTGTACCTGTCTTAACAGACGAAACTGTGCCTTCAAATCGCAAAAGGCGAGTGTTTTGTTTGGGTAATCAACGTAACCTTCAAATTTCCTTAGGATAACGAGATTATCGAAAATGATTTAACCAAGTTGAAAAATAGCAGTTAAGCAAAAAATAATTGTTCTTCATCAAATAAGTCTACTCAATAATAAAAAATACATTTTTTATTTAAAAACTCAAATTACAGTCCGAAAAACTGAATTCCCCTCGGAGGTGAAAGTAGATGTTATATACAATTTAAAAAAATTACTACAATAGTGATTTAGGTTTTCTCAAAAAATAACAATATTACAGGGTGGCGGAAATGGACTTTAACCATAAGCAGTTGTATATATTTTTGGTAATATATATATATATATATATATATATATATATATATATATATATATATATATATATAATAACTAAATAAAGCTTCAAAAAATTTTGCAGAAATCGAAATTCCATGTCACGTTTTAAAGAATTATAAATTATACTGACAAATCAATAAATAAATTCGTTTATTCTATTTAATATCCATTTGGATCCACGTGATCCACAAGAAGAATTCGAGAAGAATTAAGTCAGGCGAATTGGCTGGCCACTAGGTAGTGCTGTACCTATCCAAGGCTTTGAAAAAACTTCATCTAATGAAATATTTTAAGAAAATACTTCAAGAGTACCGTATAAGTGACTCGACCAGCAAATTTAAAATCAAGAATACCAACAATTATTAGAAATATGACCGCAGATGGAATCCGCAATTTTCGAAACCCAGCTATTGATCGATTTGCTTATATTACTGTCAGATTGTTAACGGCACATCATTCGAACATTTAATTTTGATATAAAGTTTACAATCAGTAATGTTTTCAATAATTTTCTTGAAATTTTTCTTGTGTAATAATTACTTATATTCACCACACCGTACATAAAAAGATGTGTCCTTTCTAATTCCGCAATAAAAATTAGGGTTGATATTTAAAAAATGAAGAAGTCTCACCTACGAAAAATATAAAACTAAATAAAAAACCTCCTGGTTTTTCTCTTAAACTCCTAGATAAACTTTAATTAATTCGGACATTTCCGAATGGACTGGCCAATTACGGGCATTTGATTAAATTGAGAATTAACAACAGTGAAACACAGTTTGTCAAAAACAAAAAACGTTTACAATTTTGCAATTAAAAATACACTAGTGCTGGTAAATTGGTGACAAACTCCTCGCCATAATACCAATGAAATGTAAAAACTTAATCCCTTCAGGTGTGACGAAAGAAAAATTCTCACTTACACGTACTTAGCGAATCTCAATTACTTTCTGTAATGTTCAAGACACGTCAATTCAAACCCATATTTACTCATAATAACGAAATGCAAAATTCTGATGGCCAATTAAAATTTCTTCACCCGTCAAAGAGTGAAGATCCTTTAACGAGATAGCGGACACAGCTCTGGGCGCCAAGCTGGCTGATGTTGCTGCTCGGTGTCCAACTCGAGACTTGTCGTGAGATAATAAAGTGTGATATTTTATAATGGACGTAAGCAAATAGTTCGCCAGTTCGTGACGGTAATTGTGGCTATCATTAAACTCGGGATGAGCTTAGAATGGTGTTCATTTTTATAAATAAGTGTTGCCTGCCTTCATTAGTTATACTAAAGTGTGATTTGTTCCTTATCAATATAAAGTCCAAAGATATTTATTTATTATGTATGTACAAGTATGGAATAAATTAATTTTTAGCTAAACAAACAATTTGCAGAAAAAAACAGGTAAAGTTTTGATTTTAGTTTAACGTATTATCACAAAACAATGAAATGTACAGGGTACAAGTAAGGCACAAATCGACGACAATCTTCAATCAATCCTTAATCCAATTGTGAGGTTAACATGGCTTTTGTGTACCAAATATTTAAATCTTCATACCAGGAAGAAGTTCCTAAAGGTATGTCTTGTTTTATGGCTGTGCAAACTGGATATTAACAAAAAAATATCACAAATAAATTTGAAGTCTTTGAGATCTGGTATTATCGTAGGATGATGAGGATAGCATACAAGTAACGAAGAGCTGGTGCGTATATACAAGAAGTTCGAGCCTTATGTAACATTGTAAGAAGAAAGATGGAATATCTGGAGTATATTATGGTGCGGACTCAATTACGATCTTTCTTGTCTAATTTTAATTGGACAAATATAGGGCAGAAAATAGATAGGTCGAAACAAACTCTCATAGCTCCGATACATGAGGTGTCTTAGCTGTAAACAACGATTAATGAAGCATGGCACCATAAGGCTAAACAATTTGGGAGTAGTGACGTCATCGTCAATTGTATTCTAAATGTTATTTGTGGCATGTTCTTGATTATTTTTATGTTTTCTAGGGAATAACACCACAACTGAAACGAAAAGTTGTATATTAAAAGAAAATACCAAACGTTTCAAAGTCGATTCTGATTTCGTTGTCAATGGCTTTAAATTATGTATTGAAATTCTAAATTGCAAATTGGAAGTTTGATTTATGATATTTAAATTGACATAATAAATTTTGTTGTTTTTAAATATACTGGTAACACAAAAAATTCTAAAGATCATGCATTAAGTTAAACAGCTTTCAACTTGAAAGAATTTGAAAGAGTTGTCTTTAGAATTTATAAGTGGCGTTCCTAGGTACGACTTTGTTATAAGATGCGCCAAAAATGCAATCAAAGAATTCTATTGTTTCAGTGATCCCATTAACGTCATAAGGGAAAACCTAGGAAAAAACCTTATGAACTATCCCGATACTGGGTTGTTCAAAAGGAGATGACTATGAATAATTTCTTCCTTAATTGTCGGTAACCAGATACGATTGAATTCTACAGAAGTAGAAGCAATATAATCGTCTTCATTCAAAAGAATTAAGGCAGACTCATTTATTTTTCGTTTTGTGTTATGTTGATCTTTGTGAAGTATAGATGAATTGTCAAATTGTATTTTATGGCCTAGGTCCCATGCATGTTCACAAATTTTCGATTTTTCAAATTGTTTTGTTGTTTAATGGTCTCGATCTTTCTCCAATAAAAAAAATTATTACATTCGCAAGGAATCTTATAAATGTTTTTGTAGATTTTTGAGTTCTGAGATTTGTTGGTGGGTTTTGTTTTCGATATTAGTGATTTCAGTGTATTTCTTGTTTGTGGTTGTTCTGAGTAGCAGTGTTAATAAGGCCAGTTCTGGGTTGATTCGGAAGGTTTGGTTTCTGTTGAAGTCTGTTTAACTCTTTGTTGGTAAATTTTGTGGGGTAATTGTTTCCAGTGAGAACATTTTTTATAATTGTTTTTTCGTTGTTGAATTTATTATTATCAGAACAGTTGGTCTTTGCTCTATCATATAATGACTTAATAACACCTTTCTTTACTGTATTGGGATGATTTGAATTGAAATTTAGGTATCTGTTAGTATGAATAGGTTTTCTATGAACTTCTGTTTCGAATGAAGATTCTGTTTTTGTTATTAATATGTCTAGGAAAGACAGTTTGTTATTATGTTCAATTTCTAGGGTGAATTTGATAGTTGGTTCTTTGTTATTTATGTGATTTAATAATTTATCTAATTCTTCAAGACTGTGTTCCCAAATTACGGAAATGTCGGGAAGGTAAGGCCATCAAATTAAAGGTTTATTTTCTTTTGATAAAATTACTTGTTACTTTCTTCGAGGTGTCATTCCTTTGTACGCAAGACAACATATATTATATATTATATATAACATATATTGTTTCTGGACAGGGAACCTTCATCAGTTGCGCTTCCCACAATTGAATGTCCTCTCGAACACTTCTTTATGTATTTGATACATTTCGTTAAATTTGAAGACGCGAAAATCCTAGATGTCAGTCTTACATCTCGAGTCTTCAAAATTACTTGTTGTTCGAATTTTTCGATAGATATGTTACTTAATGCTGGTGAGAGACAAGAACCCATGGCCATGCCAAAATCTTGTCGATAAAAGTAATCGACAATTGTTTGTTAAATTGAGAACCTTGTATATATTTTCTGGGTTGCATATTTCAAGGCGATTCTACAAATGTAGCAAACTTGGGTTCGGTAATTAATATTGGCAAAGATACAATAATTTTAAAATCACAAGTTTTATACCTTTTTAGAGTCAGATTCTAAAAATTTGTCAAATTTATGTGTTTAGTACTCAGAGTACTTTCACTAATGCGAATACTTCTGATGGCATTATCCATTAAATTATTGTTAAGTTGCCCCTTCACTTTAAAACGTTTATCTAAAAAATAAAGTATTAATTGATTGTCAGAATAAGATGCGAGCTCAACAAGAAGTATGTAATAATAAATATCCAGAAAGGCTACTCAACTAATTCACAGTAAACCATCTTGCAATACTAATGACCCTAAAAAAGAGTACTGTAGAGGATACAAGTAAATCTATCAATATCCGAGGGCAGTAAATTAAGTTTTATTATCAATGGAAGAAAATCCACACGACAGCGCTAGGCTAATCAGTCCTGATTATGACAGGGAATCAACAATTGGGTTATTGTTGAATGCAATGCAGCGAATTGTCTTCTAAATGTTATTTGTAGCATATTCTTGATTATTTTTATGTGTGCTTGGGAAATAACACCACAATCGAAACAAAAATCTGTATATTCAAGGAATCAAACGTTTCCAGGTCTACTCTGACCTCATTTTTGCATTTGTTTCAATTGTGGTGCTATTTTCCAAAGAACAGATAAAAATTATCAATGCACCGAAATTTACAAAAAAATGCACCAAAAACTCATTTTCCGAAAACAAGATGTGTTGCTTCGACTTTCTCGACTCTGCCATGTTTCTTTCATGTTAACCAAAGAATTGTATGATCCAGCTAAGTATTAATATACGACAGACATGTGTCGCATATGTTCAAAGTTTGATATAACGTGATCCTGTAAAGAAACGTAACAATATGCCCACATTTTTTCGTTTCTGCCAAGCGGAAGAATGAAAGTTGATGTCGAACGTAGTCCACTAAAAAATAGGATAAGGATTATGTATGTTTAAGTAAGATTAAGGAACGATTCCTGTAGATATTGCTACTTGACCATTTTTTGTAGACTACTTTCAGAATATGGAAACCGGGGTTTTTCCATTGTTCCCTCGTAAATTTCTCTTTATTGTATTCAACAATAACACAATTCTTAACGACCTTCGAGGAAGAAGAAAGAAAAAGGAGGATCAAAATCTGTCACCAGCTGACGATCTATAACAAAACAAGACTAACAGACAATGTTAATAATTGCTAAAACCTGGAAAATATACCATGTTTACCTGTAACCACAGCGTTTGCCCGAAATTTAAATTTTAACAATTCCATAAAACTTTTAGATTAAGTCCTGCTCTACTACAGTTAAAAAAATATGAAATATGTTTTAATTGTCAAATAAAATGGTGAACGTACTTAATAATTAATGCATTAAAGAACCCATTACTTTATAAGAAATTTCATATTTTACCAAAACATGAATTAGATAATCCAATAAATATCTTGAGAAGAAAAGTTACATATTCTTTTTGTGTATATGCAAAGAGAACTAAGAATTTGTTTGTTTTAGATGGATTGTGAACATGAAAAGAAAAAGAAAAAATAACAATTTTCATGAACACAAGACTCTCAGAGTTTTTCGTACTTTCATTTTTCTTAATACCATAACTTAAATTGAAGCTTTTTTACTCTTAAAGGAAGCAAAAAAACTTTAGAGCACAATAATATCTAAATGAATCAGAAAAGGCCCTCAAGTTAGCTCCTAAAGAAAGAATTATTTTCAAAATATACGCGAAGTTTGAATGCCTGGATATTGTAAACAAAAAATAAAAGACATATAGGACCAGTTGGGTATACAAAGACCATACCTGAAAAAAGGCAAGAAAATCGAACATGTCCAATAATGTATCCGAAAATTCCGAAACAGCAATTGTTGAAATTTTGCTATAATGAAAAAAAAAATTATCTTCGGTGATTGTTAATCGATTTGGATTTCCATAAACAAAAATAAAAGATCTGTTTACATACTCTACAGAAAAAAAATATTAACAATTAAAAACACATTTTCATCGAAATTTATCCACCATAAAATCTTGGAAAAATGCAAGAAATATCAAAAAAGGGGCTACTAGTTACAACAATATAGAATCTTAGGTTATCAATAGTTTTACTTTGCATAAAATTCTTTTAATTACAGATGAAAAAACCTTTCATTGTGTTCTTTATACGTGAAAAAATATCAAATAGTCTTTTCTTGGTAAGCGTATCAATATGAGCCAAAACTAGCTAAGAAATACCTGTTTTTGACGGTTTAAAAGCTCGTAAAAAAACGAAAAAAAAAAAAATTGAAACGCTCAAATTTTCAGGAAGCTCTATTTTTACAAAGTACATCAACATAAAAAAAAATTAGAGGACCCACTGCGGACGGTTTGGAAAAAAGTAATATTTTGACCCATAATTATGATATGTTTGATTCCAACTTTAGCTATATTCCCTAGAGCACATTTTCAAAAATATTGATGAAATTATGTAGTATCAACACGGAGTGACACCTCTTCAAGCAGAATGTTCGAAGATATCTTAATGAAATTTTCCCAAATAAGTGAATCGGAAGACGAAGACCGACTGAGTTGGCCACCACGTATCTTACGCCAAACGATTTAATAGATCGAATAAGACGAGAAACAAATAGCATTGAGATAGAGCCCATTACCAAATTTCAGCAAGAATTTATTGATTGAAGAAAGGCAGTTACTGTCACTTATTCTGTGCCAGCTTAGTATTACTGTTGTATTTTATTCAAGTATAATGATTTGAAATTATTGTATTTTCAACATTATTATAACTGTTACGATAGATTCATAAAGCATATACAGGCTATGCAATTAAAAAAATTGTCCTTACTCTGAAACGGTTTTCCTGAAAATTGTTTTTTAGCTCAAAATTACTTTATTCCAAAATTTATCTAGTATATATCGGTCATACTCAGTAGGAATTTCCAGAAATTATTCTTTAATTTTTAAATGAGGAGCATATTTTTGTCTAGCAAGGTATGTAAGGAAAATATAAAGGCATTGTAGCGGCCACTGTTGTTCGTTAAATATTGTTGTAGCTTTGAGACTATCGAAACCCGATTCTACTAAAAAATATTGTTTTAAATAAAAACTGAAAATATCTTCTGTTGATACAATGTGGAAATTCGGTATAATGTTAATCTCCAGTTAACATTTTGAGTATTAAATTTATTAATTCTAATGTTCACTGTAAATGAAGTTTACCGAAATAAGAATTTCATTGAGTAAAATCCATCCATTTGTAGTTGCCTTCTTCGTCTCCAGTTAATTATCTGTCTATTCAATCTATCTCCTTTAGTCTAATGTTTTGACCAGCAACTGTCCAATTCTGTCGTGCTATTTGTTCACCAAGTCTTTGTATTTCTTACTTTTTTGTATTTCAATGTTATGTGCGGCTTTTGCCTGTTAATTCATAAAGCAACAGATGCTACAACTATCCTTTACAAAAGAATGTCTTTCTGGTTTGTAGAAGCAATTTTTGTAAAATTATATCGTTGACATTGTACTTTTACTTACACAGTAGCCCAACAAGTCAAACTTATGTCATGAAATAATTTCAATAATAAGGAGTTAAAAAATAAAGGAACATCCTTAAAACTAAAATAAATAAATTAACACTCAAGAGACGCCCTTAACTTGACGACGAAATTATCAAAACTAAAACGTTTCACATTATGTCCTATGTGACATGTAAGCTTTAATCTTGCAAGCATACAAATACAAAATCATTCTGATAAATATTTAGAGCTGCAATTAATAAAACTAGGATTCCTTTATGTAAACCAACTGTCGAATAATCCACATACATCCAACCGAACAATATTACGAGTGTACTAAATGTTTTATTGGAGAAACTTGTAGGCCTCTACATGTACGAATAAACGAACATAAAAATTACATAAGGATATGATAATTTCAATATATAAAATTAGTAAATTCTGTACATATTAAAGAGCAGTAAATTCAGTCAATTGCGTCAGTACCCTCTTCATCATGCCAAACATTTGAATTTTAAATACCCTTTTTGCAATTTCCATTGAAATGCTTGAAGTTTTTGAAATGTACAGATTGTTCTCCAAACGTGGTGAATTCTTCAAAGTATCCATAAAAAATACTGTCTACCTGCACTAGAAAATTTCATTGAAGAGAGTTGTCCATCTAGATTGCATGTACGACACACACTAGGACCAGATAAGCTTACATCATAAAATAATTGCATTAATTGCGAATAACAGGATGAAAAAACATCCTTAAAACAAAAATCAATATGTTAAAATTAAATTGACATTCATTACAGGGCCTTAATATTATTAAACTCTATAAGTTTCACAATGTGTCCTATGTGACGTCTGAGTTCTAATCATTGCACGCATAATCTTCCAGATAAGATACCTACTATCAACATAAAACAATTCAAAAACAGTTACCTGTATTTTCAACAATTCCGTCTTTCTGAAAAACATTTTTAGCACCAACTAACAAAACAAAAGTTCGTTCTTCGTAAACCAATCGTTTGGCAATAAACACCCGCGCAAACTAAAAATATTAGATATAATCGGTATTTTTGTACGTGTTCATTATCTTACTCGTAAATTATTTTCAACTGCGACAATGGCGAATTAAGTGAAATAACGGAATACATATAAATACAATATTTGCATTTTTAAGTCATAGGATAAATAAATAAGACGAAGGTGAATGAATATTATGGCATCCAGCTGTATAATGTTTGTGCAGTGAAAACCGTCGATGATAATGATTTTATTGAGGTTTAATTAGCTTTATTTAGATGGGTATGATCTCAGCTGTGAGTGAGCAAAGCAATAATTATAGAAGGCTCAGGCAGTCCTTTTATGTATGATTTTATTATTTTACTGGATAGCTTTCAAAGACATGTAAATATATATTTCATATCGAATTGAGACCAATAAAGAAAACTGAAAACACAGAAATTTATTTGAATTTGAATGGTTAAAATACCAGTCGATCCTTTACACAATTTTTAACCAAGTTTACTATGAATAACAGATAAGGGAAGTTTGTATCTTAATGAAATATTAAAAATTAATTATGTTAATTTAATTGGGAACTAATTAACAATAAATCAGACAAAAATCCCAAACAAACGTTATGATAATTATCAAAACTCGTAAACTCAAAATCCAACAATAAAACTGGACAAACGCAGTTATGAAATATAAAATTCAACCTATTCAATAAATATAGTAAATTTGATAATTTTTTGTTAATTAACGTAATTTTCTAGTCACTTTTGCGATACCTCTGATGTTTATTCAGAACTAAGGACAAAACTGCAGCAACTGTCCTTCAAGGAATTGAAATTACCAAAAAGACAGTTATATCACTTCTAGCGGTCGTCAGCAAGTTGTTGTTGCTTATAGCACATTACTACTTTTTCGAGAATTTTACTACAATTTGAAAATATGTGTCTAAGTGTTTACTGGGAAATAACACCACACTTTAAAGGAAATTGCGGTATATTCCAGATATTCTAGATCAGACCCCGTTGTCAATGGCTAAGAAACTACGGATTAAAAAGGTACAATTCCAAGATGTAAATTTAAATATTTGACAATGTTTATTATTTGATTTTTGACGTTACTAAGAGAATTTTATTTGTAATATACAGGGTAGCACAGAAATTTCTAAAGATCATACAATCATAAAGTTCCTTTCAAATTGGAAGAATTTGAAAGGGAGATCTTCAGAACTTCATGTGGCGCTCCTAGGTGCGACTTTCTTATAAGATAGTGCATTCGCCAAAAATGCGACCAAAGAACTTTGTTGATTCAGTGTTCCCATTAAAGTCGTAAGGGAAAACCTAGGAAAAACCTTATGAACTATCCCGATATTGGGTTGTTCACAAGGACATGACAATTAGCAATATCTTCCTTAATCATCGGCAACCAGGAACTACTGAATTCTACGGAGGTAGTAGCGATACAATCGTTTTCATTTAACAAAATTAAAGAAGACTCTTTTAGTTTTCTTTTGGTGTTGTGTTCTTCTTTGTGTAATATAACTGAATTTTGAAACTGTATTTTATGACCAAGGTCCCAAGCATGCTCACAAATTTTGGATTTTCAAATTGTCGTTTTTTATGTAATTTTTGTATTCGTTTATTCGAAAATATGTCTTAAACTTTCAATGAACATCTTATTCACTGTCAAAAGTTCACTCGTTCTGATTAATTATTCCATATACTCTACACAGCTACACAAAATGATTAAGGAACAATATAGGAAACAAATAATTAGTCACTTCAGATTTTCAATTTTGGTCCTTATTTCCTCCGAATTGAACTGTGCTCAAGCGTTTTGTAGACCGATGAAAATCAATACATAACATCTAAATTGACGGGTTTGTTGCTATCTTGTGGCCTATAACTTGCCATCATGGTTTCCAACGACTTAGTTCTTAGTTTATGTATAGCATTCAATTTTCTGCTATATGCATACGAAGATACAGCACGTTCAATACAAAAAGAAAATCTCAAAATCTCTCAAAATCACAAAACTATATCAAAAAGACATCTTTAATCAGCTTGTCTACTACTATAGCCAAAAAAGCTTCCCGACTTATGCCTGACTATCCCTGACCATTTTTTCAAATTTCCCTGAACACTGTATTCATTTTAGAGGAAAAAAAGTATAAAATACAGTTTTCAAACATATTCAATCAAGAAATTAAAAAACGGTAAATGATAGTTTAGCGTTAGCAATTAACAGAGCAACAAACAAAAATATTTTTTTGTATGCCTAAGACTACACATGCTCTATATTTCCCTCCTTTAGTTGTAAAGAGTTTTTAACTTTTCCAATTTCAGGAATTATTTTTCTCTTTGTACTTCAACTGTTAATTAGTGTTCAGTTTTGCCTTGTTTTCTTTTGTTCTGACATCTTTTTTCAGTTTTGGTTAAAATTTTCTCAATGCCTTTTTCGTGAGCTTCTTACACAAGCAATTATAGGTTTTGTGGTTGTAAATTCTGAGGACCACCTGGTAAAAATGCTTTAACACTCTGGTTTAAGTGTTAGACTAGAACATATATGAATTATTACCCTGGGAAATTTTGGGAAGTAAATTTCAAATTTTTTATGATTTTCTAAATGACATCTTGATTTTACTGCCTTTCCCTTCTTGCCTAGGGACGTTAATATACCACTAAAGCATCGAACCCGGTATGGCAAGGGGTATCGAAATAAAAATATCTATACCGGTATCGGTAGTTGTATCGAAACAAAGGTATCAATACTGGTATCGAAAGAAGGTGTAGAAACCAATTTAGCTGCTGGAGAACCCTAAAATCCGAATCCGGGAAAGTATGAATTTAGCAGGGGTGAATGCCACCAGAGTATCGAAATCACGAACAAGTATCGATACTATCGAAACATAAATACCCATATGGGTATTCAAGAATCACAAGGAAAGTATCGATACTGGTATCATATCAGTAGTATCAGAACGTCTCTGAAATATATTCCTTGGCCATACGAATTGATAACTTATTATTTAAGTTGCAAAATATATACTCACTGACAAAGAAATCCCAACACCCAGAAGGAGATGTTTAAATTTAGGCTTGCTTTGGTAAAACAAAGCTGCTACAGTACGGAGTACATGATTAAAATTTAGTAAAGTTTGGTGAATGTTTTTCCAACGAAACTGTTTTTTATCAATTAATATTGTACTCGTTTTTTGCATTTTTCTTTGATTTGTCAAAAATCAGCCAGCTAAGTGAATTTGAGAGAGGTTGAATTATTGGTTTATGCGAGGTGGGTTTTTCACTTCGAGAAATCCCTAACAGCACGAACAGAAAGAAATCCAACTACTGTTATGAGATGTTGTCAAGCATGGCTTAAAAATACCAAAAATCGGAGAAGAGTAGGCAGCGGACATCGAAGGGGCACAAATGAAGTTCAAGATCGACGTCTAACACTTATGGCCTTTAGAGACCGATTTTCGATAACTCGAAATTTGGTCTTAAGTGTCCGAACGGTTTACCTCCGTATATGGTCTTTTGGACTGCGGGATTATCGACCCCATCTTGTGCTACATCTGACCACTCTGACTCTGATGAATCTCGATTCTGCTGGGGTGGACATGATGACCGAAGAAGGGTTAAACGACGTCGAGGAGAAAGACGTCAACCTCTATTTGATATTGACATGTAAACCGATCAGTAGCGTTATATGGTATGGGATGCTATTGCGGAAGTTCTAAGAAACGAAATACAGGTAGCTTGGAATAGTATTCCTCAAGAAGAAATAGACCACCTTATTGAACCAATGCCAAGACAAGACAAAATTTAAACTCCTTGGTGTTTTTAAATTTTATTCATGTATCCTTACTATTGCATCTTTATTTTACTAATCCAAAAATGACTAGTATCATCATATACACCAACAATCTGAAAGAAAATAAATAAAGGAAATGTAAATTTCAGATGTATACCTGTGAAATTTGGACGTGCAGATACAGTTTTCCATAACAATAACACTTGGTACGTAGAATTCAAATAAATGGAAAAACAGAATTGGTTACACCAATGTCCGATAGAATATATGTTAATACTACTTTCAAAGATATTTAACACAACGGTTATTGACAATAATCAAAACTAGAAGAAAAATAAGGTTATTAAAACAATCAACATTTCTCCAAATAGATTCATGAGACATCTCTTACCAAAAATCGCTAGCAAGCCCAATAAATACAAAACGAAAAACAGTAATAATAGGGGAATACCAAACAAATCTAATATTACCAGATAATTGGCAATTGTATATGACGCCGTATTCCTTGCGTCATATAAATAATTCCCTTTTCCCATGATATATGGAACAAATAAGGGTTCGCTTTCATTTTTCTTCCCACTACGAGACGCAATCGTGATGCGGTTTGCGTTAACTATTGTTCATCAAATATTCAGACGGCAAATACTTATCCATTATTGAATAATTGTTAATGATTGTGGTGAGGTCCTTTGATGATTTGCCATCATAGAAAAATGAAGGTAATTGGGCTCTCGTACATCTATAATTGATTACATTGTTTATTAATGCCATTATGAAACGAGGGATGCCGGTAGAGATTAATGCTACTAACGCATGAAGAATTTCTTGTAGTTTTACAATCCCTGTTCAACTATGACGGAAGATGTGTCCGTAAAACTCGTAAAAGAAGTGGATAGAGCAAATAATGATATGAAAGGTGGCGCGGCAAGGTACCAGGCAATGATGGAATAACACCTAAATAAAAAATAAAATATATATTCGCACTGATTAAGAAATAGAAATATTCCAGCACTTTAGTAGAGTGTTGCGTAGCATCGATTTGTAAAAATAGTAATCAAGAGAAATACAAAAATGCTGACAGAAAAAAGTATCTAAAGGCAATACAAAAGACTATAAATACCCTAAAATATTCCGCCAACCGGTTTTACTGGGTAAATACTTTTACATATTTCAACTTAAGCCACTCTATGGCTGAGTTTCAGTCTTTTATTGCCCAAACTTCATAAAAAAATTATAAAAAAGCCTTCTATAAAATTCAAAAACTAAATATACCCTGGTCTCGGGAATTTAAAATGACATTGAAAAAAGTGCTCTAATACATTTTCTATTGCATATTTACCTAGCCCACATAACTAAATATAATATAAACTGATAATGTATTGAAAGGTGATTTGGATACGAATTTTATTACACATTTTCATCTGGTAATTTTCCCCTACATTTTTAGATATTTTTGTAAAAAACATTTTAACATCATCCTTCAGGAGTTAAATTTTTTGAGATTTAATATGAAGAGCTAGGACGTATTTGAAGTGTTTGCGATTTTTGACATTTGATATTGTGGTTTTCCCGTTTTTCATTCTAGATTTTTTGACACTTGTTGACAATGAAATTTTGACAGTGACAATATTTTGAAAATACCAAGAAAGACTCAACAAAACGATTGACAACGACTCCAGAGTCAGAGTTGAAACGTCTCCAAACAGATAAGTATAACATTATACATACCATACACTATTTATATACAGGACCACTGGTTGATCATTTTAAGACATCTCTTTCTCCAGAATAACTGTGAGGAAGAATTTCTGTACGGACAGCCAGTAATCCGGGCAATTTTAGGAAATTGCCTGACTACACTTTGTTCTCCAAATACGATTTTAAATACTTATCTGTTGCAGGAAAAAAATTTGAGGAGAAAAAACCCCAATGAACAGACAAAATAATATTTTACATTTGTTACATTTTTGTCGTTTTTAACACTTTTGACATTGCCTTCTAAATGTTATTTGTGGCATATTCTTGATTAATTTTTCCGTTATGACTTTAATGGGATCACTGAAATAAAAGAATTCTTTGATCACATTTTTGGCGAATGCGGTATCTTATATCAAAGTCTTACTTAGGAACGTCAATTATAAATTTTAAAGACAACTGTTTCAAGTTCTTCCAACTTTAAAGATGTTTAATAACATGACATGATCTATAGAATTTTTGTGCTACCTGTATATCTAGAAACAACAAATTTTTCTTATGACAACTTAAATGTCATATATCAAACTTTCATTTTGAATTTTATATTTTCAATACATGTTAAAGCCATAGAAAACGAGATGAGGGTAGACCTGGAAACGTTTGGTTCCTTGAATATACAAATTTTTGTTTTGATTGTGGTGTTATTTCCCAAGAACACATAAAAATACTTTTCGCATTGTTGCCGCTTTGTATTTTTGACATTTTAGACATTATTGAAATTTGTGCAATTTGTGAATATTTGGCGTTTTTGACGGTTTCATATTTGAATTTTTTCACACTGATAGTGACGATGATACTTTAAGTTATTTCTGTTACTTTTGGCATTTTTCACCTTTTTTACATTTTTATTTTTTTAGATTTTCACTTTTAAAGTTTTTGACAGGTTTTGACAATTTTTATATTTTTTTGATGTTTAACGTTTATTTAACATTGGGGGGTTTAAGATATTTTTAAAAATCTTCAGATATATTTTTGACAGATTCTAATATTTTTGAGTTTTCACCTACGATTCATTTGATAGTAAACACGTTTCAGTTCCCAGCGTCTCCCATAAATTCAATATTGGCAAAATGAGGAATAATGTCTCTACTTATTTAAAGAAAAGACCCAATTTATTAATTATCATGTAATGAATAAATACGCAGCATGTATACTCCTGCCTCATTTTCTGTTCTCTAAAAATTACTGAAACCCATTCCCCTTATTTAGTAATGGAATTTTGACAAAATGGCACAACAAATCTCCAATAATTTAAAGAATCAATATTTCAATTCTCATAAATGTATTATTTTCGGTTCCCGAGTAACGTATTTTTCTTTAAAAAAATTCATACCAGTATTACTATCTATTTCGGAGATATTGAATTCTCTCTAAAACAGTGGTGACGATTTCGTGCTATCAATATTTAAATTCTTGAAAAACGAAAAAACATGTATTACTTAACTTACTATTAATTCAGATAATTACTTCAGGTTCCCGAAAACCAGTAATTTTATTCATAAAACATTTCTATACCTGCCCTCCATGAGAATATAGATTTTTTTCAAAATCATAAAAGTTGTTTATAATTGCTTAGGGAGAAGATTATTATTTGGTTTAGAATATATTAATTTTAAGTACAAACAAACAAAATATAGCCTATGATAATCGCGGTTAGAGCAGCTTGCTATTAGTAATAGAATTTTAAAATTCGGTTTCCTACTTCAAGAAATTACCCCTACATACAAACAAACAAACAAACAAATTTTACCTCTTTATATATTAGTATTAAAAATAATTAAACTGTTCTAAATTAAACAAACGGGAGTTGCCATAACATTAAAAAAAACAATGAATAAATGAAACAATGGTAATAAAACTGTAATTAATATATTTTTTAAAGTTATTAAAATTAGCATTTTAATAATAATTCTCATAAAAAGGTTGTACACTAATTAAAAACTAAGTTATATCTCAGAAATCAATGTTTTACTTGATACCTATACATAGATATACGACATGTAATCACACATAACAAATATAACTTCAGTGCTCTGCATACGCAACTGTAACGTACTACAGCTTAGTGTCATGACCATCGAAGTCAAACACTCTTTTCGGCGTCATTCGGTAAGTGCCCGTAGAGTAACATGAGAGAGAAACAGAGAGAAAATTTCTGCTTATACAATAGTAGGTCCACGAATTATCTTTCACAAAAATAATGACATAGTTGTGACATTCTCCCAACTAATTTAGAAACTTTCATGAAAGCTAGTCTTATTTTTTCACCATTTCAGAGCATATGCAGTATTTCCATAAAAAAGTTGTAAGATATGGGAAGTAAATAAAGAACAATGCAAATGCTAAAAACGATGTATTTAAGAACATTTAATTAGATTAAATTAATTATAATTTTAATATTATGGCTTCTATTTTGTATTTAGAAAATAAAATGCAAATTTTATCTAGCTCTCAAAGTTAAGTTTTGGAAACATCACAATTTGAAATTATCAATTCTTAGAATTAAGGCAGAGGGGATAGGCGTGAGATTCATGGTTTTCGGGGTCCTTTGTTCTCCTGCTGGTGTGCTTTTGAAATATCTTCTCAAGTAAAGTTGTTTTATTCTCTTTACTTTCTTTTGTAATGGCGCACTTTCCTTCGCCCTTGTTAGTATTGCTTAAGCCACCTTTGCCGTTCGTCAACGAATTTTCAAACTGTTTGGTAAAGCATTCCAATACTTTCCTGTGTTCTCTTTCTGAGTCCTGCTTTTCTTTCAGTTTATTATTAGGATTCGCGATTTTTTCTCTGTGTGCTCATTATTGCTGCTCATTTGCCTCTCTTTTACGGCGTTCTTTTTCATCCGCTACATGTGTTTTAGCCTGTACTGTCTTTTCATCGCGCTACTTTTGGTGGTATACTTCATATTCCCAGTACACACTGCACCCAGTTTAGAGAAGCTTCCTTATCATGGGGACGAAGTCTGGCTGAATAATTAGGCTAGATTCGGGTATAATCGCTGCTTTGACTCCGAGAAGTCTCTCTCAGCATCAGCGTTACATGGGCGGTGGGTAAAGTAGCCCTTCTTCTTTCTCAACCTGTATTCGTGTACTGCTGAACACAGGTGTTTTCTATATGTTTCCATTCATTTCTTTCTTTTGATAATCCTGGTCTATTTTTGGCAGCTATGTTTTCCTCATCGTCAATCCACTTTTTTGCGGTCTTCTTACGAATCTTTTAGTTTCATGCAATTTCCAAATTGTTCACCTGTGCCCATGTTTCTGAGTTTTTGGCACCTTGTCTCTCAGACTGATTCCCAGCATGAGCCGTTCCATCAGTCTTTGGGTAACCTACCCTTATTGTTCCGTCTGTTTTCCTTGTCAAGGCCATCGTTTCCAATCCATATGTAGTCACTGGTAATGAATTTGCATATACATTAGGCTTAGGATTAGGTATATCCTGGATTTTTAATACAAAAGATGCCCATGAACGTTGAATCCCTCATGTTAATTCGGCTGTTACATGTATTAGGATACGTTCTCTAGGGAGAAGTTGTACGATGGAAATATCATTTTGCTTGATGCTCATTATTTTGGTCTTATGACTGGTGCGTTTTGAGCTCCATTTTCTACGATTTTTCGTCTAAATATTTTGCATGACTGGCCCTAACAATGAGGAGAGGTTTCCTGACAATACTACTGTATTCAAACATATGTTAGTACTTTGGAAATGTTAGGAAACCTCTCCTCATTGTTGGGTCCAGTCATGCAAAATATTTTCCACTTGTTCTATGATCTATCCTATTTTTGGGGTCCAAAGTTGATACTGCAAACTCCAGGAGTGGCCACTCAATCTTCAGCACATCTTCGTCGACACCTAGGTCCACGAACAGCATCTTGTGAACAAAAGTCATACTGCGTGGGCTGCCGAGATCCATGACATGTACAGGCTTAAGGTATCTCAAGTGTTTCCAGTCAGCCAGAAAATATTATTTGTACAACAAATTTACTACAGATTTAAAACAGCTAAAGCCAAATCAAATGTAGAAGACCATATATTGAAAGAGACCGTAGAAGCGGATCGAGGTAGATATTTGTCCCCTATTCTAACTGAAACCTCTATATGTACCATTACTGAGCTCTGAAAAAGTGACAACAGAGACCAAATTCTGAGAAAATAGTGAGAAACGTGACATCATTTTAAAATGGTGACTCACTGGGAAACTGTTTTATGCATAATGGTTCTCTCATGTCTTCTTATCCATCTCACTATCATATTGGATTTTTTCTGGACTGAGAGGTGCAGTAATACTGCAAGTTCTCTCAAAATCGTGTATGATAGTGTTGTACTGTTTATCATAATATCAAATAAACTAATATCATCATATTAATTCCCTCGATGATTCCCCGTTCAAAAAACAAAATGTGTTCGTCGATGATTTTCTCTAACAGATTAAGACATCCGATTCGCTGAAGATACAAAACGCTGCGAGGGCGCTAATCCTGCAGACGGTTAAATGAAGCACGCACGTCTCACTGTTTAACTGTTCACCTATCTGATCAATCCTTAATACCGCGCTTAATGCCCTTTCCGACACTACTTATCAATCGGTAGTGGACTAATGGGATTAGTTTTATTCTCTCTCGGTTTTAACTGCTCAGCCTGTCCAACTGTGAAGGTAAAATCCGTTGTAAGCTCGAATAGTACATCGCAAATTCTTGGGTAGGGTGAACTTTATGCGACGAACTTTGCTAATTAATTTACCGATGAACACTGTAACCAAATTGTATATGGTGATTCGAAAAGAAAGTAAGAGAGACAATTGAATGTTTGACTGCTTATACTTTTATTCTGAAATGCAAACTTATTTTTATGAATTTTGTAAAGTGCTGTGAGGTTTTCCAAAAAAATTAAAAATATATATTGTGCTATCCTTTAGAAAGTGATTGAGTACAAAGATTTGATATCATAAGGAAAAAAATGTTTTAGAAATCGACTATGTGAGATATATATTGCAACAAACAAACAAATATAAGATCGTTGTTGATTCTATTATCCAATAACAATGTTGCACTTGTACTGAATTGTAAGAACGAAGCCACCTACAGATAATTGTCAGTTTCAACAAAGGGAGTTAATTAGATAAACGATCTGATCCAAGTATATTATTCTGGAAGTCTACTCATATAGTCTACACACTTTGTATGCATGCTAAAGAGTTCTGCCGCTATGGTTCTATTTAGTAGAAAATTGGGTTTCGTTCATCAGATTTCCTCCATAATCCTATCCATGATAATATTGGAATTATTATTTAGAATTTGTGGGACTTTCACAAATTTAAAAGCAATAGAAATTCTTAACATTATTCGTACCAAAGAGGATTATCGTTTGTAGTGTGGAGGTGTGGAGTCTTTATCATACTACCCACAAAAACAGGCAAAGGACAATGCACCTTTTTATGGATTTTTTTTGATATTTTGGTATGTTGTAGAACTTGATGTTCTGACAAAAAGAGTCCATGGGCTCAAACAGATTATATGACTAGTTTTTGAGATACAGTATGGTAAATTTCGAAAAGGCCGCATTTTTAGTATCAGGTTTTGCATGATAGAAATATTTTATTTCCCGTTATTGGAGAAATCGGGATTCCTACATCATTGGACAAATAATTCACAAAACACTTGCATAAATTTTTGTGGATTACAGGGTATTAAAAAAAACGTAACATGTTTTATTACAACGTTGAAAACATAGGAAGATGTTATTGCACAATTAACATATATTTAAAAAAATTATTTCTTGGATGAGCTTCATATAATATATAGTGTGTGCCATAAATATAGCTAGAGACGGCATATATATAGTCACACTGAATAAACCATTCGTGCTGCAACTTTTATCTGATGTTAACCAATTATAGAATCGGTCCCTCTATACTTAAACCCTTATTGCAAAAACTGTAGATATTAAAAAAAATAGTTTTTATACCACCTGTAGTTTAAAATTCTCTTCGTCAACTTTGTATGTTATTAAATTTTAGTAATATTTAGTACTCACATTGTATAATGTATGAACACGTCCAAGAATTAATTTCTTTAACATTATATTAATTGAGCAATTAGATCTTATTATGTATTCAACGTTTTAATAAGAAAATGAATTTTCTAAAAAACATGTTACTCTATTGAAAACACTCTGTAATCAAAAATAATTAGTAATATTTTTTTGTGCAATATTTAGGTCAAAGAGCCGCCGAGGCTAGACTAGAATTCTTCGAGAAAGTCATTAACGTCAGACGTACAATATTTCGGAATCCCAGAAATATTGGAAGAATGTCGCTTCCACGAATTATCGGATAAATTCTCGTCACAATAATATGAAAATTTAATGCAAGTTGCCATTTTGTGTGGCATTCTTTCTAATTTCTGCGGTATGTCAAGTCTCCAATTTAATATATCACAAAAAGAGATTTAGAGTGTTTATTAGAACGAAAAGCAAATTTTATGCAGGTTTTGTATATTACTTGGATGTTATATTGGTTTATTTCTTATTTATTATTGATTTTCTATAAAAGAAATGATCTTAAGATATTACCTGGGCCCTGTTGTTTTACACAGAGGGACTGAATTGGTTGGTCATTTCAAGATCGAAGCAGTGTGTAGTGTCGGTTGCTCAGTCGTGTCTTCTCGAAAACGAATGAAACTTAAAGTTATGCATTGCATTCCCTTCCTTATTTATTTTCATAAGTGTAAGTGTGGGCCTCCGTTAAGAAAATTTCACTTCAATAATAAAGAAAACTTAAATATGGTAAATGGCAACTACATGATTTCCTTCATGGGTTAATTATGGTCATAAATATACAGGGGCTAATCAACTAACACACACATAGTTTTGCAGTTTCATCCTTTGGTAGCAGTAGTTACAGAGACGCACATTCCGCCTGATGTTAAAGAGAATGAGATAGGACAAGTTCATATATTTTTCGTATAGTAAACTTATAAGGGTCGTTCCTTTTCTTAAAATTCATACCATAGGCTAACAAGTTTTATACTATATTTACTCTCTTAGTGAAGATATTAAATACGTTTTTTTGCACTAATTGTCCTGTAATTGTAATAGTTTTTTACCATTTACCATATAATGCCTTTTTTGGTGAAATCAAAAGTTCTCGATATATAGGACTCAAATCTGAATTTCTTAACTTTTTTTAAAGCAATTTGTGAAATCATTCAAGCAAACGCAGTAATCTTCAATGGGATGCATTAAAGTCAGCCAGATATTTACAGCGTTAGTGCCATTGTCAGTTTAGCTATTACTACTTTGTAACAGAGTTCCAAAAAAGAGGAGGTTATAAATTTCTCGACGTCATTTTTTATGTATTTTCAAACAGCTTAAGCAATTTACAAGGTGGTATGCGAAAAGGTACCACATAATTTTCTATAATGTAATATTTATCGTTCTCCAGAAAATTGAAAAATAAGTAAGGAAGGAACTGCGGTACAATGACTTCACTGATTTCTATAAAATGGCTCACTCGATTTGATTATTTCAAATTGTATTATACACTGATACATTCCGTTTTGATTCAGGGTGTTTGTAATGGTTTGAAGCCAGTTCATTTTTAACCACTCAAATATTTCAAAAATTCCTATTTTATGTTAAAACCGACTCATGAACATCATAAAAACAATAGCTATTACTGTAAATGGTCCCACTCGCATCGTTCTTCTCTGCCGTTTTTAACCGATGTTTAAAAATGTGGGAAGAAAGCACGTTGACTGATAAGTTCACACACAATAGTTTTGGTTTGCACCAGAAATGACTGATAAAGTTCAATAAACACTAATAGAAAGTCCTCTGTTCTAGTGTCTAATATCAGAAAATTTTCTAACCAATAAACAACAAAACAATAAAAAAGTGAAAATACTGAACGTCACTATCGCTGAAAAATGCCCGACCAATAAAGCGAGTCCATACACATCGTGTTTACCCAAACTGTTGGTACGACAATTGCCAAAATTTTAGATCGACGTGCATCAAAATGCAAAATGACGTTCTTGTTAATACACCTCGTTTTTATGACATTTTTACCCCAAGATTTTTAACAGTCGCTCAGTGGGGCCGAATTCGAAAAAGCTGGCCAAAAGGGGAAAAATAAAGTTTACGATCTGGTAATTTTTAGTGGTGGGTCAGGTGGGGGATGAGTCCGAGGGTCAAATTCTTGGCATCAGTGGGCCCTAGCCCTTATACCTGATTTTGTACAGTACTTGAAAGGGAGCCCTCCATCGAGCTCGACGCGTCGTGCAGTAAGTGACTATTTCAACGCTATATTGAACAGGACGCCAAAACTTTACAAGTCAACCGATTCCAATTGTTACGAATGGAATCAAAAGCTGAATGTGAGTAGAAAATCCTTGTGTAACTGAAAATTATTAATAATAGTTCATGCGATACTCGTAATAATAAATGAATCAATTGTACGAAAATTAACGGTAAATTAGAACTGAATTGTAAAAACGTAGAGAAAAGTTGATAAGTTCCACAGTGTTCCACAAGCTGACCCATCACATGCTGTAGATGGATGTATTATTGAATGGAAAACATTAAAAATGGCTGCGCGTGTGTCATCGATACGAGTTCTTACAATGTAAAACAGTTTTCTGAATTTTGTACATTAAGGACGTGGAATGTCTTTCATGAATTGAATCTTCTTGAATTTTTCTGCGATCTTTATTGTACACTGAACTCTCGATCTCGTCTCGGTCGAGTTGCGGAGCGCTATATCGATAGGTTCGTTCCTTCAACCGTTTGTCGACCGATCGGCAATTGATTAATGCATTGGTACATGAACCGTTTATTGCGCAACTCGATGCATGTACCAGTCGGTGGCTGCACCACCGATCCTACCCTGAAGCCGGTGATCAAAATTAACGAACATTAACTGGTTGCGTATCAATCACCGTGTCACTTGGAACACAAAACTGAACCGTTCACTAAACGGTTATTGTTTTGAAGGAACGCTATTTTTTTGTGCGCAGGTACGCGACCGTTGTGTATCGGTTATCTAGGCTGAAGGAACGAACCTTATATATGCCTGTCAGTTATAAGGCCAAACCCCAGAGGGGTGAGAATATTGGAGAGTTTAATGTAGTGAGTTTTTTCTTCTCAAATAATATTATATAATAATAGTAACGAGGTTGAATATGGAATTATCCATGTATATAGATACTATATTTTCCAATTTTAGAATTTGTCGCTGATAAACGTGGAGGATGTGGCTTAACAAGGGAGGAAATTTTTTCGATCGTGAAAGGTCACCTGAGTGGAGAAATGCCTGAAACGTAAGCAGCGATCGAAAATTTCTTGTCCACAAAATTGCAACGCCCCTTCGCTCTATCAGACAATGAAAAAACTGCCTTCCGCAAATTGTTGCACCTCTTCAATGAAACGTTGCAGCATCAAGACATGTAGACAGATTTCTGCAACAACATTCTAAGTGGTTGAGCGTGTCTGTTTCTTTTGAAGAATCAGAACAATATTCAGAAAAATCCGCAAATTTGGGTCGGCTTTCTTCAGAATTGAGTCTAGTGACCGGACAAAAGGATGAAGACTGAAGAATTACGCACAAGATATAGTACGGACGAATCAACGTATTTAATAGATGAATCAACTGAGAGTGTGAATCATGTGATTCTTCAGATGACGATCTCTGAACTTTTAATCAAATGATTGTATGTTTAACATATGGATATATTTTGTACATTCTATATAAACGTGATTCATGTCAAATGCGCTACTTTGATTTTATTTCCAATTTTGACTTCGTATTCATAATTAGCGACCCCGAAAAGGGAGTAGGGTCCTTAAAGAATACACAGTATTATTTAAAGAATACACAGTATTATTTACTCTGGCATTCCATTTCTCTGATTCTGTTCTTCTTTGATTCGTCCAAAATGTCCAATTAAATCGCTTCGATTCATATACTAAAATTGTAAATCAGAACAAACTAGCATGTATTCTGCCCAAGAATAATCCACAAAAAAAAATAGTTGGTGAGGAAAAGCCGAAAATCAAATCTTACGGAAAACAAATTACAAGGCAAATTCTGGGTACAATAACGTAATTCGAATATTTAACATCATTGAAACTAATCATCGAATTAGAAAATTATATCTGTCTTAAGTTAATTTTTCATAAAAAGACAAAAAAATACTATTTTTTACTTTTTTACAGATGGAAACAGTACTGATTACATTTCGCTTTACATTTTCCACTTTGATCTATTTCTAGCACAGTTTCCATATATTTGATCATAATTAGTACTATAATTTAGTTTGTTCCTAAAAACTGAATGCTGATATTTATGCCAAAAAAAACAAAAATGTTAAAACAGCAAAAATGTTAAAAGAGCAGAAATGTTGAAACAGCACAAATGTTAAATCGGCAATTTAAGTACCCTGTTATATTATATATATTCGGTTTTTGAAACTTGTTGGTACCTACAGGAACAAACACTTTTTCAGGATAGCTTATAAAGCGGCACTACACTACTTGTATAAAATTTTACTATAAAATGAAATAAAAATTAAGAAAAAGTGAAAAAGTTTATTAAAGTCGGTTATTATTTACTAGGGGTTGACGTCACACAACCACGTGACCATTGTAATTACAGAATATGCGTTTTTAGCGAATTTGTTGAAACTTTAAAAATCATTTTAAACCATAACAAAATATGAAAAATTTGTTTACATTATAATAACGTAAAAAATGATTATTGTGGAATGTAAGCCGATATATAACGAAATACATGCATTTAACTGCACTAGATATGAGAAATGTATATAATATATAATAAATCTAAATAAATTAATAATTTTACGCACAATACTTTGAAAATATATTTTCTAGTATGACACTTTCAGTTGGTTCAGAACACAAACAGATTTTGAGGCTACGAAATAATTATAAAACGAAGATCAAATAGTATCAAATTATAATATATCATCCTCGTATATTCAGCCAAACTCAATAAATCCCTATCAGTGAATGAACAATAAACAAACAATATTTAAATCAGGGAACTTACCTTTCGTTTGTCGAACTGACTCAAAAACTCATCATGTCTTTGTTTTTGGTACAAAGACCTCGCCAGAACCCCTCTCGGCCTAAATGAAATTGTGGGACTCACGTTACCGGCTTCCAAAACACCATTGCAATCGCAATTGTCAGTAAAACACTGCATGCTGCTCATTGCAAACAAACACACCAAGTTCATCAATCTAAAGCAGTGTCAGTTAAAACAATTCTTCGTAATTTAACAGTAATTTAACATAACGTTAATCAACAACAACAATCTGTTACGAAAGATAGGTTATGTGAATGTTTCTCGGGCTATACACACTCGTTGCACATTTTAATTGAATGTTTTAAGGTGATATGTTCACTATTAGCCACCACGCACCGTGTTTCCGTTCAAATAATTAGTCTAAACGTTCTTTTAATCGAAATTAGTCTCCTTTTTGACACTTGCAGTAAACAAAAACAAAGCTCTTTGCCGGAGAGTAGTTGGCGTTGGCGACACTGTAGCGCGTAATCATATGTTTTGTAGCGCGAAGGTTTGAAAATGGGTCAATAATCTGATCGTGTCGGGCCGTGAGTTGTGTTCGGGGCCTGGCGTTGGTGTATACCAGGAGCGCACAAAACCGTCCAAACCAGTTTGAAATTTTGAATTACTCTAATGAATTTGTTAATGAGAATAGTTGCATTTTTATCACTTATTGCATGATTACTTGATTATCGTAAATCTAGTTGTATCCACTAAAGTCGATCATGGGAATCAAGTGCTTTTCAAATATTTATCTTAATATATAAAAGTCAGGTGTCTCAGTGTTCATTCACGCAAATTTCCAAACCGCACAACCGATGTCAATGAAATTTTGTAGCTGAACAAAGTGACACAAAACATATGAGTACACAACTAAAATACAACTAGTGATATTGTTGGGGACTCCCAGATTACTAAAGCCGATATGCAGCGATTTACCGGTTATAACTTTAGTTCTACCCTGGGTTGACAGTAGTTATACTTTGACATTTTTCTTTTCAACACTGAAGTAGAACCAAAACTCTTTCGCTAGAATGCAATTTGGTTCAATCAGAAAACGTCAAAATCATATGTTAAATTGTTTTGTTTTTGTTTATTTAAAATGTGTTACACATAAATAATCTTATTTAAGTGGTTCTTTAGTGGTACTTAAATGATTTTTGCAAAAACTAATCAAAATGTATTGTTGAATGTATACGTAAACATGTACAATGGTAAATACCTAACCTCGAGACTTCCGGGAAAATGGCGGGACGGCCCACACGTGTAAATAGCTAGTTAAGTTTAAAAAGTAGATTAAAGAAGTTAGAATTAAAGTTTAACAAGAAATATTATTAGAAATCAGTGATTAAGCAACTGCAAAGTGGTAATTATCCTTATGAAAAATGCTAGTTTAAGACAGTGAACGTTGCCTACTTAGAGACGCTTTTACAAGTGAGAGACGCTCAAGAAGTGAAAATAGCTTATAAGTGAATTAGTAATATAGGGACGTTAGATAAGAGGGAGAAGGGATAGGAAGAAAGAAGAGTTTAGTTAAGTCGGAAGTCCAGGAGTGGCCGTCCCGGAAGAATAAGTTTTTTATTTGATTTTATATTGAAATTGCTAATATAGAGGAGGATGGGTTATCCCAGACGCATTTAATTATACACCTCTTCTAACTCGAGGCTGGCTAAATGCTTATTGGCGAAGGCCACAAACCAACCAACCAACCAACCAACAACATAACCTACACTTCCGGGAAAATGGCGGGACGGCCCACACGTGTAAATAGCTAGTTAAGTTTAAAAAGTAGATTAAAGAAGTTAGAATTAAAGTTTAACAAGAAATAGTATTAGAAATCAGTGATTAAGAAAAATGCTAGTTTAAGACAGTGAACGTTGCCTACTTAGAGACGCTTTTACAAGTGAGAGACGCTCAAGAAGTGAAAATAGCTTATAAGTGAATTAGTAATATAGGGACGTTAGATAAGAGGGAGAAGGGATAGGAAGAAAGAAGAGTTTAGTTAAGTCGGAAGTCCAGGAGTGGCCGTCCCGGAAGAATAAGTTTTTTATTTGATTTTATATTGAAATTGCTAATATAGAGGAGGATGGGTTATCCCAGACGCATTTAATTATGCACCTCTTCTAACTCGAGGCTGGCTAAATGCTTATTGGCGAAGGCCACAAACCAACCAACCAACCACCAATACCTAACCTCAAATGTCATTTAAGGAAGAGACAGATATTTCAAACAATGACGTAAGAAAGGGCTCATTTGTGACGTCATTGGTATTAACCAAATCCACTAGAATGTATTTGGTTCAAACCATTTAGGAACAATTATAACCGGTAGATCGTTGCAAATGGCCTTACATCTGGCCAATTCTCATCACATTTGCTAAAGATAGAATGATATTGAAATGCTGAATATTGTGCCTCAAGTAGGATATTATACAGGGTGGTCGAAATATAGGGTAAAATACATTTGTAGGATATTTTAATATGGGGCGAACTGTTTGTATAGTCATAAAATGTTGTTCAAAAATGTAGTTGTATTTAATTTAATAGAGAAGTTAAAAAAATATTACAACAGTTCAATATAGGGTGGGGAAAAATGATACTTGCTTAGGTGTCACAAATTATTACAAATATTTTTTATAAGGTGGCCTATAAAGAGTTTGCATATACATACCTACATGTTTGAAAAATTATGACGAAGTAGAATTTTACCTATACACAGTGTTTCAAAAAATATCAGAAAATAAATATTATCTAGTGCAGCTCATAACCAGTTGCATATATAGGATGAGTGCACCATGAACAGCAGAACATACCGCGCGGTTAAAAAAAACGCGAAGTGCCGCTGTAGTTATGCAAGATGTTTAAACAAAATTTCGAAAAGAAGGACATATAAGTTGGCCTATAATCAGCACAAATATATTTGGTTAAAATATAGGATGAAGTGAAGTTGTGATTAGACAAGGTGGCCTAAAAAATGTTGAACAAAATTGTTGTATACGGTAGTCCGAAAGAAGTTGCAGTTATGTGAAATTCATTAAAAAGTGGAATTGTAGTTACATAGGGTGGTTCTTAAAAAGTTATGTAGGATAGCTCATTCGTTGCAGAAGCCAGCTCTTTATGTAGTTTTCAAAGTTTTAATTACATTATAATAAAATACTGGATCATATATATTAATGTGTGATTTTAATAAGTAAACAATCTAAGTGTATAAAATTATTGGCCGATAGATGTAAAAACCAGACTAACATTAATGATTTTACTTTACAAAATATATGTCATTTTGATTGATGGTACGTCTGTTAATTTGAATATCCAAAGAACACTATTTGTTTGTCATATTTTTATTTCACTTTTATGGACAGTCCTCAATTAAAACCTGCAAATTCGAAACACATATGGAGTAAATAATGGTGAGAAGAAAATTCAATAATATAATTATAACATGTAGTGATTGCGATCAAATTTTTCATACCGAGAGTGAGAATGAGAGAAGTAGAAGAGGGGGAAGGCCTATACCCCTCCCCGTCCCTCTCTGGGAGAAGAGAAGGACAGACAGAAACAGAGAGAGAGAGAGAGAGAGAGAGAGAGAGAGAGAGAGAGAGAGAGAGAGATTAACTAGTTTAGAGAAAATTGTCTGCTTGTTATCATCAGTACAATTGACACAAAACTAGGTTGACGTTACGATTAAACTAAAACCAAACATTGCATAGTTTGAGTTCTATTCTTCAAGATAGGGATACCATGAAGAAGAGTAGCCCATTTTCTAACATACATGGATCAGGGAGTAACGGAAACTGAGGACTAAATTAAGAACAGAGAAGGTCTCTCCCCAGATAACAAACCACTGGAGTCAATTGAGGCTGCAGTCAGGAACAATAAGGATAAGTCCATAGAACTAGATAATGATTTAATAAAAAACAAATTGTAAAAATTGGAAACAATCTAAGTTAATATTATAACTCTCAATAAATGAAGGTGGACCCCATCTTATAGACCTAAATGTCTGCTCGACACACTGAGTTATAATCGAAAACAGTTATAAAAATATAGCAAAATGGTGGAATGTCAAACAGCCTGATTTTTAACAGTAATAATCTACTCCCATGTCCATTCACTACATTGAAATGCGTTGGGACCCACCTCATGGAATATGCGTTACAAAAAATTGCTACAAATGAGAAAGCCAATAGATACTACCACTCTAGCCGTTGCTGAGGATCTGGTATTGCATGTGAAAGACATAAATGAGAAGTGTAATTGAGAACTAATTGAAGGCTATCTCACTCAAACACTTTAATCTGAACCAGTACTTCAACGGGGAACAAAAATATGAATGGTCAGTAATACAAATCAAAATGGATACTAGATTCACGCTGTAAAAAGTATTAAATGCTTTTGGATTTATTCTGACCACCAAGAAAAAGCGGAGAGAAGAAGAATGTTACACGAGTCTGATATGGCTGAGTTACAAATTCACAAGTTAAAAAAATTAATGTACTCACTAGTCCAATCCACCTTACTGTATGGAAAGTCAGTTTGGTGCTCGGTAACGAAAAATCAAAAATCCAAAAATATGGTTAAGAAACTGTAAGCCGTGTTTTGGAAAATTGCAGATTGTAGAACCATTTCTTACGAGGCGGACATGCTGACAGGAATAATAAAATCTATATATTTAATAAAATTAAAAGGAATATATCGCCCTAGCAAGAGGATTGAAGACCAACTAAGAAATACATAAGCAATAGAACTTAAATAGAAAACAGGATCGGGAAGCACAGTGTCGCCAGAAAACGTTATAAACCTTACATCTACTTATTTAATAGAATTGTAGGTATTACTAGTCTTATCCTAGGGTATTTCTTATTTAGGTTTGGGACTACTAATAGGGAAACAAACTTCAATAATTTAGTCTTTATTAAATTACAATTCATTGTTTTCATATCAGCCGATCTCACAAAATAAATTTCATGGATATATACCTTAAGTTTTTCTTTTGTGATCGAATACGATTCAAAAGCTGTTGAATTAGTTAAATAAGTTTGACCAAACTCCAAAGTATTATAAATCCTGTGGCATCTATAGATATCTATTCCTTGCAAAAGTTGTATAATACTGCCGCTTGTTCAGAAACCTCATTAAAAAGAAAAAACGAAACATCGAAGTTTCCATCTTTATAAACTTTAATTTTTGAGCATTCTCGTCATTTCGCCTATGGGAATTTTTTCACAATAAAAACTTCACTCATTTCCGAAGTTGTCTTATTACACAAACTTTAATTTCTCGATAAAGAATTTTCAGAAGTTTTAAAATTTCCTGGAAGTTTCTTTACTTTTCCCGTTAATTTCTTATGAGTTGGCATGGGAACAAAGACGTGAGGACGACAGTGTTTAATAAACACTTTGTTGACTGGAAATAATAAGAAAAGTTAACCGATATGAAAATGTTGTCATTGTTGTCTAACTCATTACGAAACAAATTTTTCTCTATTTAAATATTGACAAGTATTATATAATATTTCTAGAGTGTTTTATGATACGCAAAAAAAATTAAAATAGTAAATTTATATCGCCATGTGAGTTAAATACTAAAGCTACAAATATTTAATTTTTATAAAACTATCTAAGTGAGTTTTGTTTAATGTTTTGTGTCACTGTATATTGAAAATAGTTTATATACGCCATATAAACCTTTTTTATAAGAGGCTACAAATGCATTTCAATGATGGCGTCTGGGCAACAACATGGATTTTATGAGTTGTTAATAAGAGAATTATTTAAAATTAATATATTTGTCTTATTAACGAGTTCTCTGAAATTGCTTACCTATTTGAATAATTTTTAAATCTGGCTTATTACTGTCTTTTCTTTAAATAGAGATATTATAGCCAAATCGGAGTCACTAACAAAAGTGGCATACGTCTCCTTTTTGAATTTCTTTTATTTGTTTTTTTAGTTGTTGGTTTGAACCTGTCAGATGACAGATCTACTTCAGGGATGCCCCTCTGCCCATGTGAGCCATGGTCGTTCGCAAATAAATTACTTAAAAAGAAGAGGAGTTAAAGAAAATTTGCTGGGATATCATTCAGTTATGCGAGATAAGCCGAAAAGGTGAAGGCTGAATAACATTGAAATATCGACACACTGTACTACTCTCGAGAACACAATACAAACGTAGGATGCTTAGGATCAACAAAAAAAAATTATAGTTCTGAAAGGAATATGTTGCCGCTTCATATACCTGACTCAAACTACACAGTATTAGTTCATGGTTTCTATGACTGCATTACACGAAACATTAACACATTTCAAGGTACTACGCGGAAACAGCGATAAAGTCGGAGCAATCGGAACCAATCCTTGGTAAAACCGGGAACAGAAAGTAATGAGGGGAAACTCTGATAAACTTCCTTTTGAAGAACAAGCTATACCTTATGAACAGCTCGGGTAAGGTCTGACAGCCAAACGAAAAACCAACAAAATTTTATTCAAGCACAAAAAATCAATTGTCAGCGACAGTGTTTGACAAAATATCTTCCGGCAGGGTCAGTAAATACAATCACAAAGAATGAAAGGGAGCTAGTGATAAACACAAAAACAAAGAGAATGTGGAAAACCACGGAAAACTCAAGATATTAATCAGCTAAATCACTTAATAACAAGGGGATTCAGGGCCAAGAGCACACTATTACTTCTCACACCAGATTAGTAATAGAAAATAGAATGGAAATAAACCCCAGTACGACAAGAAATTGAAGCTATAGATAAAGAGATCTCGAGAAATATCCGGAAATACATAAGGCGGTACAATAATCAGCAGCATACTTACAGGATACAATCTAACAAAAAAGCGGACCAACGTTGGGCAGAATAGAATAGTGGTAGAATTTCACGCATGACGAAACACAGTATACCAGAAAAGATAGGAACAAAAGGAATGGCAAACAAGGGTTGGAATAAAAAATGACTTAGAAATAAATGAATAATGGAAAAACACCTGGAGATAATGGTATAGTTGTTAAGTTAATCAAGATAGGAGGAAAAGTCCTTATTGAGAAGATTGAAAACTTAATTCATTTTCGACATTGTAATCCGAACCGAACGGAAATAATGTCTCAATACAAGAGGCAGAACTTACGGAAATCCATAGCTATAGAATAGTAGAAGCCATCTCTTCCATTTATGCAAACTCTTTACCAAAATATCCACTTACAGATAGAGAATAAATTGTACCTGTACCAATCAACAGAAGAAGTGAGATTGTGTGTGCCTTTTGGTACCAACAATTACATTTAACTTTAAAAATTATAGTACAGATAGCATAAAAGACAGCCGATCATTTGTTGTTGTGAAGTCTGGATTATGTTATATACTCCCTTGTAACTATACAAAAAAAAAACAATACATTCCCATTGGAGAGATGTTCCGGACAAATACGTAGTGCTCAATCAACTTGCACAAGAAACAAAAGCAAAACAAACTTTTTGACCAACTTAGTCACCGGTGAAAAAATGAGATTAATAACAATATGTAGGTGAAGAAACCTTGTTCACCAATGAGATAACCAGAAGCGAGACATACAAAGAAGAATTCATCTAGGATGGACAGCACATGTTGAAATCTTTATGAGACTTAAGATGAAAATATACAATTAATGTGTGTTCCCAGTTGGAACATTAGTTTCGAAATACTAACACTCACTGAAAACAGCATGAGTGAGCTAAGAATGACACAAAGAAAAATGGATATTAATGTTAGGAATTATAGACCGAGAGATCTGAATTCGAAGTTCAATCACGATTTTCTGAGTCGTGCCTTCTGGGGTACGGAAAGGTTCTATGAGGAACTTGCAATTCATGGAAAATCTAGAGTTTTCTAGGGAATTTTCCTGTGATAATTTGATTTTCCAAACAAAAAAAAGTAGGTGCTGCGCCGATTTTCTCAGTACTGCCATGTTAATAAAACGATAGGTTACCATTGATTATATCCTGCAATTTTTTTGCAGGAAGGTAGTACTGGGTCTAAGGGTTGAAATCGATATATGAACATTTAGGGAAAATGTTTAATTCCTGAATGAGTTTTTGAGTCCTGTCAACTATAATAATAAAAAAAAATATCTTAAAATGATCCAAAAAAAATTGGCATATCGCCTGCTAGGGACATTTCTGGAAAAACAGAATAAAGATGACAATTTTTCGCACAATTTTCCAAGTGAAAAGTCATTTATCGCGTCATGCCAATTTTTTTAGTCATTTCGATATAAATATATTTGATTAATTTAGTTGGCAGGACTCAGACAATCATTCAAAATTAATAATTTTTCTTACCTTAGTCTCATTACTACCCTCATGGCAAAAAAAATTTCTTGGTAAAATCGATGGTAACCTAGCAACATCTACTTTTTTGGTTGGAAAATCTAATTTCGCAGGAAAATCTAGGATTTTTCCGTCAATCGTCAGCAGCTCATAAAACCTTTCAATACTCCAGAAGGCAGGACTCAAAAAATCGTTGTTGAACTTCTAATTCAGATCTCATGGTATATTAAATCTGTGGACCTCATAGCGTAAATAAATGACCCCCGTGAAGATGAGGGACGCTAGGGCTGACCACTGACGCTATGGGTGGACGGCATATGAAGAATAGAATACAACTGGATGCGACTTGAGCAACACAGGTGGAGTTGGAAGTTTGTGGAGGCCGCTTTGTCCAACAGTGAATGAATAGTGACCAATCATTTATACTTCAAAGCAGTACTATCAGTTCACTGCATCTGCTAAGCTCGGTTTCAATTCCTACTCATAAACCGTCCATCTCTTATTTAAAATCCCCATCTACACTGCCTTTTGAGTAGCCCAGACAGTCAGCTGTTCCTTGTAACATCTGCTTCAGTACTATATAAAATTCCACAGTGCCTAATCAATTTGAGGAATACAGTGGCTTAGTATGAAAGCATTCGTCTAATCACAGGTTGCAGCTCTATTTTGGAAATCTGGGGTTAAAATTAAACTTTATATATTTTCAGAGTTTCAAGTGGTTCCATCTTAACTAATTTTTTTTCTCCTCATAAAGTAATTTTGATTGCATATATTATGTAACATGTTTTATTAAATGGTTCATTTAATAATTATAAAAGCCAACGCCAACTGTAATAATATTCCTTACATTTGGCTACTTGGTATGCGTCTATTAGATACGCGCAAGAAGTCTCATTAAAATAAATCGCCAAGCACAGTTTCAAGGTTCCCCCACATCTCCTCCTTGAAATTCCAATTAAAAAACCTCATTTATACTCGAACAGAAATTACATGATGCAATTTAAAAAGCCGAAAACCCTTAGCGGATTCGCACCCCTAAGTTAGGGATATGTTTCGGTCCAAATTTCTTTGAAGTTAGCGCCACCTAATAAAGTATCACGCGCACGAATAATTTTTATACGATTTAAAGATTTCGCGTGTTTAAACGTTTTCTTGAAATTAATTCCCTCGTTTTAATTGGATTTTTTTGTTTGTGTATAAATTTCAGATTAAAATTTAATTCAAATTACGAGACGATTCGTTGTCCGTTTCTTCCACTGGGCGACAAAAATCTCATTTTCTCAATGTTCAATTTAAATTATTCGATTGTACGGAAATAAAAGAAATTTAAAGGGGGGCAGGCATTTCTTGTAATCAGAGTAAGAACGATAAATTGGTTACTGACTTAAGGGCCACGTGAAATTGCTATGGTATTGGGGTTAATGGAAAAATAGCACTCAGAACGAGTCAACTTGAAAAATAAATTTCCAATGCGTTTTCACAAATATTTCCGTTAGTAAAATTATATCGCGAATTTCAAAATGAGCTATCTGGGATCTAAAATTCACGTAACTAAAGCAACGAAAAAGTTTGGAGCAGTTAGCCTCTTAGATCTATGCATTTATTTGGCCAAAGAGGGTAAAGCTTTATAGCTACATATCCATGATCGGGTTTTAAGTACAAATTAAATTGTCTTATTTTAATATGAATTATATTTGTGTATCTATATGTCTGTCTATAGCATGGAATCTCCCCAAATCGGATGAATAGATTTTCAATGAAGATACCTTAATCGAGAGTAGTGCAAAATCAATTATCAATAATCGATTAATCGGTTATTAAAATAATCGACCGCGATCGATTACAATTTGAATAATCGACAACGATTGATTCTCAAAATAACATGCTACCGATTTCTTTGTTTTGTTTTTCTTGATCGTTGTTTAGCATGGCACCCTGTCGCCCTGTCTGAATCTCCTTTATAAATATCCCCTTTATTATATTGTGTAATATTTCCTAATTCAAATTTACACCAGTTTGTAGAGAAAAATTGAACTCATTTTCGAACAGAAAATTCAACAGTAATTCGTTGACCATGTCAGTAACAGTATATAGAGATTAATTGCTAAGAATTTAATAGCAAACTTGTAGAAATAAATTATTTAAATAATAAAAAACCAGCAAAATACGAATTTCTTTTGTTTTCTGCTTATGTAATGAAAATTAATGAAAGATTTCTAATTGTCTTCTAAACATTGTTTGTGGCATATTCTTGATTACTTTTATGTTTTTTTGGGCAATAACACCACAATAGAAATAAAACGACGTATATTGCAGAAATAACGAACGTTTCAAAGTCTATTCTGACTTCGTTGTCAATGGCTTTATATTTATTGATGTAGATTGCAAAATGAAAATTTCATTTATGACATTTAAAATTGACATTAGAAAATTTGTTGTTTTTGGATATACAGGTAGCACAAAATATTCTAAAGATCATGAATTATAGTTAACCAGCTTTTAAATTAGAAGAATTTGAAAGAGTTTTCTTTAGAATTTATAAGTGGCGTTCCTAGTTCCTAGGTACGACTTTGTTATAACATAGCGCATTCGCCAAAAATGCGGTCAAAGAATTCTATTGTTTCAATGATCCCATTAATGTCATAAGGGAAAACCTAGGAAAAACCTTATGAACTATCCCGATATTGGGTTGTTCAAAAGGAGGTTACCAATAATAATTTCTTCCTTAATTGTTGGTAACCAGATACGATTAAATTCTACAGAAGTAGAAGTGATACAATCGTCTTCATTCAAAAGAATTAAGGCAGGCTCTTTTATTTTTCGTTTTGTGTTATGTTGTTCTTTGTGAAGTGAGTTGAGTTGAATTGTCAAATTGTATTTTATGGCCTAGGTCCCAAGAATTTTTGATTTTTCAAATTGTCGTTTCTTTATGTAATTCTTGTGTTCATTTATTCGTACGTTTAATGGTCTCAAATTTATTGCATTCGCAAGGAATCTTAAATATGCAGTTTTTTGAGTTCTGGGTTTTGTTTGTTGGTTTTGTTTTCGATATTAAAGATTTCAGTGTATTTCTTGTTTGGAATGTAGTTTTAACATTAAATCTGTTGCCCACTCTTTTCAATTTTTCTGACAAACCCTGTATATATGGTATAGGTGTAACTGTAATGTTGTTGTCTTGAGTAGTAATAGTGTTAAAAGAAGTTCTGGGTTGATTCGGAAGGTTTGTTTTCTGTTGAAGTCTGTTTAACTCTTTGTTGATAAATTTTGTGGGGTAATTGTTTCCAGTGAGAACATTCTTTATAATTATTTTTTCTTTGTTGAATTTATTATCATCAGAACAGTTGGTCTTTGCTCTATCATATGATGACTTAATGACATCTTTCTTTACTGTATTCAGATGATTTGAATTGAAACATACAAACAGATACCTAAATTGCAATTCAAATCATCCGAATACAGTAAAGAAAGGTGTCATAAGGTCATTATATGATAGAGCAAAGAACAACAAAAGAAAAAATAATTATAAAGAATGTTCTCACTGGAAACAATTACCCCACAAAATTTATCAACAAATATTTAAACAGACTTGAACAGAAAACAAACCTTCCTAATCAACCCAGAACTTCTCTTAACACTACTACTACTCAAGACAACAACATTACAGTTACAACTATACCATATATACAGGGTCTGTCAGAAAGATTGAAAAGAGTGGGCAACAGATTTAATGTTAAAACAACATTCCAAACAAGAAATACACTGAAATCTTTGATATCAAAAACAAAACCAACAAACAAAACCCAGAACTCAAGAAACTGCATATATAAGATTCCTTGCGAATGCAATAAACTTATATTGGAGAAACATCCAGACCATTAAACGTACGAATAAATGATCACAAGAATTACATAAAGAAACGACAATTTGAAAAATCAAAAATTTGTCAACATTCTTGGGACCTAGGCCATAAAATACAATTTGACAATTTAACTATACTTCACAAAGAACAACATAACACAAACGAAAAATAAAAGAGTCTGCATTAATTCTTTTGAAAGGAGACGATTGTATCGCTTCTACTTCTGTATAATTTAATCGTATCTGGTTACCGACAATTCAGGAAGAAATTATTAATGGTAGCCTCCTTTTGAACAACCCAATATCGGGATAGTTCATAAGGTTTTTCCTAGGTTTTTCCTTATGACGTTAATGGGATCACTGAAACAATAGAATTCTTTGATCCCATTTTTGACGAATGCGCTATCTTATAACAAAGTCGTACCTAGGAACGCCACTTATAAATTCTAAAGACAACTATTTCAAATTCTTATAATTTGAAAGCTGGTTAACTATAATTCGTGATCTTTAGAATTTTTTGTGCTACCTGTATATCTAAAAACAACAAATTTTCTAATGTCAATTTTAAATGTCAAATGAAATTTTCATTTTGCAATCTACATCAATAAATATAAAGCCATTGACAACGAAGTCAGAATAGACTTTGAAACGTTGGGTATTCCTGCAATATACGTCGTTTTATTTCTATTGTGGTGTTATTGCCCAAAAAACATAAAAGTAATTAATGAAGGAATCGTAATGCCATCCACAGAAAAGTTGTAGAGAATCAGAAATACTTCTTAGTCAGGATAATGATCAATCTTGAGCGGATCATTTTTCATCAAGAAAATCTGGTTTGTATTGTTTGTTTCAAGAATTTTGTATTGAAGTTTGAAGGTTAAGCATTTGTTTCCCTCGTTAAAATAAAGGAGTATTAATTAGACAACAGGTGTATAATTGAATCCACGGGATCGGTAGCAATTGGTGTTATAAAAGGGATAATAAATTGTTAATGGTGAATACAAGATCCCAAGAAAAAATAGATAAGCCAGGCGGAGAGATATTGAATAAGTTTAGTGCTAAATTAGAAGAGCCCATGAAGACCCAACAGAAAGAACAAGCACTATTGGAAGACAAAAGACAAACAGATCAAGAGCAATTAATTAAATTATTGGACGATAAAAGACAAAAAGAACAGGAATTACTCGAAGAGAAAAGGCATCGTGAACAAGAACAATTGGTAAAGTTGTTAGATGATAAAAGACAAAAAGAAGAAGGCCAATTATTGGAAGTTGAACAAGAACAATTCCAACAATTAGTGCATCTAATAAAAAGCGCAAATGAACTCATTTACAGTAAAATAACAGAAATGAGAAGTGAAGTTAATAATAAAATTCATTCAAATAGTAAAAGATTCTGTTCAAATGCAAGTTAATTGTGTTAGGATAAACCACAAAATGAAATTCATGATTTACGAAATGAAGTTCACAAGATGCATGGGTAGTGCTTGTGAAAAAGAATGGTACCACTAGATTTTGTGTCGACTACAAGAAACTAAATGATGTTACCAAGAAAGACAGTTATCTGCTTCCCCGTATAGACGACATAGTCACGACTTTATCAGGATTTACTTGGTTGTCAACTTAGGACCTAAAAAGTGGCAAGTTGGTCTTCACGAAGCTGATAAAGAGAAGACACCAACAAAGGACTATTTCAGTTTACTGTCATGCCTTTTGGTTTATGCAATACCCCTGCCACATTGAAATTGAAAGGGTCATGAAATTTGTATTGAGTGGATTTACCTGCAAAATTTTCCTTGTTTATGTAGACGACATCTTAGTTATGGGCAACACATTTGACGATCATCTAAAAGATGTATGGGAAGTATTCGACAGAATTAAAAATGCTAACCTTCGTCTCAATCCAAAGCAATGTTACCTGTTCCAGAAGGTTCTTGGGGTCACATCGTATCAGAGACAGGAATACGAACAAATGATGACAAGGTGGAAGTAATTCGTAATTGGCCTGTTCCCAAAGATAAGCAAGAACTACAGTGGTTCTTGGGACTTTGTTCTTACTACATACGATTTGAGGAAGGAATTGCTACCATTGCCGCTCCATACATAAGCAGACAGCAGAAAAAGAGTCGATACATTGGAACCAGGTGTGCGACGATGCATTCAAGAGATTGAAAGCAGCCCTGTGTTCGAGCCCTATTCTAGATTTCCCAAGACAACAAGACAAGTTTATTCTCGACACAGATGCCAGCAATAAAGCGATTGGCGCTGTTTTATCTTTACTACGGTCGAGGATTGTCTAAACCAGAGAAGAACTACAAAAGAATTATTGGCAATAATCCGAGATGTTGATCATTTCCACAAATACCGTAATGGTGGCGAAATTCTCATAAGAACTGACCATGCGGCATTCAAATGGTTCCTTAATATGAAGACACCAGAAGCACAGTTCGACAGGTGGTCGAAAAACTACAACAACGAAGGGAAAATCACCTTTATGGGATGGACCCTACGAGTTTGACCATCTCGATCGTCTGGCCACGTATCGAGGAGATGCATCTTATCGGGACGAGACGAGCAGAACTAAAGAGGGGGCAGTGTTATGGAAAGTTATAACGTCGGCCGGGGGTGGACCCTGTATATATCATCTAAGTTTAACTGTCAGTTCGGAAAACATAATAATTCGATATTAACGCAATAGAGTAATATCAAGGACTATCGACTGTAAAAATTGAATATAAATAGATGTTCTGTGAGCGATAGATAGTTAGTGTTGTCATAAGTTCACTGGAGTATCATTCGTAATAAATTATATGCTCTAAGTGTAAATTGTGTTTGGTGTTGTATGTTTTAAGAATTTTGTATTGAAATTTGAAGGTTAAGGACTTGTTTTCATGGTTAAAATAAAGGAATATTATTTGGACAACAGGTGTATAATTGAACCCACGAGATCCGTAGCAATATCTCATAATATCTCCGCCTTGTGATATCCCTGTTCGGTCTATATTCACCTGTAGGATTCTTCTTGTGTTGTGGTCGTTCATATGCTTCTCACTTGGCCACTATTAATATGAGTTTTTTCTTACATGTGATAGTTTCCTTATTTCTTTGGCTTTTACGAAAAGCTTATCAGCATCTTATACGCTTCTTCATTTTTCTATACAGTATTCTTCATTTTTCTGTAGAGTAATAAGAACTTCTCGCTCTCTCGTGCTTTTTGCAGTTCCCTATAGGCTTGAGCACGTCATAAACGTCCCCATTTTGACTTTTGGCAGTTGTATATAGTGTTATCCTATAATTTGAATTTTGTCTTATCATCTTTCTCAAATAACAATTGTCTACTTTTATTACGCACTGCCATCTTCTTATGAAGGCCCATATCTTTTTCAAATTCTCTGTAAATTTTCCATCAACGTTACTCATTTTGATATCTGAATTTAACTTTCATTTGCTTTTTAAGTGTTTTCTGGATGCGGGTGTACAAGTTATACTATATAACATTGTAATTTTATAGTAATTAGTTTCTGGACAGTCTTAGTACATTTGGAATCTTCAGGCTCTACAACTATAATTTTTGCGATTGTTTCACGCGTCAGACGACTTGTACAAATTGTAGAAATTTGTTTATAACAAAACTACTCAAATCTTTACATTGCTATACTGGATATGTACCGGTACATGAATTCTTATGAACTAACAATATAACCCATATCTAAACAGAAAAATAACTCAGACTTTTTTCAATTACTCTCAATTTATATTTCGATTTTAAAAGTGGTAGCTCTTCGGCGCCGTGGTAAATTACACTAAATTAAAACAATTTCCCCTGAGATAGTGTTTTTATCGGTTGGTTCACAATCAACGCATTGTTTAAGTATATTCACGCTTCGTTCTCAATTAAGGACAATTTTTTCACGATGAATTATTGACCAAACATCTGACCGTTTATCTTCCATTAACTAGTCACCATAAAAGGCAACGTATTCAAAGTGTGCCGATATTAAAAATATAAAATATGGGTAATATCTTCGAAGCCATTAGCAATAATAACGTCTTGTGTGCCTTTGTCATTGCGCCGTTTGTGCAAGCGGTACGCCATGTCGACTTGTGGTGCACGTTTGAAAATAGAAGATTTATTTCGATCAATTGCACATTGAAGTTTTTACAAACGTAACAAACCATTTACAGTAATTACAATGCGTGTATAGGATTCCGGAATGATGAGCGGGCACACAGGTAATTATAGTTGGAGTTTTTGTTGATTGCTGATCGACGCTTGATTGATCTATAGTTTTACGGGTAGGCATTCGGTCATAGATCACGTTGATCGCGATCGGTGCGATCATAATTCGTTGATTGGGGCTGGGCTGCGTGAAGAAGAAAATATTAATGGCTTGAGAATTTGTAGATCAAATATGATTGCAAGGATTCGTAATTCGTTGCTATTTCAAGACAGGTGTGGAATACTTTTGTTACTTCTCGTTTTAAAACTTAGTGAGAATTGACAAATTATCAAATCCAACGAAGTATTATAAATTTTAATCTGCTTTTATTAAGTTCACTTGTAGGTAAATAATTATAGAAACAAATCTAGGAAATGAATTTATGACGCTTCCGCTATTTATAATACCTTCATTATTATTTACAAGGAGCATTTTTGCAATCCTAACTAATAATTGTAGTCTGTTCAATTGTTTAATGCCGCCTAAATGTCAACCCTCTATATTTCAAATGTTCCAAGGATCAAGACCAGAATACGACAATAGGTGAAAGAAATTTTGTGAAGGGTACACTAGTTACCGCCAAGAAGATGAAAATTTTATCAATAAAATGTTAGTTTGTGGTGAAACTGTGATAACCAACAACGGAATCCTTAACAGGAAAAAATTCCATTATTACTTCCAAAGTTTACAGGAAAAATAAAGTAAAAATGCAAATATAAATTTTGGCGGACAACGTATAGAAATAAATGAAAAATTCAAATTGTTTCAAGTGCATCATGTAATATATTAAATGAATGGACTTGTTATTAAGAATAGAACTTATTTTTATTCATATTGTTAAATTGATTTATTTAAAATACATTAAGAAATTATGCAAAAATGAACTCATTCCTCCTCTTTATCTCTAAAACCTCCAAACCTACTAAGTCTTAAAGGTTTTTTTAAATGGAACTATAAGGCCTCTCCTGAAGTTTACAGGAAGAATGAAGACAAATATGGTAAATCAAATAATGATATCGTTATGGGGAATATAAGTATATTTTTTGCATTGTCAAAATAATTTCTTTAAAATATAAATAATAAATTAAAATAAGCGAAAATTTTAAAATTAAATGAAATATTTTTTTCCAAAATAATACTTAATAATGAAAGTATATTTTACTTGTATTATTAAAACGTTACAAATATATTAAGCAATATAGTTAAAATTAAAATTAAAAAAAATGAGAGCAGATTCGAGAATTATATTAATATTTAAAAAAAAATAAGCTCCTCATGTAGCAGATTAAATGAAAAAATTGCTTGTGCGAAACAAAATTGTATATTTTTATAATCTTAAAATCTATAGTTTAATTGTACCAACTTACTTTAGAGTGCCAAAATAAGATGAGATGTTACTTATGTTTATAAAATAATGATTATTTGTTTGAACACTTTTTGAAATTAAATCTGCTTTTTGTAAATTAGAATCGTTTTTCGTTACAGGGCTTTTAGACTATTATATATTAGGTTACATTGTTCTCATATTCAGTCTTTGTTATAGCTTTATTTATTTAATTCGATGCTAACTTAAGATTACTATCGTTTTGAGACTTTACAAGTTTTTGAACGCAAGACGGTATATCGTTTCTAGTTGAGAACCTTTATCAGTTGTATACCCTCAAAAGAAGAACTTTCATCAGTTGCACTACCCTCAAAATCCCGAAATGTCGAAAAATTATTCAAGTAGTTAAAAAACGTGCTGATCTAATCTAATTGCTTTGAAAGATTTAATTTAGCTTCAAAATTCTAATGCATAATTTCTTACCTGCCAATCACGTGATGACAGTATTAAAGTAGCATTATAGCAAGACAGAGGTATCATATATACGTGCGACACTTTTTACAAGTTTCTATAGTGACTATTTGAACAGTTAATTTAAATCATCACCTCCCAGACACGCTGTGTCTAAACAGGACCAAAAATTCAAGAACCCAAGGGTAAAACTTTCCATTTGAGATGTCCAACAATGCCACCAACGGTTTGAAGGAATGAGGTGGATCGCCTTTTCAAGCTATTACGGAATATATTACTGCCAACTACAAAATCTGTGAAGACAACGTAGCACCTTTTAGTCAGGCGTCCCTACAGAAGTTTTGGTGCATTGGGTTCTTTCAAATTTCAGCATCGGCGAAACCGGCCAGCGGCGAAATAAATCTGGAATTAGAAGTAGAGCAAAGAAATTAGTTGCAAAGCAAGCAGCTTTCAGCGATAAAACCATAACGACATAGAATTCGTTGGCTGCGGGAGCATCAAAAAAACGTCAAAAAAGACTACAGCTGCAATCAAGCCTAAGAAAAGACTTCAACCCCGAAATCCACACCATCGACAACATCATCGGCATCATCATCTGTTTCACTTGCAAAGTGAAATTTCTATATAAAAAAAGAAGTAAGAGCGGCCCTATTAAAAAAAAAATCTAAACCGAAAACTGCAAAATCTTCGGCATCTCCTAAGGCGAAAAGAGCAGCTTCTCTCAAAATATAGAAATAATTAGAGAACAATCTCATTGACATTATCTTCCAAAACGGTCCTTTTCAGGGCTATAAAATAATACCTTCCTAAGGAATTCGATTTAGCAGTAATATTTATTATTTTATCGCGAAATAAATTTCGACATCCAGGAGTTTCAGGAAAATCTAGCTCAAAGAGACTCCAAATCGGGAGTCATACTGTGTGTAACGCCGTTTTCCTGTGATTCCTAGGATAGAAATCATCTGAAAACATACGTAAGTTTACTAAAACCTGTCAAAGAAATTACGATACTAACTTTTCCAGATTTTTCAATCCATTGAACGCAAGACAATATATTGTATCTAGTCGAAAACCTCCATCAGTTGCACTCCCTTCAATTGATTAAATTCTCCAATAACTATTTATGTATATAGTACTTATAACTGAATTTAATATTTTATCGCGAAATGAATTCCGACATCCAAGAGTTTCAGGAAAACCTAGCTCACAGAGACTCCAAATCGGGATTCGTACTGTGTATAACGCCGTTTACCTGTGATTCTTAAAATAGAAATCACACGAAAAAATTCATAAGCTTACTAAAATCTGTCAAAGAGATTACGACACTAACTTTTCGATTTTCAATATATTGTTTCTACTCGAGAACCTTCATCAGTTGCGCTCCCCTCAACTGATATTCCTGCAACTCCTGGATGTCGGAATTAATTTCTCCATAAAATATTAAATTCAGTTATATGTACTATATATATATATATATATATATATATATATATATATATATATATATATATATATATATAAATAATTATTCGAGAATTTAACCAGTTGAGGGAAGGGCAACTAATGAACGTTCTCGACTAGAAACAATATATCTATTGTCTTGCGTTCAATGGATTGAAAACTCTCGAAAAGTAAGTATAGTCATATTTACATGGAATAATTATAGATAGATTCTTAGAAAATATACGGGTAGTAGTATCTCTGGTTAAAGATGGTTACTTACAGATTTTTGCGCATACCATAAATATTATTAGAACAATCGCTATCTATCGATCCTAAAAATCTAAAAAATTATGCAACACGTTGTATTACGAACGACAATTTCTCCAAACTATTAATTCGTTTGATCGACCTTAAAACTAAATCAATTTAGATGCAATCTGGTTCTGAATGCTACAGCATCGACCTGCTATTGTGTTTGGATATTTAAACATTCCTATAATATTACTCGAGAAATTTTATAATGATGCTACCAGTGAAAGCATGTATTAAAATTCTTCTTGTTTCCCTGTCGATTCCGCAAAAACTATAATGAAAATTACTATTCGTGAATTTGTAATCGTGTCAAGAACATTCGATAGAAATATTAAATGATAAGGTACATGCAGATGCATTAGACGAACCTCACTTTGTGGAAATATTAGCCAGGGGCTAACGTCGTAATCATATTCATCAGAAAATTTTTCGTGAGAGGTCCGGGAGATTGTATGGTGAAAATTATTTCTGTTTTTGCTGCAAGTTATATCATTAAGACCAATATTTATTTCATTTAATAATCGTTTGCTGACGGATATTTTGAATATTTCTTGAGAAGTTTTGCGAATATAAAATTTTTCAGTATTCAATTAAATGAAATTATTTATTCTTATAATTGAAATTCTCTAAGGCACCCCAAGCTATGTTTTAGTACTTTGTGTATTGATGCCCATATTCTTGAATAATGTGATTGTTCTTCATCATTAATCAAAATCAAGTTATTTACATCCATATTTCTACCAAACCTAGACTATAACATTTAACTCTGAAGTCGGTATTTTTTTAGAACTAATGTGATTTACAAATCTCCTAAAACTAGTGAAGTAGTTATTTGGACACAATCGAATAGTGATACTAACTTTTCTAAATTTTTCAATCCATTGAGCACAAGACAATATATTGGTTGGAATCAAGAACCGTCTTCAGTTGCGCTCCCAATCTGGAGTCCCTGAGAGCTAGTTTTCCTGAAACTCCTAGATGTCCCAACATGACAACAACAACATAATATGCCTAGATTAGTAGAAATTTAACACTCGTTCCAAAAATTAGATATTAGTGGAGTTCTTCAGTCGACTTTCAACATATATCTCTCGAAATAAACAGGCTTGTACAAGTTCGTTAGCATTTGGTTTAATGACCAATCACGACAATCTTTTAAAATTAGGCTACTAACAGAACTTTTTACGTAAGTACCTGCTGGTCTGGAGAAATTTTTGTCCATTTATATCCTTAGAAGATCAGAGGTACGCTAGTAAAGGAAGCCCCAGTTTGTAGCCTGTTAAACTGTATAAGTGTAGTATTAACTTTTTTATACAGACTTCTTGAATTTGCATAAATATTTTAAAATTATACCTCTTGGAATTGTTGGGAGTTTGGTGCAACCGTTAAACAGCATTGTTGGAAGGAATGAAAATTATTTAATTTAATTTCATAACTAATGTACCAGTGTCTCCAAGTCTTATTTATCGTTATTAAGAAATGAAAGATTTCTTTAAGTACAAATACAAGACCTTACATTTCGAACTGCAATCTTCCAAACAGAAGGATTTCAAGAAAATACCAATCTTGCGATTATGTCTGAAGATGCCGCCGAAAACAAGTGGGGTATTTTATATAGAATGTGTATAAAGAATAAAACAGATATGTCTTATGGATATAAATCTTTGCGTTCAAAATCTGTAAGTTCTCAAACAGCTAGTAACATAATAGAGCATTATGCATCAACATAGATTCAGAATAAAACAATAAATAAATAAAAATACCCTGAAACTAGTATTGGAAGACTAAAATAATTTGATTAAGTGCAAGTTGGACTCATATACTGAGGGTTCCGTACCATTTTTGAGATTTGATACATTATAGATAAATCAAATAATACATTTTTTTAATACTCCCCTTTCAGATAAGCAGGGAATAAGTGGATTTTCTTATATTTCTTCTTAATATTTCTTAAACTAACAGTTTTACGTTTATAAATTATTAAATCCTTTAAACAAATTATTTGAAAATTACAAATAAAATAAAAGGTCTAATTATTTTAAAATATGAAAAAAATATATTTGTGATCCTCAGAATGAGTCTTTCATTTGATATACTACATGATGCGTTTTAAGTTGTGTTAACACATTTATCTGTTCGTCTGTTGTAGTAAGTCTTCTACCAGGCTGCTAAATCAAATTCCATAGAAGTTATAAACAGCCGCACCAAAAATTAGAATGTCTCATGCTCATAAACTAAATTCTAGCATTATGAAAGGCTTACAGGATGGCAGCACCATATTATCTACGAAGGCTCTGAATACCAGAGAGTTGGATAGCGCATTTTTCTCTATAAGTATACAGATGACTTGGAGCCGATTTCCGTATAGTTTTCCATTTTTAGTATTGTCGCCTTTATTATAGAAGAGGGTAATTGTTGCATTTGGCAATCACTGTTGAATTTTTGTTCACGTTCTATTAAACATTCCTTTCATTTACGAAAATACGTAGAACAAGACCAATATCAACGTATTCTAATGATTAAACGGACCAGTTGACATAAATATCATAAAATTCAACATCTTTTATCGATGCGTTTTGTTTTTTAACAAAAAACCTCAAAAATTGGTAACAATTTAATTTTTTACCATTTACAGAAAATCTACTCCAAAAACCAAGTTTGCTACTATAGGAATTGTTGCAGAGAAATAAAAAACCTACCAAATAAGCTACCATACGCTCAATTTCGTTAATTGGTTCCTAAGATAATGGAAACTTTACTCGAAATTAAAAAAATAATCCTTTATAATTTTTATTCATTTTATAATTAAAACATTCTTATCCACTGAAACGGTAGATCTTCTCATACCCAGTTTATGTTCTCAAAAAAAAACATTGTAGAACCGTTTGTTTTGCACAATTTCAGTCAAACATATGGAATAACTTTTTTAAAGTGCCATATTAGCTTACCCGATGACCCTATCATTATGAATAAAGCAGGTTTGGAAAGTAGAAGAGTTGATTTAGAAACCTCTCATCTCAGTTTTCCAAAATTTAAAATATAAATATATACAATAATTGCAAAATATTTGGCCATTCTGGACCGATCGCCTGGAGTCCACTCGAGAAATGCTAAGGGATGGTACCTGTGAAACTTTATCCTTATAATAAATAATAGTGTTGCAAATTTTAATTTTATCCAGAGACATTTTTATATTTCTAGCATAACATGAATTTATTTAATAAATTTAGCAAAATAGAATACCAAAACTCCATGTAGACACAGACAATTATGATGGATCCAGTGGCGGATCCAGGATTGTCATTTGGGGGGGGGAGGGGCTTGATCTCGTTTGACGCACAAGATCGCCTCTCCCCCCCTGAAATTGCTCTCTCGATCTGCCCAGCCTTGTAAGTCGGTATAGGAATTTCTCGAGTATAATGTACAAGCATTTTTAAATAATATGCCTCCCCACCTTCAAATCCGTCTGACTGATAGTAGCTCTAACCCTTATTATTGATCAGTTATTATCATTGTCAGTGTTGTACGTACCTGAATTTACTATATATTGACAGCCTATCATGTCCTGGAGATTCTTAGTACCCGCGGCTGGATACTCGGCCGCCAGGAACTTGGGGTATTTACATTTTTTAGGAATTAATGAAAATAGTTTGAAAGATCGGTTGGGATATAAAGTAAGACCAATGAGAGTTTGGAAAGGAATCGAGTAAGAAGGACATACTGATCTTCCAGTACTGGAAAAAAATAGGATCCCTGAAGCAAGCCTGATCCTACCAGGTTAGTGGATTATAATCATGTAAAAGTAGGTTTCTTCTCTTCGCATTATAAAAGAAGTTGCTGGAGATTCTTAGTACATTTTTTGTGAACTTATGAAAAAGTTTGAAAGATCGGTTGGGAGATGGTTAGGATATAAAGTAAGATCAATGAGAGTTTGGAAAGGAATCGAGTAAGAAGGACATACTGATCTTCCGGCACTGGAAGTAGGAGGAAGCGAAATAGGATCCCTGAAGCAAGCCTGTTCCTACCAGGCAAGTGGGTTATAATCATGTAAAAGTAGGTTTCTTCTCTTCGCATCATAAAAGAAGTTAATAAAATTTCTTTTTTGACGGTACTTTTTAACAAAAAAGTAATATTTTATATATATATATATATATATATATATATATATATATATATATATATATATATATATATATATATTCAAATAGAATAGATAAAATTTGCCAGTCCTTATTATGTTTTAAATGTGGATTATCTAGTTTTAATTTTTTACAATGTTAAATGTGAACTACAACATATTAGAAATTAGCTCGTACAACCTTTAAAAAAAGCAGTCATTCTTTTCCTAATAAACAAACCATGAGTTTCACCTGAAAGGGTTCATAGGAATGCCGAAACATTTATACCGTTAAAAACTTCAGAAAGTTTAACAACGTCTGAAAAAAAAACGATATTTGTTTGGAAGAAATTTTTATTAGGCAAAGATTACTAAAATATGATGTAATAGTTGTTATCCGTTTCGATTCGACATTAAAGATTCTGACCATTAACCTTCCTAAGCGACCATACTGCTAAAAACCAAGATACAAACAAATGATCGGAATGAATTAATTTCAATATAGTCGTTTTTTTCTGTTCCCGAATTCTTGAATTCCTGACTGGAAATCCGTCTTGTCACGAACGCCGTAGGGATCCAATAAGGGGTGCCAAAGACTAAAACAAAATATACTTGTGACCCCGCGGGGTGCTAAGGACCTGTCTCAAGAACTGTTTATTTCTTTATTAATTAAATCTTGTAATTTCAGGTAAAGTTAAGTGGGAACATCAAAGGGAGTCCTAAGTGTTGTCGTCGGTCTCTCGGTTTCTGGGGTGGCAATTTAAATATTTTTCGGCGAGTTCTTGGCTTGTTTTATTTCGAGCATTAATATAATTAGACAGGTTGGGAGAGGTTTTTTTCCTTTAAAGTACGTTGGGGGATATTTTGCTAAAGAGAAATTGTCTTTGATGAGATAAGTATTTGTTCCTTAAGCAGTGCATGTTATACCAGATTCTTTAAACATAAGGAATTAAAGTAACGAGGGGATAACAGAAAACATGTTCCCTTTCAAGGAACTTTCTTTGTATAGGCCGAAATTTATGAGCTGTTAACGCATTTTAAGAAATGCTTGCTTTTAATAATAAATAATTTTATTTTCCTTGCATTTAACTTTTTTTGTTTATAGACTTCAAAAAAAAAAGGAAGTGCGAAGTGTCTGTTGGTTTTTTATAAAGATTGTGCCAATAATGCGTGGACGGATATACAAACTAACAATATTTTAACTAAAATTCCGAGACATACAGAAGGTGATTTATATTGAAGTAATTTATTTAACTGGAAAACCCTATATATTATTACATATTTGGATTTCTCTGTAATGTTTTCTAAAAAATTGTTTTTCATACCTTTTACCTAAAATGCATCGTCTTATAGTCCATTGAAATTTTGCCTGAATTTGCAAAATGAGGTTGAAGATAATTAACACAGAACATATATATTTTCGAGGGCGTAGATTACGAATCTGCGATTACTTTTTACCGCAAGCTTGCAATAAGGGGGGAAGGCTCCAAAAACACCCCCAAAACAGTTTTTTTGCATTATTCCCGAAAACTACAATGAATATAAAAAAAGTAACTCGACCATCGTGTTCCTTGTAAAATTTCACATCGAAGTCATGTAGTACATTAACAAAATCAACGAATTGCGCAATTATTTAAATTTTCAGTTCAGTTCATTACTTTCATAATACACGTCATTTGCGCATAGACACTCCAATATATCATAAAGATTTGTCAATCAGAACTGCTTCTATTCAGAATACTAAGGGATCGCCTATAATATTTTAATAACGTGTTTGAGGTATGGTGGATTATGAAGTTATTATTATTACTAGCTGTCTCCCAGTGGTCGAAATTCGACCGATTGTGTTAATATATCTGGCAGGATCAGTAACCTGAAAATTTTATCGTGACATTCTAACCTAGGACTTTAGGGAGAACAGCAATTACACCTCTGTGTGACAGTTTCCTCGAAAATCCTACATGTTGGTCTTACATCTCGCTTCTACAAATAAGTAATGAAATTCAAGTTTTTTTCAGATATAATTCATAGGACTTTATTTATGTTCAAATTCGTAATTCTCAATTTAATATGACGACAATTCAACCGCTAATGGGCTACCCTACATATTTTTTCTAACCTCCCTGTATAGCTATAATTGCACTCAATTCTCTAACATTTATTAAAATCCTAATTACAAAAATTCCATCTCATTATATATATCCAAGTTCTCATGGACCACGCATGATATTTTTTAACAGTTTTGAACCGCCCGGTAAACCATTCTGTATATCCCACTGCCTATGAGCTACCGTATTTACTCTTTTTGTTTATGAAATTTTTAACTATCTTCTGTAACTATAATTCTACTTCGACCTATATATCAATAATCATATATATGGAACTCTTCGTGGGCTACTCTATAAATCATTTCCTTTTCTAACATTTTTTGTCATCATCCTGTATATCTTTAATTCCTCTCACCCTATATTTTATCTTCCCTATATATACAACTGATTATGGGTTACGAAATGTTGCATTTCCATTTCCGCCACCCTGTATATGCATCACTATACAATTATTTTTGCACCACCCTGTATAACTGTAATTCTACTGCACATTCTATTCCAAGAACCCTGTAAATTCAAACGCTAATGGGCTTTCCTAAATAATTATTTTATTAGTTATACCTAATTGCACTCTACTCTATATTTTAAGCACCCTATATATGCAACTGCTTATGTGCCACGCACGATGAAATGATTTCTAACATATCTGGAATCGCCCTGTATAATTATAATATACAACGATTACTTTACCACTAAACAATAAAAACGCTTTCATGCCACTTCCAGAAGTATATGCTCTAAGTATATAAAAGCCTTGGTCCCTCTATATATAATTACTCAATGTTTTAAGTCTGGCGGCCGCGGCACATTCAGTTGCTTGGCGTTGACATTATGGTCATAAATAATGAATTTTTATTATATTTTATTTAATGAATGAACCAATATTATAAATTAATATTAGCATTCTGCACTGAAGCTCGTCAGTAGCTACTAAACAAAACAAAAATGAAGAAAATCGGTTGAGAGACAGAGGAGAAAATGGTACCTAATCGTTTTGTCTTTGCCTATTTATATATAGATTCCGTTTGAATCTGTAATATGTCCCTGAAAATCGATATTAGGGGTTTCTCTTTATTTTTCCTGTAAATTTCATGCGAATCCCTATATAATTTAGATAGATTCGGAGATAAAGGGGGGAATGTTTAAATTTTTGTATTTTTTAAACTAATTATTTTTATAATATGAGAAAAATATATTTGCTTCTATTCAGAATACTAAGGGATCGCTTATAATATTTTAATAACGTGTTTGCGGTATGGTGGATTAAGAAGTTATTATTATTTGAATATTTTGCTAACGATATACTTTTTATATTTATTTGTTACTGAAGATAGTCGATGAAATTATAAATTTACCATCCTAATGAAAACATTTGATTTCAACGAAGTATCAAATATTTGAAGATTACACAAATGCAGAAAAAAAAATGTCAATATTGGTTTATGAATTTGAAAATATGTATTCAATAGAATGAATTTAAAGGAGTGGAACGAAATTAACTGAATCATTTCAGTAGTATCAATTGATAGTCAATAGGTATATTTCTTTTTTTTAATATTGGTTTTTTGTGCAACAAAAATTTTTCATTGCTTCAAGGCAATTATTGTGCATGTATCTCTTAACAAAATTTGTATTTGAAGACGCGAGATGTAAGACGACATCTAGGATTTTCCAGAGAATCAGTACACCTAGGTTCCGAATCTGGAGCCGTTCCGTGTAATTGCTGTTCTCTCTCAACTCCTAGGACAGAATGTCACGATAAAATTTTTTCAGGTTACTTCACCTGTCAGAGATATTGTATACTCTCTTCTTCAATATCTCTGACAGGTGAAGTAACCTGAAAGAATTTTATAATGACATTCTGTCCTAGGACTTGAGAGAGAACAGCAATTACAAGGAACGGCTTCAGATCCGGAACCTCTGTGTACTGATTCTCTCGAAAATCCTAGATGTCGGTTTTACATCTCGCGTCTTCAAATTTAACGAAATGCATCAAATCCATAAAGAAGTGTTCGGGAGGACATTCATTTATGGGAAGCGCAACTGATGAAGGTTCCCTAAGCAGAAACAATATGTATTATATTGATATATAATATATATTGTCTTGCGTACAAAGGAATGACACCTCGAAGAGAGTATTTAAAATTTTTATTATTTATAAAATTTTAAAGAGAGCCTCATTAACAATTTTTAAAAGTGTATGTTACTTGTTCAGATAGATTCAGGTAAAAACCAAAAGAAAACTCCAATATTATTTATTATGAATCTCAATATTCAAAGGTCGCCTATAACTTAAAATTAAAAATATTGGTAGTAGAGTTTCTTTAGATAGGGCTTGTTGTAGGAAGCTACCTGCTTCTTTTCGAGAAAAACAAATATATTCATTTTTAAGTAAATTGTTTATAATATTTGCAGGAATCGGATTTTTTTAAGAACTTAACCAGATTAACCGAATAACACCTTGATCATACTATTACTTGAATTTATAATTAATATATGTGCAGCGTAATTCCTATAATTCATAATATGTGTGTATATAAAAAAGTTTTTTTGTATTGTATTTAATCTATGTTTACACAACCCCAATTTTTACAATGACTGCATTAACCTGTACTTAAAAGAAGTATGTTAAGTATATATATATATAACAAAAAGGTATTCAATTTCATTTCAGTTTTTAATTTATATTCAATTTGAATTGTAATTAAGGGTAAGGTCAAATATAAATTTTGATAACATTTCTACATTCATACTTCTCCATATGTAAAAGTTAATCCCAGTAAATAAATTTGCAACTATTTCTAATATCCTTAAAAACAAACGAGACTATTACTTAACATTAAATTAATATTAGTTTCACAATTGCCAAGTTCGACAATCCAAATGTACTACTATAAGCTACCTTATTATAGTCCGACTTTTACAAAATACAATAAACAATTCCGAATTTTTTTCAAAAACAGACAGTTCTGTCAATCATCAGACGTTGTATATTCCCATAATGGAGTGTCTGTGCACACAATGCGTGCGTACCAAAAATTAAATTAAATTGAAAACTTAAATAATTGCACAACAATTCTTTAATTTTGTATAACTTACTACATGATTTCGATGTGAAATTTGACAAGAAACTTACTTACTTACTTTTTTCATAATCATTGTAGTTTTCCGGAATATGATAAAAAAACTCTGTTTTGGGGGTGTTTTTGGGGGTTTACTCTCTTATTGCAAGCTTGCGGTAAAAAGTAATTGCAGATTCGGAATCTGCGCCCTCAAAAACATAAATGTTTTGTGTTAATTACCTGCCACCGCATTTTGCAGATTCAGGCAACATTTCAATGGACTATTAGGGTTATTTGATATTTTTTCAAAATGTTGACATCTAGAAATATATTTTTGTTATTCTCATATCAGGCGTTAGTTAGGGGAAACTATTAACCACCCTCCATACTCCCAAAAGCCAGAATGGCAATGATGAACATTTTTTTATTATGCCAAATATCTTCAAACCAATTTTGAAAAGTTTAACCAGTAAAAAAAATAAACAACCCGTTGATTTCAAGAAAAACTTCCGATCCATAACCCTCTGAACCATTTCCCACACAGAAAACTGAAATAACGGAAACCTGTATGGAATAGGGACCTTCAATCTGGCCGCACATTTAATATGGATAAAGAGTGGAAACTCAAATGGCCATCTTCTAATATATGCTATCAATCAGCCCAGCTTGATCCAACTATTCCTCTTGTTGGCATGGTATTATCTAGAGAAAAATAGTGCCGGCTGAACAGGATCAGAACTGGGCAAGCCATGTGTACTTATTTCTTACATAAGTGGTGTATCTCAGGCAATCTCCACTGCGACTGTGGAGGTCCTCAGCAGACACACAATACGAGAATGCATAGACAGAAAATTCAAGGGACTCTAGGACTATATCATAGCAGTGACATTCGCAGCAGTTCAGTAAGTGAGCTCCTTGGACATAGCTTTATGATTCGGTTATGTAGATCTGTGTTTCAATACTCAACAACTTTTTTAATTCTGTTGTGTTTCTAATAACTCTGACTGTGACCGTTTAACTTTGATAATTGATTTATTTGTCGACATGATTTGTTATTTTAATTCTACTTATTTTTCATTATCTCATTAGTTTTAGGGTATAAATTTTATTTACTTATATATGTATCTGTACTAGTGTCAAACGCTAGATAAATAAATAAGCTTCGTCTGTTAGTGCTATGTGATCATTTGTAGTCAATTTCCAGTGAAGACTAATGAGTCTCCTTACTTCCGTGTGTGTGCACTTCTTATTCTATTCAGGTTCACAATTGTTTCTCTTGACCCATTACTGATTGTATGTGCTCTGTTGTTACACAATTTTTAATCCCGATTCTAGCATCTTACGCCTTAGGGTTCCTATTAGCTATGCTTGTATATTCATTGTAACCTAGAGTTCTTCCTTAGCATCCTATTTTTGGGAGTCATTCTGCGCTGTTTCGTCTCAGGAGTCCGCACCATATCAGTTGCTATGTTATCTACTTTCTTATTTCTTCGTTTCTTATATACTTGATTCTAGATCTTCTTGGCGTTCGTCTCCAAAAATCCGTGTCAACAGTACATAAGCTTCCTCCCATAGAAGTTAATTTTAAAATTAGATCAACACAGTTTTGACAGTTTCTTATTTCCCCCTTCTACAACTGTGTTCTTAGGCGAGTTATCTCTTCCTTTGCATACCGGCTGCGTCTTTTGGTGTTGACATGTAACCTCAACTTGCGATATTCTTCTATGAATTTTTTAAACATGTGCTTTAACACTGACTTTAGGGCTCCTGTTACCTTTTTGTCTTTAATTATTCTGCCTTTAATGAACACCACTTCCTTTTATTGAAGTTAATTTTAAACCTTGGACATACACATAGAGTTTTATCTCGGATAGACATTCCAATACCCCTACGGTAGACAAAGGCTTTAAAGTGTAGGATCCTTGAGTTGGGCGAGCCTAGGTATTTATCGTGTTACTGCCAGACTAGCTACCAAATAATTAGCATTGATTCTTCTTTCTCTGTAATGAAGAATTATTTGCTTAATCTTTAACATGGTATTTTTATTTCTTCAGAAGTTCTTAGTGACCTTAATATAGACATGGTAGCAGAATAGTCAGAATAGATTAGATTAGAAGTTTGATCAGGGCTAAAAGCATAACGTATAGTGCGTATATAGTAACATACATACAAGTTGGATAGCATACAAAAAAGACAACAGCAATAGAATAATTTAAAAAAAATACAGATTAGGCTAGATATGAACAAGTTGATTAAATGTACAAAAAGTACGAATAATATGAAGAGAATAATTGGTGATTTTGTATTTAAATTATTTTATTGGGGATGTTACATGTTTTGCTTTTTTGTCTTAGCCAACTTGTAGTGCATATGCACTCTACCTGATGTTTTCAGCACTGAGGAAGCTTTTGACCCATAAAAGCGAAACGTCATAAGCCTATAAAATCCAATTTTATTGTTCCATTCCAACAATTCTCCTTTCATATTGTATATCTATGTTTGGTCGAGATGGTGCGTCATAAACTGTTAATTGAATATCGATCTGTCTCTGGTTCTTTTAAGTCATGACTAAATTTAGTATGGTATACCAAAGACATGCATGTATGCAGATAGTAGAAATTGATGAGAGGGGAGATCCAGATCAGTGTATGTGGAGGGAATGAAGGTAATGATAAGCTTGGTAATGTAAATAAGCTTAATGTGTGGTCAATATTTAATTATTTATTTCATAGGAAATATATCAATTCTTTTTAGTTCTAATAATTGGTATTGTTTTCTCCGGGAACGCTTACCAAATAGCGAGCTTCTATACTCCAACTTGTTTCGTCTAGAGCTTCATAAATAATAGGATAGAGGCGGCTTCCACCGCGAATGAAATAGAAAATTCGTGATGTTCCTAAAATACATATCGTGTATTGGTAAATACACCCTAAACATTTACTGAGGGAAATAGATGCTCACATATCTGCAACTGTATCTATTATTTGAGTAAAACTTCTGTTAGGTGGATTAAGTTTCACAGTGATCAATTATGTCGAAAACTTAGGCTAACTAATATTACCCGTAATGATGGGTTTTGGATGTGGGATTGAAGATCTAAAGAGTCCTAAAAAAAACAAGATGTGGAACTCTGTTTTTGAGGTTGAATCAGGTCTTGACGAAACTTAGATTCGTATTTAAATTTTGGGCAAGCAACTCTGTAACCTTTGTTTCAAGAAAATATCCCAGAAGTAGGAAGGGAAAAAGTTAGAGGCCAAAAACTGAAAAAGTGCTCAAATATCGTTTTTTTTTCTCTGTCTAGATTATCTAATGAACCACTAGAACTATGGATATTTAAATGGTTTATTAGATACATTTTTTTATTTATTCAGCATGAAAAGTTTGGCCCATTTTTTATTTTAACTATTCCCTACTCTCTATATTCCTAAAAATCTTTCCTCATCTTGCAATATTGATTAATTTTCCAAGACTACCCAAAGCTTACTGATGAAACCGTGAAAAAGTTTTTATCACTTTTAGCCGTCGTTGACCGTACTATAAACAACATTAAATAGAATTACTAGTCAGTCATCCCTACAAGCGAAAAAAATTCATCTGACATAAGTGTCACATTCGAATAAAGTCAAAATCGTACTAGTTCAATTTATTTTTTAGGCAAAATTTGTAGTAGAAATAAAAATGCCTTGTGTACGAAGCAGTAAGAGTAAAAAAATAGAAGGAATGTTTGACTATTCTAAAGGTGAAGCTGCAAACATAAAACCGTCCCCCAGCACTAAAACTCTGAGCAAGCAATATCAGAAGCTGATCTTATCAATTTCCGCTACAGACATCAAGAACAGTCTAAGATACTCACCGTCAGAGGCGAAATTCTATAGCAGCATATGCGAGGCTGAATTAAAGAAACTTCAAGAAAGAAGAAATAACTTAGACCTGAGAATTAATGCCGAAAATGAATACAGGATGAGGAGAAATGCAGAGGCTTCGAAAATAATTAGCAAGCTTTTGGATGAAACTAATAAAAGGATATTAGAGGTACAGCACAAATCTAAATTGAAAAAAAGTGTTGGGCTGTCACCTGATGAATTCAAAAGGGTATTAGATGAGGCAAAAAAGTTGTCTGCTTGTTTGAAAATGAAGAAGAAAAAAAGATATTTTCAGAGAATGAAACTCAACCGACAAATTAAACTTGCCAAAAATACCATGCAGTTTTGCATGAAATACATGACTCAGAAGAAGTAATTAAAACATGAAGACTATTGTTTTGTAAATGTGATGTTTCTCATATTGTTCACTCATTTGTGGTTTGAAAATAAAAGAATACGTTTAAATTAATTTATGGTTTAAAGTATTTTTAGCAAGATCTTTTAGAATTTCTTAAGGTGCGGGTTAATTGAATTATAATAAGTTTGCGTAGTTTATTAGGTTTTTATCTATCTATCTATTTTTTGCGCCATTGGTTAATTTTTACATTAAAATATTAAGTTCATTTGTTACCTGTACACTGTTACCTCTTACTAATTAAATTTTTTTAGCTGGCTGTATCCGCCAATGTCAAGGCTCTGAGGAAAACTAAGAGTCGGTCGTTTGAGCCAGCATTCACAAGAATTTTTAATACAATCTACCTCACTGTAAGGAAACTCCAAGATATACGGCATACAATAAATAATTTAAACAGCAACTTTTCAAGATCTATTTAACGGACAGTAACATTTTGAACCCAATTAATCTGAACGTTCTAAGATATCATTAGGACGAAGGTTAAGGTTAAAGCATTTATTGCAACCAAATTGTGATTTTTTTTAAAACACTGACTATATATCGGATATTCCGGCTTTTCTCTATACAAAAATGTTGCGATCGAGATTCATAAACACTTATTTTGATTCTCTACAGCTCTTCTATCGATGGCAATATGAACATATAAGGGCTAAAATGTTTTTTGATGCCTAAGAACTAAGCCCCTTTTGGTAAATTACACTTTTCGTGCGAAAACAGTACATTTTTTTAAATAACTTATTTATAAACGTAATACATAGCCCTTCACAGTAATTTGTGTTACCGCTGTCCAACGAAAAGTAATAAAGATATTTGCATTTTCATTCCCATACACAGATTTTTGGGTTTAGATTTGGAGAGTGACATAATATTTCTTTTTTGTTTTTCCTTTCAGTGCACATTTACAAAATAATAAAATATTTACCACTGCGTTATTACTACACTGTGTTACTACAAAAAAATATTAAATGTACTGTACTACGGCTAAATTACTTCCTATTTTGTAGAAAGAAGCTTTTACAATAAATGACTTTGACACTCGAGGAAAAGCAACGTCGTTATCGGCTTAAGTTAAAGCTGGACCCCGTAAAAAATAATAAACGAGGAGATCGTCAATAACCTGCACAACAAATTATGATAATCATACCCGCTTCCACACCACATTCAGGAAACTCAACTGTACCTATGTCTAGAAACTGAAAAAGAAATGTAAAAATTACAAAAAAAGATATCAAAGAACTAAAAAGTTTAATAAAGTGCAGTTTCATTAATTTGTAGAGTCACGGGAGCAAGTGCCGTTATACAGAGGCGGTCCGAGAGGGCTCATAGAGGTCATGACCCACCCTCGCCCCTGTCTAAATCGTAAATTGATAAAGCTCTTGAGAGAATTACAGAAATTAATTCAAAAAGAGGTATTGAAAACAGTTTTGAGAAATGCGTAATACCCCAAAATTTTTGTTTTTTTTTGGCATTATTTTAGTAGTTGTTTTTTTTTAGTTTGACTTTGGAAACGCAGTGACTAGAACTATAAGAAATATTTCATTGAACTGATTATGTTTTTCATGTAATTTTATAGAAGATTAACACTAGTACTGTAGTTTAAAATTGCCATACTAAAGACTTTAATTGTATAATTTTATAAATAAAGTTCACATTTCAATTAAAGTCACAGTTGTTTAATTTTTTGACCACTTCATGTAGTTGCCAAAAATATGAGGTGAGGTCATTATAAACATCACTGCAAATGTTAGTAAGTTATAGATTAAATTATTACCATGCCATACCAACAAAAGATTTTTAACAAATATTATTTTGTCTATTCATTGGGTTTTCGCTCCTCCAAATTTTTTCCTGTAACAGATAATTATTTAAAAATTGTATATGTAGAACAAAGTGTAGTAAGGCAATTACGTAAAATTGCCCGGATTACAGCCTGTCTATACAGAGATTCTTCCTAACAGTTTTTCTGAGAGAAAGAGATGTCTATGAAATGATCAACCAGTATTTCTGTATATAAGTAATGTATTGTATATTGTGTAATACTTATCTGTGTATGGAGACGTTTCAACTCCGAGTCTGGAGTCGTTGTCAATCGTTTAGTGTTGTTTTCGAGGTTTTTTTCTAAAAAATTTTCGCTATGATTTTGAATTTGTTGTTTGTCAAAAAATTTGACACTGACAATTTGACAAACAACAAATTCAAAATCAAAGCGAAATTTTTTTAGAAAAAAAACCTCGAAAACAACACTAAATTATTGACAACGACTCCAGACTCGGAGTTGAAACGTCTCCATACACAGATAAGTATTACACAATATACAATACATTACTTATATACAGGAATACTGGTTGATCATTTTATAGACATCTCTTTCTCTCAGAAAAACTATGAGGAAGAATCTCTGTATAGACAGCCAGTAATCCGGGCAATTTTACGAAATTGCCTTACTACACTTTGTTCTACATATACAATTTTTAAATACTTATCTGTTACAGGAAAAAATTTGGAGGAGCGAAAACCCAATGAATAGACAAAATAATTCCAGACCTCCTCAACAATCTTTTCGAAATTACTTGTTAACAAATATATTTTTAAATCTATATATAAATAGGCTAAGACAAAACGATTAGGTACCATTTTCTCCTCTGTTTCTCAACCGATTTTCTTCATTTTTGTTTTGTTTAGTAGCTACTGCCGACCTTCAGTGCAGAATGCTAATCTTAATTTATAATATTGGTTCATTCATTAAATAAAATATAATAAAAATTCATTATTTACGTCAATAATGTCAATGCCAAACAAATGAATGTGCCGCGTGCCGCTGCCGCCAGACTCAAACCATTGAGTAATTATATATAGACAGACCAATGCTATTACATACTTAGAGCATGTAGTTCTGGAGGTGGCATGCAAGCGTTGTTATTGTTTAGTGGGTAAAGTAATCGTTGAATATCATAATTATACAGGGCGATTCCAGATATGTTAGAAATAATTTTTTTAATGGGTGGCACATAAGCAGTTGCATATTTAGGGTGTTTAAAATATAGAGTAGAGTGCAATTATAACTAATAAAATAATTATATAGGGAAGCCCATTAGCGGTTGAATTTACAGGGTTCTTGGAATAGAAGGTGCAGTAAAATTACAGTTATACAGGGTGGTGCAAAAAATGTTGTACATAGATGCATATACAGGGTGGCGGAAATGGAAATGCAACATTTCGTAACCGATAAGCAGTTGTATATATAGTTAAGATGAAATATAGGGTAAGAGGAATTATAGATATACAGGATGGTGATAAAAAATGTTAGAATAGGAATTGATTTATAGAGTAGACCACGAAGAGTTCCATATATATAATGATTGAAATATAGGTCGGAGTAGAATTATAGTTACAGAAGATAATTAAAAATTTCATAAACAAAAAGAGTAAATATGGTGGGTCATAGGCAGTGGCATATACAGAATGGTTTACCCGGTGGTTGAAAAATGTTAAAAAATATTATGCGTGGTCTATAAGCAGTTGCATATACAGGGTGATGGAAATATATAATGAGATGGAATTATTATAATGAGGATTTTAATAAATGTTAGAGAATTGAGTGCAATTATAGCTATACAGGGGTGTTAGAAAAAATAAATATGTAGGGTAGCCCATTAGCAGTTGAATTGTTGTCATATTAAATTAAGAATTCTGAATTTGAACACAAATAAAGTTCTATGAATTATATCTGAAAAAAACTTGAATTTCGTTACTTATTTGTAGAAGCGAGATGTAAGACCGACATCTAGGATTTTCGAGGAAACTATCACACAGAGGTTCCGAATCTGGATCCGTTCTGTGTAATTGCTGTTCTCCCTAAAGTCCTAGGATAGAATGTCACGATAAAATTTTCATGTTACTTAACCTGCCAGAGATATTGACACAATTGGTCGAATTTCGACCATTGGGCGACAGCTAGTTTTCATAATTTTTCAACAAATCGCAGTTCCAGTTAGGCATTATTAAAAAGTATTTTGACCCCTAATTAATTTTCACAATATAAGAGGAAACAAAAATTTTTTGGGTTTTTATTACTCAAGTAATATGAGTTTGCTAATTAATTATGTCAATTATGACTTAAAGATTATTATACCGATTATGGTGTAAGTGGTTTGCTGTTGAATTTCACTTAAAAAATAAAAAGGTTTTAGAAGGTTTTTAATGTGTTGAGCATAGTAAGAACCTGTAAGCTTAAAATTAGAATATAATAAAGCATTAGGGTTACTTACCATGTAATAGAAATGAAGGGTTTAATCAAACATATTTTGCAAGTTTATTTTTTTAACATAGACAAATAACCTTATGAACTACATACACGCACAAACATAACATCAGTTAGTACCGTTATAGTTGAGAGGAAATTATTATAGTTCTTACATTTTCAAAAAGCATTCCGACGATTTTCATACATTGCATAAATTTATTATTTTTAATTATTTATTATTTACTCAATTTATCACTAAATAAGAAATAATAAATAACAACTAATTTATTTATTTAAATATGGAATTATACTGATCACACCTGCCCCATAATTTTTAAGGCCACCACAATTTTTTATCATAAAATAGCCAACCTTGCGTATGTTCTTTGTGACTTATAAGTACTAATAAGTAAAATGGCATAAAATTGTCAGGTATCTCTGAATATAATTCTTGATACGTTGGCAAACCCTCATATTTTTTAAATAGGGGTGGGAGTGGCACTAAATAATGCTCTATTTTTGTACATTTTTGCGATTTTTATATGAAATTAACTCCCCACTTTAGAGATTTTTTCCAATTAGAAAACTTTAATAATAGTTCTGTTCCGTGCCCCATACCTATTTAAAAATTTACATACTTTAAATAATGCAACTATTACGAAGTGGACACCCCTTACGTAAATTATTATTTCAGTCAGACACATTTTGAGCATTCTCAATCCCAAATCGTTAGACATTCAGCTCGTTAAAAAAGGGAGAGAAGATCCAAGTCGACGACTACGACGTAGCTGTTTATTCTTTAAGTAAATTTAAAAAATCGATCGGACCCCTTGTCATGTATGCCATTAGCGACGTAGACGCGTTACCCTGGCGACGCTCGCGAGAGCACTTTGCAGTTATAATGATGTCATTTACACTTGCCACCCTCTTCCTTATTTCACCCGCATATGTGACGAGGAGGCAGGCCTCCTTCCTCCCCCGTCGTCCTTCGGCCCAGCGCCTTTTCTCCTCATAGTGTTCCCCAGAAGGCGACAACCACTCACACTCTCCTCAATTCCATTCCTTAAATTATCACCAGAAAACTTCAACTTCACGAAACAATTCGTATTAAAATTCCATTTGGAACTCGAGCTCTATATGTTACGTTCTCTCTTTTCTCTCGCAGGATTTAGAAAGAGTCTCGGCTGAGACGTCAAATGGAATTTATTTTTTTCCTCTGCTAGGAATTATCCTCGGGTTATATTATATTCTTTATTGGGACTAATCGATATTGAATACCACCTATTCAAAGATTCTGGTAGCAACTCCTTCGATTTTAAAATTTTATGACTTCAGTTTATATATAGGATGAAATTTACAGAAAAGAAATCAAACAAAGGAATCCATGTTATTGTACCTACTACCCAAGTACCACTTAATATTTATAAAAAATTGTAGTCGTGAGCCACAAATGAAAAGAGCTAAAGAAGTTACAACCCATCGTTGTCTCCAGAAGGTTATTTGTGGTAACTGCTAATATATATTTACGGTTATTTTGAGATATACCTAACACTAAACACGACATTAACAACAGTATATTTAAAAAATATCAAAGTTTAAAGATTTAGAGCTGACCTTATTGTTAATAAAAGTAAATTTGACGCTGAAGGTTTGACTATTATATACTGACATAACTAAAAAAAGTCAAATGACTTTAAATATATAGGATAGCACATATATAATAGTTTTGCAGGTTTTAAGGTGGAAGAACTTAAAAGACTTTTCTTCAGAATGTATATTTTGCATTTCTATAAATATTTCAAGGTTTTGCATATAGTAATCCTGCAGTTAATGTGGTATTTTTGCGCCTGTGGGTATCTTGGTTCATATAAAATTTTGCCTAGGTCTGAAAATAAAACGCTACCGATATTTAGAACAATGATGTTTGTTTGCTCATCTGCATTAGATATTTGACTCAAATAATTGGTTGAAAAATTATATGAGTCCACAAATGGCGAGGTTCCATAAAAAAGTGGTAAACACTTTATCACATTACAAAAAAAAAAAAAAATTAGAAGCACATCGAGAACTTCGAATGCTTAGAAAAAATTCTCTACTTCAACCCCTTTCCAACTATATATCACACGTATTGGACAGTAATCAGTATCATAATAAAATTTGATATTGTAACTTACAAGGTTAGAACTACAAAAAATAAGACACATGAAGTTGCAATAATTTGTTATAAATTTTGTTTAAACCAACTTGTACTGGGACGGATGCAATCCAAACACCATTTTCTGACTCCTCCAGTGGTAGTCTCTAGTAGCATCTCATCCCATATTATTTCCAAAGCAACATTTATGCTTTCTCTTAACTGCTCTTTGATTTCTATTTCTCTCTCAAAAACAAGTTGCTTGGCCCGTCCACATACAAAAAAATCAAAGGGAGTCAGATCTGGCGACCTTGGAGGCCATTGTATAGGGCCAGTTTTCTCAATTCACGCGTTTGGGAATGTAGTCTCCAGGAGGAATATTATTGGTCTGTCTTCCAATGAGATTTCATCTAATAATATCAATAAATCGTTCATTACAAATTCGTCATTTTCGAGATAGAAATAGACACCAAAGAGCAGCTAAGGGAAATAATAAATGTTGCGTTCCAAACAATGCGGGATGGTCGATCTTATTAGATGAAATTCCATTGGAACATTGGTCAAAAAATTCAAAAAAGATGGCTGTCCAGCACCTTATAGACGGACCTTCAGAGAGTTCCTGGACATTTCATTCCCAAACAGGTGGATCGAGAGAACTGGCCCTATACTGTGGCCTCCACGGTCGCCAGACCTTACTCCCTTTGATTTTTTGTATGTAGCTTTTGAAATAATATGGGATGAAATGCGACTAGATACTATCACTGTAGGAATCAGAAAAAGGTATCGTGATTGCATACAATCTCAAATTTTATTATGATACTGATTACTTTCCAATACGTGTAATATATCGTTTGAAAGGGGTTTAAGTAGAGAAGTTATTGTAAGCATTTGAAGTTCTCGATGTGCTTCTATTTTTTTTTGTAATGTGATAAAGTGTTTAACTCTATCACTTTTTTATGGAACCTCGAAATTTGTGGACCCATATAATTTTTTCAACCAATTATTTGTGTCAGATATCAAATGCAGATGAGCAAACAAACATCATAGATTAGATTTAAGTTTAATTAGTGAAGATGCAGTGAAAAATAAAAAAGTTACAACAGTTCAAATGTTAAAATATTAAATTAAAACAAAAAACAAAAACCGTAAGATATCTAGACGTTATATGGGCTACATACTATAGCACATGAGTCCACCTATCTGCCCTCCAAGTTTGGCGAACCTTCTACAAAATACCCTTGGATTGCTTTCATTACCATAAAACTACTACGAAGAATTTCAAATACCGAATTTCTTTTTTCTTCACCTACTGGGGTTATTCGTAGCCATTTAAAGAGGGTTTTTAGTGAGGACTATCTGGGATTTTTACTCATAGTAACTAGAATGAATGGTTTTTACCTTATGTCAACTTATCGCAAAGCAAATATATAAAACCATAAATACCTATAGGCGAGAGCCGGATTTGAATCTGCTAGACCAAAAATAGAGAATATTAGTTCTGTGATTACCAGTTTTTAACGCCTTAGGTACATCAACAAATGCCAATCAAGTACAGATTTCGAGCAATAACAAGACCCAGAGCAAAAACTTGATATGTGGTTGTCTGATATAACAGAACTTATTACGATAGATATATGATAAAATATTGAGAATATAGAAGGTGTTTTTTAAAGGGTTTATCTCAGTAATTGCATAAACATCCAATTTTTTCATTTACTTCATCTTGTATTTTTGTTGTAATAATATGTAAATTGTAATGAAATTTTTGAGAAAGGTTTTCATTCTCGCCCAAGTGGCTCGAACTGGTGATAATATTTTAGAATACGTGTTATTCTGAAACTGGTAGACAATATAACTCGTTCGTCGAAGTTTCCATCGTTTTGAAATTTTTAATCTGACAAAGTTTCATTAGCTGAATCTGCCATCATCATCAGGTGAATGATGGGGAATTCAGATTATCTGTGGTATTTATACCCTTAACCTGTCATGCGTCGCTGGTTATGCTGATGGATGCCTTTTAATCTCTTATCTGGTTCAATCAACGCCATACCTGTCGGTCGGTTTCGTTCATGTCTACCGGAAGTGTTTGAAGAAGGGGTCTCCAAAGGTTTTTACTTTGGAAGCTGGGCTCGCTGAAGAAGGTCGGTTCTTCATGCAAGAAGATGGATTGTGTATTGGCTTCCCGTTGTCACCAACCATCGCAAACATGCACACGGAATGGTACAAAGAACTTACATTGAAGAGGTACGAGAAGCAACATAAGTTCTGGTTGAGGAATGTCGACTACACCCTCATTATTTGGCAATACAGAAAGAGAGAACTGCAGGCAATCCTGGAGCACCTAAACCAATTCCAGTCATCTATTAGATTCGCCATGGAAAGGGAAGAAAGTGGCCTAGCATTCCGTGAAGTAAATTGCCAAAGGACTAGGACAGCAATCCTATAGAAAGGCTACAAATACTGGATTATACCTACACTAATATTCTAACCATTCATCAACAACGAAAACAGGGATAACCAAAATACTAACAGAGCCAAAAGTATCTGAAGCACACCAGACGCCCTCAAAGAAGAACAAGTGAAACTTAGAGAAAACTTTTTGACGCACTGGTGTCCAGGGACCGTCATTAAAAAGGTGTTTGAACCACCTAGGCAAGAAGAGGAAACCAAGATCGGAACGCTGTTATTACCATACAGTAGAGGCTTGTCCGAATAACTTAGGAATATTGCACACAGATATGGAATCAAAATGATTTTCAAGACTAGTAACACCTTGCATGATTACAAAAACAAAGCTGCTGCAACACCAAATACCTGCATGTAGAGCATACCCTGTGAATGTGTTAATCTCTACACTGGGAAGACAAAGCGACCACTGGACACCAGGGTTAAGGAGCAGTACACAGCTACTCAAGGGACTAGGCCAGGGAAATTCATTGAGATGGTATTATAATCTCGAACGAGAATATAGTTTGGAAACTCCTTCTTCAGCCGCTGCCGCTAAGTGATATTAGAAATTCAAAAAATGTGGTTCATTAAAACATATGTATATGTAATATATGTATATAAGTATTCAGAAGAATTTTCCGTAAACATGTTTATTTAGCTAATGGTGAATTTATGAACGCACTGTATACTACTTCTTTTATATTTAAGTCACTTTTCCATCAAATCACCCTCGTATAATAGAACTGGGCGGTACTGAAACTGTTGCATCAGTTACAACTTTTACTCACCAAAGAGAAATAATTGTGATGTTTTATCTGACTTCAGTGCTCTTCCTTATAAATTTGTGTGTGTTGATTTGAATGAAAAATAATTTCTACTTCGTAACGATTGCACTTGTAATCTACATCGTGATCGACTCACCTCGATTAAATCCAATGTGCTCGAGAGTTATCAACTCCCAATATAATAATTGAAATTGTTCGAACAATTAGGTTTCTTATTCGTTTGGACCATTGTTAGATCATTACATTTTGTAAAGTCGTGATTGATAGTTGATATCTCGATCATTCTAACGAGCTCGTAATTTGTGATGAGAGCAGCACTTAAAGAGATATTCAATTTGGGAGAGGAACAGCATAGTTATTTGTGCATAATTAGGTACAAAACGACTCACTATCAAAGCATTTAAATGCCAGCGGATTGGTGTAATAAGATCCTCAGTATTCTGACCTGTGTGTAAATATCTACATAATTTCAGAATGTATGTTGTTTTGAGGTGTGAACTATGATTGACACCAGTCAGTGGAGCAACATTGAAGGCAGTTTTGGACATGAAACAAGATAACAACATAAGATACCCGCTGCCTGCATACTATACCTAATTCCAATACACATACCAAACTTTATGAAATCACCTAGGAATTAAATAAAATATAAAAAAATAGTAAAAAGTACAAACTAAAATTAACTACTAGTATAGAAATCAGTACTACGACCTCTAGCATCAAGGCCAGAGCTAACTCGTGGTGAAATGCTATCGATGACCTTAATTTCTTCTTGGAAAACATTTCTCCTTTCCTCTAATGCTGCTTCCTATAGAGGTGCTCTACTTTACAGGGTTGTTCTGACCCGGTCTTATTCTTCTTTTAACCATATCACACAAGTGTTCAATTGGATCCGGGGAACAAGCAGACCATTTCAAAACACTCAGCGTTTCCTCGTGAAAACATTTTTTCGCCGACCTGTTGGTATGTAGAGTTATCCTGCATAAATAGAAAAGAATCGCCGAAAGCATCTTTCCTAAGGCTTGCTAAAGATGGTATCACTAATTCCACATATCTCAGACGTGTTAGAGTTTATCTAATGGGAACAAGTCAGTTTTTTCCCCATTTATGGTGCCACCCCAGAACAACGCAGTTCCACCTTAGTGTTTGTGATCGGACGCACAGAGTGTAGCTTGTCTCCCACGACTTTTTAGAAACGAACTCGTCGATTATCTGAATATAGACCGATTCCGGTCTCTACCGAAAGTAGCAGATACTTGTGGATCCCTTAACTGTCATTTACTGAATTCTCTACTGCGAAGTCTCTTACCTTTTCACTGGAAATGTAACACTGGTAGCTTATAAAAGTTGTCTTGTAGCTCTGGATTGGATGTTGTGGGATTTCTTCATGCTATTTGAACTCAGGAGCGTTCCTAGCGTTCTGTAACAACTCTTGCACAACTTTTCCTGGACTTATGTTTTAGAGTTTTTAGAAGAACCCCTTGTGTAACGCCGACCGTTGGTGCAATTTCCCTTTGCATCATATCCTTTTCCGATAGAGCAATGATTCTTCGCCTTCAAACTTCTGGTAACTACACATAAGGCATTTTCAGTTAGATTTGCGAAAATACTATTTAATTAGCATTGAATCGAATACGGGAGAGTAAAACTGCCATGAAGGAACAATTCTTTATACGCATATAAACTCAATTTTTTTTAAACAAATATGTTCGCTTATTATTATGTTTACATTTTTTTTCTTAAAAGAAATAATTTTATAATTCCAGGCTGATTCCAAATAAGTATCAATATGTGTCTATTATAGCTGTTTGTTACGTACATGGTGTCACAGAGAGGAATCAATAGCTGTAAAAAAATAGAATAGTTATTGAAACAACACACCGGTACACGTGGTGAAGATACATAGTCAAACAAACCTATTACATCCCCCCCCAAATTGCTAATTTAATTTACCAATTGAGAAATATCAGGTATCCATGTGTACGAAAATAATACACTATGTAAACAAAACAACACTACAATATATGTTTGATGTACCTCAAAGAATTTTTCGACGTATTCATTGATTTAAGAGAGTGCTAAATGAACTAATCCTTGTGCTGCCCAATTTTTGTATTATGCCTACCTCCGATTAAAAATTAGGTGTGGTATAGGATTAAAGGACCCAAAAAAACGGGTTATTTGATCTTTACTATAAATGTCCCACCACTGAGTGCAATGTATTTGTATTTAATATGTCATTGGACATTTGAAAATTGCCAAGTAATCTCATTATTGACTGATGAAAGCGCTTTCAATCGTAACAGTATGAAGAACAGTCATAATTCACAACACTGGCTAGAAAAAAACCCACATGCTATAAATGGTCTGGTTTGGTAGACAATGAGTTGATTGGACATCGTTACCTGGACTTTCATCAAAATGAGATTCTAGCATTCTTAAAAAAACTCCTGTGCCTTAAAGAAAGCGTAGTTTTTTTTAGTATGATGGGTACAAATAAAAAGTAAACACGGCAGTAGACGTTGGTTTTGAAAAGAAGAAGTTACAATTTAATATTGATTTGGTAAAACATAGTTGTTATATTAAGGAGTAAATGATTAGAATTTGGTAAAGTTTTTTCATGTAAACTTTCTTAAATCAATTAATATTTTAGTCGTATTTTGCATTTTTTCAAAATTTACCAAAAAATTAACTGTTTTATGGGATCCATGGGAATTTGAAAGAGTTCGAATTATTGGTTTAAGTGAGACAGGTTTAGCATTTCGAGAAATCGCTAACAGCACGAACAGAAATCCAACTACTGCTATCAGATGTTGTCAAGCGTTGTTTGATAATACCCAAAATTGGAGAATAGTAGTAGATACCGGACTTCGAAGGGATACATATGAAGTGCGAGATCGACGTCTAAGACTTATGGCCTTTAGAGATCGATTCTCGACAATTCGAATTTTGATGTTGTCGTAAGTAGCCAAACGGTTTTCCTCCAAGAGTTACGTCAGAAATCAAATAATACATATAATTTACATCTTAGAATTGTGCCTTTTTTATCCAAGTTTCTTAACCATTGACAACGGGGTCTGACCTAGATCCCGAAAATTTGGAATATACAGCAATTTTCTTAACTGAGGTGTTATTTCCCAAGTACTTAGACATATACTCCTTACTAATATTTTTACCAACAGAATATTAAATTTAAACCTCTTTTGGGTATTGCGATTTCTCTGTCAGTGAGTATAATAACGTATTTATAACAATAATAGGAACATATTTAAACAAAATGAGCAACATAATTACGGAACAATACAAACATCAAAAATAATAAAAATAGAGACATTTTTAAACACATACAACGAAATGTAGAGTCAGTCAAAAGTTGCCAACAGTTTGGTCTATAAATTTTTAATTGAAATGGCGTATTGTTTTTTAATAGAGTTATTAGAACTTAATTGAACATGATTGGTTATACACTGTGGAACAGCTAAATGGAATAATTTCGATAACTCATAGCATCTTGTTGTCTGCCTGCATGACAGTGGTGATCAGTGTCAGAGCTATTGTGGTTTAAATTTCGTTAACTGTACATAATAATATCAAAAAATGGTTCATCTCACAGAAATGCACAAAATAACTATTCTACTAATGATTGGTTATGGAGATAACACACAGACAAACAGACAAAAAAGTAACTGCCAATACTCTAACTGATAATACGAAATTGGATATTATGCTTGAGTTTCAAGAAAACCCACATAATTTTGGTCGAAAAGCAGCCCCTCTGTTGAACCTTAGTCCCATCAATTTGACGAGTATTAAATGAAAGTAAAATGCAAGATGGAGCACCGACCCATGACGAAATCAATGGCCGGCAGTACCTGAACCAAATTTTTCCAAATCCGTGGATTGTGAGGAGCGGATCGATAGAATGGTCAGTACGATCTCCTGATTTGACGCCTTTGGACTACTTTTGGTGAGGATATGTCGAAAGTACTGTATACAAAACTAAACCCCTCAACTTAGATGACCTAAAAAAAAATGAATCACACTTGCGATTAGATCAGTCATGCCTGAGATGTTGAATAACTTTAGAAGATATTTCTATACGAGATTTGCATGTTGTCAAGACGTTCGTGGCGAGCATTTGGAACATTGCCTACATTGACATTTTTTTTGTTATTAAGAAATAATAAGTATTACTTATAAGGTTTTTAGTGTCATGTAGCGAATGTGTGTTAATTTTTGTAATAAATCTGAAAACACTTAATATGTTTTTAAACATTAGAAGATAGGTATTGGACATTGTAGATCTCTAGAATTTTCAGAAGAATCCAAAAAATAAATAATATACAGGGGCTTGCATTTAAAATAAGAAAGTTGGTATTAGTCACTGTCACATGACCCACCCTGTATAATTTTTTCGTTATTTGAAAATACAAATAGACATGTCCAAGCGTTTTTCCCAACACGCCCTCCTTTATTTGTTACCGAATTTATTCCATTTGGCTGTTCCACACTGTATGTTATATATCTAATTATATCATAAAATGTTTATATTTGTCAGGGACAATGTTCCATCACCTATAACTATACCTGGCGTTGTACAAACAACTGCACTGACAAATTTTTTTGTAAATTATAATAAATATCACCAGTATATTTTCAAAATGGTTAATTTCGTTCCGAGAATGACCGCATCATTGCAATTACACTTCATTGCATTTACCATTTCCATCTATAAATCAACTCTTAAAATTATTTTATTAAAACCATCACATGATTCTCTAAATACAGCAATTACGAGCACATGGCAGATCGATCTTTAAAAATTCCAAATCGTTATACAATATTTTCCTGGAAAATATTATGATGTGCTCTAATGCACCACCCTCATTATAACTATTAAGAAGATAACACTGATTGGTGCTCGGACGCATGAGATAGCCCCGAGATACGCATAATCTTTAATTAGGATTTTTCGCGACCTGCAGAAAAATTAATGTGATAACAATCAAGAATCATCTGGTTTAATGACTGTTATGATCGACAGCGAGAACAATGTAAAAAACGTATAACGAGAAGGTTAAATAAACTTATTATTTTAATTTAATGTTGTTGTAATTTTCTTGCCAATGGAATATTTCAGCGAAAAGTGGGTTGGACCCTTTATATGCTTACAGGGCTAATAGTCCAGGATATGACGGTGTGTGCCTCATATTTTTTTATATGGAGGTGATATGCCTGGAGTTTTGACATTAGGTAGAGAATAATTCAGTAATCAAAATCTAACATATGCCGTCATGCGCTTTTCCCTTGGGGGGTTGTTGCCGGCCCCTGGTGTGAAATATATTATATTTAATAAATAAATCAATAATAATCTTTATTTACCCAACAGGAGAGACTCCCAATTACAGGCTTGTATGAAGTACAAATAAAGTAACTTTTATTCTTACAAAGCTAAGCAAAATAGGAAAAGAACAGAAAAAAAACCTACTATCAAAATTGACAACAGTAAATAATTCAAAAAAAAAATTAAATGAATTATGTTAAACCATAAATAAATATCTACTAGTTAAGTTAATTTATTTGCCTTAAAACAATCTAATAGGCCACTGAGAGAACAGTTATTAATTAAAGTTAGAAACCTTATTAAAGCAGTTGCTTGCTATATCGGGGATCTAAGTAAAACACCACTTCTAGCAGTCTGACAGTAGAAAGCTGAGTGATTATTTAGCAGAATGCCAGGTCTCGGTATATGAAAAGAACTTTTATCTAACAAAATGGGACAATCAATTTTACCATTAACAAAATAATACAGAAAATGTATGCAAGAAAACGCTCTTCTGAGGTGTAAGCTGTCGATACTAAAGATGCTTAAAATAAGGGTATGTTCAAAATCACGCAGAGTAAATACCATACGAAATAAAGTATAAAAATTTAAAACAATATTTCTGTGCTTTCTGCAAGACTTGATTATGAATCTCATACAGTGGAGACCAAACTAGCGAACAGTATTCAAACTTAGATCTAACGTAGGCAAAGTATATAGTTTTTAGGGCAATAATGTTAGTGAAAGACCTGCAAATTCGTATGATAAAGCCCAACATTTTCAAAGCTTCTCTAGAAATCTTACTGAAATGGTTAGAAAATGTTGCTTTGAATCATACAAAACGCCCAAATCTTTCATAACTTCACAGCCTTCTAGAATATTGTGATTTATAAAATAATCATGCACAATTTTTAATTTTTCCTTTGAAAACGTTATTTCTTTGCATTTCCTAACATTTAGGACCAGGTTGTTCTATTCACACCACCGAGCAACGCGGTTTAAATTAAGTTGAAGACTTAAACAATCAGCCTTCGTTTAAATTTTATTGTACAATTTAAGATCGTCAGCATACATTAAATGCTCACAGTCCAATATATCACTTACATCGTCGATATATAACAGAAAAAATAGTGGACTGAGGATGGATCCTTACGGTCCAGTTGATGTTGCGTTGATATGTAATGTTACCATTAAAGGATAACCCCTAAAGAAGCAAATAAAATTTTGTGAGGAACGGAATAAAACGACTGAAACTTTTTCAATAAAATCTCATGATTTAAAGTAATAACGGGAATTGATAGAGAAATGAATACTAAGCAAATAAAAACAGCAAGGAATGGAGAAATTGTTTCAAAAAGATTTTCTGTAAAATTAATATTTTTCGAATTATTTGCGACTTTGAAAGTGTCAAAAATCTCAATACGTACTGAGTTATGGCTTGTTAAAGATTGACTCCTCTTCTTCAAACGATAAAATTGAATTCCAACGGTAAATAGAAGAGAAAAGCTGCATTTTTCGGGGGAAATGTATAAATTCCTTTATTTTACTACCATCAAAATTAAGCGAGTTATGATAAATAAAATGTCAGTACCTATTTGTTTTCAGGTGAAAGTTAAAGCTAACAATCTCACAACGTTTCAGTAGCTTTGTATCATCATCTGGTGGAATGATAGGAAATTTAGATTATCAGTGGTATTTATACCCTTAAGCGGTCATGTGTCGCCGGTCATGGTCATTGGGTCTTATCCGGTCCAATCAGCGTCGGTTGGTTGTCGGTGATGCGTAGTGGCCGAAGAAGAGCTCCCCAAATGTTTTTAATTTGGACGCTGTGCTCATTAATTATATTTTCCTAGGAGATTTTATATGCTGTCTCTATGAATTTTCTTCTGTACCAGTGCTCTTCCTTGTGAATTACCCTGGTCTGGTCTCAGTTGATATTATGGTGTTCGGTCCGTGCGTGATTAGCTAGCCCAACGGTCGCTTTGGCTCTCCAAGTAACTTTTTTATTTTATCATGACATGGGCTGGTTTTTAAGAGTTGAACTTGATCACAAATAATATTTCAAAGTATCAAATATTCTCTAGTTTACTTATTTGAACCCAATGTTTTTTCGTTCTAAGATTTAATTTACGGTTTTTTAGCTTTTAGCAATATGGAGTAGTATTCACCGTTATAAAATAATAAGTTTTATCGTCATTGACTAGATTTTGATCCTTCAGTTGTTCCTTACTTACTGTCAAAATTGCAACCAAATCGAAGAGTATATGAAGTATATTGAAGTTCTTGGAAACTATTAAAGTCAGGGATTTACATTAAATGGCGATAAAGAAGGTTAGTTAACTGAATATTTTTACTTATACTACCTGTATACTAATAGTGCATATTTTAACAATTTTATTCTCTTTTCGGAAAGTGCCTTATTTAAGGGAGAGATTCTTCATGGAGCCGATTTTCTAAATTCCCATCACGCCATCGTTGTTTGTTTGGGGATCTCCTTAATATTCGTACAATTAAACAATGGTGGTACTTTTATTTCGAGTTTTCATTAGGCCCGTCTTATTCATCTTCTTTCATGCTGTTTTACAACTGTCACTTGCTTCACTAGCTACGAGTGTGGGTTCTTGACCCTAAATTTCTTTCATAGTTTTAGGTGTTTATCACTATATATTATAAAACAAAGTCCTCCACCTGATCTGCCTGTCTGTATGTCAGCGATAAAGTCGAAAACTATTGAACCGATTTTCGTCATGTTTTCACCAATGTATAGAGTGCTTTTCGAGGAAGGTTTTGTTATATAATTTGTTAAGTTTTAGTATACATTGGCTAAAAGATAACGATATTAGTTGGAAATGTCGAAAAAAAAAGTCGTCTGGGAGCTTTTAACGAAAACGCAGCCTAAACACTTTGAGATATAACAGAATAATCTATGGTGGAATTGTGCTTCATATATAGGTCTACAGAAAAGTCCCGGATTACATGTATCTGTCTCTTAAGGACAACATATTGCATCAATTTTAATACTCTTATTTTGTATATCATGTAAGGTTATTACTAAAGGTTTAATTTAATTAATTTTTTAGTTGGGAATGTAGTGATCGGTTTTATATTTGTGATTTTTAGTTTTACCACCACATTTTTAATGTGTTTAATTTTTACATTTTACATTTCGTATATCATTTGCTTTAGCTCTGCTTTTTGTGGTAACTCTACTGCAAGTTTACTTAAAAAACAACAAACACTTGTTTAAATTTTTACTTTTTATTTCTTTAAATTTGACATATGTTTCCCCAAGTCTGGCTTCATCAGAAATTGGAAATACAATGAATGCTAAATTTATATTACATACAAAGGAACTACAGGTAAGGTAATAAAATGATTAAAAGGTTTTAATTCTGGGGAATTTCCGAAGAAGTGGGCTGGATATAGGTCAGTTAAATTATACATTTATGAAATTGTTCACAATAGATGTTAATAATATAATATAATATTATTTAGAGATGGATTTTAAGATTAAGTAATGGAGATAAATTGGTATCAGTTTGGTCGTTTAATAGATTAAGAGAATTTTTGTTTTTATTAATTTCTAGTGATTCAAGCAGATATAATTTTTTACTTTTGTTTTGTAAATGTAAAATTTTAAGTGCATTCTGAGGTACATGGTTTTCTTTCAATAAGTGGTCCGCAAATGTGGATTTGTTTTGTTGTTGATTTTCGAAAGCTGTAGTGTGTTCACGCCATCTTGAATTGAAAGATCTTCCAGTGTGACCAATATAGAAATTGGGGCAACTACCACAGTTCAACCTACAGACACCCGAGTTAGAATTTTTGTCAGTCTTGTCTGTGTTGTTTCTTACATATCTAGATAAATTGTTGTTTGTTGTGAAGGCTGTATATATGTTCCTGTTCTGTAAAAATTGGGATATTTTTTGCGAGGGGGTTTCCATTGAATGTAAGAGTACGGTATAATTTATGTATGGGATTGGGGTCAGTGGGATAGACTTCTTTAATAGCAATTTTCTTTAATTTTCTGTTTAATAAGTTGTCAATAAGTTGAGTGGTGTAACCATTGTTGACTGCCATAAGTTTGATTCTTTCCAGTTCCGTATCAAAGTCGGTTTTGTTAAGTGGTATTGTCACGAGTCTGTGTAACATACAGTGATATGCAGCAAGTTTATGTTGTATGGGGTGGATGGTAAGGTCAGAGTGTGATGGTTAATGATATATGGAGAATGTGTGTTTGGTGTCTTGCCTTTTAATTGTTAGGTCTAGGAAATTTAGTGTGTTATCTGTTTCTGTTTCAAGTGTGAATTTTATGTTGGGGTGTATTTGGTTTAAGTAGTTGTGTAGTACCTGTAATTGTCGATGTGTATCTGTAAAACACGCAATAATATCATCGACGTATCGGTACCAATACAGGATTTTGTTACTAACTTGGCGAAACATATGTCAAATTTAAAGAAATAAAAAGTGAAAATTTAAACAAGCGTTTGTTGTTTTTTAAGTAATCTTAAAAGTTCATCAAAAAAAAATGCATCAAGTGAAGACTGAAACAATCATCTACTGTGAGTATTGTAAATTGCTACTCCTTTACGTTTTAAACAGTGTCCAAAAATGAATCTCCAGCGGAGGCTTACTAGCTTGAAAAGAAGAAAAAAATAAAAAGAATAAACATACAAAAGCTTCAAATTTCATTACCTGCCGTAATTTGATTGATAATTTGCGGTCTGGCTGACAATAACCGAGCAGTCACAGTTTTCATAACTCCTTCACCACCTCGGTACCACGCTTCGGAAGAAACAAATCTGTAATTGTACATCAAACTTTAATCACACTGCCCAACATTCTTCAGCTGATTCTTTATTTCTTCTCCTTCGCCAACCATCAAGGACGTACGCTTAGTTATGAAGATAAATGAGCAGTTTACCGACGCGGTCGTACAAATAGTGAACAACGATCGTTTTTGTAATGAAGTGAGATCTATGGGAAATGCAATTTTGTCGAAATCCAGGAATATTGCAATGTTACGATTTGGCAGATGCATATTCATAACGGCTTTTGCGCAAAATAATTTTGCTTTAATATTCTACTTTTTATTTTTGTTAATGAAAATTAACTCCCTTCTTTTATGGTAGTGTAAGTGCTTATGAAAAATTACTTTTATATTCGTCTAAATATGCCTTAACGATTTTAAGTAATGTTGGAAAGCAGCACAGTCATTTTGCGATTTCAACAAACATTTTGGCTCAGATTCAATCAGCACAAGGCAAGTTAAGTAGCTTCTGAATGATTGAGCAGGTAAATATCTACTTTGAGTATTTATTTGGGATTATTCACTGGGAGAGAAATAACTTAAATCAACAATTTAAGATAGATTTAGAGACAAAGGACTAGAAAAAAACAACAAACTGACCATCAACTTCGATAGTACCTTATTAGCAGTGGAAGCCGACAATGCCAATGTTTGTAGAAGACTTCGTTGTATATCATTAGACCATCACTAGTCATGTAAAAATGCTCGGAAAAGTACAGAAAGTGAAGCAACGGATCTCTCACAAACTCTCCAATAACAAGAGAGCAGAATTTTCGTTGGTTTGATTTTATAGTACAACCAAAGTACATTTCTGAATAATCTGATACCTTGGGGTAAATCGAGTCAAAAAAAGAAGGTTTTTGATAGGTAGGTGTTTCATCCAAAAAAATACCGAATGGCGCCCACAACAACAAGACCAAATGAATTGTCTGGAGGAACAGATGTTAAATCATCCACTGGGATCATCCAAATGGGAATGTTATTGAATAATTGAGGATATCAACAGCGCCTTCTACCGGACACAACTGGACCACATTCATTCGAGATGGAATTAAAGCAAAGAAAAGTGTCTAATAACTGTCATGTCAATTGGTCGCTAAAAAAATTTGCTTGTCAACAAATTTCATGTATGGATGACTTGATGGCTGCCATCTAAGACTTGGAGACATTCTCCAAGGGCAGCTACCTCCATTTTCCTGAAATAAACTGACTGCTGTGCAATTAGGAACCAAAAACTCTTTAAAGTTTTCTTGGTTGTGAAACTATCTGTTCGGCATTTCACAATTCATTAAATGGATGACAAAATAACGTTTCTGGTCGAGAACCTTCATTATTAGCACTTCACTCAACTCACTGACATCTGGAATATTATTTACGGATTTCGTACATAAAACTTATTATAATATTTTAGCGGGAAATGGATAAGTTTCAGAAAATACTAGCCCACAGAGACTTCAAATAGAGAGACGTACCGTGTCTAACCTCGCTGGAAAGAAATAAGGTAGTAAGTTAATTAAAACCTATGAAAGCATTTATAATACTACCAATTTAAGATTTTTCATTGAACGTAAGACAATATATAATACTCAAAAGTCAATGCAGAAAATTTCTGAAAAATTTACAATAAAAAAGTGTTTTCTCAACACTGACTTAAGAGTGGCTTATAAAAAAAATTGATATCTTATTTCATCAACAAATTGTAATTAGGTATACATACTCGTATAATGGTTGGTTTTTAGGGCTCATTTTACGTCTGACAGGCCCGTGTTTTAGTAGAAGCATTTAATAAAATGTGAATTTGTTCTAATAATTGCTTTTGAAGCACCGACAATATGGTTTACATAGCTCATCTATTAATCCTGACATCACTGAATAGTCTATAAGTTGTGTTAGCAAAATCAGGGACAACTTCCCGTTTCGTGTGAAAACACTTGTAAACATATAGGTTACAAAACTAGAAAATAATATGCGAGGAAGCACAATATGGCATATGAGCTAAATTCTTTAAGAATAATGACAAATTAAAAGCCGAAAATTTTAATTGTTTAATTTCATATTATATTTCTTAATGATTAGCTAATATTTAATGTATTATAACAAGAAAAGCTGTATGTTCTAAACGTCTTAACTTTTGAGAGGCAAGATGGCAGTTTTCAGAAAAAAACTCTTTTTCTAAAAATGTATTATGAAATTTTAGATATGTTTATAAAATTTAGTACAAAGGATGAATCAATATGCATTTTTTGATTTACAAACAATTTAATTATTACTACCGATGACATTCTTATGACTTGTGCATAATTTTTATTGGGTAAAAACAATATTAGTCGGTATTGTAATTTTAATTTAAATGTTTTACCCAATCTTTAATTTAAATGTTGAATTCAATCAGAAATTTAGTGATTTCTTAAGCTAAAATCATGCGTCGATGAAAAGGAAATCAAGAGACCAAATTGACGTGGAAATAAATTGAGATTTTAAAAATACTTCTTATTTTAAGTCAAAGCAGTGGCGTACCATTTTTTCGTCACAAAAAATACGCAGTTCAAAAAAGTACTTGCGCCATTGGTACAAATACTCAAATTTTTAAAGATGAAACAATGCATTTTCATGCGTTTAAGACGTATAAATATAATTCATGTGAAGTTTTATTGTTACAATGGATCCAAAAATCTCCTCCTTAAATATTAGCATGTCATTATGGAACACCCTGTATTTGTAACTTGATATATATTAACTAGGAAAATTTAATGAAAAATAAATAAATAAATATTTATTTTGCGTTATCGGTGGGGTAAAAAGTGCGCCATGCAAACAGATGAGGACAATAAAGAAACTGCTTTATTGAAGTAAGATTTTGTATTAATTATAAAACAACTTTTTATTGTTATAATTAAGAAAATTGAAACAATAATACAGAACCTGTTCCTTAAAATAAATTGTGACATGCCGTCTAGAAAAATATAAATTTAATAGATACAGTACATTAACAGTAAATAAAAAAATCAGTGCAAAATAATTTATTTCAAGAGTATACTTAGTAGGATACTATCTAGTTATTATGCTACAGCATATTGTATGTTTTTCAAAAGCTGAATAACAACAATTCTAAGGCAAATAAAACAAGTGACATTAATAAATCATTTCAGTTTAAATATAAAAAAGGTTCAGAAAATTAAAAAATCGATATAAAAACCGCAAGGGAACTTACCTGTGTGTGTGTAATTATTTACAAGTTTTTGATTTTAATTACATGTCACAATAATTAATACATCATTGTAAGGTAACATATTCTGTCAATTAACTGACATTTTCCCTGATTAAAAAATACCAATGTCAGTAATTATTCCGCCATAAAAATCAAAAACTGGTTATATTTTCAAAGCAGTATGGCGAGGACCACAAAGAGGTCATCTCAATCAATTTATCGCCGACAACGTGCAATTTTCTTATCATTAATAGACAAATAAAAACGGAAAAGAAAACAATTATTGTGTATTTGTGTCAGAACAGGAAATTGTGACACTGATAGACATGTTTTGAATTATCTTGTAGCTTAATAAAGCTGATCTGCTCGTGGGGTATATCTTCGCTGCTGGTAGCAGCTGTTAGCTCACACGTTTTGTTCTGCGCTGGTGTCGGTTTGGTTGGGTCATTATTTCTAAAAATTCACCTCTATAATTCCGTCAGGATTGATATGAATAATGAGAAAGAATTCGTTCTTAGCTTTAATATGGATAGACGTGTTTGTGAATTTTTTATCAAAAGAACTTATTTAACTGAAATTTTAATTAAAGGATTAACATAATTAACATGTTTTTTTATAAAAATTGGGTTTTATAATCATGCTTTCTAATTAACTAAATTAAAATTTTTTACCTATTTGGTCCATTGGTGGCTACACAGGTGAGATATTAACGGTAGAAAGCCTTGACGTCTTCATTTAGGGTGGAACCTAAAAAAGCATTTATCTTAAATCATCTTCTAATAGCAGTCAAACGTAGTCATACCGTCTAACTAAAAAGTATACGAAAGATTTACCCGATTAAATAAGATTTTCCGCTCGAACCTGGAGAAAAGTCAGGGGTTTTGGCATATTTTTCCCAGTTTCCGACTTTCTAATCGTTCTTCTCCAATAGTTGTTGAAATAACCTCACAAATATGTTTTTCCCCCAGGGGTCTGAATAAAACACTATTACCAATATATTTTTGCATATACATAACTAAATAAGGGGCGTAAATTTTATTTCAGCTCATTCAAATAGGATATTTTAAAAATTTTCAGCAAACTGTTGGGAATTTTCAAAATTCTGCCACAAATACAAACTGGTTTAGAATTATGCCTACCAAGTGGCGAATGCTTTGTTTTCGAAGAATCTTTCAAACAAAACCTGGACCCCTCGGGTACAACAGTCTGAAAAAAAACTACACGAAGTTTTGGGAGACATCTTTTTTAATAATCGTTAATGCGTCAAAATGATGATAAGAATGTCTCTTTAACATCAAAAAATTAAATCTAAATAGGTAACTATAGTTTTAAGTTGTTGTGAAGGTTAAGTTGTAGATAATATAATCGTAGAATTGGATTGTCCCAAGTAACTCAGCATGATTGAGAGTGCCTGTTGCATCTTGGCTTAAATCATAAGAGTATGAACCAGATTTTATGATTCGAGAACTATTTGGCAGATACCTTTGATTCTGACTTAAATATTTTTCAGGTAACAGTAGTTGAAATTTATGAAGTGCATATTTTAAATCAAGATGCATGAAGAGGATCCTGTACAGCAACTCATTAAAAGGTAACAAGTATATACTCGACTGTTACGTTTGTATAACTTTTCGTTACAAACTTCTTGTAATGCCATTTTTCCATCATGTGTTAGTTGTAGTACCACCACATCGCACTAATTCCAAATCAATAACTCCTCAATTTTCTAAATACAATTTAAACATCTTTTGCACTAACTGACGAAGGAATAAAATGGTCCAAAACATATTTATTCTGGTTCGGGATAGAACAGATGTATGATCTTCTTTAACGTTTTCTTAGTTTAGTATCAAAAAATACTGTTATTTAAGAAACACGGTTTTTATTAAATTCCTGGTGCAAAGATATATTAAACTGTACTTTTTCCGCGTCAAATTTCATTTCTAAAATCAAGAATTTATCGTGATAGGATATTAAACCTGCATCTCCTATGGTAAAAGAAATAACTGCTGAGAGGGGAACAAATTGATAATAATCTTTGATAATGGCATAGCGTTTATAAGTGATAAAACTCAGTTAATTTGTTTTCATTATTAAAATTATGGTTCAGTATCCAAAAGGAACGGCTTCACATTCATTTTTTTATTATTAAAAATTACTTTAAAACTAGAACAAACACAATTTCTCCTAATTATGAAAAACTGCATTGTTTTTAATTTTAATGCCAACAAGTTACAACAGTTGAAATATTATTGCACCTAAAAAAAGACTAATAATATTTTTATTGGAAATAATTATTATTATTAACGTCATTTTAAGTCATTAATAATTATTGAAAAAGGTGTTTCCCCAAACCTCCTGCATAATTGTTCGTGGTGGATTTATCTGAATGAGCCGTTTTTTGATAGAAGGACACTTCATATGCAAAGCATTCAAGAGTTGCTAGATCTAATTTAATACAAGTTTATATTTGGAGGAGAATTTTGAAAATACCCAAAAAATAAATGAAAAACTTAAAAAAACCTTTTTGAATGAGCTGAAATAAATTTTACACTCCTTATTTGGTTAAGTATATGCAAAGAAAATTTGCGTAATAGTATATTTGTTGAGATCCCTTGGGGCAAAATCTTTTATGGGGATAATTCAATAAAGATTGGGGAAAAACGATTAAAAAGTGGAAAATTCGACAAAATATGCAAAAAAGGGAGTTTTCTCGAGGTTCGAGCGGAAGTTCTCATTTAATTGGAAACATCTTTTGGAAACATCTTTTGCAAACATTTTTGTTAGGGTGTCAGATAAAGTTTGACTGCTATTAGAACAAGATCTGGGAAAAATGCCTTTTTTCGATCCACCCTAGCTTCATAGTACTTGAGAACTCCGAAAGTCGCATTATGTATTTCCTTCCTGCTCGTGATTCCTTATTATCGAGGTCATTCTCTACCATTATGATTATTGGCTTAACAATTGGATCACTCAGTTGGACTGCTCTTAATTTTTCTGGTGTCCAATCTTCATCAACTGCTAGTTTGAGCGGTCGGATGGAAACTTCTCTAGAAGGGGCTTTGGATGCGTCGGCATTATTGTGAAAGCATCTGGAACGATATTAAAATCGATTGCTATAATCATTCAATCTACTTGGTTAATTGTTGCTCAGATTAGTTACGGCCATAGAACAGTATTAGTGGCATCTCTGACAAGTATAAAATGGCTAGGTTCTATGATAAATGCTAGGATGTGCCCTCAATATAACCCTGCTTTAAGTCCAAAGGTTGTCTCATAATTTCGATTCCAGTAGGATTGTTTCCGTCATCTCGTTTAGCTTATGTAGCGACGAGGCAATGTTAACAAATGATTTTACGAATAAGATAAGATAAGATAGAAGGAATGTGTGATTGACCAAACCCAATTATAAATAACATCTGCGAAATTCCTTAGGCCTTAATTAATAATTATTAAATTTGCTTACCTAACTTAACTTTTCGGGATATTTTGTTATACATATTTCTGTACTTCTTTTTTAATTTTTGTTAAAAAATTCCTCTGTAGTGCTGGAATATATGAACTTCTGCGTATATTTTTTTATAAAATGGTTAATAGGTGGGGATTATACCTTTATCTATTGTTTATGATAATATAACAATATGTTTCCGGGCGCATTCGCCAATTTGTTGATGAAGTCTAATTTCAACTATTTTGTTGTAATGAGTCCAATAAATATAACAATTTCTGCTGGATATACTTTGTATTTAAGGTAATTAATTATATCTAAACAAAACTACCTGGAATCCAGCCAGTGTTCAAAAACTAATTATGGAGCAGATTAACTTCTCATTTCCAGAATTACATTCTCAGCTATTTTATAAAACGCCCGCTGGTATAAAATAATCAATAAATTATAATTTCCGTGTTTTCTTTTTCCAATACATCAGTACTAATAACGATGATACATGTGAAAGCAATGAAAATTCCCACCTGTATAATATCGATGATAATGTGGATGGAATGCGATCTCGGTATCTAATTGCTATTAACGATCATCGCAACGGTTAAGTTCGTCTCATGGCACGATCAACCAAATTATAACTCTCGAACGGTATATCGCTGTTGGCTAAAACAAGTATAACCTTAGTAAACAGTGCGTTTACACTTATAACTAATTATTTGTGGCCGCGAAGAGGTGTTATACATCAAACATTCGTCAGAGAGGTAAAGATTGAAAATATGTGGTCGAAGTAATTATTCTGTGTCGGTTACGTTGAACTTCAATACAAAAATGTAAAGAACATCAGGTACTGCACAATTTATTTATTATTTCAAGTGTTTGTAGCGAAATTACTGGATAAGGTAGTACAGATGTGGCCAGTTAGCTGATACGTTTTATATAAAAAAAAATCATAAACGATAAATAACTGTTTATTTTAATTTCAAATTGGAGCATTGAAATACAAAACTGCAATGTAAATTTATTAAAGTCCCAAACCTACGAACTAATTGGTAGTTTGTAAATCTTTCTCAGATTCTTTGTCTTTGTCCGTATTATTTATGAAATCTTATAATTTTATGTAAAATTTTATGTTGGTCCAAATCGATATTTCCAATGGTTTTCGAGTAAATTGAGTATGAAAACTAATCTGCTCTTCAAGTTATTAGGCTAAAAATTGCAAAAATCTGTTTACCATGGCAAATAAAAGACTGACGTTGCCACAACGCTTAACAATTTAAGTTATTGGTAAACTGAAAAATCGAGTTGCAGTGTTCAATTAGTAAAGGTGGTCATTGGAAAATTTAAGTATACCATATTATTGCAACTTATTAAATGGAGTCATATTCAAACATCGAAATGACAGATATGCACTTTATGCCCCTCTGTGCAACTGGCAATGAATTAGAATGAAGAAGTCTGTATGCGACAGCATACTCGAATAGAAGACTTCCTTCTCGACAGGCATTTCACAGGATCAACGTTTAAGAGAAAATGGTTCATACCAACCAAGAGGAAATGATCGTGGCAGAGACCGATTTGTAAGAACACGAGTGATGGAAGAAAATCTATTGAGAGGTGTGCAGGACAATTCAAGGGTTAGTAAGAAGTGTGGCACGTATGCATAACATAAGTTTTTCAGTAGTTTGGAGAAATCTTTGCGAACAACCACTTCATCCTTTTCATATCCAGCGTGTTCAAGCTTTAAATTCGAATGACTACGAACCACGTCGGCAGTTCTGCCAATGGTTTTAGCGAAAATCGAGGCGTATTCAGAATATTGCATCTCTCATTTCATTTACGGTTGAGGCAAGCTTCATTAAAAATGGTTGTCAATTTCATTAGCTCATGAATGGGCTGATGAAAACCGACACACCATATTTCAATTCAGACATCAGATTCGGTTTTCCGTCAAGGTTGGGACAGACATTTTAGGCAATCGGCTTTTTGTTGCTTAGTCGATTGAATAATGAGGATTATTACAATTTTTTAGTAAACGACTTGTCAGGACTTTTGTAAGATGTCACTTTAATTAAAGGCCAAAGCATATGGCTTAAGCAAGACAGGCGGCCCCTCATTAGCAACATAACGTAAGACAACACTTAAATAAGTTGTATGAAGAAAAATGGATAGGCCGAGGAGGTCCTATTCCCTGGCCTACACATTTCTCTGACCTTAGCCCCATGGACTACTTTTTGTGGGGCAAAGGTTTATAATGAGACCATTTAGCAACAGCGGGAAGAAATTGAAGCCGCTTGCATGGAAATATGGCAAACACCTAGAATTTTCCAAAAAGTTCGCAAATCATTGAAGCGCCAAGCTAAATAATGCATCGAAATGCAAGGTGGTCACTTCGAACAGTTCTTGTAATATAACTTATTATTACTAATTTGAATCTCCTTATTTTCCATTTCACATTTAGCTATTGTCTGAATAGGTAATTACTTCTTTAATTAGTAATTGTAACTAATTAAATGATGGATCCCTAATAACTGCAATTTATTTCAATAATGTTACTGAATTTTTTTACTCAATTTACTCTAAAAATGTTGAAAATGTGGATTTGGACAAATATAGATATTTTACGTAAAATTGATTTTAAAAATCTGAAGAGAAAATTGTAAAAAAAATTAAATACAAAAATACTGGCCGAAAACCCCCTTCATCAACCTAAATAAGACGCTTATGATTTGCATGTCGAAAGACGTATGCAAAAGAATCAATTTCAATCAGAATACATGTCACATTATTGTCAACGGGTTACAGTTTCAAGAGACTCAGGGTCTTTATCAGCTAATATTTTGTTTGAACCGTTTTAAGGACATATGACTTCCTAAGGGTGCGTTTTAGGGCACATCTTAATAGGGACTTTTTGACTTATTTTTAATGGCTTCTATACATAGCAGAACCCTATTTTAGAAAAATCCTATATAACCTTTGCAATTGCTTGGAAGTGTTGGAGAACAAAAAAAAAACAGCTGTAAATGATGTAGTAGTGCAAGCGATTCTGAGTTTCTCAGGTATAGGTTTTCGTTACAGAATGATGTGAGTAATCTGTTCTGGTTACAAATGGTGCGCATTAATGATGTTCATAGCTGTTCCGGAATAACAACAAGATATTGTGCCCAAATTTTTTGGACATATTAACGGAATAAGGCGGTCAATTGAATGGTCAAAGGACAGTGGCCTATTGACCTTTCCCAGCTCTAGAATATACATACATTTTATTTTTTTTTTATTAAATGATTTTTTTCGTTGTGGTGATAAAATAAATATTTTTGGTTATTTGTTTATGGTATTGAGTCAGAATGTGTCTATTTCTTGCATTGACGTCAAGCGCCCCCAAACAAGATCATCCACCCCCCCAAATGACAATCCTGGATCCGCCACTGGTAGACGGTAAGTCTGGTTGTACTACTAGGATGAAATTAAAGAGATTTATCTCTAGAACTATTTGAATATAAAAATGCTTGACAGTTTGTTTCATGATACTTTCTTTTTGATATTTTTCAATCCATTGAAGTGAAGATAATATTTTGTTCTACAGTTGCGCTACTCTGAACTGATTAAAACTCGAATAATTAATTTATGAATCTCGAAATCTGTGACACCCATAAATGTCGAGAAGTGTGTTTCGTGGTCGGATCCGTGCAGATTACGAGTGATGAGCGCATAGCAATATAAACAGGAAAGGGCATGAGAGGATTATTTTGCTAGTTTTAAAAAGCGTAAATATGAAATTGTGACAGAACCCAGTTCAATAGCAAATATAAGAGGGCTAACAAGGCGCAAATGGAATCATTCTATTGAAAATTCCGGGATCATCTACAAAACGAATGAGACCAGGGGAAAATTATCAATATCTAAACCACCGATTGACCAAATTCACGAATTGTTTCATTATATTTTCCGTGTATTTTAGTAAATATTACTTTTAAGAAAAATTAATTATGGTATTTTATCAATTCAAAAGAAAATTACTTTTTAGTTCTACTTAGTTGACAAAAAATTAAAATAAGAATAAAGAAAAATATTTGTACAAACTTAACTTCCCTTGATGTGAAAGTTCACCTTAGTTCTCCTCAGACTTGGTTTTCCCTGAATGGTTTGTTTATAATTGGTAGGTCTCAATCTATCCATTTGTTTTTTGCCTGTTTTACGATATAAGACTCTGCTATAGAAGGGTCTTGATTGTTCCAATGCTAGGTTAATTTATTACATATTTGTGGTAATTCTTGCCTCAAAATTGTCTTGTATAGAGCCATTTTTGGGAAAAATATGTTACTTATTAAACATTTATACCCAATATTATATGTATTGCGCGAGAATAATAGGTGAAAATGCTATAGTGTAGTAACTAAAGGAAAAAATAAAATCTAACAATTCATGTAATATATGAATCTGCCATTTTACCAAAGATCATAAATAAGATCAGCTGGAAATTATTAGGGTGAGATAGAGCAATTTAACAACAAATATCTCTGTGGCCAACTTGTAGAACTTTAACATTTCCTTTACTACGAGTAGAATCTGCAGTATTCTGATGAAGAGTGACTTTTAAAATTGTGGTATTTCAAAGTTCTAAATGCTGGAATCAAAAGACTCCGAAGACACAAAGGCTGAAAACCCTTTTGTGTTTGATTATCTTTTGTCCGTTTTGTCTGTCGGGTGAAGACAATGAATATCTGAAAGCCATTTTTTTATCTACAAAGTTTTTTCTACTTCTTTCTAAGTTTTGACAATTTTGAACAAATGGATCTAAAATGTTGAGTTGTTTTAACTATATATAGCCCCTCAAAGCTGAGCAGTTATGCAGCATAAGGGCTAAAAAGTGCAGTTTTGCGGAATTAGCATCGACACCAGGCCTATCTGACTTCGCATTAAGGAGTTCATCACGTTAAACAGCAGACTTGTAAAAAATAAACCGAAAATTGTGTTTGCTATACTCACGCGGTTGGTACTATCCAACACAAAATTTTCAATAAATTAGCTGAAAAGCTATTTTATAAAGAATCCTGTGGAGACCCTTATTTGTGAAATAAATATCAATAGACATTTTACAATTCATTTATTTAATGAGTTTACAGCGAAAAATTGAGCGCAAAGATAAAAATAACGATCTTCAGAACTTTAAATTTCGCAAAAACTACTTAAGGTAACTGTGACACTCATTTGTTATTAATGCTCATACACAATTCTTATAATTTAAACCTTGATTTAGTTCGGTTCAGTAGGTATAACTAAACAGAATTTGAGTCGGAAGATTTAATACATAATAAACTTATACAATATACAATGATTCTGATGTTATTCCACAATAATTCTCATGTTTATTTCTCATAATTTTAATGTAGCCTTTCACGCCCCAATGCTTGCCCCAAGAGTTTTTTATCAACCAATAGTCTTTCCCGTTCTCTCTCCCATACCCTACCAACAGCATCGAATGATTAGTAACTTCTGAACATGTTCTATCATACCACACTCCACTTTTGTAAAACCTCCAACGACTAGTCACGTATAAACTAACTACTATGGGTCCATTCTTAAAAATGGCATTTTTAAGGTCCGTTTCTGTGTTAGGCACTTGCACTATCTCTTCGAAAGTTAAATTAAAAAGTTTGGAATTCTTTGGGGTACATTCGATGTGCTTTTCTTTATAGGGGTAGTCCTTTTCGGCGTTAATGCCGTTTTGTTTTACCCACTGCAAAGCTCGTTCGGGGAAACCCCCATGACAAGTATCGTTTGAGAAACAGTCCACCACGTTTTGTTCACTGAGGGAAACCAATTTACCTGTAGTTTTAAAATGGTAAGCCTCCAGGGCACCCACCTGAAAAGAAATGAAATTGTTTTAAAACTTCTGGGTAATTACATAGCCCACCCAAATACTAAAAACAAGATTACGAGTTATTAGCAGTTCTTATAATTACAATTTTCAATATTTACACATGTAAATTTAATTCTGTGTTATGACAGATGATAATTAACGTTTGCTTTAATATTTTGATTTGGTTAAAAAATAAACATTAATTACGTTTCAAAACTTGGACGTGATGTTACACTAATGAAACAAACAAAACAGAAAAATAATATTTTCTTTAAATTTGATAAATATTGTTGATAGTATTTCATCGAAATGATTTATATTGTGTATCGAAATACGTTAATTCTGCAGACAAATATAGCACTTATGATGGAATTAAAATAGACGATACAAATTAATAGTTAGTAACTTGTTAGTTAACAAGTTGAAAATGTACTTGTTCCAGATGCAATATGAAAATGTCCAAAAATCCTACAGGAAAACAAAGTAGTCTAAAAAACTGATGAAGTACGAAGTACGAATGTTTTATGAAAAGAGAACCACATTAAAATGAATTCGACAAATTAAAGATTATTCAGCTTAATAATGAAAACTACAATAGCAATCGTAAATTAATGGTGATCGTGTTTTAGAATATGTAAGGAGGAATTTACAAATCATTCTCCTGTAGAGAGTAAACGCTAAATCGAAACAATAGACAAAAGTTTTGCGCCAACTCTTGTCTGGACCGTTCAACAAACTCTTGGCGGTAAATTCAAATATTTAATTTTTTAATGTTCACTTTTGGATTATCGAAAATGCTTTAGTGACATGAATATTATAGGTAATATTTTTGCCAACAATGTATTTTTGATAAGTTAAATATAAACATGCATATTGTTGGTTCAGCATTAATGTAGCCTAATATATATTTTAAACTTTAAAACAGGAAAACATTAGGTTTTGTATTTATATGAATGTATTTATATATCATAAGTTTAAGATATTTCTAATGACATCAAATATGGATTATTTACTTTATTCAGCCATATTTCCAATTGGTTGCTGTATTACGTGACGTATAATATTCAAGTAAATAAAAACCAGACAATACAGCTGCATGTTTTATCAATAATACAAAAAGTTATAAATAACAATTCATTTTTTAAAGATCAATCATATCTTCATATTATTCTGAATTTTTAACACTTAAATAATATGGCATACATTTTTCATTAACTTCTTTAATCACATTAAGATGAAAACACTATCAATCAGTTATATATACAGGGTGAGTTTATTAATCAGTATGGGCATCTCGGAAACTAGCGGAGAGCAATCGTTAAATTGGGAAAGATTTGCAGTTTAACTGGCCCAATTTAATGACACTTTCGTATTTTGGCAAAAAGTCAAGGCTTACTAGATATTTTGAAAAAACGAAATTGTGTCGATTTAGTCAAATCCCTCTAGCTCATTTGTTTTCGATTTTATAAAAAAAGTGTAAATATCAAAATTGTAGGGAATTGTATCCCGAATATGATTGTCATGTCCTCGTTTACGTGACAGCTCTCTCTCGAGATATCACACTTATCTTTTTTTGAATGGGAACCATAGTTGGCTATGATGTCAAAAAATTATAGAGCTTTTCAACGATATGATACCCGATATAGTTATTCAAAAAAATAACGGAGTTATGGATGCTTTTCTCTCTTATTTTCACTTCTAACGTAGTTAGCCATGAAATAGATTGATTTTTAATAACTATTCCAAAAAACATTGAACGATTTTTTTATTAGGTATATCCGATATAACGAAAAAACTAAATAAGTAGGTACTTACTAGAAACTTAAGAAATTAAAGTACATAATAATGGTTACAATTTATGTTCGGAAAGTCCACCATTGTTATTTAGACAAAAATGGCATGTTTTTAAGATTGACGTTACCGCTTTCCCCACAGACCACCTATCAATTTCTTCAATTGCTTTTAATAATGCCTCCCTTAGGTCACCAACTGTCTCACACTTTCTTTTGTATACTTCCTTTTTTAGCGCAACTCCATAAATCGAAGTCTATAACTACCAAATTGGGAGACCCGGGTGGCCATTCTCGTGGGCCATTTCTCCCTATCCAAGAGTTTGGATAGATATTATCTAAGTGTTGTCTTACTAATAACGAGTTATGAGCAGCTGCTCCATCATGTTGGAAACACTCAATTTCTAAACGAGTTCTCAAATTCAAATTATGCAACATGTCTTGATACCACACCAAACGTTAAAACCAAATTTTCTCTGGGGTCGTCTTTGTTCTACATGGAAAGGGTTTTTTTAGCCCAGATATGCTCATTGTGTCTATTGAACATACCGCAGTTAGTTAATCTAGTTTGATCTGACCATAACACCTTTAATGAAAACTGTGGATTGTCAAGGCACATGTCTTTAAACTATGTACAAAACAAAATACTTCGATGTTCGTCACCAGCATGCAAAGTTTGATAAACTGAAAGTTTGTACGGGTGGAACTTGTGCGCTTTCAGTATCTTAACTAAAGTTCGTTGAGATGTGCCAGCCTCTGCCGCAATCTCACGAGTTGATGTAGATGGATTTTGATTTACCATTGCCAAAACATTTATTTTTGCTGCTTCGTTTATTTGATTACGTTCCTTTGGTGGTTTAGTAAAAGATCCATATCTGCGTAAACTATCGTAAAGCCTCTTAAATGTACTTAGAGCAGGTTGACGACGATTAAAATTTCTATGAAAGTATTCCTCAGCTGCACGAACTGAATTTTTATGGCATATGATATAACATTCCACCATATTCCGTTTTTCTTCGTTAGAATATTCTATTTTATCACGAAAACTTGTCAATATCTACTGTCAGTTCAGCACTACTAATGGAATTACTCTCAAATGAGGAAACGGCAAAGTGAAAATAATCATTTTCATGGCTACCTACGTTAAAAGTGAAAATAAGAGAGAAAAGCATCCATAACTCCCTTATTTTTAAGAATAACTATATCGAGTATTATATCGTTGAAAAGCTCTTTTTTAGCTATGGTCTCCATTCAAAAAAAGATAAGTTTGTGTCATATCTCGAAAACGAGAGCTGTCACGCAAACGAAGACATGACAATCATATTCGGGATACAATTTCCTTCAATTTTGATATTTACACTTTTTTATAAAATCAAAAACAAAGAAGCTAGAGGGATTTGATAAAATCGACTGAATTTCGTTTTTTCAAAATATCTAGTAAGCCATAACTTTTTACAAAAATCCGAAAGTGTCATTACATTGGGCCAGTAAAACTGCAAATCTTTCCCAATTTAACCATTGCTCTATCTCCGCTAGTTTCCGAGATCCCCATATTTATCTTAAAAAAAACTCACCCTGTATATTCGAATATGGCTAAAAAGCTTCTATGGATAGAGTTGTGTAAATCTAAAATAAACTGTGTCTCTTTTGGTTGGAAGTAGCATAAAAAATATATATTTTTATCACAAATACAAAGTTTTTAGTAAAAACAAAATTTAACAGTCCTGACTTCTTAAACATTTAATAATGACACAACCTAGAAATTTTTTTAACAAGAATCGTGCTTCATAATTTTGAAGATCCATCTAAGCTCATTAGAAAACCGTACCTCATATTAAATGAGGTCTGGTTTTGGTGTTAAGGCTACTATTTGGAAAAATTCAACAGAGACCGTAGTAGGATTTCCACGACACATTATTAAAATAAAGGAAGGAAAGAAGTTTTCAATTATAGTCGTTTCTTGTGTCAGTGTTGTGACCCATTTAACTGACGTCAACCCTCTAAAATAGCGGTTAGTTGCCTGATTTTGATGCGACTTTTTTAAGTTTATAACTTATATATGTCTACTCTATGCAAAAATTCGTTTAAATCTGAATTAAAATTTTTAAAATCTTTTTTAAAAGTTTTTTTTATACAAAATTTGATCAAATCGTTATACCATCAGTACTGACATGAATTACGTCTGAAACCAAATTTTTCTACTAAATATTAAATAATAACGGAATAGTTAATAATTATATGGGAAATAATGAATGCAAATTTAAAAGCATTTTCTAGTGATGGAAATTGTCTATCGTATTTTATTAAATTCGTTTTAAAATAAGTGATTTATTTTAAAATTTTTGTATTTAATTAAATAATAAATGAAATGATAAAGAAACAATGTTTGTTGAAAAACAAACTTTACTTAGGTATAATAAACTTTTTTTAACGGTATACAACTTATATAAAACTATGTTCAAACATTTGTTTCTAAGTATTTTTGAAAAGTTTTCGTACTCCATTATTACATGACATTTTGTTGTCTAATTGTTGTTATAAAATGTTGTATCAAATCTTTTGAAATCACTGTGATTAAATTCAAATTTTTAACAAAAAAATCCGTGGCCTAGTTTGTTAAGATATTGGTTTGGTTATTTCATATTGTAGGTCCCCTCCAGATTTAAATGCTCAAACCTCTGAAACTCACATGAAAATTCGCGTTTGATATTTTCAAAGGAGAAATTCTGAAAGCTGAATTTAATATATTGTACATACAAAGTTGATTGTGTCACCACGCGTTATGTTTCATTTTTCAGTATAGTACAAGATTATTTTATATAATCGGTTGGGTATGATTTGATAATTTACACGCCGTTATCACAAAAAAATAAAGTTATTAAATTAAAAGATTTAGTTACCGCACTAAATATCCAACAAGATCCACAGGTACCTTGATCTTTTACTGGTGTTACATATCCTTGACTCCTCCAATCCACATTTTCGCTGGTGTCATTTCTTTCTTCAAAATTATCTGTGACATCGTAAGTGATTATCTCAACATTTTCAGGTACCCACAAATTATATTTTTTAGTGAATTCCTTTTCAGACCAATCTGCAAAAATGTTCATGCCTTTTTTATAGCTCTCTAAACCTAATTTGTACTGTTTGTTGTGGTTCCTGATTTCTCTCATATTCTTCTTGAATGTACTGAATCGTTTCATTTCTTGTGCTTGACTCGAGTAAGTTTTTCCATATTTGGTCTGAAAAATCAAACAGAATTAATAGCCAGTTTTTGAAGGCTATTGAATTGTACAACTCAACATTTAAAAAATCTGTTTATAGGTTTCTGAGAATGGGGTGGTATGTCAATAGTTATCAAGAATTTCTGCTTCCTGCTGTTAAGAAAGGCTTATACTAAACTACAAGTTAGCTTGTTATTTTATACAGCGTTTTCTGGCCAAAAATCAAAGACTAGAAACTTCAATAACGAACACCTTTTTTGAAAAAAATAATTCACCAATACATCTGTATTTTTGTCTTATTTTGAAACACATGTATTGTTGCTGTTGTTAAAAAATGTTCAGTTACTTAAGATTTCTCTTAAATTAGATAATTTCGTTACATTTGGCTTTACAACTGTATTAAGGCAACTGACTAAAATTTAAAAAAATCAAATCAAATGCAGTTTTATTTTAAACTGCAAAAATGAAGGTCAACGAAGTTAATAATGAATAATCCCATATACATGAAGTAATTAATGTTGCAAAGAATTTAAAGATTGCAGAGCAACTAGAAGAGCTGTGATAAGAATTGAAGAAAGCTGCATATCTGTGATAAAAATGATATCTGACTAACTGAAATGAAGAAGACTGTTGGGCTGAAGAACTGAAGAATTATCTATAATGAGTAGATAAGACACCTTATTTTTGTCAAGCTTTATCCAGAAATCAATGCTGGAGATTGAGAAATTGGAATTAAAAAACTAAACAGGTAAAGAAATGTATATGGGACAAAAAAATCATAAAAGAAATGAAGAACTTAAGATCCTGAGATAACAAACACAGAACTGATTGTCTATTCTAGGACGAACTGCTCTTGAAGGACAGAGAATAAGAAGAATATTTAGGATATCACACACCCTAGAATTGGTAAGCGGTAATTCTTTAGTTCCCTTATGCTTGTCATTTACATCAAAAATGACCCTACCCCCGGAATTGTGTAAAAACTTCATTGAATTACTGTTACCAATAAGAAAATGTTCATTAGTTGCGTTTTTTTTATTTCTTGTTAATTCCCTGCTAAATTGTTGGAAATGAATTATATATGTTTCAGAAATCCTCTGTTATCCATTTCCATTAATATTCCGTTATTCTGTTAATAATATAGTTATAAAATTATTAATAACGAGTAAATCTGCAGATTTTGACCTGCAAACCAACTTAACCGGAGTCTTAGATTTTAGTGGTTTTTAGCATTCACTTCCTGAAGTAGTTATGTTATATGCTTTTTGTTATAGTTTAAACATGTGACGTTGAAAACATTAGAAAACCCCAAATAATTGAAAAATGAGGATTTGATCTACTCCTAAGACCAACCCACCAACTTTACCTGAGTGTCTTGAAATCGTGTGTGAATGCAATACATTTCTATTTTTGTTAGGTTAGAATTTGTCCAATGACATGCGTCGAAAATAAAATGGTTTGCGCAAATTAGATCATAAGATTTTCAATGCGCTGGTGTAGTTCTTCCAAGGTATTTATATCTCCATGGTGATAGACCTGTTTAAATAGCTTTGAAGAACAAAATCGGTGGTTATTAGATCCGGGCGACTCTGTGAAACTTATATGCCAAGAAGTGACTCCATTCCGTCCTATTTACATATATGGTATGGAAATTGATAATTTATATGTTTCTGAAATTTTCGAATTGTAGGGAAGCTTCGTCATCTAGCCTACATTATTAGCCAATGCTCTTAGAGAATACATATTTTTTTATTCACACGAAATTTATCATAAATTAGGTATTTGCTAATTGTTTTTTATTTTCATTCATTTTCTTTATACATTATATCCCTCAACATTATTCATCACAAAATATAACCATACCTTCTCCTAACATACGACAAAGGACCTTACAAACTGTCACCCACAAAAAGTGGAGGGAGATATAGCTCAACCAACCAATGAGGGTGTAGTTTATGACGTCATGGTAAAGTAGTAGGAGGCATTCCATAGAGTGCGTTGAAGCTAAAGAGATAACAAAGTTCGCTATACCCATTCAATCTGATCGGAAGTAAATTTTGGGTACGTATCTATTGTTTGTCTTGACAGTAAAACAATGTTCTGTATTTAAAATTTAATTTCAAAGCTACCCTTCACAAAACACAACGTCAACCACGGAACACGAAACTAACCTAACCCTTCAACTATCACAGTGTCACGCAACACGGAATTTGCAAAGAACAACAGAACACACGACAGACGACGTTACAACCTGTCACCCCACAAAACACAACGTCAACCACGAAACACAACCACCTTTCAACATAACCTCATCATTTCAGCCCCCATTACATAACCTATATACACACACACACACACAATCAGCCCCCATAACTTCTCACACAACATCTCAACACCTACAAACATAACCTCTACACACCAGCCCCCATAACCTCACTTTTCATCAAACACACCACTCAGCCCCCATAACAGCCATCAGGTCACCCCAAAAGAACGACACCCCCAAGACAACACACATAACCTCACAATTACGCATCACCCCATCCGGATACCACCAACATACACCGGGGGCCCCAGCGGAACCCCCCACGAAAGCACACCCAAAGACAACACACATAACCCATAAACACATCACCTATACACACATAGGACACCAAACATCAGCCCCCACACCAATGACATATAACCTATATTCACATAACCTTACACGGGGGCCCCAGCGGAGCCCCACACGGAGACACACCCAAAGAGAACACACATAACCTATAAACACATAACCTATAAACACATAACCTATAAACACATAACCTTACACCAAACATCAGTCCCCTGGCCCCCACACCAATGACACATAACCTATATTGACATAACCTTACACGGGGGCCCTCCACCGACATACACACAACACGGTGGCCCCAACGGAGCCCCCTAGGAACACTACAGGGGCACACCACACCCAAAACACCTAGATACACTAGAAACCCCGTTGTTAGTCTAAGAATGTATGCTACCTCACTTATAATGGAACATCTTCTAAGAAGCCTGGTATATGGTCTAAATATTTTTTTCGGTCAGTCGATTTTGTTAAAAGTAATGCTCAACAAAGTGACAATAGAACACGCAACCCCAAAAATTTATTCCAAATTTGTGTTTTTTCTTCATAACATGCGGTCTACCACAAACATAGTTGTTGTAGAAATTGTTCAGTCAATTTAAACAACCAAAATAAATTGGCTACATGTTGTGCTCTTGTACAAGTCGGTAACGAAATTTAACTCTTCAAGGAAAATGTTTTAATGCTTTGATTTTCACTATTACTATGTGCAACTTCTACTTCAGCAGCTATGGACATATTGTTCATCGTTGGGTAGTTTTCGACAATTTCTAAAATGCCATTCTTGATCTCAACCCTTTCACTTGAAGGAGATCCTCCTTTTAACTAAAGTTACAGACATTGGAAGAGCCCTACGATTCCTCATACAATCACCATATTATCATCGTATTTTGTTGGAACTCACCATAAATGTCCCTTCATTATTTTTAAAAACATTGTCATGTTTGTTGCACAAAATACCCACAAGTCAAAAATATCACGCACTATTATTTTGTAAATTATGCAGCACTGATAAAATCAAATTTCACGTTCAAAACCGTGCAACAATGCAAAAAGTAGACAAAAGCTGTTAAAATCAATGAATCTTCTCTCAAAACACCCTGTATATTCAATTGAGTATTGTAATAAAAAATCGTATTGAATTTTGTGCAGATACGATACGTATTAAGTCTAATAACTATGAACTAAACGTCATACCTTGAATACTTCCCATTGTTTCCTCACGTTTCCAGTAGTCCAATTTAACATCACAGCAATGAGCAGAAATGCGATAATCTTCATAATTATTCTTTAAAACTTTAAAATATTATTTATTATTAGTATAGCAGTTCTAGTAGAGATTAAATATTAGTGCGTATTGAATGATCATGATGACGAAGCGTTAACTCAAGTTCAAGACGTTCATAGGAAAGGCTCGACATACTGAATGCACAAATTAAACGGCCGCATGTGTGTGTTTACAAAATTTGAGGTCAAATGTCAAAAATGTTTTGTATTACTGATTGCGATGTTTCATAACATTAGGGTTTCTTAAAAAAAGGTGGAGGTTACGAGAGGCGATTGGATTCATAAGGTGTAAGCAAAAGTATATTTGAGTGAGGTATATAGTACATGCCAACAATGTTTTCTCAGCGAGCAGCATAGTTTTCTTTTAGGTAGATTTACGATGACAAATCTGACTATTTCAATTCGTTTCTAGTTAAAAATTTTAACAAAAGATTACTTAGTTGGCTCTGTCTATCCTGTTTTTTAGGGTTCCGTGTATACAATATACGGATACCCTTATAATATCACTCAGGATTTCTGCCTCTGTCACATCACAGCAATTTTCTCCTAAACTACTGAACGCAAGAGGTTGAAATTTGGTATCAATCTATAGTTTGGTGACCCGATCAGGAGTACATATCGTAAAAGAAAAAAATGTGATTTCAGGGGTACTTCTGGGGGGAAAAACTAAAAAAATCGACCATTCTCCCCCCCCCTGATCTCCGAAACTAGTGAGCCTAAAATTTTGAAAAAAATAGGAAATATAGAACGTTGCCCGAACTTTACAGGAAAAATAAGGAGAAATTATTAATATTAATTTTGGGAGGCAAATTGTAGAATTAAATGAAAATTTAAAAATAATTTTTTTTTTCAAACGCATCATGTAATACATCAAATGAAATGTCCCATTCTGAGGAACACCAATATATTTTTTTATATTTAAAAAATATATAATTATATAGGTATTAATGAAAATATACCAAAATTTACCCATTCCCCACCCCTTATCACCGAAACTATAAAGTTTTGAAAAAAATTAGAGGTATAGGTTCTGACCTGAAGTTTACTGGAAAAATAAGGAGAAATCTCTACTTTTAATTTTGGGGGGCAAATTACAGAATTAAACGCAAAATATAAAATTAAAATTGTTTCTAACCCATCAAGTTATATATCAGAAGAAAGGGCTCATTACGACGAAAACAAATATATTTTTCTGATATTTTTAAAATAAATTAATTAAAAGATATTAACAAAAATATAAAAAAAATTACCCATCCACCCCCGTTTTATCTCCGAAACCATACGCTGAAAAATTTTGAAAAAATGAAAGTATAGCCCCTCACCTGATCTTTACTGGAAAAATAAGGAGAAACCCCTAATATTAATTTTGGGGGGCAAATTATAGAATTAAATGGAAAATAAAAAATTATAATTGTTTCTAACGGGTCATGTAATATATCAAATCACAGGGCTCATTATGACGAATACAAATATATTTTTTAAAATTTTTTTAAAATGAATATTTTAAATATATTAAAAAAATATTTTTAAAAAATTACCCATTCCCCGTTATTCCCCAAACTATAAGACCTTATTTTTTTTATTTTATTGGAAAAATATGAAAAAATCCCTAATTCTATTATTTGGCACCCAAATAATCGAATTAAACGGAAAATAAATTATTAGAAAACCCCCATAGTAATTTTAGGGACAAATTATATAATTAAATGGAAAATAAAGATTCAATTTTCAAAAGCATCATGTAATATATCAGATAAAAGGCTCATTATGTGAATTACAAATATATCATATTTTTAAATAATTTGTTTAAAATATATTAACAAAAATATTAAACATGGACTTAATTCCCACTTCAGAAACTACATTATTTAAATTTTGAAAAATATATTTTATTTGTATTTTTTAATAATTTGAATAACAAATTTAATAATTTATAATTTATAACTTGATCTATAAATTATTTTTTGAGCGTTAACCACAGAATACTTCTGGCCAAGCTCCATTGTCTAGGCTTTAACAAGGCTCTTTTAGAATGGGTACAGGGTATCTTTCAGACTGTTATCAATGTTTAAAAAAAATGTTTCTACTATTATGGAAGAATCATCGGAGGTTCTTTAGTGCTTACGTATATTTTTCATTTATTTGTTGAACATTTTAAAGAAATTGCACCTTAGCATTTTATATTTTCCTCCAATTTGATTTAAACTCACTATTTGCCTGGTCAGGAATCATTTGGATCTAAACATTAAAAGTTTTATTAGTACGTTTTCAAAAATGTCTCAACCTATAATAGCTTCATATTCCATTAATTACAAACTGGTAAAACTAGTGGGTGAAACTCAAGATTTTGAAGTCAGTTTTAATAATACTGTAACTTTTTGTTCTGATCTTAAGTAAGATTTAAGTGTTTCAAGGGTTCATAAGTTTTAGGGTTATGATAGACATTCATCTAAATTCTATTGTACTGTCAGCTAGTAAGATCAATTTTGGAATACTGTTGTACAGAACCCCCACTATCAGCTGAGATTGTAAATGTTCAAAATAAATGCCTTCTTCTAGCCTAGTATTTCTGATATCTGTTTTTCTTTGGATAACTTGTCCGGTGAATTTGACTGTCTTTCGTTACTAATAGACACAATTTCCTTTAATTATGTCAGGCGAATTCGATTTTATCTTACGCGTAATGTGTATAGCAAATAATATTATTTTTTATTGACTTGTTTTCTTTTTGTGCTAATAAGAATATCAAATGTTGACTTCATTTTTCCTCTGTATTAGTTGATATATTTAGTATTTTATTTTATATTATTAAACAATTTCAAAAATTTGTAAATTTTATTTTTTTCTTTGTTTTGTGTCTTAATATGTCAGCAATATATTGTTCTATTATTATATATCCGTTTTTATGTATTTTTATTTATTTAAACCGACTTCCAAAAAGGAGGAGGTTATCAAATCGTCGCGTATTTTTTCGCTTTTTTTTTGTATGTATGTTACCTGATTTCTTCTCCTGTGGTGCATCGTTTTGAATGAATATGTTTAATAGAGTATATATCAGGATTGGTGAAAATTCAAATTTTGGAAAAGAATTCTATTGGTAAAGTGATAAAATTTGTGAATGAACACATGCGTGCATGGAAATCGACCAAAATCCCTAATATTTTAGTCGATTTTTCGATAACTCCTTATGAATTTGTATAGTTTTTTTAACGTTTAATCTATTAAGGAAGATCCTTAGGTGATCTCATACACTTTTCTGCGACGTGCAACTTGCAGTCTTGCAGAAAATCGCCGAATTTTCCAAAATTCTTATCAAAAATTTCATCGAAATAACGTAACGGACATTTCCTCATAAAAATTTTAATTCCAACGGAATAGTGCGGTAATTTTAGGAACTGAAAGTTTTAATTGCGAATTTGAAAATTTTCTATGTACATCTCAACCATATAGGTAGTAAAGCATAATATTTTCGGCTCCTTAATCAATGAGTACTAAGCTCGTTTGGTTTGTATACCAGGCAAATACCTATTTAAATGCAAATTTTTCCATTTTGCGAAGACGGTGTTTTTGGTTGTCACATTCTCCCGGCCTAATAGAAAATTCAGTGACAACACATGTCAAACTTTAAACTGCTATTTGGTACGTTTATAGACAGGGTGTTTAGATATAGCAAACAAAATCACAAAGTAAAGTGATAGAAAGAGTTGCATTTATATGAAGGTTGGAATTTAGGGTGGACTGGACGTTTGGTGGTATAAAAATGTTGGAAAAATTGTGAAATTAAAATTATATAGGGGAATTAAAAAACTGTTATATGATGTGGACATAAGCAAATCATATACAGGATGGTTGAAATATATGCTGCAGTTGAATTATATTTATACAGTGTGATTAAAAAAATTATTCCTTTTATAGCCCATAAGAAGTTGCATAAAGTGTGGGGAGGAATTAATGTTACACAGGACGATAATATAAAATGTAAAAATTGAACTAATGTATGGGCTAGCCCACAAGGAGTTATATACTATGGTTGAAATATAGGACGGATTTGACTCCGTAAATATGGGATGGATTCTACTCCGTCCTATAGAAGGCAGGTAACAAATTTATGCTGAAAATTTTCCATTTATCGAAAATTGCGGGAAAACATTTACTTATTTAACTGTTATGGTTATTCAGTTCAAGTTATCGGTTTTCAGCCTGAATGACATTAACTAGAGCCATCTTTTTCAGGGTGTATCCATAATTCACAAATTAGGTAAACTTTACTTCAATTTCACAGGCTCTGTGGCAGATAATTGTACAAAAATCATTTTGTTATTAGCTTGGTTTTGTCCAAATGTTTGGTTTGTAACTAGATATTTAAAATTGGTTCACCACCTTATTGATATCCCGCCTGACCGTCGGATTCCTGGTGATGATAACCAGAAGTAATCTGCTTCCTATACATATGCCCATTTCACCAGACTTTGCTGTCTATTGCCCTCTGATAGTCAAATCTGTATTTCGTCTCTGACTTCGAAATTGTCTAACTCGGATGAGTCCATCATGGTCACCCAAACAGAAGCAAGATTCGTCATTGCAGCATATTTTCCATTACTCATTCCAGTTTTATGGTGTTCCACACTATTCCAAAAGCTAAGCCATATGTTGCAAAGTCAAAGGTTGCCCCAAAAATAGTTTGTAACGTCTCAGTTCATTTCAAGCAATCTACGATTATCTGTCATCTTGTTCTGTAGTTGCAACGATATCATCTCTTATCTGATGTACGCTGCACCACTTCATAGCTGAAAACATGTTTTAACGACTCCAAGTGATATATCCGCTATATAGAGCTTCAATTGACTAAAAGTAAAAATAAAAAACAGAACCGTATTAAAAATTAAGGTTGATAATTCATGGCTTTTTATAGAAGTCTGACGATTAGTTTAGACCTACTCATATACCTCGTAGCAGAAAAACCTCATATACAAAAAAGTTGCCACGGAATAGGAAAAAAATAGAAATAAATTGGATACGGTAAAACAAACGACATATAGCCAAAATAATTTTTCTGGTAATCCAGTAACTTTAATTATATAACAAAGCAATTTGACTGTAGTCGCTAACAAAGAAGATGTTGGAATTTAACGTTATTTTGATAAAACATAGATGCTATAGTAAGGAGGAGATGATTGAAATTTAGTAAATTTTCATGAATGTTATTATATGTAAATTTTTTTTATTAATTAATATTGATGTTTATTAATGTTAAAATGCCTAGACTACCTGTACGCCCAATGTATCGCCAACTAAGTAAATTTGAAAGAAATCGAATTACTCGTTTACTGTAAAATGATTTTTTATTTCAAGGAACCGTTAAGCACACGGACAGAAATCCAACTACTGTTAGGAGATGTCGAACGGGGTTTGACAATACCAAAATTCGAAGAAAAGTAGGCACCGGACGTGGAAGAGACACAAACGAAGTTCAGGATCCACTTCTAGAACGAATGGCATTTAAAAACCGATTTTCAACTCAAAATTTGGCTGATGAGTGCTTAGGAGAACAAGGCCATCATGTAAGTGTCCCAACGGTTTACCGCCGTATAACGTCTTTTAGATTGCAGCATTATCAATTCCATCTTGTTTTACCTCTGACCGCTTAGCACCGACAATGGGCTTCTAATGAATATCGATTATGCTAGGATGGACATGATGACCGGAGGAGGGTTAGACGACGTCCAAGGACATATATTTAATACTACTATACTGTTATTGCCCGTAAGTGGAAGGGTCATCGATTAAGAGAGACAGCAGATTATACCATGTTACTGCACCTAAACCGTTTTGCGCCAGCGTTGCCAAGAATCAAACACAGAGAAAACATAACCAACAACAGAAGAGCCCATTGGGTCATTTTTGAACTTGCGCATAAGACCCAAAGTACAGTCAAACGTCATAGACATATATACGCCTGGACTGTGATGTTTGCGCCTTCCTCTAGACTCTGCTAGCTGTATAGCAGTATTAAGTATATGGTCAAGAAAAAATACGTTAACCTCAATTTGATGATTAGCGTATACCGAACAGTAGGCGTTATAGTATGGGGAGCTATTGCACATTAAAGTAGGTCACCTTTAATCTTCGTTCGAAGCAACATTACAGCGCAACATTATCTTCAGGAAGTTGTGGAGCAGTATGTACGCTCGGACCTTGAGAGAGTCATAGTTACGACCGCAGCGGGGGTCTTATGTGGCTCGAATTAGTTTAAACTCTTATGAAGAGACCCATGTGAACCTGCTGCCATGGCCGCTCAGATCCTCCGATCTTTCGCCCATAGACCATGTTTAGGATATGATGACTCGGAAATTTACCCCAGCCACCACGAACTTTGGAGGTTCCAAGACCTGAAATACAGCTAACTTGGGATAGACCACCTTATTGGATTCATGCCAATACGTGTAGGGGAGTTTATAGATAACCGCGGTGGACAAACACCTTATTAGCAAACTTAATAATAAAAAAATAAATTCATTGGTATTTGTTATTCAAATTTTAATCATTTATTCCTTAATATAGCATCTGTGTTATACAAAAACCAAATTAAATTTAAACATTTTCTTCTGGGTGTTGCGATTTCTTTATCATTGAGTATATTATAAAGGTCCAAGAATTATTTTAGACCAAATTGGAGTAATTTCGCTATATTTCAGCATTTCCTTCAGAGGTTGTACACATATTTTTAAATTTTGACAGCTTTGTATCACCACTATTAGTATTATTATTGGTGGAAATCTATATAGTAAACACCAACATACAAAATACATGATATAGAATAACAATTTCTTCTTAATTATTTATTAAATTATTATGTGACTTTTACCCCCTTCGCATTTAAATTTACTCACAATTATTAGTTATTTTGTCTATTCATATTTGACAATATGTTGTCTCATTAGCAAGAATTCTCAATATAGTTCGGTTCACGAAAGATCAGATTATTAAGAAACCCCTCGAAGATTTGTAAAGTACCATATCTTTCGAAACTAAATTTAAACGGATTATTCACATGTACGAGTGTAAATTAAATAGTTTGTTGTATTAAAACAAACTTTGTTAAAATATAAAATTAATTGATTTCGGTATGTCTTGAATTGAATGTAAAAGCTTGTTCATTGATCTTGTGAGCAGGTAATGCATAATTGTAATTGAGCTAACAATGACGCTCGTCATTTTATGAAACTACGTATATCATAACTGATAACATAGGAAAAGATTAAGATATAATACACTAACAGCAGATTGCAACAAGGAAAATTGGCCTGACAATAAATGAAGGCAACTAGGATGATGACTAATATGCCTCCTGAAGAAAGTGGAAATCTGATTGATATATACCTACTAGATGATGGAAATCAGGCTGCAGCTAATCTTGTTACTAAAAAATATTTGGCGAGAAGAAGAATGTATTAAAGAAAACAAAATACCTAGCTGAATGGTATTCCGAAGAAATAAACACAAAGGTGTTAGGAACGATAAAAAATAAAATATTTATAATCTCTAGGTGATATTCACCAATAAGGATACAGTCTTGATATGAACATAATATTTTAAAATGTAAATAACACCTTAATTATTAATACCAACTTATTGATTAGTGAAATTATTTATTCATGTGAGTAATTACCCATTCATGTGCGGCTAGATTAAACGACAATGTATCCTGAGTAAGTCAATTCTACCGGAAAAACCAATTCTTTACGATTACAACTAATTGAGAATAAACACTATATATTAATATAATTAACAGATTTGCCGCTCTCTGACATTAAGACTGGTTACGAAATTTCGAGAAAATTTCAACACGAGGTAGAAAATGAGATCGCTAATTCCTGTAGAACACAAATGAATAATTTGAAGACGCGAGATGTAAGACCGACAGATTTAAAGAAATGTATCAGATATATAAAGAAGTGTTCGAGAGGACATTCAATTGTGGGAAGCGCAACTGATGAAGGTTCCCTGACCAGAAACAATATATGTTATATATAATATATAATGTATATTGTCTTGCGTACAAAGGAATGACACCTCGAAGAGAGTATACAAATGAATAAATTAAGGATGAAATTATGGCTATCGTGGATCCAATATATAAAAGATTTTCTAATAAGAACGTTGTAATTTTGTACGAAAATATTTATTGTTTTCGGAAGGATAGTTATGAGATACGAGTATTACAGTTTATCTTATCGAAAATGAGTGTCCATTTGAAAAGTTCCAAATGTTTGTAGGCTACGTTGGATCCTGTTATCTATAGACATAGGCACTCTCTCCTTTCGGAGGTTGGCGATCCAAATGACTTACATTGTTTTTGATGATGCCGATCTGAAGATGTCAGTTGACGTATGCGGAGACCATCCCCATAAATCCCCCATTCACGAGTTTCGGCGTCTCCCGACTGATCAGAGGAAGGATCCAAGCAAACGATCGTTTGCCCTGGATCTTTCCTTCGATTGTTAATGTTAGTCGATGTTCGTGATTTTTTGGGTCCATGCTATTTATAATGACCGGTGGTTCGTAGGCTTCTAAACATTTTTCAATTTGTGGTCCAACTTAAGCAGCCATAGGTATAGTAAAACAGCAGTTAGAAAACAACGGATTTTATGTAGCTTATCTTAGCTTAAAATTTAAATTTTAAGCTAAGGTTGGAACTAATAAACAATTTTTTCATGCTAGAGAATGTTCTTCTCGCTTGCCTTTATTTTGCTTTTTGTTCACATTGGTCATTTATAATGGTTCCCAGGTATCTACAGGAGGAAATCTGTACCACTAAAGTTCCGCCTATATAAAAGTTTATGCCCCTAAGTGTTTTTTAGAAGCATTAAAATATCTGAACTTAGTTTACACAATTTGCATTTGCAGTACTCAATTATTTTTTTAAATCTATAAGAGACTTGTGAACGTTTCAAATATTGTATTATTCCATGTCGCTTGTTAGAAACATAAGTTATTTTTAACCACAAAATATGAAGATCAATTTCACTGTGAAATTTATTGATTCAGCGACGTACCGATGTTCGGTATTACATTTTTTCAAGTAATATAGAGCCTTCACTTATTAAAATAAAAACTATAGTTATAAAAATAACACAATAAATGATTTTGAGCTAAGATTTGTCAACATGTTTGATTTTTTTAAGTGACAAGTGATAAAAGAATTATTTCAATTCCAATTTTTTTCACTCTTTTTCTTAACGTTCTTGGTGTGTGGGTGGGAAATTGTTCATTGAGATAGTTGTCATCCACATACAAACCTGATCAACAGCTTTCTATTAATCAGTCTTTAAAAGTCAAAGGTCTGTAAATTTTCACACGGTCAGACACGGCATTAGTTATAAAAGCAAGAGACAAATCAGCTGATATTAGTCGTAACTAGCTATTCAGTATTATCGGTAATGCTTTTATTTGCTATGGACCTTAATCAATGTCAAGCAAAATAATTAATGATTAAATATATATTTCAATTTTAACATGCTGGTGGATGATGTAAATACACTCATGGACAAATTTAATACATATTGTAATTCATAGTTTTACCTTTGTTTCTTTAACACAACTTATTTAAGATGGTTTTGTATTACGTTATTGTACATAACCTTACCTAAAATGAAGAAACTCAGCTCAAATTTTGGGGATAAATTGTTGCGTCTTATATGTCTTTTGAGAATGTTAGATAAATGGTCAATTGAATTAAAATCAGGACTTTTTGAGGATCAGTTTTGAATAGCCGATGTTATATAAATATTTTTAAAAAATTATACATTTGTTTCGTACCTTATGAAGGCTAGCTAACTTTAACTAACCTCAACAAGATTTTGGAATTATCCTAGCCCAGTATGGAATTGAATTTCTATAAAATTTATATATTTAAATAAAATATATCAGGCTGCAAACGTTGGTGCGGGTCTCAATGCTAAACGGCATTGCATATTTTAGTATTTCAGCTATGTGAACAGGAAACGGTAAAGAGCTATTGACTATTCGAAGATTATATAATACACCTAACGTCTACAAAAAAAGGCAACAGAAGAGAACCGAAAACTGCAGAGGAATTCAATCTTTTGAATATCATGCTAAAAATGGCTTCCAAAATCCTAACCAAAGTAATAACCCAATATAACTGAAAAACGAACAACAGGGGAAAATCCTTCAAGTGTCAGGCTAAAAGACGTGCTTCATTTCCTATATAATAGAGAAATCCACATATGCATTATTAAAACAGTTGAAGATATTAGAACAACAACACAACAGAATAAATGGACAACTCCCAGAGGTGATAGGAACACAAATGTAAGACAGGGAGAATCATTAAAAATCTTCTCTTCAATCTCATAATGGATGAGATAATAAAAGCCATGAAGAAAGGTAAAGATTACAACATGGTAAATAAAGAAATAAAAATTTGCTGCCTTGTCGGTAACACCATTATCCTAGCGGGAAATGAAGATGGCCCACAAAGATTGGTTCATAATTTCAATACAGTAGCAAAGAAGATAAATATGGAAATTCCAAGAAACAAAACCACTTATCAATCGCAAAGAACAGATTATTTTGGATGTTCATTAACTGTAAAACTTCATAGTCAATTAATCAACCAATTGACATTGCGAAAAAGTCAAGTTATAATATTGTGTAAATTATTTCAAATAACATTTATCGACAACGATTCCTGATATGGAATCGAAACGTCACATCAAATAAGTATCACACAAAATTCATCCCAACAGAGTATACAGGAAAACTAGTTAACATATTCGTAGACCTACTGTCTCAGAGTTAATCCTGCGACAGAGTTTTTCTATAAGAAGGCTAACTAGTGTTCCGGGCAGTTTGCACAAACTGCTATTAGGTACTACACTTTGGTTTTCAATTACTGTACTTATCTGTGTTTTCCAGAAACCATTGTGAGGAGTGAAAACCCACATGAATATCCAAAATAACTATTTGCCCCCTCAATCATTTAGAAACTACTTAAAGAACAGATTAGATGTAAGATAAAAATTGACGGCATCATCATAAAACATATTGTGAAAAGCAAAGGAATGACGTTTTCCACAACAGAAATAAAAACTTGCCTGAGCAACCCAATATGGAGAAGCAAATACATTAGAACGGGAAAAGTTAATTAAGGAATTTGCAAAGCCACTATGACACCAATAAATACATATCATAACATGCTTGAAACAGGATCTCACATTTCATTGAAACATTAGTGATGATAAGAATACTAAAAAGAATCAAGGGGAAGCACTATGTAATCGGATATAAAAGATTAAAGATGTAAAAACACAGTTTTGCACCAAATCAAAAACACCAAACCTTTATTTTAAATACTCAACGCCGTTTCAACAACAGTTGTCATCATCAAGGAGTAAACCAAATTAAATCTAAATTATAAATTTCTCTGATTTACACTTACCAGTAAACTATTAGCAACTTGCAGTAATTAGAACAAAAGGTACCAAGTACCTGAATTCTAACTAACAGATTTCACCGATAATGCAGATTTTTTTCAAAGAGCATATTGCCCATTTGAAAAACGGAAGAGCGGACACATCTAGTGTTGCACATTATGTTTTAAGACAACCACTCCGTAGATTCAACTTCTTTAAAATTAGTTGAACAGCTAAATAATTTTAGGGAACTGGACTCTTACGAAAGCATAATCTATATATAAATAGGCTAAGACAAAACAATTAGGTACCATTTTCTCCTCTGTTTCTCAACCGATTTTCTTCATTTTTGTTTTGTTTAGTAGCTACTGACGACCTTCAGTGCAGAATGCTATTATTAATTGACAATATTGGTTCATTCATTAAATAAAATATAATAAAAATTCATTATTTACATCAATAATGTCAATGCCAAACAAATGAATGTGCCGCGTGCCGCTGCCGCCAGACTCAAACCATTGAGTAATTATATATAGACAGACCAATGCTATTATATACTTAGAGCATGTACTTCTGGAGGTGGCATGCAAGCATTGTTATTGTTTAGTGGGTAAATTAATCGTTGAATATCATAATTATACAGGGCGATTCCAGATATGTTAGAAATAATTTTTTTAATGGGTGGCACATAAGTAGTTGCATATTTAGGGTTTTTAAAATATAGAGTAGAGTGCAATTTTAACTAATAAAATACTTATATAGGGAAGCCCATTAACGGTTGAATTTACAGGGTTCTTGGAATAGAAGGTGCAGTAAAATTACAGTTATACAGGGTGGTGCAAAAAATGTTATACGTAGATACATATACAGGGTGGCGGAAATGGAAATGCAACATTTCGTAACCCATAAGCAGTTGTATATATAGTTAAGATGAAATATAGGGTAAGAGGAATTATAGATATACAGGATGGTGATAAAAAATGTTAGAATAGGAATTGATTTATAGAGTAGACCACGAAGAGTTACATATATATAATGATTGAAATATAGGTCGGAGTAGAATTATACTTACAGAAGGTAATTAAAAATTTCATAAACAAAAAGAGTAAATATGGTGGGTCATAGGCAGTGGCATATACAGAATGGTTTACCTGGTGGTTGAAAAATGTTAAAAAATATTATGCGTGGTTTATAAGCAGTTGCATATACAGGGTGGTGGAAATATATAATAAGATGGAATTATTATAATGAGGATAATGTTAGAGAATTGAGTGCAATTATAGCTATACAGGGGTGTTAGAAAAAATAAATATGTATATTAAATTAAGAATTACGAATTTGAACAGAAATAAAGTTCTATGAATTATATCTGAAAAAAACTTGAATTTCGTTACTTATTTGTAGAAGCGAGATGTAAGACCGACATCTAGGATTTTCGAGGAAACTATTACACAGAGGTTCCGAATCTGGATCTGTTCTGTGTAATTACTGTTCTCCCTAAAGTCCTAGGATAGAATGTCACGATAAAATTTTCATGTTACTTAACCTGCCAGAGATATTGACACAATTGGTCGAATTTCGACCACTGGGCGACAGCTAGTGATTTATAAAATCAGGTACTTGGAATTTACCCTTAGTTACTGTAAGATGCTAATAGTTTACTGGTTGGTATAAACTAGAGAAAATTGCAATTTATATTTCGTTTGGTTTACTCCTTGATGATGACAACTTGTTGTTGTTGAAACGTGCGTTGAGTGTTGAAAATAAAGGTTTGGTGTTAGGGTGTAAAACTGTGTTTTTACATTTGTGAGACACCAAAGGTTCCACAGCATATCCATTAAAGACTAACTGGCAGTAGAGAGAAGAAATGTTTGCCGAGCCTGAAAAAGATGGAGTGATAATATAATATAAATACACCACCCAATAAAGGTACTTGCAGAACTACCTAACAATAAGGTGGAAGAAGAAAACGTAGAAGATATGACCTGAAAGTGAAGGTTTTCTTATTTACATAAATACATAATTTTTTGAGTAACAAGAGCGTATAAAGTGTGAACGTAAGGTCAAGGATAACGGCCAAAATAAGAGTTAAATATTTAGGGCGAGATGCTATTTCAGGGTCAATAACTAAGTGTTGTTTAGTCTAAGAAGTCAGTGGTACATTTAAAGGTTAAAAGTCAAGGATAAAGTTGAAAACATGTCAATGACCGCTGTCATTAATTTTTTGTCAAATAATGATAAAGCGTATTGTATACAAAATTTGAATATAGAAGTGTTATGTCATCAAAGGATTTAATTTTGAGGAAAAACCATGATCACCGGCATACCTATGTTACAGAAAAGAGAGAGAAGTGCGGTTCTTTGAATAAAACAATGAAATAATACTGCGATTACAACTAGGTTACGTACAGGTTTCAGTTTACAAAATATACAGTATATCTGCCCGTGAGTGTATATTAAGTAATGAAGTTGTTAAATAGGAAATGATGTATAACATTCAGTTGGAAACAGAAAAAAACAACTAGCTATATAATGCAGTAATCATATGCATACTAAAAACCGGCGTTTCTTCTGCTTTAATGTTCTTTTATTTCAAATAGATTTTATAAGGTAAATTACAGGAAAAATTCCAAATGGAGACGATTTCTGTGTTCTTCATCTTGCCTTGCATTGGATTAAATCTAGAAAAAAAAAAGAATATTATTTTAAGAGATTTTCATTGACATTTTATTATTAGTTTATTTAGCCAAACTTCGATCTGGTTGAGATAAATACAATGCATGCTAAGTAAAGATACTCATTGATTAGTTGTTTGTCATTAATTTTTTCTTCTTGAATTTACGAAATGAAACGTCTACGTAATATATTCCTGTTCGACATTATTTATGTTTTCTTGGTGTTTGTTTTCAGTCCTTACTTTGTATACTAGGGGTTTACGACAATAAAAAGTTCCCTGAGCTCTGAGATATTATTACTGGTAAGACAAATGCTAATTACAAATCTTGATTGACGGATTTGCCGTCTATTCACATTTCCCTCTATTCCTTTAAAAATGTCTTCCATACATACAGAGAAGAGTTTGGCTGAAATGATGTCTTCCTGTGTCTAACAAATTGCAAGGCGTTGAGGTCTGGTCGACTTTCATTTGTACAGAAGGTCTTCTAAAAATTTATATGGCGCCACGAATTAAATGCATTACTTTACCTGTGTAAGTGTTTTAAGTGTTTGTAAGAGTCCAATTTGCTGAATGAATACTCGTTGCACGCCAGCTTGTTCTGATGGTTGGTGAAATCAATATTTGGTATTCTGTTGTCTGCTATTATTATCGGGAACACCTTGTAAAGTAATACAGCAAGATCTTTGATGTGCAGTTTTATATTTGACGCATCTCCTTTATTTTGTTTGTCCTTCTTGGCCCAGGTAGCCACTACGGAAATTGGCCATTCCTTGTAGCAAGTGAGTATCTCGGTCTTAAAGCATTTCCTTCAGAAGCAGGTGTTTTGCCTTTATTTATTTTATTAAGTGCTTGTCTGAGTTCTGGTATTTCATCCAATCCTACATTTCGTATAATTCTTTGTTTCTTATTTTCTTCTAGACACTTGATTTAAGCCAATAATATTATAATTTGGTTGTTGAATGATATAAAACTGTTATTTGTTGCCTTTTTGTGTAAAGCAACTTGGTTATATCTCGTTTATTATTAAAAATAGACCTATCAATAAAAATTAATACTGAATTCCTATCCAAATCTGTCGACAAAAAAAATTGGGCTTTCCGATAGAAAAATGACAAACAATCACTCAGTAACATACCATGGCGCCAATAGCCAATAAAAAGATATAATGATCATTTCAACAAAATGAAAATTAGATCCATTCACTGAATCCATTGCATAATTTAGCCGCTCATTTTATATCTATATGTATTAACTTGTATGTTTTACAAGGCATTTAATAAGCTAAGTTTTAACAGGAAAATTGTCTAAGTTTTATGCGATATTTGGCCATCGCAAAATTTGTCAAACTGTATTTACAGAACTTCACAAATGCAAGTTAGTAAGTGCAACTTTAATCTGTATAATAAATTAAGTAGACTATGTCTCTTTATGTATATCAATTTTGCTTGAAAGAGATAGCACCGTAGTTATTTATGATTTATTTAATATCAACTATAGAAAACTCATTCATTAGGAAAAAGCGTGGGAACAAACAGATAAATTATGAATGAAGACAACATTTATAATTTGTTGTAGTAATAACGTCAATTATTTTAGACATTTTCTAAAAATAATTTATAAACATATTCAATTTTAAGCAATTAATTTTCTATGACGCCTATTCAAGTTGGCTAATTAATTTTTCGGTGATATTTATAACCTGTAATTCGGGAGATCTTCATTTTGTCTTACTATTTATGATACTTTCTACATAATACATGAAATATTTCTTTTATATTAAGGTGCAATCTAGCCTAAAGGTATTACCTGATATTTTATATCTGAATGTACTTTGATGAAGATTACTAACTCCAATATGTTTGAATTACGTTTAAGTATTCAAGGTGGGTAAAACCATTTCATCATCTGAATCCATTTACACAAATTTAAAAATTCAATTGTAATAAATATTTTCCAAGCTTGTAAGGTTGAAATGAAAAAAAAAAACATGTTAACGTCCTTGGGGCCTAGTTCATAAAATACAATTTGACCGTTCAACAATATTACAACAAGGATGAGATTTGTTAATATCACCTCCGTTTGAACAACTTTATATCTAGATTTTTCTAGGATTTCCCTTGTAATTTGGGATCTTTGAAAGAAAGAATTAATTGATCGCAAGAAATTAAAACAAAGTCGCCACAAGAAACGCCATTAATTAATTCTCAGGGTAGCCGCATGTAAACGACTTGACTGTTATACAGTGAGGTCCTAAAGTAAAGGATTTATTTTTACTTGTGAATATAAATGAAATATTCTGTAACAGGTCAATTTTTATATAATTATTATTGACGTGCCCCTTCAACCCCCTAGAGGTAATAATTAACCGCTAAAAAAATATAATAGCTCGTTTAAAAGGATTTACAATTATCTATTCAGGACATTTTTATGTTTGCATTTTAGTAATAAGAAAAATCAATTTTTAATTGCTTAATTTGTAAAATAATTAATGATGTCAGATAGAAATAATGTTTTGAGTAATTATCATTTTTAGAATAATTGGCACTGTTCATCTCTTAACAAAAAAAGTGTTGAAACTCTTCGTCAACTTTTTGCAACATCTCTACGCTGATTTGTTTAATGTCAATCTTAGATTACTGTTGTAGATTTTTGATTTTAAATAATAGTCCCAGAAATAATAATCCAGTGGAGTCAGAAGGCAAGGGGGGGGGTATTCAATTTCGCCACACTACCGACGCAGAAATAGTTGTTGGATATAAGCTTGTGCTTCTTCTACCTAATGTGTTGTTTCTCTATCTTGTTGAAACTAGTATCAAGAAAAAGTTACCTTAATTAATTATTAATTCTGAAAAAGTCCAAGTGACTCGCCCCAGTAAATGCCCATACAGAAGTATGTGACGGGCACCAATATCTCATTGGAAAAAAGAAAATTGGGAAACTTGGGATTCCTTAGGCATTTTTTCGTAAATATTCCACAAAATTCTAATCTACTGACAGAATCCTCGTCATTTAACTTGAACCAGTATACTTTTATTTGGAGAGTATTTATCTTTTTTCTGGATGTTTTACTTACACAATTATCACAAGCTACTTGTAGGTTTTTTCTGCATTTAATTGTGATTTCCCTGGTTTTGGGAATATGATTGACAGTTCCAAACTGACGGAAAGTTTGTTTTATTCTACTAGACGCAAACTGGAAAATGTGGCTGTTTAGGATACTTCTCATTAAATAATCTGCATCTTTCAGATGGCGTTCTTGTAACATCACCCACTCCAATTAATATTAATAACTCAATCTTTGGGTTTCAGAAAGGCTAATTATAACAAAAATTAAAAGAATATTTAGAAAATCCTAAATTAACGATTAATAACTAAAAAAAGTTAACGATGTCTCGTGATCTAAATGAAATATGTAAGAAAAAGATAAATTTTAAATACTCTTAAATGTCACAGACAATTTTATTTTACTTTTTTGGCAAAATAATTACTAATAGACTCCAAAATCCTTCTTTATTTGACTAGATGGCTTCTTGTATGTATATATATATAATAACTTTTTTCTGGAGAATCTACGTCCAAAAAAGAGCTATATTGATGAGAGAAGAATTGAAAACTCTTTTAGACGCGGTATCACACGCTAAACCTTGTGATTAAAAATTTGTTAAGAGTAGTTACTACCCGTAGGGGGTTGAATTGTCAGGTGAATAATTTTATTCAAAAAGTGTAGTTGTATATATAATAATTGACCTGTTTCAGGATTTTCTAGTTACATTCATAATTAGGTAGAAACTCAGTTTATTATTTACTTTAGGACTTCACTGTATACGTTTCAGCTATATATCAACATTTTTACGCTCGCTTATCTCAACACCCGCTGTCTCTCGGATGTCGTCTGTCCATATTCTCTTTGCTCTACCCCGACTTCTCTTAGTTTCATCAGATCTCTATTTGAATGTATATAGCCTGCCCATCTCCTTTTTGACAACTACTTCCTCGGTAACATCCTTGGCCTTGGCTTTCTTACTCATTTTTGATTTTGTTTCTCAATAATATTTTGAGCATGGCATCTTCCATGACCCTCTGTGCAACTTATAGTTTATTTGCACTGTTAACTGTGAAGGTTATGGTCTCCAACACGTACGCGCTAAGGGGTACAGGAGTTATGATCTTGGCAGTTAAGAATTATGGATATATTTGGAATTTTCAAAGTATGTGAACGTTTTCCAAAATTTGCTCATGTTAATGTTGTTCTTATAGTAATTTAAGATGTATGCGATTACCATGGGGGAACCTTGTGGAAGTCTATGAAAGCTAGAAGAAGGAAAGTTTGTAGCTGGTCAATTGTGGTGTATACTGCAGAAGCCTGCCTGTATTACTATAATTGATAGAAATCAAATTTGCTATTTAGCGGAGTAGTGCGTGAACAGTTCGTATAATACAGTTTACAGCCTAATTGGGCGAGAGTATTCAATATTAGTTATGTCACTGTTTTTGAGAAGAGGATCGTTGTTCGGTGTTGTAGCATTTGCTGGGTACTTTGCCTTCATATCTGCATTGGTTTAAAAGTATTTGTGTAGAATTTTGCTATCTGCCGCCTCCATGCTTTAAAATTTCTACTGAAATGTCGTTTTCATCAGGGTTCTTTCCATTTTTAATCTTTCTTAGAGCTGCTCTGATTTCCTCGATGGAAATTTCATGACTCTCCGCAGATCCCTCATTGCTTTGAAATTTTGAATTGTTGGTACCAACAGTGTCTCCTTTAATGTGATATCTATATTTTGCCTATTCTTCTATCTTGTCAAACACTGTTGACCTTTTCTAGGTTTTTTTCTCGTTTGTTCTTCTCTCTGTACTTGTCTGTTTAACTTTTTAATGTTCTCCTGTCTTTCATCAGGTGGATTCTACTTGGGGTAATTTTGTTGTTAGCAGTTTTTCTTCTTTTGAAACATATTTTCTCTGATAATGTTTGAATGCTGGATTTTTTTGGTTTGTTTCCATATTTATTAGTTTGCTTTTATCAAGTATGCTTTTTAGTTCTTTGAGATACTGGTATTTATTTTCTGTTAGTTCTTTGTGTATTGAAAAATGGTGCTGTTTTATTAGATATTCACTTCTTGCTTAATGATGATTTTTAAGTGATCTCAGAATAGTCGGAGGGTAGAGATACTACACTCCGTCATAAATGTAATACCAAAAATCTAATGCTAGAAGCTAATGCGCAACATTAGGTTCACAAACCATCAAATAAATTCACAACCACAGTCAAACTTCAAAAATATATGTGTGCTTACGACCACGCGAGGGAAGTGAAACATATAATTTATCTATTTTAAAGTGTAAAAAGACAACATCAAACTTCTTCTTTGCGAAAAACACCAATAGGAAATGGGTAGGTAAAGTTCCAAAGGGATCGTGAGCATGCTAAATATATTAATGACATGAAGATTATAGGCTTGTCGGAACAAGAATTGAATTATTATTCAAAACAGTATTAGAAACTAGTAGAACAGAAGTGACAAGAACATCTTAATATTCAACTAATAGACGAGACAGGGCGACGACTTCAACGAAATCATCACCAAAATCTAAATGGATAAGAAAAACATATAGAATATACCAAAATGTACCAGACCATAGGAAAGAAGATTGCAAAATACAAAAAAAAAAGCAACGAGAAACTAGGAGAATTTGCATCTGTATATCCGAATAACAGAAAGGAACAAAATAATGGAACATGTCAGCAAAATCTACAAGTGCCTATAAAATCTCCACGAAACTTTTGAAAGCTGACCAAAGAAGGGACACTAAAAGTATTCGCAGAAGTGGAATCAACGGCCAAGAACATGAAGATTACGATGTTGAAGAAACACAGAAAACTTTAAAAAGAAGCGTATGGATAGAGATGAGAAAATATTGTTAGAATATAGCTGAATGTATATAACAATGGATTTTTCTGTAGGCCTAGCCAAAATGTTGTCAAAGATAGTGGTAATTTTATCAAAATCTGTGGTAAAAATATCTTTATTGGCTATGTTTTCTGTCATTTTGCTTGACTTAGCAAATGTATTCGAATTAAACAGAATTTCGTTTAGCTGAAGTCTGCTTGAGCCGAGTTATCCCAAACATCCAGAGTCACCGAGCAGATGCTGACGTGGTAGTTTGGTTCACAGCCCAGAAGTGTATATAAAAATGTTCAGCTTCTAATTCTACTCCTATAAGTGACAGTGCTGACAACTCGGTAATGACCATATCCAATAAGTTAGTCATTAAACTCATCTCTGTTTAAATGTTGCTTGGTTGAGACAAAAAATCATTATTCTGGGTTATTTTGTCTATTCATGGGTTTTCTCTCCTCCAAATTTTTTCCTGTAACAGATAAGTATTTAAAAAATTGTATATGTAGAACAAAGTGTAGTAAGGCAATTTCGTAAAATTGCCCGGATTACTGGTTGTCTGTACAGAGATTCTTCCTCACAGTTTTTCTGAGAGAAAGAGATGTCTATAAAATGATCAACCAGTATTCCTGTATATAAGTAATGTATTGTATATTGTGTAATACTTATCTGTGTATGGAGACGTTTCAACTCCGAGTCTGGAGTCGTTGTCAATCGTTTAGTGTTGTTTTCGAGGCTTTTTTCTAAAAAAATTTCGCTTTGATTTTGAATTTATTGTTTGTCAAAAAATTTGACACTGACAATTTGTCGAAAACAACACTAAACGATTGACAACGACTCCAGACTCGGAGTTGAAACGTCTCCATACACAGATAAGTATTACACAATATACAATACATTACTTATATACAGGAATACTGGTTGATCATTTTATAGACATCTCTTTCTCTCAGAAAAACTGTGAGGAAGAATCTCTGTACAGACAACCAGTAATCCGGGCAATTTTACGAAATTGCCTTACTACACTTTGTTCTACATATACAATTTTTTAAATACTTATCTGTTACAGGAAAAAATTTGGAGGAGAGAAAACCCATGAATAGACAAAATAATTCAAGACCTCCTCAACAATCTTTTCGAAATTAATTATTCTGGGTGTTAAGAAATCTAGTCTTAAATAAAGCCATCTTACGTAAATACTCTGACTTTCTTCAGAACCCATAAAACAATGTTCCGTTGAAAAGACTAGATAACAAATAATCGCTGATGCAATGTAAGTAAAATGTATGCAAATGTTCGACATATCGACATTTGATAAAGAGCTATTAATCAGCGTTGTGCGCTATTGCTCGTGTAATTAGGTACATTCTCCATTTATATCCTTACAGAGAAGGCAATTAATACCGTTTACCATTTGCGATATTTATTGCTGGAGATTTGATAATAAATTAACAGATATATGGGTTCCTTTAATGAGAACACCTCATCAAGCATATGCATATGTTGTGGCATTGCTTTTGTTGTCTTTTTGCTGCATCTAAAGTGGTTTAATTAGGTTTATAAATTATCTCGGATGAGTCATTCTTACAATAAGAGAATTTGTTAATTGTTGTTTTATAATGATAAAATGTTTTCGAATTAGAGTGTGTAATTATGAGTATAGTAGGAGGTCAACTGTTTAAAAACAGTACATATAAATATTTTATAGTTAGTTTTTTATAGAAATATGTATTTTGTGATAAATCTGTACATTAATGGAAAAACTAATGAAAATAATTGTATTTGTAATTAAAATTTCCTGTTCACGTTTTTGTTTGTTTCAACTCTTTCAACGTGTATGTTGAGTGTGAACAAGCCTCAGATTATCCCAAGTTCACTCCGAATATTCCAGGATATAAAAACTACTGACGCTGTTATTATCTTGGAGTAAGAATAAACGAAAAAGGAGGATCTGAGCAAAAAATCAAGAGGAACAGAATTGGAATAGCCAAAGAGGCTTTGCGCCGACAAGTGAAAATATGAAAATGACCATAATATCGGGAAAATGCCCAAGGTAAGGCGTCTTAAAGCGCTGATATTCTTCAATTCTATGGGTCAGTGTCTTGGGCACTGTGCAAGAGACTAGAAGGGTTTGAAATGCTATGTGGTCGCAGGACGTTAAGGATCCCTTGGACGAAGCACAAAACAAACATCTCCATACTCAGGGAACTGAATTTTCGCGACCATGAGAGACTGCTTCTAAAGGCGTATATTTAAATAATTCGGTTACCTGATGCGGAAGGATGAGAGCAAATAATTCTTCTGGGAAAATTTTATGACAAAAGAATGAAACGCATATTTCCAATCAGATTCATAGACCAAATCAAGCCACTTACAAATATGACAGTAGCAGAAGTCATGAGAACTGTAGAAGATCGGGAAATATAAAGAAGGCTGGCATAATGAATAAGTAACGAGGAGTAAGACATTTACTCTACTGAGATTTTTAGTTAACTGCCGCGTGGTGATGGTTATTTCTTTGACGATTGTCAGTGTGCTGGGCTCCCACATAATTTATACGAGTTTCCAGTCTTTTTTTCCTGCAGTTAGATCATCCATTGTTACAGGGCCTATCCGTTTGCAGAATTTTGTATAGAGACCACAATCACTCAGGGTTTCTTGTTAATAATTTCGCTATTCAGCTGTCATGGTGTTAGGTTTGGTCACAATTTTCAACCGAGAAAGAAAGTAGCGTGTTCGTTTCACAGAATAGTAGCCCTTGCTCTTCTTCTCGTCTCGGTTTTTACAATAATTTTCAACTTGGAAAAATATCTTAATTAAACATTGTTTTAAGGACTTGATATTGTTTAAATGGTATTTTTCTTGTTTCTCAATATTCATATTTAATGGTTACATTTAATTTGTTACTGTGAGCTTAAAGCTTGGCGTTTCTAGATCACTCGTTCTTAGCTGTTTTCACTTCTGAGTTATACTTATAATTATCGATGGTAAGACCAGGAGGTAGGGCATTTTTGAAGAAATTTCCTGATTTTTTTTTAATTTTGTTTTGATTTCCGATATATGCAATAATTTGTAAACCCGTAAGCGAGTGACCCGAACCCTTACAAAAAATAAATAGGAGTCAGGTCTGGGGACCTTGGAGGCCCGAATATATGTATAACACTCCCAAGCGTTTAGGAATGAATTGTCCCAAAAACCTCTGGACAGTTCACCTATAATGTGCTGGACAGCCATCTTTTTGAAATATAATTGGTCAGTCTTCCAGTCTTATAAGATCGGAAAATCGTTCATTAGATATTCCAGTCGTTTACGAGATGGAAGTGGAAACCAAGGAGCAGTTAAGACAAAACACAAATATTGCTTTGAAACGATGCGACTAGAGACTACGACTGTAGAAGTCAGAAAAAGATGTCCCGCTTGGATCCGTAACGGTGAAAGCCAGTTTGAACAAAATTTATAACAAATTATTGCAACTTGATCTTTCATTTTTTGTAGTTCTCACCTTGTAAGTTACAATTTCAAATTTATTATGATACTAATTAGTTTCCAATACATGTGGTAGGTACATGGATGGCAAGGGGCTGAAGTATAGAAATTTTTGTAAGCAGTCAAAGTGCTTCATATGCTTTTAATATATTTTTTTGCAATGTGAAAAATTGTTTAACTTAATGATATTTTATGGAACTTCGCCATTTGTGGACTCATATTATTTTTTCACCCAAGTATTTGTGTCAAATATGGATTGTAGAAGAGCAAACAACATCATAGATCAGATTTAAGTTTATTTGGTGCACAATAAAATTAATTACAAATAATAAAAACCGTAAGCTACTCTGATGTTATATGGTCTACATAATATAGCACACGAGGCCACCTAAGCGCCCTCCATGTTTAGTGAACTTTCTACAAAACACCTATATATATATATATATATATATATATATATATATATATATATATATATTTGTTTTTAAGTTTTCGCGGGCACTAAATGTATTAGATGATTTCCGGGAATTCATCCGCGTAGTTGATAACTGATCCCTGCCGGGATCGATGGTAAAATAACGGCGTTTCGGCAGAGTCACATCTGCCCTCTTCAGGTCGGTTCGCATAATTCTCGTAGCCTTCTGCTTTCGCTTCTAGTTACTCAAATACTGGTATTTTCAGGAGCGTGCACGGTGTCATATAGTCGCGGCTCGGAGCCTATTGGTTGGCACCGTGAACGGCTGCGTGTGATTGGCCCTGGGCGCTCAGTGGGGCGCCTCCCGCCTGCTGATTTGTTACGCAGTCGTTCACGGTGTCAACCGATAGGCGCCGAGCCGCGACTATATAACAGCGCGCTCGCTTTAGAAAATCTTAGTAATCGAGTAACTAGAAGCGAAAGCAGAAGGCTACGAGAATTATACGAACCGACCTGAAGAGGGCAGATGTGACTCTGCCGAAACGTCGTCATTTTACCATCGATCCCGGCAGGGATCAGTTATCAACTATGTGGATGAATTCCCGGAAACCACCTAAAACATTTGGTGCCCGCGAAAACTTAAAAACAAATATATATATATATATATATATATATATATATATATATACTGGAGTATTCTCCAAAATGCGATATGATTGTATCAAAACGGCTAGAAATCATTGCAAAGCTACTGGAAATGATTAGAATAACTAAAAAGTATTGCTAAATATAAAATAATACGGTAAGCACCAGTATTTGCCTTCTTTCAACCAAAGATATGTAAAATATATATTTTTTTCTTAAATATGTTTGAGAAGTTCTAAAAACTTTTAGCGCCCTGTGTAAAGTCCTCCCTTTTGTTACATAAGCGCCACCCTAATTTCATGTATTTTAACGGATAGTTCTTCATACATATTGTGCGTGGTCTTCCTTAGGCTTAACTTACTCCAGTAAAAGAACAACCTTGTTTGAAGTCATTAAGTAGTGATAATGCAATAGGATCCATGATTAGAACGTTGAATTATACGCAGTAAAGATTGTAATAATATAAAGAAGAGTATTAGAAAAACTGCCATCAGCTTGTTACATATATAATACCGACGATTATGTATAATACAAAAGTAATGATGCTTAGCAATTAGAAAATAATCTTCATATAATGTTTTCAGATAACACCGATGTGGGCGACACCATACGTGTTGACGTATGTATTAGAAACTCATCAAAACTGAATTTTCCGTAATACATAAACAAACCATCAACGCCATTATAATGGACAAGTAACACGTAATGGTTAATGTCATCCGACTTGTAATTATTAATATACACTACTGATGATAATTAGGGTAGGTATTTGGAATTGATGAAGACATCAGAGGTTGCGGCATGAGGGTGTTCAGCTGTTAGGATGCTTCAGGTGCCAGACGCACATTAACTGAGAATTAAATTATTATAATGTAAACTATAATTTTAAGGCAAGTACGAGATTCTACAATTAAATGGTAATTTTTGAAATTAATAAGAATACCCACATATTCCTGAACATATTCTCATTAGATTGTCATCAAGGTGTTTGGTAACAATAGAGAATAAGTAATCATTTTTATTTATACATACCAAAATCCAATTATCGAATACCATATAGGAATATCAAAGGGTCAAATCAGTCAGAATTTCCCTTTCAGTCAATTGAATATAATATAAATTATTAACTTAATTTATGTTGCAAAATGAGTTGTATACAGACTAGGGTTATAGCTATTGAAATTGTCAAATATTCTTTCTCAGCCATGTCGCAAAACAAAAAAGCATATTTTTACTGAGCCATTCAGTAGTCTAGTAGGGAAGTGAGTTGTCTGCGAAAAATAGTTCTGATGATTTTAAAAATATGGGGTTTGGTTTTTTCGATTCAGAATTAAATTCTGAGTAATGGGTATTTTTCTTTTTTTTTGCCAAGAAAAATTGTAATTGTTATAAACAAAAAACGTACAGAGAAAATGAGGGTCTCCGTTTTTTGGTTATAACTTGAAAAATATTAAAAATAGCTTTTTTTGAAAAAAGATTCTAAAAGAGGAGAAAATTTCATAACGACGAGTCCCGACTCCCGAAACTGTAACTCCATTATTTATAATTTTAAATTGACATTGAAAATACCGCTCGGTGCGGCCGTTTTCCCGCAGCGACGTCACCGTCAAGCCAACAAAGCATCACAAATATATATTTTTTAATATTTGTTATCAATTTAAAAATTGTAATAAATTACAGTATTATCTAGAGACTTGAAGGAATATAGTCCAGTAGACAAAAAAATTTTCACTTCATTTTTGTTAAGTTATTCAATTCTTAATTAACTAATTTTTCATGGACTTTGGATAACTGAAAATCAGTTCTAAAAGTTTAAATAAAGTACCTAAAAATATTTTGAACCCTGGAAGATTTTCTTATTGACTCAATGAACAAAATTCCGTTGAAAAAGTTTAAAAAAGTTATTTCTTTTGTTTATTATGATTTTTTTAAGTTAACAAAAAATGAAAAATGCAGATTATGTTATTATAATTTATTTTTTTTATATTTTTTATTTCAGCTGGTTTTTTATTTATTTTTTGCATCTTATTTCATTACTAAAATTTTTTTACGTTATTTGTTTATAGATTTGTTATAAAAAAATGGACTATTTTAATATTAAAAAATTTTTTTTGCCATTCTGTTGTATGGGTCAAATAATAAATTTAAAAAAAATTTCTTCAAAAAATCTTTTATTGTTTATAATCTATTTTTTTATTTGTCACCCCTTTAAATTATTAATTAAGGAATCGTTTTTTTTCTAAATTCATCATTTACTATCCTCATTAGAATTCAAAAAAAAAAAATTGCAACTCAATTTTCATTGTTTATTTAATAAACATTTAGTTATAAACAAATTCTGAACCTATTTTTTTTAATTCCGTTACAAAAAAATAAATAAATACAGCCATGTGCATCAAAGTATTTAAAAAAATGTTGTTTTATTTTTTATTTCATTCTTAAATATTTAATATACTCACTTTTGACCTATCTATCAACTTTTAAATTGCTATAACTTTTAAACTATTAATGATACGGTCTTGGACATTCAAGATAATATTTTTGATAATTAATTATTATTAATTATTTGTTTATAACTAAATGTTTATTAAATAAACAATGAAAATTGAGTTGCAATTTTTTTTTGGAATTCTAATGAGGATAGTAAATGATGAATTTAGAAAAAAAACGATTCCTTAATTAATAATTTAAAGGGGTGACAAATAAAAAAAAAAGATTATAAACAATTAAAAAATTTTTGAAAAAAATTTTTTTTAATTCATTGTTTGACCCATACAACAGAATGGCAAAAGAATTTTTTTTTAATATTAAAACAGTCTATTAGTTTATAACAAATTTATAAACAAATAACGTAAAAAAATTTTTAGTAATGAAATAAGATGCAAAAAATAAATAAAAAACCATCTGAAATAAAATATATATATATAAAAAATTAATAACAATCTGCATTTTTCATTTTTTGTTAACTTAAAAAAATCATAATAAACAAATGAAATAACTTTTTTAAACTTTTTTAACGGAATTTTGTTCATTGAGTCAATAAGAAAATCTCTCAGAGTTCAAAATTTTCAGTTATCCAAACTCCATCAAAAATTAGTTAATTACCAATAGAATAACTTTAACAAAAATGAAGTGAAAAATTTTTTGTCTACTGAACTATATTCCTTCAAGTCTCTAGATAATACTATAATTTATTAAAATTTTTATTTTGATAACAAATATTAAAAAAATATATATATTTTGTGATGCTCTGTTGGCTTGACGGTGACGTCGCTGCGGGAAAACGGCCGCGCGGAGCGGTATTTTCAACGTCAATTTAAAATTATAAATAATGGAGTTACAGTTTCGGGAGTCGGGACTTGTCATTATGAAATTTTCTCCTCTTTTAGAATCTTTTTTCAAAAAAAGCTATTTTTCATATTTTTCAAGTTATAATCAAAAAACGGAGACCCTCATTTTCTTTGTACGTTTTTTGTTTATAACAATTTTTCTTGGCAAAAAAAAAGAAAAATACCCATTACTCAGAATTTAATTCTGAATCGAAAAAACCAAACCCCATATTTTTAAAATCATCAGAACTATTTTTCGCAGACAACTCACTTCCCTACTAGACTACAACAAATTGGGTACAATCTAGATCAATGTATAAAGAAGTTAAATATGTGTTTGTGGGGGATAGTTGTGACACCACCGAACTGATTAAATATTTTTTTCATGAATAGAAAGGTATAATTTATTTTGATAAATAATTTAACTAATAAATGGTGGCTTTGGGAATACCAATTTATTTAATTTTAGAGAAATTCTTTATCTCAGATACAGGCGAAAATTATGTTATTTTTCTCCCAAATAAACTACCCAAGTTGACAAATTTTGTAAAAACTCTATTTTCGGTAAGGTAGGTAAAAGAAATTCACAATTTCCCAAAACCAAAACTAACACAAACAAGAAAATTGACAGGTACAACTTTTCTTTTTTTTTTAATGAATACGTACCATATTCAATATTTTGAAAAATTTATTTATATGTTGGGGGAAATTTTTATCACAATTTTTGAAGTGAACGCTTCTTCAAAGGGACCTACATTTACACATATGAAAATAAATGAGCAATTTCATTTGTTTGTCACCGAGACCGACGCCACACACTACCTTGATCTTGAAATAGGCATACAAATCACTTCACTTTGTAAGAAATAGAGACCACGTAAAATTATGTGTTTCTTCTTTTATAGAATATCAATAATATGTAGGAAATAAACTAATATAACATCCAATTAATATAGAAAACCTGTACACAATTTGCTATTCTAATAAAAACTCCAATTCTCTTTGCGATATATTCCATTATGGACTTGAGATATGTCAGAACTCAGAGTTCATACACTTGTAATGTTTTTTTTTCACACTAGGGTTCAGTTCAGTTCTTGAATTTATTTGAAAACACAGTCCAACTCACTCTAATTTATTTCCACTACTTTAACACAATTTATAGTCACAGAAACTATTATTTACAATTTATCTTAACTACACAATACGACCGTCGAAAACTGAATGCCTCCTATCGCCAGCTGTCCATATTTATATATTTCTCGCGGAATTGTCTGGTAAGTCCACGAACCATCGGTAAACTCTTTCATGTTCTGGAAGCTTTAAGGGAATTCCCTGTAACGGCAGCGGTCGGTCTGTTTGAGAGACAAACATTTCGGATTCCCATAATTATCGGAATAATGTCCCTCCCACGAATTGGTTGATGGCCGATTGCACCAGCTGTCGACTGAATTCTCGTAACACACCTTTCGTAAAAGTTTTTGCTGCATTTACTATTCATCGAATATGAGCTTCAACTTGCAGGCTAATAATTCATCAAATTTTATTTGGTTCTTATAGAAATTTAAATTAAGAATTAAATTACACATTAGGATTAATATTTGAGTCTTAACAAAATAGTGACAATTATTTTAATTCTCCTGAAATTTATAACCGTTACTAATCGTAACACAAGGAAATAGAAACAGAGACAGACGATATCAGGAGACAAGAAGTATAATTCGTAAGAAGCTTTCGCTTCCATCGTTCAGTCTCAAATGACTGCTACTCTTTTTTTCAGTTTAATTATTTCGGGAATATTTAAAAAATCTCTAAATTTTAAAGTAATATAGACATGAAAATTATTAGATTATTTTAAACTGATATAGACGAGATTTATTATTTTGAAAAAATCCAATTATTCGTTTACGGGTGAGGGGCAATAAGGTCAGTATTGTTTTTGTGTTTTTGTGGTTTCAAATGAAAATAAATTGATAAAAAAATCATATTGTAAATACCTACCAATGAAATGCTTATAACAATCCGGTATATATTTTTTTCTGGAACGCAAATTAGTCTTTTGTTATCGTGATGATCCTGATTAGGAGATAATGACAAACAGAGGCGTACCCAGCTTTTGGTTTACGGAGGGGAAATTCAGGAAAAAATGTCCTAATTCAGAGCAAATAAAAAAAAAATTGTTTTAGGGGGCAGTGTGTCACCAAATTTATGGGAAGTATTAAAGCTCAGGGCAGGTTTTTCATGTCCAGCTGCCCATCTCTGTCCTCCCTCGGTAGGTTGAGTTGATATCGCCAGTTATCGATCCTTATTACATGTGAAAATGTTCAGAATTAAATAAGTGGATGAAAATTATGAACTAAATGAAATGCGTTCTTAAATGATTGAAGGGTGTTAGAATTTCCCGCTCATTAATTCATTTGTTGTAATGTCAAAAAACGTCGGTAATGCCTAGATGTAATGGCTAACCTACCACCTTATTACGGCCCACGTGGTAGACCTTGACACCAGGGTGCACGGCAGCTTCAGTGGAGATGGGAGTGGGTTAACAAACAAGGGCCAAGCCAAGTAAGTTAACTTTCCAATATAAAGATGTTCTGGGCGCCAGGTAGATTCTCTGCGTCTTTACCCCAGCTAACCGTCTAAGATAACCTACCAATCCTCCGCGGCTACAAGAAATCTATAGTTAAGGGCTCAATGGATAATAAAACCTCAGTATATTGTCACTTACGTCACAACAAACCTACTTGAATAAAACTCTTCATAAAACAGTAAATAATTTAATGAACTTGTAAATTATTTCAATACAATCAAACACAAGTCGACCTGTAGCTAACTACATGTACCTACATACACATATCTATAGTTCAACCAAGAATCAACATTACATACCTGATACACTAAGTTCAAATTCTAACCAAAATCAACAAATGTAATAATTAATTAATGACCAAATGATCCTAGATAAAATAAACAAATGTTATCAAAAGCATTAAACAAAATATTCAAATGTTGTTGTGATCCGTAAACATGGACAATATATCTAAAACCAGAAATGAGATACTTGAATGCACAATATTCAAAATAATATCAAAGTCAATATTGACATCTAAACTGTAAATAATTCAAAATTATATCAATTTCAATAACTGTACTGTTATTCTGAAATCTGAAACCAAAAATTTAGTTACTGACAAAAGTGTTTAATTACATTTAAACTTCAAGAAAAATCAATAATGATTTCATAAATCTAGAAACAAATATTATCTTTAAAACAACCAAAATGATTCAATTAACAAGTTGATGTTTCGAGGTCTCGCGACGCTTTCACAAATTACCAAATATTATCAATATCTAATAAATTAATACACATGAAATGATATTCAAAATTTAACATACAGGAAATGTATAAATATCAAATTTATATGAGCAAATTAACAGTCAAAAGTTTGACTAAATAATCAGGTTCTTTATTAAATTCAATAAGTTCAAAATGTTATTCAGATAAATCAATTCTCAATGTGAAAAGTAAATTATGAGCAAAACAAATACACTGAATCAAATTACAAAGGTACCTTGTTCAAATGCGATGACACAACACTCATCTGTCCTCTGTACAATCGAAGCAAACATACGCCGTCATTGCTACAGCAACCAGCGAAGATTTCCGGTTCCCAATAAACCAAAATGGAACTCGTTCGAATGATTACAAGACTTGCCAAAACTTCGGCAAACTAAGTGAAGTTGATAGCCCCATACACTGAAGATAAACAAGGTTTTGGGTGGGCTAAAGTTCTTACATACGATGTTCAGATGGTGGTTGACCAGTCGTCCAGGAAGGCCAACGGGAGTACATGCAAATATTGAGCAATCAAATCCTCACAAATGAGAACATGTTTCCACTAATGTCCAAAAATATCACCAAACTGCCAATGGAAACATCAATTAAACGTTGCTGAAACCTGTGATCGGAGAATGAGTGATGAACTTGTCTTAAATCCTCACACGAGTATGGTTTCCGTTAAAATCCAAAAATATCACAATACTAATAACGGAACCAACGATTAAAGTGTATCCAACTAAATCCCAATCAATGGATGGCACAAAATTGCCAGTATAAATTCAGATTACACTTCTAGACATCTATCACCACACTTTTCCATAACCTCTCTTTCCAAGTACTACACAACATGCATCCGTTCACTAGGACGGTCAACGGGCAACAACTGTTCACAAGGACGGTCAACGGCCAACTCCCTTTTCCGACTTTCCGACAACTGACATCTCAAAATCCTACCAACCCATCCAATTCTAATACCAACATCGTCTAATTGCCTACTTACAACCTTCTGCTTCTACGACATTCCACAACATCAATGCTCGAAATGTCCCATGCTCGAATCTACTTTTCTACATCTTCTTCTCATAAATGTCATTAAACCATCTAGAACGTGTGATTCCGCCCTTAGCAAATCGCCTCGAACGTCAAGAGAAATCTAACCAACAATCTTAACCTAAAATAAATAGGCATCAAAACAAATCAATACCAAATACAAAGCGAGAATCTTTCCAATGCGAAAAACCCAATAAGCCTATCGCAATAACAAAAATGCTACAGAATAAAAAAAAAGGTACGTGTTTATGTTTGAAGGTAATTTTATCCTATCCGTTGGTGTTAATATTCGAAGCCAATACTCGTGTTTTAGTTACAAGTTATTGTAGATAAATGACACATCCTACGTCCAGTTTAGGCTATTTAAACCTCAGATATTTCGTCGTTTTACTTGTTCTTTTACGGGTTTATGGAATACACTGCTAGTTATACTCTGCCGCAAAAATGTAATGTTACATTGTAAAAGTTAGTATCATTATCGGTCCATGTAATTATTTATTAATATACTTTTATTTATCATGTTTAGACTGGGAATACAGAAAATTAGTCATTAAAAGATTTAATAGTATTTTACGTCTTTATGCGATTAGTTTTCATTTACCAATAGAAAATGAAAATGAAAAGTCTAAGTATAAACAATAAACACATGAACGCCACTTATAACACGGCAAAATTACTAGTTTCCCATTTTCAAATACCCCTCATTCATTTATAAAAGCACTTCTACATACGTACATACATACATACTTGCATACATACGTACATACTTGCCTACAATCAAACATACATATACAAACACAAATGCAAACATATATACATACATACATGCATAACAAGGTGAATACATAGAAAAAGTTGACTTTTTTATTGACATAATTTCTTACATATAAATTTCTTGTTATGGTTTCGTTTCGATATGTGCTGGTTCAAATATAATATTTTGGAAGCCAGTAGTTTAAGATAAAGTCTTCACAGATAACAGAAACTCACACACTTCACCAACTCGACATTGTGGCCAAACCACTTCAACCACTTGAGATTCCGAGAATAAGTAACGAGATATTCTTTTTTTCAATATTAATTTATTGTCATTAATATCTCAATTAGTATGTCATTCTGGTAATAGTCCAAGTGAAAAGATAAAAGTCATCCCTTAATACTTTCGCATATCGTTATTACAAGACAAGAATCTATAACATAAACTGCTTAAAAAAATGCAAGGCTAAAGAAATGTTCATAGGTTTTGTATGTTGCAGTTTACAGTCCATAATAAGTTTTACGAATATAAAGTCGTCTGTGTGCATTTGATTCTAAAAATGAGTAGTTCAAATGATAATAGTGATATGGGACCTTCGACATCAAAAAAATCGAAATGTCCTGACAAAAAATACAATATAAACAAAAATTTAGACCGGAGTGGCTGAATAATAAAGAATTTTCTTTGTGGTTACATGAACAACTAAAAGACGCCCTTAAAGCCGTGTGTTCTATATGCGATGCTACGTTTATGGCCGATAAGAAGACATGTGCCCTTTTTCTGATTTGGCTTATTTTATATTGGTAATGCTGTCTCTGCCACATTCAAACGCTCAGTGTGAGCGTATTCTTAGCCCAATAACTGACTTAAAAACAAAAAAAAAGAAACCAGTTATCTTCAGAGACCATTGCTGCAAATGTATTCACACAGCAAGGCATCAAAAGAAACGGAAGTAATTGTGTGAATTTTCTTCCTACGAATGAAATGTTAAAAAAATGAATATGTTAATGTATAAAAAATAATAAACGACATGTGTAAAATTAATATATTTCAATACTAGATTAAAATTGCTAAAAATATTTTACCGTATTTTTTGCCGCATTTTCATTTTGAATCTACTGTATTATTGTGCCATCTACCGTAATTTAAAACTAAAATTACCATAATTTCGTCCGACTCAGTTGGAGATACTGCGCGATTGGGAGCTGCTTCCAATGAAATACGATCAGCATGTTGTTCATTGGCTGCTTCCACACACCAAGTGAAATAGCCTGTTACTGTCTCTATTGCCCTCTCTTTCTAGCCTTGCCCCGAATTTGTGCCTTGCAAGCTATCTCCAGAAGGTACATGCTCTAAGTTTAAGGGCCAAACAATATAAAAATAAAATGTTTGAGCTTTTGTCGTACAGTATGTAAAAATTTACATTTTATATATTATTAGAACTATGGCAAACTAAATAAGTGAAATGTTTAAACATGGGTATTAGGGTGGATCGAAAAAAAGTCATGTTTCTCAGATCCTCTTCTAATAGCAGTCAAACATCATCTGACCCTCCCATTAAAAGGTTTGCAAAAGATGTATCCAATTGAATGAGAACTTCCGCTCGAACCTCAAGAAAAATGTCTCTTGTGCATATTTTGTCGAATTTTACACTTTTTAATCGTTTTTGCTTAATGATCATTGAAATATCGCCATAAAAATATTTTTCCCCGAGGGATCTCAACATAAATACTATTACGAAAATTATCTTTGCATATATTTAACCAAATAAATGGCAAAAATTTATTTCAGAATATTTAAAATATAAGCAAGCTTATTATTAAATTAAATCTACCAACTCTTGAATGCTTTGCTTATGAAGAGTCTTTCGACCAGAACACTGCTCACTCTAATAAATCCACCGGGAACAATTCTGCAGCAGGAGGTTTGTTAAGACACATTTTTCAATAACTGTTAATGAATCAAAGAGACGTTTTGAATATTATTTTTATTTCAAAAAATTATTATTAGTTTTTTTTAGGTGTAATATTTCAGCTGTTGTAACTTGTCAGCCTTAAAATTAAAAAAATAATATTGTCTTTGATAATTAGGATAAGTTGTGTTAATGTTATAGTTTTAGAGTAAGAATTAGATTCATATGCATTACTTATTTAAAATATTAGTAATTTAATAATAAAAAATTGAATGTGAAACCGTTCCTTTGGAATACTGAACCATAATTTTAATGAATAAAAACAAATTAAATGAGTTTTATCACTTATAAGGCTATGCCATTTTCAAATATTGTTATCAGTTTGTTCCTGTCTCAGCAGTTACTTCTTTTACCTTAGCAGATGTACATTTAATATCCTATCGCGATAAATTTTTGATTTTAGATAGAAATAAAATTTGAAGCGGAAAAAGTACAGCTTAATATATCATGGCACCAAGAATTTAATAAAAACCGTGTTCCTTAAAAACCAGCAATTTTTGAAGGGATGAAATGCAGTAAACTAGTAGAATACGTAAACGTGCCACTATAAAAGAAGAACATATATCTGTTCTATCCCGAACCAGAAATGTTTTGGGCCATTTTATTCCTTCTGCAGGAAATGCAAAAGATTTTTAAATTACATTTTGAAAATGGAGGAGTTAATGATCTGGTATTAGTACGATGTGATGATGGAAAAATTGCATTATATGAAGTTTGGTACGAAAAGTTGGACAAATGTTACAGTAGAGTATCTACTTATTGCCTTTTAATGAGTTGATGTTAAGGACCATCTTCATGCATCATATAAAAATATGCACGTCATACATTTCAACCACTGTTACCTGAGGAAAATTTAAGTCAGAATCAAAGGAATATGCCAAATATTTCTCGAACCATAAAATCTAGTTCATACTCTTATGATTTAAGGCACTTTCAATCATGCTAGGTAGGTTACTTGGGACAATGGAATTCTACGATTATATTATCTACAACTTACCTTCACAACAACTTAAAACTATGGTTACATATTTTTTGGTGTTAAAGAAGCATTCTTATAGCCTATTTGACGCATTAACGATTATTAAAAAAGGTGCCTCCCAAAACTTCGTGAAGATTTTTTCCGACTGATGTATCCGAGAAGTCCAGGGTTTGTTTAAAAGATTTTTCGAAAACAAAGCATTCGCCACGTGGTATGTCTAATTCTAAACCAGTTTGTATCTGCGGGAGAATTTTGAAAATTCCCAACAGTTTGCCAAAAATTTTAAAAAAATCCTGTTTGAATGAGCTGTAGTAAAATTTATTTAGTTGTAATGCAAACATATATTGGTAATAGTGATTTATTGAGACCCCTGGTGCAAAAACATATTTGTGGGGCTATTTCAACATCAGTAGATAAGCTATACAGGTTCTAGCGCAAAATCGACCAAAAATACATGTAATTTCCCATAAGAGATTCTAAGGTCCCGAAACCACGAAATTGAACCAAATTTACCCCCTCCACTCCCACTTCGGCTGGGGGTGGTCTGCTCGCGGGTTCTTCGGGAGGCTCGGCGGGCGTCGGGGCGCAGTGATAGCGGTAGTCGGTTGCATCAGTTGGGGGTGGTGGCAACGCAGCGAGGAACGGGGGGCGGTCGTAGGTCGGGGGGTGCGCGGGGTCGGGAACGCGGTGCGTAGGGAATGCGGAGGCATGCGATGCGTAGGGAACGCGGCGAGGATCGAGAATCAACAGAGTGCTTCCGTCGAGTATGGCGAACCGTGACATCATTCGGGAAACGGACTGGCTCGTGTCGGGTGCTTGTCGCAGCGTGTATCACAGCAGGGTGCATTGGCCGCGAGTAGCAAAACACATCTTAAGAACATATAGGATGAACGGAACATATTTTGAACAACGAAATAAATTATCATATGCGCGAGAGCGGCAACTCGTTCGAGTCTCTGCTTTCGTCGGATAAACCAGGGCCACGAGGGCGCCTAGTCCGGGCGTTAGATCTCTTAATAGTAGATAATTCGGCAATTTTAAGCAAAAAAATGTACCGAAAATGCATCGTAAATAATTAATAGGTTCCCAAATATTCGGTAATTAGCATTTCATTACAAATAATAAAATAATTCAGATTCAATGAAGGCAATATCAAAAGATAAGCGAAACCGCAACTGGTGAACTGATAAACATGCGAAACTCGAGCAGTGGTTGATAGTGCAGTGGCTGGATGATTGTAAACAAAATCGTTAATTATAAAAGTAGATACGGTTTTCATTGAAGAGATAATGATAACTAATAATGTAAACAAATAAATATGTAAATGAGGAATAATAATTGCGACTTGAATCGTTGGATTTTGTATCGAGCGGCGGGTAATTCGGAAAGAATACCGTTGGAGAAATGGTTGGAACCACTACAAATGCTAGAAACGGCCCATAGAAACGACTAGAACCATAGAAACGGCTGGTTGAAGCCACTACAAAAGCTAGAAATGTCCCGTAGAAACGACTGGTACAGTAGAAACGGCTAGTAGAAATGGTTGAAGCCGCTACAAAAACTAGAAACGTCTCGTAAAAACTACTGGGCCAGTAGAAACGACTGGTAGACTGGTTGAAGCCACTACAAAAACTAGAAATGACCCGTAGAAACGACTAGAAACTTAGAAATGGCTGGTTGGAGCCGCTAAAAAAGCTAGAAATGGCCCGTAGAAACTACTGGGCCAGTAGAAACGATTGGTAGAATGGTTGAAGCCACTACAAAAAACTAGAAATGACCGGTAGAAACGACTAGAAATTTAGAAATGGCTGGTTGGAGCCGCTACAAAAGCTAGAAATGGCCCGTAGAAACGACTGGTAGAAGCCACTACAAAAACTAGAAATCACTCATAGAAACGACTAGAACCATAGAAACGGCTGGTTGAAGCCACTACAAAAGCTTGAAATGTCCCGTAGAAACAACTGGTACAGTAGAAACGGCTGGTAGAAATGGTTGAAGCCACTACAAAAACTAGAAACGTCTCGTAAAAACTACTGGGCCAGTAGAAACGACTGGTAGAATGGTTGAAGCCACTACAAAAACTAGAAATCATAGAAATGACTAGAAACTTAGAAATGGCTGTTTGGAGCCGCTACAAAAGCTAGAACTGGCATATAGAAACTACTGGGACCAGTAGAAACGACTGGTAGAATGGTTGAAGCCACTACAAAAACTAGAAATGACCCGTAGAAACGACTAGAAATTTAGAAATGGCTGGTTGGAGCCGCTACAAAAGCTAGAAATGGCCCGTAGAAACTACTGGGTCAGTAGAAACGACTGGTAGAATGGTTGGAGCCACTACAAAAAACTAGAAACGCCCCGTAGAAATGACTGGTACAGTAGAAACGGCTGGTAGAAATGGTTGAAGCCGCTACAAAAACTAGAAATGGCCCGTAGAAACGACTAGAAACTTAGAAATGGCTGGTTGGAGCTGCTACAAAAGGTAGAAATGGCCCGTAGAAACTACTGGGCCAGTAGAAACGACTGGTAGAATGCTTGAAGCCACTACAAAAGCTTTCTCTGGACCATAGAAACGGCTTGGTCCGTTGAATGGCTGAAGACCCGTAGAAACAACTTAGCCTGCAGAAACGACTGAAAACGTAGAAACGACTAGAACGATCCATAGAAACGCAAGGAAATATATATATATATATATATATATATATATATATATATATATATATATATATATATATATATATATATATATATCTTGATATTGATATATCATATGCTGCTCTGAAATAAAATTGTAAATACAAGACACTGTTTTACTACCTAAAGTACTTCTGATTAGAACATTATTATCTCTCTCTCTCTCTCTAGCTTCATTTATTAAAGAAAGAAAATCTGAAATCTGATAAGAACGCCCTGTAAACAGAGCCTTCCGGTCATTACGTCATAAGCTGCACTCTCATTGGCTGACCACCTGCTAACCATCAGTTTGTTTATCTTATATACTTATAAAAAAAGATATGTCCTGATTTCAAAGTTTCCAAAGTAGGATTCCGTTTCATATTTGATCGTGTCTTTATGCCACTACAAAAACTAGAAATGACCCGTAGAAATGACCATTCGGTTGGAGCCACTAAAAACGCTAGAAACGAATGGAACGTAGAATTCTCTGCAGGAAATTGTTGGAGCCACTGCAAATGGTAGAAATTGTTAAATCGTTAAAAAAAATGCTAGGAACGAACCGTAGAAATGGATCCATTGCAAATGGTAGAAACATGAAAAAGAACCGTTAGAAATGCTGAAATGGGTTGGGGACCACTGCAAATGCTAGAAATTGCTGAATCTTTGAAGAAGGATCGTTACAAACACTAGAAATGGTTGCAACAGGGTCGATGCAAATAGAAATGTTTGAACGTTTGGTACAGTTATAAATGCTAGAAATGATGGTAACAGGACTCGTATTAGGAGAAAACTTATGAAAGTGTGCATGGAGACAGTTACTAGTAAAAAGGTATTCAGTTGTCAGTTTTATTACTGAGAATTTGTCACTGGAGAAGGTTACTAGACGCAACTGTCACCGGCCAACCAAATCAGTACTTTTGAAATGTCAGAGAAAAAATAGGTTCTTAGTGATGATGGGGATAGGAGGACCCTGGTTGATAGGATCATTACAAGATGGTAGAATTATTGTAGATAGGTTGTAATATTCTGGAAACTCAAGGAAATAAACATTAATACCTTTGCCCTGATGTATCATATGTTGCTGTAATATAATATTTTAAATACACTGTTTTACTACAATAATCAAAAGTACTTCTGATTAGAACCTTGTTATCTCTCCAGCTTCATATATTCAAGAAAGAGATCAGAAATCTGATAAGTAGGTTCAGTAAACCGTACCTTGTCTGTGACATCATAAGTCCTGCTCTCATTGATTTATCACCTGCTAACTATGAGTATATGTAACTTATATGTTTATAAAGAATAATGTTTCCTCAGCCGGATTTCATATTTAACAAGTGTAATGTAATAGCTATGAATTAAAGCAGATAAAAGGAACAACTCACCCATATAGAAATTTTCGGAAATAGAACAGGACCTGCTCCCCTTTTACACGATGTCATAAGCTGCACTCTCATTGGTTTATCAGCACACCTGCTAACCATCAGTATATGTAACTTATAAGCTTGTAAAGAATAAAGTGAAAATAATATCTTACAAATGATAAGCATTTGATGTTCTTTAGAAAGATACTATGGATGTGAAGTGGTTGCGGTAGAAAATCACTCGACCTAAGAGAAAACAAATGTGTGCGTAAGATTTTATAATACTAACCATAAAGAGTTCTATTCCACACCGCCCAGGAGGCTGAACTCAAGGCGCGCTTGTTTTTTTATAGTGGAACATCCCCTATAGGCCTATATATCCACTTTATGACAATATGAGCAGTGATATCTAATCAAAATCAATAAAAGTAGTTCTTTAAGTAATCGTACTATAAGGCTGCATGAATAGTGATCCTAATAAAGATAGTTCTTTAAGTCATCATGCTATAGGGTTGCACAAGCAGTGATCTCTAACTTAATAAAGATAGCTCATTAATTCACCCAGCATGTAATACATGGAAGCATAATCAATGAATATTAGATCAACAAGCGTAATTCTGTAAGTAATCATTCTATACCAGAGTGATCCTAATAAAGATAGTTCTTTAAGTCATCATGCTGTAGGGTTGCACGAGCAGTGATCTCTAACTTAATAAAGATAGCTCATTAATTCACCCAGCATGTAATACATGGAAGCATAATCAATGCATATTAGATTAACAAGATTAATTCTTTAAGTCATCATGCTATAGGGTTGCACGAGCAGTGATCTCTAACTTAATAAAGATAGCTCATTAATTCACCCAGTATTATTCACGCATAGACTGAATATGAGAAGGTTATGATGGATATAGCTATAATATATTCAAGTAGGGAGTTTAAGTTTCCATAATAGAATAATGACCCCAAGCCAATGTTTCATAAGAGTCCGAAATCTGATATCGTTTATCATCCTCTGGACTTAGGGCAATTTTCTGTTGAGTAATTGAGTACACTGTATGTTTATTGGCTTTGATGAGATTTTGTTCGACTGATTTGGTTGTTTTTCAAGGTATGGATCTTATCACAAAAAATAAAAACGTAAAATACTACAGGTACCCAATAAAAACCCTACAAACAGGTTCTACACAATTTTATAAATATTCCCTCAAATGTTTATGGAATAATCTCTAGAAAGTATATTAAAATATCAACTACACAAAATGATATCTGAAAAACCGCTGGCTTCCTGTAGTTTTACATGATAACGCGAAATAGTCGTTAAGGCGCTGTAATGTTAATATGTGGAAGTCAATTTAGTAAAACACTGACGAGGGTGCGGTTTTATTGCACGAATAATTGCCAAAAAAATATGGTGGAAATGTGTATATAGTTATAAAAATGGTGAAAAAGCGTCGAATAGTGCCATTTTGATTTCGTGAACAATGTATGAGGATATAAAACAAAGGTAAGTTGCTTTTTATTTAAAAAATGACTGTCAAACATGTCTGACAAGCAAAGTATCATTTACCATGAAATTATATTTTGACATTATATAAACTAAAAGGGCAAGGAGGGGTGCTTTTGAGAAGAAATACCCTGGACAGGTGTTATCAACTCATCTTCTTTTTTTATTACAAATACGAGTAAGATGTTTTCAATAACGGTTGCTAGTAACTAAGAGGCGCACAAATTTCATACTTTTACATCGTAAAAATATTAAGAGAACTGATGTAATATTACACAACACAAACATCATATTCATGGCATTATAAACATTCAGACGAATGTCACCACCTATTCTTCTTTTTAATTACAACAATGAGTCTAAATGTTTTTACTATTATCCTGATGTCAAGGCAAACATTTTGTGTAACAGCCATAAAAATAGCAGCAACAAAAAAATCAATTAAAAAATGGTGTCTTTTCTTTTGTTTCTTTTTAATAATAATACTATGTGTCTAGTAAAAAGAGACAACTCGCTAGGAATGCTAAAAATAAAACTCATATGAGTGAAGACAATTATTTATTACACACCAGCTTAACATTAACAGAGTAATCTATACAGTAAAGCAAATATAAGATCATAACAGTATAACAAATTAAAAGAAAGATAAACAAGTAAAACACAATTACAAATATGTAAAGCTAAATCGTTTAAGCTTAAATAGGTATAGATATAAAAAAGTATAAAACAATCATGACACTTGTTTAGACCGGATACACTACAACAGATCAAAATCACAAACATTTGACAATTTATATTTATAAGGAAAGGGGTAGGGAATAGTTATATAAAAACAACAGATTTAATACATATTCTCTGGTTTTTCTTAAGTAGATAACTTTACACAAAAACTAAAAATATCTATAGAAACAGTTTAATACATATTCTCTGGTTTTTCTTAAGTAGATAACTTTACACAAAAAATTACAAAAAATAGCTATAAAAACAGTTTAATACATATTCTCTGGTTTTTCTTAAGTAGATAACTTTACACAAAAACTAAAAATATCTATAAAAACAGTTTAATACATATTCTCTGGTTTTTCTTAAGTAGATAACTTTATACAAAAAATTACAAAAAATTTTACAAATACTAAAAATCAACTTATTATTTAAAAATTACATATTACTAATACTATATACATTGACGTTTGTACCCATAAGGAACAGAGTCATAGTTTTCAACCCTTTTTCGTTTAGTAAAAGTGGTGCAGAATACTTTAGTCACCTCTTTGGTGCCAACAGAATGGTCGGTACTTCTTAATATATTTCGTGTAGTTATGTACTCGTCGGGGGCATCATTAAGGACCATGTCTCTTAGTTTATCGAAATTTACCTGCATGTGTGTGTTATAATTAAGTGTTATTCCTTTTACTTTTATAATATCTAGGGTCTTATCTTTAAATGTTGAATAAACCCTATAAGCATAGAGTTTAGGCCCACCTGAGACAAAGTCTGTAATATAACTACCATCACCGTAATCAACTAGCTCATCAGTCATCTCTCCGAGATAACTTCCAATGAGCACTTCATAAGTATCTCCAGGACGAGAGACATATATTACAGAATCTGTATCGTAATATAATACTCTATCGTCTAGTTTCTCGAGATAAGAATATAGTTTTAGTCTAGCTAGTGCGGTCGTGAAGGCTGCCAAAACTACATTTACCGTCGCTAGAGAAGTGTATGCATCATCTTTAAAGCCCCAGTTAACGATGAGAGTGTTTTCGTTAACAGGAAATACGTGGCTAACTTCTGTGTAAGGTTGTGACAGAATTTCTAATAGTTCTGCTGGATCGTTAACAATAGAACACCTGCTCTGGTTCTCCATTTGGCCTAGTTTCCCCCAAAATGATGTGACAATTGATTTTCCGACCTGTCTACGGCCAGAATTGTACTCAATTTCATTAGGGCTTAGCTCTACCCCCTCTCTATCTAAATACTCTTTTATATACATCTTTTTGTCTTCATCAGTCTTACACTCTGTGGGCCACCCACTTGCTTGTTGTTTTATTTTCAAAAATTTTGAAATATATTCAGCAAAAAGGCCACCAGACTTTGCGGAAGGGTCGTACTGTACCGTTTCATATTTCCAGATTTCATATATTTCTAACATTTTATAGCCTTTTTTCAAAGCTTTTGTCACCTCGTCCATTACCCAAGTCCCCGTAATTGCACGCTCTTCGTCAGCATGACAACACTCTTCCTTTATCATATTTTCGCAACAAGTACGACATAGAGGGAACATTAATTTGTTGTTAGTTTTATATGGAAGAACGGGGTGATAGAGGTTTGTAGGTGGTAACACTTGGCATTTTATTAGTCCATCAGTGTGATTCAAATCTAAGTTGCAGCATTCTTCACCCACATAAACTTCAGGATGCCCTACAGGATATTTCCCGTATTTATTAATAAAGGGGTATAAACTACATATGACTGTATATTTGATTTTCTCCCCATCTTTACATGAATAATATAATTTCGTGGCGTCTGTTCGTCCTCCATAAAAAGCATCCCGGGGCTGTAGAGGTGATTGAGAATAGAGTGCATGTTTTTCAGTGTAATTGCTGATTTCAGGATTTTCAGACATCTCCCGACGAAAATCACACTCCCATTTCACAATTACTACGTAGCCAAGTTGTCTTAATTTTTCATTTTTTGACAAAGTTGCTTCGTATCGTTGTTCGTATGTGAGGGATGGATCATCATAGGTAGTTGTATTGCGTTTGTATTTAATACATTTTGGGCACCCATGAAAATATCAACCCTCAAATTCAAAGACTTCTCGTGTGGCATTACAGTACCCGTCCAACTTAAGCCCGTTAATAACAACTTCTCTACCTCGAGATGCGTGTTCTATTCTTATACCTCTCTGGTGTTCTTCCCATAATAACCATTGAATGGCGATCTTAGATTGTTTATCCCGACATCTATAGCCATTCTTTGGGACCAAACCGATGGTGTTTGGCTTCAAAAAATTTCTGTAAACTCTTTAGAGCAAAAAGTAAAACCGATCTGATCACTAGACTCTGTTCATTCTGTTACTTTATTAACAACTCCCTTAAGACCTTCTGTGACCCATTTCAGCGGGTCAGTCTCTTCAGGTACTGGCTTAATCTTAAATTCGACAGTTCTACCGGTTAAATTAAATTTACGCACTTTCTTAATAATGTCTTTGGTTATTAAAAATTTCTCCATTATTAATCAGAGGAGCTAAAAAATCAGAAGAGTTACAACTACGATTGGAAATTTTAAAAATTAAAAAATTTTAAAAATAAAATGTCGAAAATCTAAATTTTTGAAAGAAAAATATAAAAATCGTAAAAGTTATTTGAAATTCTCAAAATCTCAAAACACTCAAACCTTAAAGCGTAAACTGAAAATTGGTATTAGACTTACCACGAGAGCGTCTGAAATCACACAAAGATTAAAGTGTAAACTGAAAATTGCTTTAGATTTACCACGAGAGAGCCTGCTAAGGAGTACCTGAGCACAACAAGAGACCCGTCTGATCGTGACGAAAAGCAAGAACAGAAATGACGTCCGTGTATGATTTAGGTCTATTTATAACCTCTGTATGACGTACGAATATGACAGTGATGTCCATATAAGATAATGAGGAAAATCCTGTGACGTGATTGTTCAGCTGAATGTAGGGTGATACCTTGTGGCTTTCAGGGATGTGGTCTGGTGACGTCACACCATCTTCTCATGTGAAAATATCTTCTTTCAGGTGAGTTTTGTTCAAGTAGTTATTTATTTTCAATAATATTTTATCAGGGGAATGCCATCGTGAATTCATTGTTTCGAGTTGAAAACAATTTACCAGTGTGCGGTTACAGATAATCTCGCTTTTATTATTTCGATAAGCTTTACAACGAACTGTTGTTTTAATAAAACATGATTCATTTAAAATTTTATTTTGGGGTATCTCCTTTTAAGTAATAATTTTAATTAAAGATATTTTATTTTTGAAATTACTAAAATTTGTATTCGTAAAGATCCAAAATACTTAAAGATTTCATCAGAAACATTAAAGATGTCTGAAAAGGTTTAGGGTCGTTGGACAAAAACCGGAAATGTAGATAAGAACAAATGTGATAAATTGAAATCTTATTGAATACAGTTTATCATTTACATAATACCAATACAAAACTACAAAATGTCGGAAATTGTTGTATCGTAGTCAATTGCTGAAATATAGATAAGTCAGGAAAAAGTTTTTGTGTCATATGTATCAAATGGAAATGTAAATAAGAAATTTGATTTATAGTTCAACTCAAATGGTGTAAAGTTTTTAGGATTCTTATAAAATATTAGTTGTTGTAGGTCAGATGTATTTTGGAAAGTTTTGTTGCCAACAACTACATGTTCAGCATTGAAGTCTAGACAGGTATTTCCAAGTATCCATTGACCGTTTGATAAATGCGGCCCATACACTTGATCAAACTCCCACCTATGGCATTAGTATCGTTCTTGATTTCTGTTGTTTGAGTTACAGGCTTTGATAAATGGGTACCCGTAAGATTGACCAAGTTCGTTAAATTTCCCTGAACTATCAGACATGGTTGTGTTCTTGGGTTCTGCTGCTTGAAATGCAAGCGATTGGTTTACATCTCCTAATGATGTTGCTATTTGTTCAAGAGGTTCTGTCGCAGGCTTAAAAACATTTTCGAGATGCTGTTCGAAATGAAAAACTAGCAGATGCGTCTCTATTTATAACCTCGGTATATGCTTGTGATTAGAGGGATACCAGAGGGGTATCAGAGGGGTATCAGAGGGGTATTAGAGGGGACTATGAGGCATATCATTGTTTTTACGTGTGACATTTTTCTTATTCTAGCATTTTTGTCATACATTTTTATTCATACTCATTAACAGGCTATAAAAAGGTCGTTTGAAAAAAGAAATGCTTGTTTAGGTATTGACTTATTTACACTAGGTAAGTTTATAACTGACCACAAATTTATTATGGTGTGTTATCGTAAAATTCCAACTTTGTTACTTTATCCTTAAAAATGAACAAAAACAAATATATATCAAAGCGATATGTCCATCCTAACGTAATTTTTAGGGGCAGAAATCAGTGATATCCGAACTTTTTAAACATTATTTGCTGCTTTTTCCCCATACTCGTTGTCATTTATACCCTACAACAGAAATCGGTACTTTTTTTAAAACAACTTACAATAATAATTAACAAACTTTTTTTTGTTACTTTAACCACTCTTAGTCGAATAAATAGCCTTTATTAACTAAAAAAATAGAAAATAAACGTTATTTATTCTTAACAACAGAAACCACGGGAAGGTGGTGGTTGTATTCTGTCAGGAGAGGATTGGAACACAAAGGAATCAGTGTTATATAGGTATGAGTGTGATAGTAATACAAATTAAAAACGATTTTATAGTCTTATATTAGCTCTGAAAATAACAATACTAAAATTAGGGTTACAATTTACAAAAAAATAGATTAAAATACTTACAGCATTTCAAAAAACCATCGCTGTAAAAAAGATATGTTAATAATTATTGCTGCTGGTTTTTTAAAAAGTATTATATACTTACGGGTCGTTGATAATTAGAATTCCTATCTCTGTGGATAAGCTAGAATGAAGAAGATGATTTCAGTTTCTGATTGAAAATCTACTATTAATCACATATTTATACTTACAATTCTGTAGGTTCACTGAAATATAATAGTTATCAATTTAGATTAGTTTTATAATTTTTATATTTTTACTTACGCATTATATCTCAATAAGCACCCTAGAAAAAATAAGTTTTTTAAATTTCACTTAACACCAAGCTTATATATACCTACACTTATTTTTAATTATCACGAATGGACCACCATCCACCCAAAATACCCAGCGAGCGCCCACCCGCGCTCGCTGGTAAATCAATGACTTTTTAAACTTTATTAAGAATTCTTCCCTAAAACATATGTCATTAGTTTATTAAAGTTGATTCAGGTTGTTTACACTTGCTTGTTCATTTTTAATAATAAGGTTGCAAAATAAAATTGTGTCTTTATATACAACCACATTCCCCACTTGCATATGCAGTTTCCTGTTTTATTACGTGACATTGGTCCACATATCCTGAAAAAATGTATCAGGGCTCTGTAAATATAGCATTAGATGACATCATTTCTTTTATTCTTGCTCATTCTAACCACAAACTGTAACAATGTCTTCTATTGGATTTTTGTTTTCTTTTTCTATTAACCACAGTCACACACACACACACACACACACACACACACACACACACACACACACACACACACACACACACACACACACACACACACGCGCACTATCTGATTTGCAAACGTTTTTAGTCTTTTATAAATTAAAAATATCCAACATCATATCATTTTATTAACCATGGCTGGTTGTGAGTACCTACTAAAAATTAATTTAGTGGTTAACCCTGGAGAGGGTATATTATTTAGTTATTATAGACCTTATCAACGGGGTAACAAAGTGTGACTCTACACCCGCGTCTAGCATGTTTGCTCCTCGGACAGCCTCATAACCCTCTCATGCGGTAGGCCGTGAGAAACACTCAGTAATTTGTACTAATTTACAGGGGGTATGACTAACTGAGGAGAGCTGCTGTGTAAACTGTACATACAAATTATTTTTGTTTCCTTACTCCACTTTTTCAGTCAACAGACCCCTTATTATTAACTTGTTTATATGTTCTGAAACAATAAATTACATAAAAGGCTGTTGCTCTCGTTGTTACACTCTTACAGCTCATTGTCTCCCCTCGTAAATGTAATCTCAAACTTTATATTATGTTAGCTTTATAAAACAGATTAATTAGTCAACGCAAATTAATTCATTAAAACTATTATCATTTTAGGGTCACCTTGAAACAAATCCTGCAGTTTTCTATGCAACACGTAACAAAGACATACGGAAGCGAAGCCACAAAAATGGATTATTAACAAGATGTTAATTCAATGATATTTCTTACCGCATGCAATAGCTTTTATGACAAATAGAAAAACCACAGGTATTATTTTTTCTGAATGATAAAAATGTTTATATATACTATTTACTATATTTTCAAACGATATTACTTAGAAAATCTATGGTTTTATATGCTCTCTCCTTTTATATATTTGTACTTTTTATTTTTCGATCAATTACAGTGACAATTATAGTATTAATCAGATTTGTTGACTTGAGTATATTCTTTTCGAATTGTATAATATTACGCTAACTAGACGCTTGCACATACCTTGAAAAACATTATCATTTACGGGCCACGCTTGAAGCAAAAATTCATCAATGTACAGTATGGAAGTGAAAAAACGGCAAAAATATCTACAAAACTGAAGATTCCCGGAAAATTGACTAGACCTTAATTTTCTATTATAGTAATAAAAACATGATTTTATATCAGAGTAATTTGGTGATAAGTTCCGACTACTATCTGCATCGACAGGTACACACACACACACACACACACACACACACACACCATATGAATATAATGAATAATATTAAAAGTTTATATATATAATTTTATTCATGTATTTGTATTATTCTTGTCTCCTCAACTGTTCTAATACTCCCTCATGTGGACAGGGGATATTAAATATATTCCAGCCCTGTGTCATCAACTTTTTTTAGTGAATTCATTGTATTTATAATAAGTTTCTTGACGAAAAAAAGTACATATGATCATTAATATAACGAAAAGCTGATGTGATATCTCCATGTTGTTCTTCTAGAAGGTTTTTTGTATTAACTATAGTACAGGGTGCCTTAATGAGCTTAAGAGGGATGTGGTCTTCTCGCTGTTATTTCACCCATTGACGTCAACCATGTCATCGAATTGTCTTTGGTACGTGGGTAGCTGTCACCAAAAGTAGATAGTTTTGTATGGTAACTATTTCACTGGAATGTTGTACTCCCCCCGAATGTCTCTTTTTTTCTGTGTCTTCACTCTTATGTGTCACTTTCGTCTTCGTATACTTGTTTTAAGCATCAACAAAACCTACCTTCTTTGGCAAATGTTTTATGAGTTTTTCTAAGACTGATGGTATATAGATACAAAATATTTTTACTAATGTATAGGTTCTTATCGATATATATTGATAGGAGAAATTGGATCGCCCCATTGCAGCCGTAAACTGTGCACAAAATCTAACCTACACATGTATCACAGACTTGTCGGAAGACACAGAAATTAGACTCGTATTGGAGAGACTTGTCAGATAAAACTCTTTTTCTTATAATTTCCTAAATGTTGATGTAATTGTTGAAGTTCGGGTATTCCTGCTCCCTCTTCAGATCTGAGCCCTTGTAAATATTCTGTGTTAAGACCTTTACCTCATATGATGCACAATAAATGCGATTGATTCGTCTACAACAATAGAAATTTTATGAGTAATTCTTCTTGAACACTAACATCCCAACCAAATGGTTTGTTTTGATTAAAAAGTTATGTAACTTAGCACTAATACTTCTATGACGTGGTATATATATATATATATATATATATATATATATATATAAGCTGAGAGGCTGAACATATTGCGAGTTATTGTCACAACCCCTTACAGTTTCAGACATCTTTGGGGCTACGAATTATGTACTAAAGAAGAAGAAGTAGAAATATCTTGTATCATATATATAAATAACCTTTTATTTTTAGTATTCCTGGTTTCAGCTAATACGTAATACAAAACACAATTCGTTATTATCATTTTCGAGCCGCCCTTGAAGCAAAAATGAGTGTGCTGAAGTGAAAAAACCACAATAAATATTTACAAAACTGAAGATTCCAGAAAAATGACTAGACCTTAATTTTCCATTATAGTAAATTGCATTTTATTTTCGAACATGATTTTGTAACAGTGACGCCCAGTGACGGTTGAATGATTATTACAGCATTTGGTCTAGGTATTTTTTCCTCACTAATAGTTCATAGCCGCTAGTGATCAGTGACGTCATCTCTCGTATTAATCAGTGGTTTTTTCAGATATCATTTGTGCAGTTGATAATTAGAAAAGATTTCTAACACAATTCGTTTAAAACATTTTTATCGTTTGCCCTTGAAGCAAAAATGAGTGTGCGGAAGTGAAAAACCAGAAGATTCCAGAAAAACGACTTTTATTTTCGAACTTATATCAGAACATCCCAGCAACCATTGAATTCACTGATTATTACTGCGTTTTGTCTATGCATTACTAATAGACGATAACTATCAGTGACTCTCGTATTTATTTCGAATCAGCGGTTTTTCAGATACCATTCAGTTAATAAATTAACTTTCTAGAGATTATTCCATAAACATTTGAAGGAATATTTATATAGGCGACTTTAAATTTACGTAGAACCTGTTCCATTTTTATTGGACTCCTGTAATTTGCTGTATTTTACGCTTTTTATTTTTGCGATAAGACACATGACTTGGAAAATGATTTCTTGAAATCAGGACATATCTTTTTTTATAAGTATATAAGATAAACAAACTGATGGTTAGCAGGTGGTCAGCCAATGAGAGTGCAGCTTATGACGTAATGACCGGAAGGCTCTGTTTACAGGGCGTTCTTATCAGATTTCAGATTTTCTTTCTTTAATAAATGAAGCTAGAGAGAGAGAGAGAGATAATAATGTTCTAATCAGAAGTACTTTAGGTAGTAAAACAGTGTCTTGTATTTACAATTTTATTTCAGAGCAGCATATGATATATCAATATCAAGATATATATATATATATATATATATATATATATATATATATATATATATATATATATATATTTCCTTGCGTTTCTATGGATCGTTCTAGTCGTTTCTACGTTTTCAGTCGTTTCTGCAGGCTAAGTTGTTTCTACGGGTCTTCAGCCATTCAACGGACCAAGCCGTTTCTATGGTCCAGAGAAAGCTTTTGTAGTGGCTTCAAGCATTCTACCAGTCGTTTCTACTGGCCCAGTAGTTTCTACGGGCCATTTCTACCTTTTGTAGCAGCTCCAACCAGCCATTTCTAAGTTTCTAGTCGTTTCTACGGGCCATTTCTAGTTTTTGTAGCGGCTTCAACCATTTCTACCAGCCGTTTCTACTGTACCAGTCATTTCTACGGGGCGTTTCTAGTTTTTTGTAGTGGCTCCAACCATTCTACCAGTCGTTTCTACTGACCCAGTAGTTTCTACGGGCCATTTCTAGCTTTTGTAGCGGCTCCAACCAGCCATTTCTAAATTTCTAGTCGTTTCTACGGGTCATTTCTAGTTTTTGTAGTGGCTTCAACCATTCTACCAGTCGTTTCTACTGGTCCCAGTAGTTTCTATATGCCAGTTCTAGCTTTTGTAGCGGCTCCAAACAGCCATTTCTAAGTTTCTAGTCATTTCTATGATTTCTAGTTTTTGTAGTGGCTTCAACCATTCTACCAGTCGTTTCTACTGGCCCAGTAGTTTTTACGAGACGTTTCTAGTTTTTGTAGTGGCTTCAACCATTTCTACCAGCCGTTTCTACTGTACCAGTTGTTTCTACGGGACATTTCAAGCTTTTGTAGTGGCTTCAACCAGCCGTTTCTATGGTTCTAGTCGTTTCTATGAGTGATTTCTAGTTTTTGTAGTGGCTTCTACCAGTCGTTTCTACGGGCCATTTCTAGCTTTTGTAGCGGCTCCAACCAGCCATTTCTAAATTTCTAGTCGTTTCTACCGGTCATTTCTAGTTTTTTGTAGTGGCTTCAACCATTCTACCAATCGTTTCTACTGGCCCAGTAGTTTCTACGGGCCATTTCTAGCTTTTTTAGCGGCTCCAACCAGCCATTTCTAAGTTTCTAGTCGTTTCTACGGGTCATTTCTAGTTTTTGTAGTGGCTTCAACCAGTCTACCAGTCGTTTCTACTGGCCCAGTAGTTTTTACGAGACGTTTCTAGTTTTTGTAGCGGCTTCAACCATTTCTACTAGCCGTTTCTACTGTACCAGTCGTTTCTACGGGACATTTCTAGCTTTTGTAGTGGCTTCAACCAGCCGTTTCTATGGTTCTAGTCGTTTCTATGGGCCGTTTCTAGCATTTGTAGTGGTTCCAACCATTTCTCCAACGGTATTCTTTCCGAATTACCCGCCGCTCGATACAAAATCCAACGATTCAAGTCGCAATTATTATTCCTCATTTACATATTTATTTGTTTACATTATTAGTTATCATTATCTCTTCAATGAAAACCGTATCTACTTTTATAATTAACGATTTTGTTTACAATCATCCAGCCACTGCACTATCAACCACTGCTCGAGTTTCGCATGTTTATCAGTTCACCAGTTGCGGTTTCGCTTATCTTTTGATATTGCCTTCATTGAATCTGAATTATTTTATTATTTGTAATGAAATGCTAATTACCGAATATTTGGGAACCTATTAATTATTTACGATGCATTTTCGGTACATTTTTTTGCTTAAAATTGCCGAATTATCTATATTAAGAGATCTAACGCCCGGACTAGGCGCCCTCGTGGCCCTGGTTTATCCGACGAAAGCAGAGACTCGAACGAGTTGCCGCTCTCGCGCATATGATAATTTATTTCGTTGTTCAAAATATGTTCCGTTCATCCTATATGTTCTTAAGATGTGTTTTGCTACTCGCGGCCAATGCACCCTGCTGTGATACACGCTGCGACAAGCACCCGACACGAGCCAGTCCGTTTCCCGAATGATGTCACGGTTCGCCATACTCGACGGAAGCACTCTGTTGATTCTCGATCCTCGCCGCGTTCCCTACGCATCGCATGCCTCCGCATTCCCTACGCACCGCGTTCCCGACCCCGCGCACCCCCCGACCTACGACCGCCCCCCGTTCCTCGCTGCGTTGCCACCACCCCCAACTGATGCAACCGACTACCGCTATCACTGCGCCCCGACGCCCGCCGAGCCTCCCGAAGAACCCGCGAGCAGACCACCCCCAGCCGAAGTGGGAGTGGAGGGGGTAAATTTGGTTCAATTTCGTGGTTTCGGGACCTTAGAATCTCTTATGGGAAATTACATGTATTTTTGGTCGATTTTGCGCTAGAACCTGTATAGCTTATCTACTAACATCTATTGGAAAAACGATTAGAAAGTCGGAAATTCGGAAAAATATGCGAAAAACTTGAGTTTCCTTCAGGTTCGAGCGGAAGATCTCATTTAGTTGGGTAAGTCTTTCGTATACTTTTTAGTTAGACGGTATGATTACGTTTGACTGCTATTAGAAGATGATTTAAGATAAATGCCTTTTTTCGATCCACGCTAATGGATATGTTATAAGAAGTGGTATCTATCCATCACACAGATATTAGTAAAATAAATAAAAACGTATTCTAAATAAACATGTACTATTTTTATAGATAGCTACGGATAATAACAAATTTACCTGCTAATATTCACTCTTTCTTCATAGAAGCAAACTAAATTTTTCCAATCGATTTCCTTCAATAACCTTTTTAAACTCGATCATTCATAACTATCACCCCAATCATTTATATTATTTAGATATGACCTTCATTTATTTGAATGCCGGTATCGACAAATTTTTTAATGACTTATTTTATATGTAGGAGTAAAATTAATGATATCGAGAACACTTTTTGATATAAAATTATACTAGTTTTATTGGCCCCAGGTGAACACATCGATATAAATCAAGAAAGCCAACGAAAAAAAAATACCCACCTCGCTCACACAAGGCAACACAAAGAAGATTAAGCTAAAATTGTCTGGAATTATTCTGTTCGGTAATTAACCATTAATTATGCATTTAATAAATTCTCCGGCTTACCAATAATTACTGCACAGATAATTTTACTTCGGTAACCCGATAATATTCCACATAAAATCGTGACAAAGCCTCAAGTAACAAATTAATGAAATTATGAATTATGAAAATGATCGCCGCACCGTCAATATAGTGAGCCAGCGGATTAATGGTTTTACTTTGTTGGCAGACATGCTAATTATTCATAAGGATAATCGCACCTACACTGTTACGATTAAAGGGTATCCTGATTGCACTTTGTTCTAGAGCAAAAATGTGGTCCGTTAAAATTGTGAAATAGGTACTTACCGGTCGGGATGCCGACTCAGGACTGTTATTTTCTCCCCGCTCACATACAAAAGCGCTCTGAGAATCATGATGATCACCCCTTTCACTCGAGCTTTGCTTTGCTAAGACCATCGGAGCACGAGGAAGTAAAGTACTCTCTGACTATAATATGGAAATTATAATTAGCTTCACGGTTTTATAACTAAGGCGAAATGATAATCTTGAACTGTTAACTTCAGGCTAACACTTCATTTGCAAGTTTTTATTTAATACTAGTAGTTATTGAGCGGTTTTTCTCAATTCACTTAATACCATGTATTAAAAGTGGGAAGAAGAACTTGCACAATTTAAATAATGAGACCAAATATTATTTGTTGAATTTGAACTAGTATGCTGTTTACTAGAAATTGTAATGGATTTCCAACAATGAAAAATTGTTTAAGTACGTTTAAATAAAAAAAATTTAGTTTTGTTCCAGTAAGATGAGGGCTCAAAAACTCCCAATTATGGCCTGTTCACTGAGCTTTTTCGTTTACATTTTGGTGTCATCGAATGAGTCTTGTAGCTCTTCGTTGGTTTGTATTCTATACGGTCAGGTGGCCTCATAAAGCGTCGGGCCAAAAATTTTCCTTAGGATTTTCCTAGATTCGCAGTCCTTTTTCCTCTGCCACTATTATCGTACATGTCTTGCTTCCGTACATCACTCTTGGTCTTATAACGGTTTTGTACAAAGTGATCTTTGTTCGTTTTTTTAGTTGTTTTCTGTTTGTTTTCTATTGTTTAATTCATTTGATTCGTTATTGTCTTCACTTATTGTTCTTCCAGTAATAATTGAGTTTTCTAAGTCGTTCGAAGTTATAGTCACCTGTGGTGATATTTTGCCCATTTCTGTCTTTGTTTTGGTCATTCCGGTTCATGTAAATATATTTAAATTTGACGACGCCAGATGTAAAGACCGACATCTAGGATTTTCGGGGAAACTAGCACATAGAGGTTCCGAATCTGGAGCCGTTCCACGTAATTAGAATGTCACGATGAAATTCTTAGGTTAACTTCACCTGTCAGAGATATTGAATACTCTTTTCGAGGTGTCACTCCTTTGTACGCAAGACAATATACATAATATATATTGTTTCTGGTTAGGGAACCTTCATTAGTTGCGCTTCCCACAATTGATTGTCCTCTCGAACACTTCTTTATGTATTTGACACAAAAGAATGTCACCTCGAAGAGAGTATTCAATATCTCTGACATGTGAAGTTAACCTGAAAATTTCATCGTGACATTCTAACCTAGGAATTACGGGTAACAGCAATTACTTGGAACGGCTCCAGATTCGGTATCTCTATGTGCTAGTATCGCCGAAAATCCTAGATGTGGGTCTTTACATCTCGCGTCTTCAAATTTAACGATATGTATCAAATACATAAAGAAGTGTTCGAGATGACATTCAATTGTGGGAAGCGCAACTGGCAAAGGTTCCCTAACCAGAAACAATATATATTATGTATATTGTCTTGCGTACTAAAGAGTGACACCTCGAAGAGAGTACATATATTTAGTTTCCATTGATCTGAAGCCCCATCTAACTTGCTTTCTTCTCGAACCTAACGAAAAATTCCCTCTTTTATATTTTTTATTCTACTAACAGGTCTGTATAATTTGCAAATGCCAGCAGCTGGTTTCGCCTTGGCGATGGAATTTTGAGATCGGTGCTTCAATTCCTGCATTTCTGATTATGTATCCCAAGCTTATGTAGAGAGAGAGAGAGAGAGAGAGAGAGAACATTACCCTGCTTAAGTAGGTACATTGTTTATTTCGAATGTCTCCAAGAACTGTTGTTAAACTTTCACCTTGCATTGCGACTCATCCATGCACATCTGCCTCAGAGTGACCTTTTTTGCATCTGGTGAAGTTCGCGATGAAACTTCCAGCGTTTTCGATTATCTGAACGTAAATATCTGGTCGACTGTTGAACTGACAGGTCTTCCACATTGATGGTATGCGATGATTCGATGTATGTTTTGGCTCTTTTTAGCAGGATGTCGTATTTAGGAGTGTTATCAATTTTGTTTCCTTTGTTGTGGATTGATGCTCTAACACCTTTCTGCTAATCCTATTGTACTGGTACTTCTTCTCAAATGCTTTTAGTAACTTTGCGAGTTGATCCATGTATCTCATCCGAGCTTCAGACTTTCATCTGGTATATTATCGCTACCAGGGGCTCTCTTATTTCTGAAATTTTAAGCGCCCCTTTTACTTCTTCAGATGTCGGGCATGTTTGGGATATTTATGCTATGCCCAAAAATAGTGAAAAAAAGGCTTTTTGGAAATCTACACTAATAGTAAACAACCAAACTTTGGGCAGGTGGGGGAGCTGATTTTGGGCAAATTTATCCTTACTGCTTAGGAAAAATTGGGATCTCTATTGTTTTCAGGGAAATTCAGTATGTCGGATATAGAAAGTGATACACAGCAGTAAAACGTGGAATATATGCTACCCTTTTCAAATAATTAGACACCAATGTAACCATTTTGTGTAACACGATTGTTTGATAGTGAGTAGGTTCGAAATTGTTTTTAGAAAATAGAGTATTTTTGGGGCAGTGATAGAAATACAGCCGAGTTGATAGATTGTGGTCTTTATTTTAATGAATTACTCTTGTCAAGTTTTCGGGGTCAGGTACATACTGGTTAGGATGCTGAGGCAAGAGTGTTATTTCCTTTCCGCTCACATACAAAATAAAATACAAAAATGTAGTTGGTGTGGAATAGAACTATTGAACAATTTTGTAAAACTGGATTATTCGAAAGTAGGCAGGTAAGCATTTTTTAAAAAAAATTCGTATTGATGGCATTACATCATAAATTCGGCTAAGTGTAGCACTTAGGTTCAGTGATTCCTCAAGTTTAAAATATACCAAATTGTAACCACAGTTGAATTAACAAGCTGAAGTGTTATTGAGGAACTCCGTCATTATTTTAACGGTTCATCAGTTGTTTAGTCAACCAGTGTAAAGTCGTCGTGTGTTTGCAAAAACTACACTGTTTAACGACACTACTGCCACATCAATAATTAAATCATTTATTTCGTGGAATTTGTAGTGTTTGAATCATAATCATATACTACATTATGTTTTTGTGATAGAGGCAATTAATAAGTTATTATTGATGTTTATAATTGCAAAAAATTATAGAAACTGCTTCTTTCGAGATGATACCAAGAAAAAAACGTAATAAACTAATAAATTGAGCTTATTTCTCGTTGTTATGAAGAGCATCTTCACAAAAGATACGTCACGAAGTAATACTGAAATTAAGTCAAAGGGACTTTCAGAAAAAGATTGACACATCACCCCATAGCATCAGTTAGGCTTAAAAGTTTGGTTGAGCTAAGTTTCAGTGAAGGTTAGGGTTTCCTAATTAAATTATATAAAGATTTCACCGTAAAGAGTTTAGTTAGGTTCAGAAAACGTATTTCGTTGATTGATTTATAATGTTTTCATTCAATATGTGATTGTGATTAGTAATGGACAAGGTAAAAAGCAAAAAATTATCGGTCAGTTTAATTAACAACAATTAAGATGTATCAGAAAATAATATAAATAACCCAATCTTGTAGAAAGATAAAGAGGTTAGAAATAAAATCATCTATATTATCAATGTGATGATTTTTTCCTTAAACTTCTCTGATTAAACCATTAGATACATATAATATCTAAAATTCTATTTATTTATTATTTTATAATTTTTTACAATGGAATAAATTCTCAATATGTATTAAGAAAGTTTTGCATATCAATCCAACTTAAGTAGACCCAATGTATAAGCACACGAATTGGGTCATTTAGTGGTATATCCTTTGCCAAAATTTTATCATAACATCTTTTTTTTTGTTTTCAGTTTTCAATTCTAATTAACTTTTTTTGATAACAATTTTTGATAGTGGGTCTTCAGTTTTGAGCATATTTCAGATTTACGGTATACAATTGATAAAGTGCCATGTAATGCCTTCACTTTAGGTTTCAGACCATGCAGATCTTTTTTGGAGAATAACTTTTTTGTTAATAATACTAATAAGAAACTTTCCTACCTATGCAGACATACTGTATACAGATGAATTGATTTCGGTCAACTAACAAATAATTTAATCAGATTTAGAATTAGATGATTAGTTTAATTTAATAATCGCGCAGTCACCAATATGTACATTAAAATATCAAATTTTTCCAATATTCTGTATGTGCCACATCTCTGAAAAAATATGAGACTACTTAGAGAGCCTCATTAACAGAAGCTAGATTAAACTATCCAAGTTAGTAATCGCTGAAGGCACAAAAAAATTAACACACATATACAGACGAAATAAGGATCTCTTTCTTTTTTCTGAAGTCGGTTTAAAAATGAAATATTTCATTTAACTTAACTTATATTTTTAACCGATTTCTAAGAAGGAGAAGGTTTTCAATTGGGCCATTTTATTTGTATGTGTGTTACATAGTTTCTTCGCTGGTTGTGACCAATTTTAATGACTGTTTTTGTTAATCGATTAGAAGTCGGGAGAAAATTCAGAAACAAATTGTAACCTAAAGGAGTGAAATGTCTTATTTCAAAATCTTCAAAACTCTTTACTGATTTGGATAGTCTCTTTGACCTGAATTCTATATAAGGTGGTACCACATAATTTCATTATCGAAAAAGTCATACAATTTTAGTATCATCTAATATTCTTTCTTTCCTCGAATTTTTCCTGTATTTGGAGACGATTCAACTCAATCTCTAGTATTGTTATCAATCGCTGCATGGTTTAGCTGAAGATTTATTCTTACATTCTTGCTCTGATACAAATTGTCTTGTTTTGTTTTGACCGCGAACAATTTGGCGGTTGTTAATCACTTTATATCCTTTTTTTCTTTTCTAGAAATAGATTTCTCTTCCCCAAATCTAGGGCATTTTAAGAGATTTGAGCGTTGTTTACCATCATACAGTTGGCTTCCTTAAGTTTCCTCTGTTTTAAATATTCTTCTTTCAACAATATCTTGTTTTGCCCAAGTCTATCATTGTTATATTGGTGTTGCTTTTCCTTTACGTCTAAAAGGCTTGAAGTTTCAACGGTATATACAGGGTGTTTTGTAGAACGTTCGCCAAACATGAAGGGCAGATAGGTGGGCTCATGTGCTATATTATATAACCCATATGAAGTCTAGATATCTAACGGTTTTAAATTTATTTTGTTTTTCTTATATCTCAAATTTTTACATTTAAACTATTGTAACTTTTTTATTTTTCACTGTATCTTTACCAAGTAAACTTAAATGGAATCTATGATGTCTGTTTGCTCATCTGCATTCGAGATTTGACACAAATGATTGGTTGAAAAAATTTTATGAGTCCACAAATGGCGAGGTTCCATAAAAAAGTAATAAAGTTAAACACTTTATCACGTTACAAAAAAATATATATATAAGAAGCACATGGAGAACTTCGAATGCTTACAAAAAATTCTCTACTTCAACACCTTTCCAACGATATATCACACATACTGGAAAGTAATCAGTATCATAATAAAATTTGAGTTTGTAACTTACAAGGTGAGAACCACAAAACTAAAACATACACCAAATTGCAATAATTTGTTGAAACCGGCTTCTACCGCTACGGATGCAATCCCTACACCTTTTTCTGACTCCTACAGTGTTAGTCTCTAGCCGCATCTCATCTCATATTATTTCAAAAGCAACATTTATTCCTGCTCTTAACTGCTTCTTCGTTTTTATTTCTCTCTCATAAACGAGTTGCTTGGCTGTCCCCATACAAAAAAATCAAAGGTAGTCAGGTCTGGCGACCTTGGAGGCCAGAGTATAGGGCCAGTTCTCTCAATCCATGCGTTTGGGAATGAATTTTCCAGGCGCTCTCTGACAGTTCGCCTATAATGTGCTGGACAGCCGTCTTTTTGAATATTTTTGGTATGTCTTCCAATAGGACGATAAATCATTCATTAACAATTCAACTCATTTCATAGAAACCAAGGAGCAGTTAAGGGAAAGAATCAATGTTCCGTTCCAAATAATGTGGGATGATCGATCTTATGAGATGAAATCCCATTGGAGGCAGACCAATAATATTCAAAAAAGGTGACTGACCAGCACATTATAGGCGACCTGTCAGAGAGCTCCTGGACAATTCATTCTCAAACGCGTGGATCGAGAGAACTGGCCCTAAACTCTGGCCTCCAAGGTCACCAGACCCGACTACCTGTGATTTTTTTGTATGGGGACGGCCAAGCAACTCGTTTATGATAGAGAAGTAAAAACCAAGGAGCAGTTACGAGCAAGAATAAATGTTGCTTTTGAAATAATATGGGATGAGATGCGACTAGAGACTACCACTGTAGGAGTCAGAAAAAGGTGTCGGGATTGCATTCGTAGCGGTAGAAGCCGTTTTGAACAAATTATTGTAATTTGGTGTATGTTTTATTTTTTGTAGTTCTCACCTTGTAAGTTACAAACTCAAATTTTATTATGATACTGATTACTTTCCAATATGTGTGATATATCGTTGGAAAGGTGTCCAAATAGAGAAGTTTTTGTAAGCATTCAAAGTTCTCCATGTACTTATTTTTTTTGTAACGTGATAAATTGTTCAACTTAAATACTCTTTTATGGAACCTCGCCATTTGTGTCAAATATCGAATGCAGATGAGCAAACAGACATCATACATTGCATTTAAGTTTATATGGTGAAGATACAGTGAAAAATAAAAAAGTTACAACAGTTTAAATGTGAAAATCTGAGAAATAAGAAGAAGAAAAATGAAATTAAAAAAAATCTAGACTTTATATGTGCTACATAATATAGCACATGAGCCCACCTATCTGCTCTCTATCTTTGGCGAACGTTCTACAAAACACCCTGTATATGGCCAAATTCACAAATAACACAGTACACACACATTTTGGAAGTCTGGAGCGTAATGTGTTATTTCTTTTAAAATGGTTAGAGCTAATATTTTTCAGAAACCCAGAATAAATGTTAAAAAGAACACCATATCATCAGATTCTGCTAAATCTTAATTGGTCTAAAAATTCCGAACACATCCAGGGCAACTACAGCGCATAATAACATTTCTGTAAGGATACTGTTCACAAAATTTATTTCACAAACTTAAGCGGAAATTGAAATACACAATTTCGATTTTATTTATTTATTTCTTTTAAAAGCTGAGTAAGTTACTACAGTATCCTCCTTTTAATATCGTGTTGACGTAAACGTGTCTCTTCACTTGTTGCACAGTTTATTAGCGACAGCCCGCATCGACTAGCGAGACCAAAAACAAATAAACCACAAAAAAAAGATTAAAAAAAAGTAGCGTCTCGGTATACCTGATGGTTGGAAAGAACAATTAACACGGCCGCCTCGATCTGACAATTAAAATCGGTCTGGCAGACCTTGGCCACGCCGACCCACCAATTATGCTGACAAATTAGTCCTGGCCTGTCATTAACCTGACTACAGATTGTTGGTTTAGAACAAATTAAAAATGACCAGATAGAAGGAGAAGCTTATTTTCTTGCGTTGCGTATATCATAGCACAGCCATCGATGTGTTTGGGTAGTATTTAAAATGATAATTAAAAAAGACTGTATGATTGAAATACTGAAGAGATTATCTTTAATACGGTCTGACGTGAAGTGATTAATAGAAAGCTTCCTGTTTTCTGTTGAATATTTTAATAAGGTAGCTGTGTAGAGATCGAGATAGGCATCACGGGGTATATTTACTACGTGTTCGTTCTTGGATAAAGTGTCAATTTTATTAGGCATATCTGGTAAATGCGTTTAGTTAGGCACACAATAATAATTTAATTCATTAGATTTTCACAACAGGTTTATATTAGGTTTTCTTGTTGCTCCTAGGTTTACCGGGATAACAATCTATCACTCATTGTTTCAACATAAAACTGAGATCCTTAAGATTTTTGGAGAACGTATCTGGCAATTTTATTTTTGTAAGGACAATATTGTAACTAAATTACAATATGTATCAACACTTAACCATCAACTGAATAAATTCTCTATCCCTCGTTCTCGCTCTCTCCCTCTCCTACTTTATTATAAAATCATGAGATTTTGAGCAAACACACCCCAAATTCACAATCTCAACAAATAAAATAAACTAGCTGAGAGATCTCATAACCGTAATGTACTAATAGATCATGACACCATTATCTAAAAATTTTACTTTGAAAATTATGTCTAGTGCACTAGTTTGGGTAAAAATGGAAAATATCACAACTATTATAATTTTTATTTAACAGGGAATATATAATTCCAGGAATTTTATATTTTTACGTAATTATTTATGTTGGCTGGCTGAGGATGCTTGTGGGATTTTTTATACCTTAATCGTCGCCTTAAAATTTTCCGTGCTGTATTTTTCTATATGCATAAAGTCTGGAACTTACCAAATAATATCTATCTATACAAAACATGAAAAAACCATTGGACACGTGAACGTTAATTTAATAATGCACAACTTTGGAAATAAATAGATTTCTCATGACGTCATTAATGTGGTCCGTATGACGGCATACACAATTTTTTTAAAAGGCAACTAAATTTTTTACATCGATATGAAAGATATCTAGTAATTCTACATACAGGATGTTTAAATTTTAAATCGTATTCCTGGTGATGTTCTATGGTTTCAGCAGGACGGTACACCGCCACATTATTCACAAGCTGTGGATTAGTAAGAGAGGCCGATTTCTAAGTTAAGTTTTTCTATGCTGCAAGCTTTTTATTCATAAACAGAATTGCTCCATATTTTTTGTTACAAAGTGCTGAGTTGTTTAATATTCCTTACATCTTTGTTTTTAGATTTATAAATAAACTCAAAAATTTCAACAGAATCAAAATTATTTGTAGCAACTTCTAATTTCTTTTTTATGGTTTGACTACACTTGAGGACCAAAGGCGGTATTTAGGAAAAATCGTTCAACAACACAAGCAGTTTTGAGTGTTGTGAGTGGAGTGGTTGAGGGCCCTGAGAATGGTACCCATACACCGATTAAGTTGTGTGATCTTTCCAAAGCCTTTGACTGTGTCTCGCATGAAATTTTACTAACTAAACTTAAATACTACGGAGTTAGAGGATCTTCATTATCCATATTTAAAACATACTTGACAAATCGCTTTCAAGCCGTCACTTATAATAATTCTACTTCTGAATTTAGATCTATAGAACACGGGTATGGGTCCAAGGTTCAGTCCTTGGACCCATACTGTTCATTATTTACATCAATGATTTGCCTAATTTTATTCGTCCCAATAAATCTGTTATATTTGCAGACGACACGAGTTTTGTTTATTTTGACACCAATTTAGCTAATCTCACTAAACTATCGGACGATATAGAAGCAAAATCTGAAAAATGGTTTAGTACTAATAAACTCAAGCTTAAAAAGGAAAAAACACAAAGTCTAACTCCTAATACTGATACAGCTAGCGTAAAATTACTAGGTATTTATGTAGATAGCACCTTATAGTGGAATGTTCACATAGACCACTTAAGAAGTAGATTATCGAGTTCACTCTTTCTACTTCGTCACCTTCAAAATATTACAGACTATAATACCTTAAGAACAGCATATTTTTCACTATTTTACTCACATATCAATTATGGAATTATGATCTGGGAAAATTCGTCAAATGCTGTTCTGATCTTCAGGTTAAAACAAGAGCAGTGAGAATACTATCTAAAGCTGGAGTTCGTGAGTCGGGTCAACCTTTATTTCAGAGATTCCGAATCTTGCCATTGCCTTCCCTTTATTTGTTTCACGTGCTCCTAGAGATACACAAGAACATTAATGTTTCGACTAAACAGTCTGATGTACATCAATATCGTACAAGAAAAGCAGGAAATATTCGAACAACCCGTTTTCAATTAAATAAGACAATGAAAAACTCGCAAAACTATAAGGCTTACAATATCTTACCAGAAGAATTAAAAATTTTGAGCTTAAATAAATTTAGAAAGAGTTTGAAGAACTACCTACTAAAGTTTTGTTTTTACTCAGTTGGTGATTACATGAACCACAAAATTTGCTCCCCGAATTTTAGTGTCTAATTTTTAATTCTTTATATCTGTTCTTATTTTTAAGATGTATTTCATATTTGTATTATTTTAATTGTGATTTTTTTTCTCACTAAGACTGTATTTTGGACTTGCTACAAACATTGTTTAATATGTACCGTAGTTAAATAAAGAAATCTAAATCTAAATCTATATTACAAAAATCTGACTGTTCTTAATCTGACTGTTCTCAATGACATTAAATACTGAATTAAATATAACACTGAAAACATATAAGTAAGTCTTGTTTTCTGTTCAATATCTTGTCCTGGAGCTGTTTTAATTTCTTGGCTGTTACATTACAATAAACATGCAGTTACTGGAAGCCCTTTTGTTGTCAACAGGAACTACTTCAAGGTCCATTTTTGTCGCTGATGCAAAATCACATTTTAAATTATTTTCACTTTATAGCTGTTAAGTTCATCATTTTCAATTACCGTTTTTCACTAATTTTTCTGCCGATTTTAGTAGCATTTCTATTGGTTATTACTGAATTATCTTCATAGTTATTATTTTTTTTGATTTCCCTCGATTTTAGCACAATATGAGTTTTACAGTAAATGCCATCACAGGTGTTCTGCAGTTGCAGTTTACGTTTGTTATAAGTTATGTTTAGGTCGTCAAGGCATAGGGCATACAAACTGCCATAGGTGATCGTTATAAACTTGGAGCATATACATGGTTAAAGCTCTAAGGTTATAAAGAGTCTTTTTTGTTGAAGTCACCTGTATTGTATTTCTTCGTTCTCCAGAAATTATTGCAATTTTAGAAAGCACAATGTCAGTTCATTTGCTGTGAAAATTTGTTCGTTATGGCGAACAAATGGAACAATTTAAACAAAAAACCAATCAACGTCTCGAGCCAAAGAAATACTAACTTTCTTTGATCCGATCTAAACCCAGTAACTCATCTATTTAAATTATGTTAATCTGAATCATTTTTATTATTCCTTTATTGTTTTCTATTGGAACAACGCTTTAAAACAATGTTTATAAATAAATCAAGCAAAGCAACAGATGTCGAATTTACTTCCTTCGCCAACGTCAAACTGACATATATGTCAATCATTATTTTCATTAATAATTGTTTACCTTATGTTAAAATTACATAAATAAACTCAAAAAATATATATAAACTTAATGACTAGAGTAACATGTACTCAGACACCCTTTCTTCGCATCTCAGAAAAAAAATTACACCGACAACGCTGTTAAATTTGTGCCTGTGATGTCATCGCCTTGGTAACAAAAATTAATCCATAGCTGATTATCTGCGTTGTTGTAAAATCAACTTGGAATAGTGCAACTAAATCCCAGTAAATTTATTTAGTGAGCTTATAGTTTATTTTCTGAAGGATACTTGCGGCATATTTTTCAATGTCTAAGTGTTTATTGGGAAATAACAGCACACTTTAAAGGAAATTGCTGTATATTCCAAACGTTTCGGGGTCTAGATCAGACCCCGTTGTCAATGGCTAAGAAACTACGGATTAAAAAGGTACAATTCCCAGATGTAAATTAAAATATTTGACAATGTTTATTATTTGATTTTTGACGTAACTAAGAGAATTTTATTTGTAATATACAGGGTAGCACAGAAATTTCTAAAGATCATATAATCATAAAGATCCTTTTATATAAGAATTACCATTAACTAAACTATATATCGTCTAAAGAAATGCCATCTATTTGTACTTTTACAGTAAACGAATTGCTATAAGTAGCAAATATTTATTATCTACATGGCGCTATAATACGACCAAACAAAATTGCAGTGAACTAATTCTAAGTACTCACTAGACCAAAAGCTGTCTTGTTAAGCCATAAGGTAGGGTCAGTTTAACGCTACAACTATCTGAAAGACTAAATACATCGCCAACAAAGTGGTGGAATTTAGCAGGACAAGTAGCAAGAAGAAAGGCATAAGGTTCTTCTCTATAATGATATCGACTGACTATATTAAGCGATCTACTGGACTGATATAGATCTTTGAAATTCAAATGTGGGAGGTGTATGTCTTAAAATGGATTAACGAAGAAGGCTGATAAGATGAAATTCAAGTAGTATAAGGCCAGGTGTCAAGTTCCAATAATAACTCATTGTATTGTAAGTAGGCAAGAACGTAGTTTAAATCTCAGGTTCAAAACTCAAAAATTTACATTGGTTAGTTCTTGTGTAGAGAATTATTTGTCTGCAATGCCACTAGAGAAAAATAACGTGAGGATTGGTGTCGATTTTGTGCCTTACTCATCTATAAACAACATTTATGGCGACAAATAAAGACCTTTCCTCGAAAAAAGAAATCATCGATAATAAAACAAACATAAAGTCATTGGAACCGAGTTCCTTTGATTATTTAAACGAAAAATATTTTACGAGTCCGGTTCATGGTCGAAAGACACCCGAGTGCCGCCGTCGAGCACTTAGCAATTAGTCAGTAAACAAATAACGAAGAATGGCTCATAAATAAGTTTCGTTATACCTGAATGTTAGTCAAGATCGAACCGATTAATATTTGTTGGTACTGTTAATTACTCGAGGGTGTAATTAAACATATGGCCCGATGTGCCAATGAATAATAAATTTTACTGTGTGTCTGGCTGGCTTCCAATTACAGTGTTCGTTTGGTCTTCAGTTCGTTCAGGTTCGTTTACACCGTCGATTATATTTTGTGTACTGAAATTAATTGTTGTTAGGAGGTGAATGTAGGAGGAAATGCGTGAAACAAATGGAAACGAAAACAAACATGTAATGAATTATCCTAAAGGCGTAATAGGATACGATTGAGAATTGATTGAATGAGAGACTTCGAAACTTCTTTTATGTTGGGTGACTCACATAGTTATGTAGTAGTTCAGTTTACTACAATGGTTGTTTTTTTTTATGTTTAACTTTCAGGTGTTGCATTGTGAAAGGACTGAAGATAAAGACTTTCGTTTCAAATATTCTGATTTCTTGAAAATAGTCATTAATTTTTTTGTTTCTTCTGAGTAAGGAAGGTGCCTTGATTCACCAGTAAGGTTGTTACACCAATTAGTGGGAAAGAACTGAAGGCGTTTTTCGACAACAGACAAGTTTGAAGGCCTTAATTCAGATGATTATAGCAGCAAATTAGTAAAGTAAAACCCACATAAATAGAATTTTTCTTATGTTTTTGCTAAAAGTTGATAGTATCGCTGTTAAAAATCTGAAAACCGGCAAAAAACGGAATGTGTTCCAAACTACAACTTTTTTGTATTAAAAACTAGAGAATTGAACTTTTTAAAACGATAGCTTATGATGTTAAGGTTAATTGGATTCAAAATATTGTCGGTATCACTGGAACTTCACCAATTTAGAGAGATAAGGAGCACTATATTAAGGTAAAATCCTAGGATTTTCTTTTCAAGGCCGTAAGCATTATTAAAAATGATTAAGAATATTGCATTGAACTGGTGTGTAACTGTCAAGACATCTGAGGAAAAGGAAAAATGACCCACTAATTTTTACTATATATCTTACGATATTGTAACAACGGCTCGAGATATACAAAATGAATTTAATTTTAGTGTTTTTTCTTCACAATCCGTCTGAGTCTTAGTCGCCTTCACTATATTTCTCCAGTCTCAATTCAATATTCTTAAGGTCTTCTGTCACGGCCTCTACCTTCCTCTTGGTCGGCCTATAGATCTTCTACCCTACGGTCTTTCCCAGAATATCGCATTAAGAAGACGAAGGTCTCCACTTCTCAATTGCTGCCTCTCCCCCTTCAAGGTATTAATATATCTAACAATATTTTGTTTTCAATATTTTTGCTCCAGCTTGTGATTGTATTTCCGTCTCGACTCGTTAGTAAATGTCGCTCCACATCAACCGTATATAAGGCGCAATATCTTAAGTTCCCATATTAGCAGTTTATTTACTTCTTTCTGATTGAGAGTCGAGCTCTCACTATCACAAAATTACTACTCGTCTTAATATTACTTTATACAGATTTATCTTTGTATTTTCTGGGAAGTTTGGATCTGAAATGATGTTGTATGGTATAAAATGTTAATTTTTCTGCAATTATACTTCTTCCCACCTCTACCTCTACTCTGTGATCATCAATGATAACCGCCCCCCAAGTATATCTGGTCTTTCAAGGTATATTATTATTTTACCATTAAAACCTTCTATTTAAGGTGAGTTTCGTATAATTATTCAAATTGCAATTCTTCAAAAACTATTTATCCAACAATAACTAACTTGATCCGAAGTAATAGAAACATATTAAGCTATTGTTTTGATGAAAACCAATCTTTCACCCTTTTATTGCAACAAAATTAGGATTTTTTGAAAAAACTTGTTACCTGTTTCTTTGATAACACTTAGTTAAAAATGTTCTGTGTCACAAGAACTTCTCTGGTGATGTCATTACTATCGTTTCACCATTTGTTCAGAATATAAGCTAAACATATATTTAAATATTTCCAAGATTTTGTTATTAAATCTACAGTTCTAAATTATGCACGAACAGAAAGGTTTATTAAGATATGTTGATGTAATTTTACCGACGCTGTTCAGAATGATATTAGAAAAGTATCTTTCAGAACCGTCTTAACCCCTTACTGCATGATTTGTTTAGTTGCTAAATATAAGCATATGTTACATATGGTTATATCCACGAACAAAATATACATATTTTTATAAACTAACCCATATTTTCAACTTATGCGAATTTTGACACAAATTGCATAAAGACAATATTAATGAAGCTGAAGTGAAATATTTACTGTGTAAACGTATTACACATAAGAAAAGTATATACCTTTGTAAACTTTTCCCGACGCCATGCCAAATAAAATTAGTAAAAACTGTCAGTCTTTATTTAGTCATCGAAACAAATTTTACATATAATATATGTCTTATCCTAGATAGATGCATTTATGCCTTTCTATATCTATTTTTTCTTTTTTTTTAAGCAAGGTGAGGTTGTAAGTGTTTGAAAATTTTGCAAAACCTAGTTTGAGTTGTAGGTAGAAATCCTTTTTGTTTGATATATTTTCCATAGGATTCAACTGTTTATGGAAATCTTCAAGAAAATGGAGAAATACCCTGATGTACATACCATTATTTTGATCGAATTGGAATTCTGTAATACCCTAAAAAAACTAGTACTTCCCTAATAGTATTTCCAAATTTATAGTTATACGAAGAAACAATGGAAATGTCAACATTTTACATAAAAGCATCTACTTCAATAAGTGCAGCCCTGGCCTTGTTGATTCATATCCGATTTGTTGGGAAATCCGTAATATGGTACACAAATAATTCTCTGTGAAGCCATTTTTCAGTGCTCAAATACAGATGATAAGTTTTCATCGCCATTTGGGAATTATTAAAAAAAAACTGAAATAGATCTACAAATAGTCAGTTGTTTACTCAAGGCGAACGCAATTCATGCATTTTTTAGAGTTGACCAAATCTAGAACCGAGTGTGGTAAGGGGTTGTTAATATAGATGATCAGTCATTTGAGATTTGTTGATAATATTGCTTTAATTTGCATTTGGCAAGGCATTAGATGATAGGAAACGGTGTATGTACATCTTGTCAATTTCAAAAAATAAATGGAATATGTCAAGGAGTTCAATATCTTTTTAAGGACAGGATTGGTTCAATGTCTGGATCAGTCATTTGGACCTGGATGCACTGTTCCGTTCTTCAGTCTTCGTTAGTCTGCAGTCGGATCTGTCGGATGGAGATACCTTCTAGATTGTGATTCGCTGTTGCGTCTTCAGACAATGTCCGCATTCTACTCTACAGGGTCTTCTTGACAGAGCATCGGCATTATGATACAAACGGCAGGCGCGGTGTTCGACCTTGAAATCGTATTGTTGTGATTTCTCCATCCGCCTGGCCAGTTATCCTTCCGGTGTCTTCATGTCTGGCAGTCATTTTCGGGCGACATGATCTGTTCGGATTAGGAAAGACGACCATAGAGGTATTTGTGGAAATGGTCTACAGCCCTTATTATTGTAAGAAGTTCTTTTCTGGAGACACAATAATTTCTTTACTGTAGTACTCGATCAACCACTCTTCACATCTTGCACCTGGGATAGGACAGCCCCCAAACCTGGGTTGCTGGCGTCGGTGTCTAAGATGAACTTGCCGGACTGTGTAGGAAATGCTAGGATTGGGCTGGAACATAGTGCTACCATCAGTCGTCTGAATTATGTTTCGCAATCATGATTCCAACGGAAGGTCCTTTTGGTCTGCCGATGTAGAGGGGCGACCATGTTGGCAAATCCCTCAACAATTCGTCTGTCTTGTCTATCTATCTATCCCATCCATTAGCTGCAGTCACGGCTTCAAATTGCCCTTTGTACATAGGCCAAGATGAACTACCATCAAATGTGGGTGATTTGCTAAAGGAACCTTTGATACTCACGGTGTTCTCGTATTTCCCTCTCTGCAAATGTTGTTGTATTTTTTAAATTTCTGTTTCCATTTTGTTTTGAATTGCACTGATTTCACTGGCACTGGCTCTGGACGAAATCGATGTCATCTAGTTAGGTTTCAAGAATCTCCTCATTCCTTTTTAGGATCTTTATGTCGTCGTTTATCTCTTTTTTTTGTCTGATTCTACTATTTGCATTTTTTCATTAACTGTTTCATTAACTTGCGTTATATTTGCATTCATTGTTCAAATTGCTCTTGTCTTTTTAATTAATAAGGTTGTTTCTTTTCTTCTAATACTTAAAATTTATTCAATCTTGTTAATTCAAATTTCGAGAATAGTCCTTCAATTAATTTTTATTGTTCATCTTTTATCGTAGAAACGAGGTTTTCTTGTTTTTGATCTATATTAGTTACAAAGTTTTCTAATTTAATTTACGTTTTTCATTAACCTTTGATGAATTTCATCTTGCTTTGGTTTCTCTTTTTTGTCAAGTTTTTCCAGGATCTGGGTTATTTTTTCGTCTAGTTTCTCAACATCTGTTTGAATATATTTTGCAAGATTTCACTTAATTCCAATCTTCGACACCAAGTGCAATAAATCTCGTGGGTTTAATTTAAATTTAATCACTGATATTTACTTTTACTTTCTTGAACTCTATTTACACACAAATAGCAGCTGATTACTCCGAAAACAATTCACACGGAAATGTAAACTCAATTAATATATGCTGAACTAACTCTGAAATGCACAGCTGTCATTTTATAATTAACATCAAATTCTCTCGTCGTTCCAGAAGGGTATTCCATTGTTGATGGAGTGTCCGATGTCAACGCTTTTTGCTCCATAGAAGATTCCGGATAGTGCCGTTTTTATTATCTCAGACGGTCAATGTTTCACTTTCATCGGAATGTCATATAGGAGATGTCTCCAGCGGCAGCGAATATAAATTATATAACAATATTATTCCTAATATCACATCTACTTCAAAACGTAATATTTCTACAGGGTAACAGGGATTAGATTAGAATTTATTGTTTTATACAAATAAAGCGGTGTAATAATTTAGTTTTTCTCATTACGTATGTAATTATTGTCAGTCCTATCGAGAACCATGTCATCTATAGTTTTTACCGACTACTATTAATCGTTTTGAAATAAGAACACAGACTACACATATACACACGTGTCTGTAAAGTGATCTTCAGTAAATTATGTACATTATTACCTTTTTTCTGAAAGCATTACCAAAAAATTAACCGCCACCGATTTCTAATGATGTTAACGGTAGCTTTTTTCGTGTCTGAATCACGCTAATTTCGACGGCACGTGAAGTGGCCATAAACCAGTTGGTCAATTATTCTTCGACACCGCGTCGACAATTTGTAATCTAGTGATTCGGTTTGTTCTTCCTTTCGTCCGTTTGTTTTTCTGCTATCGTTAGTAACAGTTTTATTTCCAAACACGCACTTCCTTCCTTAAAGTTTGAGAGTTTGTTTCCAGAGTAAATGTAAAATGAAGTAATTTTATCAGGCCCATGAAAATAATAGGAAAAATACATATAAAATGTATCAAATGACGAATCAAATTTATAAAATACTATATGTTAGGTGTATAGGTTTCATAATAAGAAAATTGTTTGTTCAACAAAGATGGATCCACAGAAGAACCTCAAGGTAAGAGAGGGGGGCGGTCTCGTTCGTCAGATGTCTCTATGGCTTAACATAACTTGTATTATTTGACCGGTTGTATAAAAAATAATCGATCTTTTGTTTGGACATACATAAACTACTTTTTCCGATCTTTTGTCGAACTCACTGACCTTGAGACTCTTTGAAGGGGTTTCAGGGCTCCTCCCTTTTGGATAAGACTGTGTTGTCGAATATATATAATCCAAAACAATTTCGGAATAAGATAAGATTTTGCAATAAGCAAAAGCCTTACTTAGCGAATATATAAATGAGCATATCTGAGAGGTTGAATTATATACTATCAATGTTTAAGGTTTCTATTTATTTTCTTCAAACAAACTTATTTTTGTTAATTGCTTGTACTAATAGTAAATATCAAATTACATTTGAAGCAAATTATGTCTTTGAACTAGATGCTTGTTCATGATAGAAGAAACATTTTCATATATAAATTATAATTTGGGTGTTCTCCGTATTATTCCCAAAAGAAACAGTGGTATGGGATAGGGTCGCCTCCTTGACACTAGATTCTCTAAAATTTCTTTGTGACATGGTTCTCGATATGCATTTTTCCAGGTGTCTCCTGGGCATCCACTTCTTCTTCTTTTCTCAGATGAAAGCATTATTTTCTTTGGTATTCTTTCAACTCTCATTTTGTTAACGAAGCCGTAACATTTGAGTTGTCTCCAAATCTGTTGCCAGAATTTAATTTTCCTTTTTGTTGACATTTGTTTATTGAATTCTAATACCATATATGGCGTTTTCTATGTCTTGTGCCTATCAGGACATGTTAAGGGGCTGAAACATTCTCTATCTATTTGTCATAGTAGTCCACGTCCATAGTCCAGGACTGGTAAATAATTACTTACAACCTCTCCACATGAAAGACGTAAACTTTTTTTATTGTTGTACATGTTTCGCTTGCATGATGCAAAGCATCTTCAGCATTGTATACTTATCACTAAATTAAAATACAGTCAAAAGTTTAAAATTAAAATTAACAATAAATATAAATGGCCTTTCATCCCTTATAAAGGAAAAGGCACAAGATAAGGAACTTTAGAAGTTCAGAGTGGCACTCAGAACTTCTGATTATTTACCAGTCCTGATTCTCTATCTTTATTGAGAGGACTATAGATTCACTCAGCCATTTTTCGTTAGCTACCTAATGGTAAGCTTGAACATTTTCTCAACCAAGAAAATCATTTTAAGGTGAATTATGTATTTTTAATGGAAGCCAATAATTTCGATAACGAAATCTTAAAGGATAGAAAATTTCATGCTAAAATATCATCTTGAGCTAATTTCAACAAGTTAGAGTTACGCCTCATTATTCAAGTAATGTTCGGAATTACTGGAATAAAGTATTCAATGAGAGGTGGACAGGAAGACGTGGAGTAATTGAATGGCCACAGAGATTCGCTGGTCTCAGCCCACTTGATTATTTTCGGTGGGGTTAGATCAAGGATAGAGTACATCGAACAGAGTCCATTAACATCGAGGAGCTTAAACAACAAATAGTAGATTTGGAGAGCTTTATCAGCTATATATACCAACACGGTGTATTATCAAGAAGTAGCTGGAAATCACAAGATGAACTGAAACCACACTTCACCCTGATTTAACCAGTTGGGTGAAAACATCTTGCCTTAACTATTTTGCCTTAACTGGCCGGGTACACACTTAACTCTTTTTTACCTTTTCGTTTTGGTCAAGGGTATATTTGAACGGCCAGGGTCATATTTGAAAGGAAATTTCTTGGAACTTTAATATTTCGGGATCAAAATTAGGGGCTTCGATTTAAAAAAACTAATTGTCCTTGAAATGACCTTCATGATCATGCTCACGGTCATGGTCAAGGTCACTAATAGATAGCAAGGTAAAAATTCTGAACTTTATGTATCGAACTTTTTTATCTAATATGGTTTCATGCCTAGTTATTCTGCCGTTTCCATACTGTATATTGGTATAAATGATAGATATAGAGAGACAGAAATCAAGGTTATAACTAGGCGTTCTTATATATTTTTCTTGAAGGAGCTTATTTAAGTAATTATGTTAGGAAAAATCTATGATTCGTTTAGGAGATATTTTTATATTAATAAGCAAATTCTCAAAGGAATTAGTTGTAAGGAATGTATTTCATTTAGATGTCATTAATTAAAATGAATATTCATTATAAAAATAAAACAGTTTCCAACTGAAGGAATTTGTGAAACGTATGTTGAGAAAATGTCAAATTTAATTGTTCTTTTGCAGTGACACGATTTTTTTAATGGTATGAACTCCACTCCTTTATTTTGTGTACTCTTGACATTTTGATGAACAAGATTTATAGGGTCATTAAAAATCTTCATTAACCCGGCATACTTTCATTAACCGAATTTTTCGTCAATTTCTATTCAGGCAATTATCGTTTGCGCCCACACAATGGCCGAGAACAATAAATAACGCTGTGTTGTATTTTTTTAAGATTTACATTGTTAATTTATTAATGACATTAAGAAATGGACACGCAAAATATTTTTAGATATCCATCGAGTTCTTTCTAATTTAAAGGTCTTTATTTACGGGGATCGTTCATAAGATAAATAATGATTCAGGATAGAACTTGATGTATTCTTTTCAGGGTTTTTACAAGAATACTTTTAAATGTTGCTTAAAACTGATTAAAATATGTAATGGAACTGGCGTAGGTGTAGCGATAGTGATTTATTCTGGTTTTATGTTTTTTAACGGAACGACGAAAAGTTGCATCTAGACGGATAATCTAAAACCAAAATATTATCTTATTATTATCAAAAATTTTAATTTTAAACACTGCTGCCAGAAAATATGATCAATACGATTCATAATAATTACGTAATGTGTATTTTTTGTAGTGGATTTTAATAAATGCCACGCTATTGTTATTTTTTGAGTTCTTTGGGAATAACAAATGTCGAATTGTGATTTACGATATTTGTCATTACGAATCCTTTTAATTTGTTAATTTTTTAATTTATTGTTTAGTTGTGTTAATAACATTGAAAACGGGGTCTGATTTAGACTTTGAAACGTTTGGATTTTATTAAATACTAGCCGTTACCCGAGGTTTCACCCGCGTACGGAATGTTCAAGCCTTCTCTTTACTCTATATATTAATCAACCTTTATATGAGCTTTTTCTGTGTAACACACTCTAAAACTATAATCTTGCTTCTCCCCATATTTTAGATATTCCATACAGTAGAATGCAACTGTTTATGGTCTACCCTATATAACATTTTTTTTTAACTTTTTTGATCCATCCTAATGGAAATGATGTGGAACCCTTCATGAGTCACAAAAATAAAAACAGTGTTTTGCACCCTAACACCAAACTTTTATTTAAACCCTCACCCAAACTGCAACTGTTTATTGGCCACCCTATATAACAATTTTATTCAAAAAATTTAACCGCTTTGTATAACTAACTCTACTTCCATCTACATTAAAACCATCCTGTATACACCGCTGCCAATTTGTCAAAGATTACAACTTATTTTTTAACCACTGTATGTGCATCCAGTAAATGGAATAGCTTGTAGATCATACCCTTACTTTAAAATATTTGTAAACCCACCTGTATAGCTGTAATTATACTTCGCTACATATTTCAACCATCCTATATGTGTAAATACTTGTGGAACTAAAACAAGTTTTTAACCACAACATAAACTATAATTCCACTCCATCTTATATTTCAAACACCAGGTAGAAACAACTGCTTCTAACATTTCTTTAACCCATTTCATAACTATAGTAACTTATGAACATAATTCAAAGATCCTAATTGCTTACCTAAGACATTTTTTTCAGTTTTTTTATTCACTGTATAAATATTCTACCACTTGGTATATGGAACTGTTTATGGCCCACACAATATAACTTTTTTTATTTCCACCACAACGTATATATCCAGCTGCTTATAGGACACTAAATATAACTTTTTAGATTTTTTAAATCCATGTAATTCCACTCCTCTCTAAGTTTCCTATATACAGAATACCCTGTAAAATTACGCTTGATATATGTTTATTTTTTTAACCGACTTCCAAAAAGGAGGAGGTTATCAATTCGTCGCCTATTTTTTTCGCTTTTTTTTGTATGTATGTTACCTGATTTCTTCTCCTGTGGTGCACCGTTTTGAATGAATATGGTCTTGTTTAATAGAGTATATATCCGGATTGGTGAAACTTCAAATTTTGGAAAACAATTCTATTGGTAAAGTGATAAAATTTGTGAATAAACACATGCGTGCATGGAAATCGACCAATATCCCTAACATTTTAGTCGATTTTTCGATAACTCCTTATGGATGTGTATAGGTTTTTAAACTTTAATCTATTAAGGAAGATCCTTAGGTAATCTCATATACTTTTCTGCGACGTGCAACTTGCAGTTTTGTAGAAAATCGCCGAAAATTCCAAAATTCTTATCAAAAATTTTATCGAAATGACATAACGGACATTTCCTCATAAATATTTTAATTCGAACGTAATAGTGCGGTAATTTTAGGCACTGGAAGTTTTAATTGCGAATTTGAAAATTTTCTATGTACATCTCAAGCATATAGGTAGTAAACCATAGTATTTTCGGCTCCTTAAATCAATTAGTACCAAGCTCGTTTTGTTTGTATACCAGGCAAATACCTATTTAAATGCAAATATTTCCATTTTGCTTTTGGTTTACACATTTTCCGGTCTAATAGAAAATTCAGTGACAACACATGTCAAACTTTAAACTGGTATTTGGTACGTTTTTAGACAGGGTGTTTAGTTATAGCAAACAAAATCACAAAGTAAAGTGATAGAAGGAGTTGCATTTATATGAAGATTGAAATATAGGACGGACTAGAATGATAGTAGTCCGTAGGCAGCCGTATATACAGGATGGTTGGAATATAGGGTGGACTGGACGTTTGGTGTTATAAAAATGTTGGAAAAAATGTGAAATTAAAATTATATAGGGTTATTAAAAAACTGTTATATGATGTGGACATAAGCAAATCATATACAGGATGGTTGAAATATATGCTGCAGTTGAATTATATTTATACAGTGTGATTAAAAAAATATTTCTTTTATAGCCCATAAGAAGTTGTGGAGAGGAATTAATGTTACATAGGACGATAATGTAAAATGTAAAAAATGAACTAATTTATGGGCTAGCCCACAAGGAGTTATTACTATGGTTGAAATATTGGACGGATTTGACTCCGTAAATATGGGATGGATTCTACTCCGTCCTATAGTTTACCGAAGGCAGCTAACAAATTTATGCTTGTCCGTGGGCAGTCGTATGTACAGGATGGTTGGTACATAGGTTGGAGTGGAATTATCTATAGTTATACAGGGTTGTCAAAAAAAGTTGAAAAAAGGTCACATGGCGTAATCCATAAGGCATAAATATATTTTGGGCGTATTAAGTCAACGCGTACTAGTACATTTTGTTCGTAAAGATTTACCTGTCAATTTATATGAGAAAGTATCATTGTGTAATGTCGAGGCTTTCGATGTTACCTGGTTCTGTCTATTAAGGTTATACATACAAAATAAAAAATAAAGAATGAAAATTACATGAGTTCAAAAAAAAACAAAAAGTTGAAAATAAAACATTTAAAAAAATATAACCGACTTCCACCTATACTAAAAGCTAAAAATAATTATAACAAAATACAACTCTAGCAAATAAATAACACATTTAATGCTGTTAGGTACCTACCCAGGAAGTAAAAAATGTAAACATTAAAAGGTGCTCATTCTGTACAAATTAATTACCTACCAATCTAGTATATTTTTGAAGTCGGTGCCAAGCAACAATCAAGTTTGATGAAGCAGTAGATAAGTACGCAACGAAGGATTTTAGATTTGCTTGGCACCGACTTCAAAATATAATAAATTGAGAGGTAATTAATTTGTGCAGAATGAGCACCTTTTAATGTTTACATTTGTTACTTCCTGGGTAGGTACCTTACAACATTGAATGTGTTATTTATTTGCTAGAGTTGTATTTTGTTATAATTATTTTTAGCTTTTTAGTTATAGGTGAAAGTCGGTTAATTTTTTTTAGAAATGTTTTATTTTCACCGTGTTCCATTACGTCAGAACTATAATATATATAATTTTATTATTATTTCTATTTTGATCTCTACTTCTATTGCCTGGCAATGCATTGTTAAATTATTATTCTTATAATTAATAGCTTGCCCAACTGAACATTGTCAACTGATAAACAAAATCATAATGTTCCGAATATTCTTTAATTATTATAAGCAGACCCTGTAGCAACAACCAGAATGCTCTTAACCTCTAGGTATCCTGAATTATAAATTCATTTAAGAGATATTAATTAATCACTAATTATTGTTTTATCTCCCAAACCAGATGGAGATAAAGAGTTATAGATATTTTTTAAATGTTTAATTATTCTTCTTTTATATTTTCATAACCTGAGGTGATACACGTGTTGTGTTATTTATTTTTTATTTGTGTGGAACGGAGTGGTGAACTGTTAAATGAAATATTACATGGTTGAATATTTAAATAAGGCATAAAAATGTGTGTTCAACAACTTCATTAGGATAAGAAAGACGCAGTTCAGTGTTGTTGTGTTGTGTTAAGAAAATAGTTTAAAGAAACTCATAAACGTTGCTCAGCTTGTATTAAGAATGGTATAGTGCTGCCTTTGGATTTGTTCTGAAAAAATGAATAAAGGGGAACCCTATTTTTCGGCCAAAATTGTCAAAAACTGCATGGGCTCAAATAATTGAATTCACTAGCATTTTTTTAAATTTGATTTAGCGAAATCTTATTTTCAATACTATGAATAAATTAGATCAAATTTAAAAGTCTATTGTTAGGTGTGATACTATTTAAAGTTACTAGTTTTAGGTGTGAAATTATACAACGTAATTTGGAGTGTCATCATGCAGCCAGCACACTTGTTCTTTGTTCAGGATTTGCATTATACCAGATTTGCTTGTAATTTTCCTCAAATTTTTCATCGTTGATGGTGTTTACTCTACTTTTCCTGGTTGCTTCAAAATTTCATTACGCTAAGTCTTATATCCCATTTATGCTAGTCTCTATTGCTTAAAAATCTATTCCAAGACTCTCTCTTGCTTTTCTAGAGAATATATTTACAAACCTCCTATGTTTGTAAATTTTATGATTGTGTGCAGTTGGGTAACAAAGATATTGTTTATCAGTTTCTTGTATTTTGTACTACTGCGGTTTCAGCCGACCATATTCTTATTCATCCTGTAATTTAACTCAAATGTTTAAAAGCAGTTCTGCATTTAGGTTTTTTTAGTTTTTTCATAGAATTAAACCGCCCACACCATTCTGCGATGCTGGCTATACGTCGTAATATAAACCACTAAAAAGACAACTTAAGCTTAAATTAAGGAATTGAGAAGTGGCTAGTATTGAGGATTAGAACTGAGTTTATCATTTTCAACAGAATCTTAGCCGTTGGGAAGAGTCCTGTGAAAGAATTTAGCAATGCATTCCTAGAATATTGTACTGACTCGAATTGATCACAGATTACGTGGTGAGTTCACTGGTCGACCAGTTCTGCTGATCTTGAGTCCAGTGGAAAACTCGTGGTTGTAAGCAAGACACATTGTTTGCCTTAGTGCATTAGTGGCTTTGTCGATACCGAAAATGTCATACTCTCTATATGGTACTGTAATGTTTTTATTTTCACACTCGGGTTCTGTTCAGTTCTTGGATTGATTTAAAAACACAGTCCAACTCACTCTAATTTATTTACACTACTTTAACACAATTTATATTCACAGAACTATTTACAATTTATCTTAACTTAACAATAGGACCGTCGAATATTGAATGAATACCATCGCCAGCTGTCCGTTATATATTCCTCTCGGAATTATTCTGGCAAGTCAACAAACTATCGGGAAACTTCTTTCATGTGTTTTGGAAGCTTCAAGGGAATTCCTAGTAACGGCAGCGGTCGGCCTGTTGAGAGACAAAACATTTCGAATTCCCAGAAGTATCGGAATAATGTCCCTTCCACGAATTGGTTGATGGCCGATTGCACCAGCTATCTGATGAATTCTCGTAACAGTACGTTGTATAGTGTGGTAACGTCCCTGGATCTTATTTCTTTCGAGTATGAATATTGAAAACGTATGGGTCCAACAGAATGGCACTATGTATGGCACAGCTGCCGTAGATTTGATAATATGATCACCTCAAGTCGTACAATTGTTTATTGAGCACCGCTGTGATTTGATTTAACGCCTATAGATTTATATCTTTGGTAATACATCAAAGTCCAGGTCTACGCGAAAAGCCCCAAAATTCTGGAAGAAATTTAGGCGAACATAAGTCGCAGACGTAACGCACCAAATTTCGCATAAAGGGTTTAATAGTTAGAGGCAATGTATGCGTGATAATCGTGGATTTTAGTAAGATATTTTGTTCAGAATATAACGGAAATGTCTCCAACCTACAACATAAGGCACAAGTTATCTTTGACATGTTTAGATTTCCGCAATTTTTAAAAAATAACATTGTTAACGAAAGACCTATTCCTACATGGCAACCTAATGGATAATAATAATTTTCCAAACTGAGAAATATTGTATTTTTCGACATTTATTTATTTTTAAGGTAAAAATTTATGGCTTGAAACAATACATAAAAAATAATGAATAAATAATAATGACCGTCTACATAACTGTTTAAACCTTTGAAAAATTTATTTTCATATATATATAATAAACCATTTTTTTTCATAGTAAATTAGTTTAGTATTATATTAGTTTATTTAATCTATAGTAGGAACACTTTTTATAGGCGGAACGATTCCTCGGGTTCTACTTTCCATTGATTCATTCTTATTTCTACTTATCTAGATAGGAGGTCACGGTTTCCATACACAGGTCATAAGAACAAAAATACATTATTTAGTACCCGGTTAAACCAGCATATTTTTCATTTATTGACCACTTAACATAAGGTTATATAGAACCATATGAATTGACCTTGGAATTTTAGAGAGAAACTTTTCACCTGTTTAAACCGTCAATATTTCGTTAATACTCTAAAAAGGGTTTCTTAAAAACGAGGTTATGAAAAGACATTAGTTATTTTCTAAAGTACCCATTGGAAATCAATTTTTAAACTTTAGTACCAGAAATATTGCAACAGTGATTCGGTTACGAAACTTTTAATATTAGTTACCAGATTCGCAAAATTCTGGAGCGATTCTCAACAAATGAGAAAACTTTTCGGATCAATTGCCTGTTTCGTTTATTGACTATAGTGACTTTACCGTACCTTCTTTATGACTCTTGATGCATTAAAAATGAACATATTGGTGCTACAAACCAAAACATAGATGATATATAAAAGGTCGCCAATATCATCTATTATATTATGTTATCTAACATCTTTTGATACTAGAAATAGAATTTTAGCGAAACGTCAAGACAATATAGAACAAAATCCAATTGACGAAGGGATGCACACCGGAATAAAAAATCAAGCCTATTTTTTCATCCGGAAACAATATGTACTAATATACATATAATAATTTGAAAGGACGGTATTAGTATAACTTTATTGTTTTTGTCGAAATAATATACACACTACCTTAAAGCAAATAAAACTGAAACTTCATTCATGCCAGCATTTTAAATCGTTAATAAATATGCTAATTCGAAATTGGGTTTTGTTTCTTTTATGTTCGTGCTGTACCGTTCGAAAATTTATTACCAATAAATTTCACAACTTGTTTTATACTTATTCCATTATAGTTGCTTGAAATTTATCTAGGAATTTTTTAATTTTATATATAAACTGATGAGTTTGTAGTATTAAGGATAATAAGAAATTTATAGATCAATTTTTTTAAATCAAAATCATATTTTTTAAATTTTTTTCTCAAGATTTTGTAGGTACCATGTTATGTGAGCTTACTATTAAAACACAAAATTCCTCAGCTATTTGTTGTTGCCCCCCGATAGTTCGAATGCAAATCATTACAAATCTAGATGTAAAACTCCAATTCCAGTTCTGTTTTTTACTACGAATATGCTCTGTACTGCTGATGACACTGGTCAACAAAGATTTTCCCCTAGAGACGTTGTTGGGTGATCTTAGAGGTATTTTTTGTGCTGATTCCAAATCTGTGCTTAGGTTCTTTCTATCATGTCTAGTTTTCTTAGGACAGCTGAATGTAGTTTATGTTCAGAGTAATCCTGAGTCAGCTACGACTTCACATCAGTATGTATGTGCATGGGCGGATCCAAAAGGGGGGGGGCGACGAGTTAGTAAATTTATTATTAAAAAGAGGTAATATTAACTCCAAAAGTCTAGAGGAACGTCATTTCTATAGGTTTAAACCTCAGAACAACTATTTTTAATGTAATAGGTGTATGTAATAGTCCAAGAAATCTGAGTATAAAATTAAGTTTAGTTAAATTTAATACAGGACCGCCCCTCCTGAAGCATGCTTTCTCCCTCCTGGAAACACTTGTCTGGATCCGCCCTTGTCAATGTATCGAGTTCGCCATGACGAATTTAATTTATTTTTTGATCTAAAAAAAAAAGAACTTTTTGGAATGATGATTGCAATGATTTTGATTACAACGCAGATCATTGGCGTTTGTTCATTGATTATCCAAGGTCAGTTAAAGTTCTCTAATATATTGGAAATGAAATCCCTGTGAAACCGTTAGTTCATGGAACAGACATGAAAAAATCACTACACTACACCAAATAAAATTGCTTCATCTGCGAGTGGGAGAGAGAATAATAAATACCTGAAAAAGGATTGGGTAGAAAAGTGTTCTTTTTGAGCCGTTGGTCGATCCGAAAAATATGCTTTCATCACCTCTACATAATAGATTAGTGTTAAAGTACTTCTTGGGAAATAACACCACAAGTCAAGAAAAATTGCTGTATTTTCCAAACGTTTCGGGGTCTAGGTCAGACCCCGTTGTCAATGGTTAGGAAACTATGGATAAAAAAGGCACAATTCTAAGATGTAAATTAAAATATTTGACAATATGTATTATTTTATTTCTGACGTAACTAAGAGAATTTTATTTGTAATATACAGGGTAGCACAGAAACTTCTAAAGATCATATAATCATAAAGTTCAAATTGTAAGAATTTGAAAAGGAGATCTTCAGAATTTTATGTGATGCTCCTAGGTGCGACTTGTTTATAAGATGGTGCATTAGCCGAAGAATGCAACCAAAGAATTTTGTTGATTCAGTGGTCCCATTAAAATCATACGGGAAAACCAATTAGAAAAAAACTTTATGATTATATGATCTTTAGAAGTTTCTGTGCTACCTTGTATATTACAAATAAAATTCTCTTAGTTATGTCAGAAATCAAATAATACACATTGTCAAATATTTTAATTTACATTTACGTTTTTTATCCATAGTTTCTCAACCATTGACAACGGGGTCTGACCTAGACCCCGAAACGTTTGGAATATACAGCAATTTTCTTAACTGTGGTGTTATTTCCCAATAAGTACTTGTAACATTGAAAAATATGCCACAAATATCATTCAGAAAACATAATAGATTAGGACTTTGTAAAAATTTTGTGAAAGCCATGGATAAAAATGGTGCTTATTTATTTTAAACAAAAATTCCTTAAAATCCGATAGGCAAATATTAAAAAAGGAATTTTTAGTTGTCCACAGATACGGAATCTCAACAACATTTGAGTTCAAAAGAAAATTGAACGCACTCAAAAATGTAGTTGAACAATTTCAAGGAAATATTGTGAAGATTGGTCTTTAATTATTGTTCAAGATCGCCATGTGGTATTATAATGTTGCAGCGGCCTTCGACCAATAATACTAATTGTAAAGGCTACATGTTTATTTCTACTGGTTACTTAGTTACACTATACTAACTAGTTCTGGTTACACTATACTAACTACATCTAATCTTTACTATGCTACATTTTGAACTCGACTTGTCATGGCTACATGTTTTACTCGACTGATGGTTCGCGATTTACATCAATTATCGAAAGTGTGCCATCAGTCGATTGTTTTGCTATTTCAACTGTTTGGTGTACGTGATAATATTTGTAGACATGCTGAATTTAATGAGGTTACCTAGAATGGTTGTTGATGATGTTTTGCTAATAATTGTTTAATTAATTTTCTAAAAGGTGTCATGAGGAATTTCCGTTACACCACCCTTCCTTAAGGAAGTGGGATCCGCGGTAGCGTATTCCACGCAACTTCAAAGTTTAACTAATAATTGCGGAAGTTCCTCTGACTCACAACAGTTTACTTGCTAAATTCTTACATATGTCTTATTCTAAGGAAATTCACTATATGTCCATAAAGTCAAGTCCACTATAATTTCTAACACTTGTCACGCAGTTTTTAATGTCACTGTTCACTGAAATCTTAAGCCTATATTTATGAGTTCGGTTATTTTATTGTAAAGTGTCCCAAACTTAACCTATATAATGGTACATAGTTTCTAATTAGTATTTGAAAACTCTATTTTTATGTATCTTAATTTCCTTTGTATTATTTGAAATTAAGCAATTGGAGTTTCCTATGTCCGGTTCCGTTATAATGTACGGACCTTTATACCATGGATCAAATTTTAACCTATTCTCATTTGTTATGAGAACTTGTTCACCTTTTTGGAATTGTAAGTCCTTCGCTTTAGCGTCGTATGCTAATTTACGATGCCGTTTTGCTGCTTCGAGAGCTTCTCGAGTTCTTTTCAGTGCTATCTGAAGTCTAAATCTTATTTCTTGGTCGTAACTATCGATATTATATAGTGGTTGTAGGGATGATTGACTTAATTTGTCGGGAAGGATAGCCTTTTTGGCGAAAACTAATTCAAAGGGTGTATAATCGTGATATACGCTGGGGGTGGTATTATAACAAAAAGTATAGTATTTAATCCATGCGTCCCAATCGTTTTGCTCGTTATTAATATACATACGGATAAATTCGTTAAAAACTCTGTGATTCCGTTCACAAGTTATTGATTGATGATGATATGGGGTAGAAGTGTTATGATTAATGTTTAACAATTGTAAGATATTGCGTAGTAGCTCATTAACATATTCTGTACCAAGATCTGTTCTAATTTCTTGCATTGATCCATAAATCAGTATAAAATTTTCGACAATCGCTTTGGCTACTGTAGCTGCTGATTTGTCGGGGATTGGAGTCATCACGATGTATTTCGTTAAGTCGCATTGCAAAGTGACTGCATATGCGTTTCCTAGCTCTGTGCGGGGGAATGGACCTATAGTATCTATAGACACTATGTCGAAAGCTTTTTGCGGGGTTGGAGTTATTTGCATAGGTTCTGTGTGCTTAATTTTGGCTTTATTGATCTGGCATTTGTGACAATTTTTGACGAATTTTGCTACGTCTCTTGACATATTTTTCCAAAAATATGTTGATTTTAATTTTTTAAGTAAACGCTTTTGTCCGCAATGGCCACCATACGTTGGATCTGTGTGGAATTTTTCTATTATACTTGCCTTATCATTTCTGTTGGTAATTAGTACTGGTTTATGACATAAAATTATATTCAAATTCTTCAATATTTCTTGTCCCATTTCTTTGAATTCATTCACAGTGTACACTTTAAATATTACATCCTCGAGGTACAATTTTAATTGCAATTTTTCAACACTACCAGCCATTTTATTTAGCTTAGATAGGATTTCTTCTAGGAGAAATCTACCATTGGTTAGGTGCAGAGAATAATTTGAGCTCATTTTACCTTTATGTTTTATAAACATTTGCAATGAATTTGGGAAAAGTTTAAATGATAATATTGGCAATTTCATCAAGTGAACGTTACCTAAGGCTTCGTATATTGTGCAGGGTATGGTGTCTTTTTCGCTTATCTCTTCGGCTAGGGGGGTATCTAGTAATTTAGCTTTTGATCTTGTAATAGCGAGTATTTGTTCTACGTTTGTATTAAGTCTTTTTAGTTCGTCTGAGTTTATACGCGATAAGGCGTCCGCGACGGAATTGTCTTTACCTTTAACGTACTGTATTTCAAATTGAAATTCTTCTAAGTCTAACCGCATACGAGTTAATTTTGACGAAGGATTTTTCATGCTGTAGAGATAGACTAAAGGGCGGTGATCCGTTTTGACTGTAAAGGGGTGGTTATAGAGATAACATTTGTAGTGGTTTATTGCCCAATGAATGGCTGTTAATTCCTTGAGAATTGTGGGTTTGTGACTTTCACCTTTTGTGAAGGATTTTGATGCGTATGAGATCGGTAGCTCTACACCTTCGAATTCTTGGGATAATACTGCTCCGCAGGCTTCGTTAGAGGCGTCTGTTGTCAGAATGAAGGGTTTATTAAAGTCGGGATATTGCAAGATGGGGGGGTTAACCAAAGATTGCTTAAGAGAGTTGAATGCTTTTTGACATTCCGTGGACCATAAGAAGGTTGCATTCTTTCTTGTAACTAAATTTAAAGGTTTGGAGATTTCTGCAAATTTAGGAATAAATCTACGATAATAGTTACAAAATGCTACAAAGCGCTTTACCTCATCTGCCGATTTGGGAGTTGGAAAATTTTTTACAATTGTATATTTTGAATCGTCTGGGAGTATTCCTCGGTCGGTGACTTTGTGTCCTAAAAATGTAACTTCTTTCCTAAAAAATTTGCATTTTCCGGGGTTGAGTTTAAGGTTGCATTTCCGACAGGTTTCGAATACTTTTTTAAGATTGCTTAGATGGTGCTTGATGGAACAACCGATGACTATTAGGTCGTCCATGTAGAGAAAAGCTTTTTCTGGGGTTAAGCCGGCGAATGCTATTGACATCATTCGGCTAAAACTATTGGGGCTAAGTGATAGTCCAAAGGGTAGTCTCGTGAAGCGGTATGAGTCTGTGCTAAAACTAAGGATGTCTCTGGATTCAGTTTCCACGGGAATTTGATGGAATCCTGATATCAGATCTATCACTGAAAACCATTTGGCTCTCCCTAATTGATCTAGGATATCGTCTATACGCGGTAAGGGAAATTTGTCTGCTATCAGTTTTTTATTTAATTGCCTGAAATCTACTACTAAGCGCCATGCTTTCTGTCCATTTTGACCTTTTTTCGGTACTAGCAATATGGGGCTGTTATAATTGGATGCTGAGGGTTCAATAATTCCGTCTGTCAACAATTTATTTACTTGTTCGTTAATTTCGCTTTTTAAACAAGGTGGCTGTCTATAATTTTTAGTATATACAGGGATATTGTCAGTTAGTTTGAGCTTCTGCTCGTAGAAGTTATTCGTGGTTATAGGGTCTGTTTCGAGGGAAAAAATATCTGAAAATTCGCTACATAATTTTTCAAGATCGTCCTTGGCTATTTCTGGTATTTCGCTAGTTATCAGCTGTTTAATCAGACTATTATGCCGGTTAATTTTTGAGTTATTTAATGTAAATATATTGAATTGATCTAAGTTAGTAGTTTCCGGTTTAAAGTTCTTAAGTCTAATGGTATCTGTCGTTGTATTTAGAATTTTGATAATAGGATAATTTGGTGAAACTAATGTTCGTGCGACGTGAATTCCGGGTTGGATTTCGCAGTTTGTTACGACAGCATCTTGGTTAAGGGTTTTTAAGGTATTAATTTGCCTATACACTTCACATCTAGGTGGGATAATGATTTCGTTTTCTTCAGTGCCGCTTGAAATAGGAATTGAAATTTTGTGCCGATTTATTCTCAGCGTTAGTGACCAATCATGATAATTTATCATGCTTCCGAATTTGATAAGAAAGTCTCTCCCTAAAATGGCATGAGTGGGTATTGGGAAATCTGACGATACTATTTGAAAGTCGTGTTTTACTGGTTGTCCGTCGAAAAGGAGTGTGAGTTTTGAAGTACCTAGGGTTTTGTGGATACTTTCAGAAATTCCTTTAATATTGCAAGAATTGTAGCTGTTTATATGGAAATTGGTGGGAAGATAAGATTCTTTAAAAATTGATATATCTGCGCCTGTGTCTATAATAAAAGAAAATGGTTCGCAGTGTTCGTAAGTTTCTAATGGAAGTTCGATGAAATTTGAAAATGATAAGTCTATATTGAAAATTTTTAAACAGTTGTCCCCAATCCCTGATTGGGGGAAAGTTCGTTTCCCTGGTCGTGCTCAGATTCTAGATATCTTAGGTTCCTTGGACTTTGTCTGTTGTTAAATTGTCTGTTTCGGTAGAAGGTGTTGGAAGTTGTTTGCGTATTATTACCGTTATAGTTTCGGTAGTCTCTCGTCTGTCTTCCGTAGTTTGTTTTATGATAGTATTTTCCTCGATTACCAGATGAGTTTTGCCTGTTAGGGGGTGTGTAGTTGTAGTTACGATTGTTTTTACTCAAATTGTTCCTGTTAAAGTAGAATAAGTCGCTTTCTGCTGTAGGTTGCGGTGTGATATTCGTTAATTTGTCGATGATTTCCTTTGTACTTTTGAATGTTCCGGCCTCTATGATCAGCTTAGTTCTGTCAGAGTTCGCGTTTTGGATTACACTTCTCGTTAGTGTATCTGTGGAATAGTTTTCCGCTACTTCCGATGGTACTCCTTCCATGATGTAAGCTCTTTTTAGTTTGTTGCAAATTACCTCTAATTCGTTTGCATAGTTGGCGTTGGTTCTGGCATTTTGTTTGAAGTTTGAGAGTTTATTGCCTATTGTTCTAGAGTTCTCAAATTTCGAGTTATTTTTCAGGGTATTATATATGGAGGTTATTGTGTTTTCGGTGGAGATTAAATCTCGTGCTCTACCAGTTAATCTAGTTTTGATATACGCAACTGCTGTCTGTTCATGTTCCCCTACATGTAATTGTAGTAGTTCGAGAGCATCTAAAAATGACTGTAGTTTTTCCGTATCGCCGTTGAATTCTGTGGGTAGTATTTTACTGATAAGATTGAAAAATTCCGCAGAAGACATTGTGAATACCGGCTCCGTGAGCAAAATTTCTTCTTCAACGATACTAATGTCGATTTTCTCGGTACAAGAGATCGGTATTTTATAGTTTACTTCTAAATTCTGGAAGGCTCTAAGGACTTTATCCCTAACGAAAAGAAAATTACGTCTAACTTCTAATCTATCTGGATCTTGTAACGAACTCCAGTGGTTGTCGATTAAACTTGTGTAATTATTAAATAATAGAACTAACTTGTCCGTGATATCTTTTCGAGTGCTAGCACCTGTTGGAATTCTAGTTTTTAGGGCACGTTTGGCCTGCGCGGTTATTTCTAGTTTAATTACATCTAATTGCTCATATAATTGTCGAGGGTCAATTGACATTCCTACACTCTACGTATTGTACGAGTAGCTTTGTTAAAGATTTCGTAAAAAATATAATTCGTAAGTACCTCGATATTTTAATTTGCAAGCAATACAAGGAAGTTTTCAAATACCTTACAAGGCCAATGATGAGTATGGGTCAGCAAAAATATAGTAAATAGAACATTTAATGACCTAGTTATATCACAGGTTATTAACACCTTTAGAGATTAAGTTCATTCATGATATAATGTACTTACTCAGCACGTTCATAATTCCTTCACAATGTATTATAAGCGTTCGATATTTCTTATATATATGCTAAAATAAATCTCCTGAAATTCTTAAATTAAGACATAATAATCATAGATACACAAATAATATAATATATAAAATAGTTCATTATTATGGTCACAAGCAATTAATTATTTTTATATGAGTTACATTTATAATGTTATAATGTTCTGTACCTTACAACTTTTAGGGCTGTTGGGCTTGCCTATCTAGAATAGCCATACTTCTTGATATGTCCCTTTTTATATTTCTCCTGTGCATATTTTTAAGTTTTATTAGCAGCATTACCAGGGCTACTGCAGCTATTACGTATAACAGCACTCTTACGTCTAGCGGGAAATTATCTTCATTTATATAGACATTGGAATTGACTTCCCCATTGTCGGACGTTTCTTGAGTTTGTCTTTTTGACTGTGTGGTACCCATTATTGAAAATAATGTAGTTTTCGATCGGCTGAATTATTCTCTCAGAAGATTATGTTCGAGGGCAGGGTCGCCATGTGAAGATTGGTCTTTAATTATTGTTCAAGATCGCCATGTGGTATTATAATGTTGCAGCGGCCTTCGACCAATAATACTAATTGTAAAAGCTACATGTTTATTTCTACTGGTTACTTAGTTACACTATACTAACTAGTTCTGTTTACACTATACTAACTACATCTAATCTTTACTATGCTACATTTTGAACTCGACTTGTCATGGCTACATGTTTTACTCGACTGATGGTTCGCGATTTACATCAATTATCGAAAGTGTGCCATCAGTCGATTGTTTTGCTATTTCAACTGTTTGGTGTACGTGATAATATTTGTAGACATGCTGAATTTAATGAGGTTACCTAGAATGGTTGTTGATGATGTTTTGCTAATAATTGTTTAATTAATTTTCTAAAAGGTGTCATGAGGAATTTCCGTTACAATATCATGGCTAAAAATTATCGCGATATGGTGGCTTATCTAATTAAATTGTGTAAAAAATTGGCTGCAATATGTTTGGAAATTCACTTCCTCGAGTCATATCTGGACTTTTTTCCACCAAACCTTGGCCCCGTTAGTGCTAAACGCTGTGAGCGTTTCCACCTACGTTAGTACCCATTTTTCACATTTTTTAATTTACGATTTATTTGCTGAAACTCCTTGAACCATCACATCATCTGGTTGTCGTAAATAAACAAGATGTGATGAAAAATAGCTTTGCCCAGATTAGGAATCAGCACTAAAAATAACTCTAGGATCACTCAATAACATGTCTAGGACAGAAAAGAAATTTTTAAATTAATGATAAAACCTCTTAGGCTAGCTGATGAGACCCAGAAAGGTCGAAAGCTTTCATAATCCACTCTAAATATTATTGGGTTAAGTTGAAACTCGAATCTGAGTTTCCTGCTTCGGATTCATTTGACAAAAGCAAAGAACTTTTGGGTTTCGCAAATCTCCATGAATTTTGTGGCGCATTTGACCCATTTGTTCAAAGCACAAGTCTAGAGTATCCAATAAATTCGCGAAGTTTCACAATATCTGGAAGACTTTTGTCTTTGACTTTTGTCCTATTTTCCGGATCATTTTTGAAAGAAATTTTTGTTGACCGGTGCAATTTATATTGTGCTTAGTGTGAATAGTGCTATTAATGATATCTAAACAAACAATTATGTATTTTTTTACATGGTTTTGGGCAAGGATTGTCGGCACTGCAGCCATGGGTTATATTTTTTTAATGTTTTATTTTCAACTTTTTAGTTTTTTCAACTCAGGTAGTTTTCATTCTTTATGTTTTTGTTTTGTATGTATAACCTTAATAGACCAGACCAGGTAACATCGAAAGCCTCAACATTACACAATGATGCATTTTCAATTAAATTGACAGGTAAATGTTTACGAACAAAATGTACTAGTACGCGTAAACTTAATAAGCCCAAAATATATTTATGCCTTATGGACCACGCCATGTAACGTTTTTTCAGTTTTTTTGACAACTCTGTTTAACTATAGATAATTAAACTCCGCCCTATGTACCAACCATTCTGTACATACGACTTCCCATGGACAAGCATACATTTGTTAGCTGCCTTCTGTAAACAATAGGACGGAGTAGAATCCATCCCATATTTTCGGAGTCAAATCCGTCCTATATTTCAACCATAGTATATAACTCCTTGTGGGCTACCCCATAAATTATTTCATTTTTAACATATTATATTATCGCTCTGTGTAACATTAATTCCCCTCCACACTTTATGCAACTTCTTATGGGCTATAAAATAAATAATTTTTTAATGACACTGTATAAATATAATTCAACTCCAGCATATATTTCAGCCATCCTGTATATGATTTGTTTACGTCCACTTCATATAAGAGTTTTTTAATCACCATATATAATTTGAATTTCATATTTTTTCCAACATTTTTATAACACCAAATGTTCACTCCTCCCTATATTCCAACCATCCTGTATATACTATCACCATATAAATTCAACCCCTTCTATCACTTTACTTTATGATTTTGTTTGCTATAACTAAACACCTTGTGTATAAACGCACCAAATAGCAGTTTAGAGTTTGACATGTGTTGTCACTGAATTTTCTCTTAGCTCGGAAGAATGTGACACCAAAAGCACCGTCTTCGCAAAATGGAAAAATTTGCATTTAAATAGGTTTTTGCCTGGTATACAAACAAAACGAGCTTGGTACTCATTGATTTAAGGATCCGAAAATACTATACTTTACCACCTATATGCTTGAGATGTACATAAAAATTTTCAAATTCCCAACTAAAACTTCCAGTGCCTAAAATTCCCGCACTATTACGTTCGAATTAAAATATTTATGAGGAAATGTCCGTTATGTCATTTCAATGAAATTTTTGATAGAAATTTTGGAATTTTCGGCATTTTTCAGCAAAACTGCAAATTGCACGTCGCAGCAAATTATATGAGATTAGCCAGGGATCTTCCTTAATAGATAAAACGTTAAAAAATTATACACATCCATAAGGAGTTTTCGAAAAATCGACCAATATGTTATGGATATTGGTCGATTTCCGGGCACGCATGTGTTCATTCATAAATTTCATCACTTTACCAATAGAATTCTTTTCCAAAATTTGAAGTTTATCCAATCCGGATATATACTCTATTAAACAAGACCATATTCATTCAAAACGGTTCACCACAAGAGCAGAAATCAGGTAACATACATACAAAAAAAATACGCGACGAATTGATAACCTCCTTTTTGGAAGTCGGTTAAAAATGTGTATGACATTTTACAGATCACATTATTGACGTCATGAGATATCTATTTTTGTTGAAATTTGCTCATTAATAAACTAAGGTTGACGTGTTCTTGAATTTGGTTTTTCTTTTATATGTATAAATTTATTTGGTATGTTCCATACTTTACGTGCACACTCTATAAGTAGACACAGCTGTATTCGCTGGAAAATTATTCACAGATTCTCTCACTATCTAATTCTTTAACTATAGCACAACTTAATAGATACCAGTATTTTATTTATTGTTCAACCAAGTTGATGTTAACGATTTTTAATTTTATAGAGGGAGAAACCAATGACTTTATATAATCCAGCGTTAATTACGGTGAGTTGAAAGTTACCAGTTTACTTACTAAATGTAATTAATGAGTTCAATTGACCTTTGTTGGATTGGTATGTTGAAATCGTTAACGTAACGTTCAGAGATTTATGGCTCAAGAGGATGTGTAAGTGTTACCATATTTGTTCTTAAAGAAAGTCGTTGCACATAGTATTGTGAAAATTAATATTCCCGGATATAATGACTAGCCACTTATTTTCGAAGTTGATGGCTAACCGATAGTTACATTTAATAAATCCATTAAAATTTAAAAATGTAGTAGAATAAAATGAAATATAAATTTATTATTTCAGAATATCTGAAATATGTACATATTTTTAAAAAAATTCAGAAAGTCCTCAGTTTTGTATTAAAAATATCCTGCGAGGAAAAAAATTTCGTACCTACATTAATTCCCTTTTAAATAACAGTTACACCCCTATTATATGGGAATAGAGGCTTGTGACATAACGTGTAAAATGTCTCGCCATGCACTATTCAATGTCATTTTTTTCTAAAATATTGAAAAGTTAGCATTATAAAAAATAAATCGCACGATTTACGAAAATCGCTATAACACATTAAAACTTATTTTCCGTTTATGTCTTGAAATTAGAAGGTTAGGAAAAAACGTATCATTGTTCATTTTGAATGGTATGACTAAAAAAAGCCATGAAAAGTAAGTTGTGATTTTCTTGAGTTAACAAGGAGAATGGCCAATAATTCCAGAACAAAGACCGTTTATAGTCTTACACATAGATCCCTTACGACCTAATATATCAAGCAGAAGTAATAACAAATATCTATTAGTTATGATTGATAAATGGGTCAACAAATGCTGTTGCAGCTAATTTGAGAATTTGTAATCACTTGAGTAGCTGCAGACAGATTTTTAATCAATGTATATTTTATCTCTGAATATTTCAAGCAGTTTTGTTCAAAGTTTATGGAACAAAAATTAAATCATTTTTGGACATAAAATTCAACAGCAATTTTCTTATACCACCACATCAGTAGCAGTTTATATAGACACTTACTGCTAAGATTTTAACAGTAAACTCGTAGAAGTAAATGATTCAATAATAATAATAATAAATAATAAAAATCCGCCGAAATTCGAAATTATTTTGTTTTTTGCTTATATAATGAAAATTAATGGAGGAATCGTAATGCCGTTGTAGAGAATAAAAAATCTTTCTTAATGAGTGTCTATACATCCTGATTGAATCATTTTTTGCCGAGTAAACGGTTACATTGATTTTTTTTCATTGGTCTCACTGGTCAATAGTATACAGTTTACTGATATTAATTAAATGGCTTTTTTCCACTGACTAGATCCGCCACTGTCAAAGCATCGAAGGGTCCAACGTATAAACCAAATTTAACAAGCAGTATTTATACATTCTACGGCACTATAACAAAAATCCAGGATATACGAAGTGAAGCGCATTTTATAAGCTTTCAATATATATTTTGGATATCGCTATCGAACTATCGTGATTAATATGATACGTCCTACAAAATATTTCTACAATTTACTGAAACTGCAATTTGCATGATCTACTTAACATACAATATCGATATTCAGCGCTGTTAATCTCAACCTTATAAGCTATCACTAGGAGACAGTTTAAGGTTCCAGCTTTTATTACAACTAAGGAGTTTAAAACACTCACTTTACATCGGTTTTTCCAACTTTTCTTTGTGAAAAATGCTGCGATCAACATTTATAAACATTTATTTTGAAGGTTTTCAAATTCTCTACAATATTTCTATTGACGGCATTATGAACAGATCATTACTTTTTACACTCAAAGCAAAAATCGAAAACACCCGAAAATTTTGGGGTTTTTAAGGCTCTACTAATTTACTTCTACGAGTTTGCTGTTAAAATTATGTCAGTTATGACTTATAAACTATTATTTACGTGATGGCTTATGAGGTTTATTGTAGAATTTTCTGTCACCTAAAAATCTCTATTGATTCTTCCAGTCACATTCAAAAGCAAATGGACAAGTGGAAAGAGGAAATGCAACAGTTGTAATATTAATAAATGATCCAGAAAATTAGAATTGGGGTAGGAACATGTAGAAAATTGCACCGTGTCTTAATGAGCCAGTCAACAAATCACCAATTAAAATTACCTGTGAATTATTTTATGAATTTACTTCCACATGAATATATTATTTTCTGTTTCAAACATAAAAAAAAAATCAAAAACACTAGAGACACTTACTGTTTCCATCCACTAATTAAATATGATACGTTACTCAGGATAGTGTGTCTTTCTACTATATATATATATATATATATATATATATATATATAAAATTGATTTACTGCTTCCAGAGCTAATCCTTTACAAATAAACATATTTACCTTTTTATGTATTGGTATAAAATCCAGAACCCATTTTTATGTGAAATTGCATGACTTTATACTTTCTGTTGAGCTCTTTCTGTCTAGCTAACTCTCGCAAACTGTACCAAAATCTCCCATTTTTTTTCGAAATGTTCAATAATAAGCCAATTTGCTTGAACTATTAAAACAATTCTTAATTGTACTGAAATATGTATTTAATTTTCGCATTTAAATTCTGGAAAAATCAAGCACATATGATTTGTATACATCTGGACACTTTCTTGTTTTCTAAAACTTTTAATATTTATTTAGATAAACAGTATTTACCTTACCCTGCTAGTGTCACATGTTTACTGACCACAGACTAGCAATCTTTTAGCTAGCATCCCCCAATAAACTATTTGATCAGGTCAGACAAGACGAAAGTTCTTCAGACGCCAGAAAATGAGATAATTACAGCGGATGTTTAATTGCATCCGAATTAGTAGGTAATAACCAGGTTCTCTGTTTAGCCGGTACCCGCAGGCTTTAAAGATCATCCACCCAAAGTCGTTTTCAATCGGAAAAAATCACAAATTTAGCCTCTAAGTGCATTGACTGAAAGCCTGATGCATCAATTATAACTCTCAATTGCTGTGTGAGACTTTTAAGAAATATTCGGAAAATACAAAGTAATTATTGTAGGTAAAAAAATATAAATGGCTTATTAATTATTAGAGTGTGTATGGTTTCGAGTCGTTATATAATTTATTTAATTTAGAGTTCTGAATGAATTTTGCCGACTAAGTCTTCTCAATGGAGACCAAATTGTTGGGTGTGTTAGTGTGAGAGTTGATTGATTGATCGGTACTACATTATTAGATGTAGGATATGTCTCAAATAATGATTAATTTAATATCACAGTGTAATTTAATAATGGCCTAGTAATATTGAAATGTATCGTTTTGATTGTGTGTTTCTTATAAAATAGGGTAAATTTCCTTGTGAAAAACTTCTGCTAACTGACGACGCTGTTACGGATTAGTCTGGGTTCGAGGTACCCTGAAGTTGTAAATTCGAATTCCAGTCTGACATTTAATGCCAAACTAAACTGATTGAACTGAACTCAACTATTAACTGTCTCGAATTCCGTCTTTAGATACGTTTTGTCCTTGCAGGGCTCTAAGCAGAGATATTATATTTGAATACGATAGGTCTCGGGAAAAACGTAACACACGGTAAAGAATTAGAAAACCAAGAGGACGTATTTAATTCTGTCATGCTCATTTCTGAGTGGTCCTTGTTTGAGTCAGTCAAGTGAGATCTGACTATTGCTTGAAACTCTAGACAGAGATTTCACTTGTACTTTAGAGTCTGGAGGTAAACGGCAATGCACAAATATCGTGACAATAATACCAAGACAGGCCAATAAAGTGAGCTTTATGATATCTCACTTGGTGGTTGGAAGCAGCTAACTACACACTGCACGTAGTTTATTGGAAGCACCACCCAATCGAGTGGCATAGCCTCTTTCTCTCTCTATTGCCTTCTCTTTCTAGTATTGTCACGATATTTGTGTATGGCAAAAGTACCTCGAGAATTATAGGCTCTAAGACTTATACTGGCTCTATTACCTAACCTTCCTCATTTTATATTTGGTATTATTTGTTTGGCTCAAGTACACTCCGGTATGTTCCACGTCTGTAGTCTATCAAGGTTAACATATTTCACGAAATGTCAAAGACAATTATCTCTCTAGAATCTAGAGGCTAAATGACACTCTCAATTAATTTGTATGAGACTGGGTATAATGAGAGTGGTGCCAAGCCCGGAAGCCACGGACATTTTCCGCTAATTTCCACCAATAATAATCAACTTTAAAATCGATAACACGACGTATGTGTATTATTCAACCATACAGACAGGTGGAGATTTTTTAAATCATGCAAGGTTGCCAGATTGCTTGAAAAGAAAATTCCGAAAAAATCAATAATTTCTTTTACGCATTCAACTCAACGAAAAATATCATTCAAGAGATCAGCCATTGATCTTAAAAGTTGATATAAAAATTACAAAGTAAAAAATGGGTAATAACAATGTCATGTACCAATTTGGTCTTAACAAAATATTAATAAAAATTTTGTGAAACCTAATTGGGGCACATGTTTCATTTTTAAATTCCCCAACTATGGTAAGTAAGCAAACAGCAACTCTCAATACTTTGTAATAAGCAATTTATCAACTAAAATCAAGTTGATGCTGCAGTCTTCTGATAACTATTGATAACTATTGTCAACATTTTATAATTTAGGTGGTTTGTATGTTTGCGGCATAAGGTGAATAAAATTTAACTAAGAATACCCAAACAACGATAAAATTATCCACATTAGTGAGATTTACTTTAAATCATCATATCTGGCAATATACCGCCAAACACTAAATATTTGTTCTGTCGGTGCTATAGTAAACCGGAAATCAGTGCAGAAAATGGCAGAACAAATCAGCCTATACCTTGGCAACACTCTTCTTAAACGCACTCTGATTTATATAGACTGCTTTTCCTTCGGAAGTTATCATAACTATCCGTGACAGTACCTTAAATTCTGTATTTACAATAATTCATTCCTTTGTAAGTAAAATATACATGCAAAGTGTCCCAAGACAAATAATGCATGAGTGGTAGAATCAATATTAAGTTTAAAAACTAACTTTTATTCTATAAAGTTAAATCCCAGTCCAACTCATGTTTGAGACATGTAGTGTTAAATTTTGAAATCATATTTATACAAAGTAAGTATATTTCGAGATAATCTTACTTATAGAAAAAGTTTAATCTAAATCAGTAAAATGAAAAAAAAATAAAATAAGTGTACTGAAAGAGATTTGGAACTTTAGAGCTTATACCTTCTGGAGATAGCTTGCAGTGCAGAAATGTCGAGGTAAGACTAAAGAGAGAGAGAGAAAGAGAGAGAGAGAGCAATAGAGAGGGCAAGAGGCTATTTCACTTGGTTGTGAGTTGCTTCCAATGAACTACTTTGTTCATTGGCTGCTTCCACCCAATAAGTGAAATAGCCTCTTACTGTGTCTATCGCCCTCTCTTTTTAGCGTTGCTAAGGTTTTATGCATGGCAGGCTATATCTAGAAGGTATTGATCTAAGTTTGGAACCTTTGATTTGTCACAGATGTATAAACATGTATAAACACACATGTTTAAATATTAAAATTCCGGAACTTTGTTGATATTATAGTATACCTGTCTGTTTTTTAAGATATAACATTTTTCTTTGTAATTTAACATTTAAAAAAATTTTCAACACAAGATGTTAGTGACAAACGTGCAAAATGTGGAAAGTGAACATTAATTAGTAGTCACTATAAAGCACTCTATGCAAAATTGAGAACAATCGAGGCCCCTAATATAGCTTAAATCCCAACTCTTAAGTACAAATTTACTGTTAGCATTACCTATTAAGTTCTGTCGGTAAAAGTAGGTTTTTTAAGTATTTTGTATTTGCAGTAGACACTGAGCTAATGAATGAATAAATAAATGTTTAATAAGTACACATATATAGTGTTGACTCCAGGAAAGAGTTTGGGAAATGACAAAATTTCAGTTCGATGATGTGGTGAAAAAGATTCTAACAGAAAATTACCAGATAGGAAATTGGTTGTTTGTTGAAAGGTGAAACTAAAGTATTTTTACCATTCTAAGTACATTTATTATAGTTCTCAGAGGTGCGCTTAGACCCACCAGTACAATAATGTACAGGGAAGTCTAAGAAATCACTACTATAACTTCCATAATGTTTCGAATCACTATATCCCACACATGTTCGATTAAGGAGAAATCAGGAGATCTTGATAGCCATTCTATTCCATTGTGTCAATAGTTGTATGATAGCTGACATTGTCCTGATTATAGGTAGTCTTGCTGTCTGACGTTCACCAGACAATACTGTATCCCTTACCTCTACATCCTCCCTGAAGCCATTGTACATTTCAATTTGGTCTCCACCATTTCAAGTGGCGAACCTTATGTTGCAGACGCCGATGCCGATAAGTCTCATCGCACCACCACCTCTACCAGCAAACAAAAAACCAGGATGTTTCATGCTTACAAGATGTTAAATGGGAAAACTGGTGAAAACCGTGAATTTTTGACATCGAGAGTGATCCAAAACTATCGAAAACTACTAGTAAACTAATTTTAAATATTTAGAATTAGCCTTTAATTCGCTTTGTTGCCTTCATGGAACAAAAGTGAACAAATGCTAAAAAATAAAATATTATATTAGTGGTCGCCCAATGGTCGAAATTCGACCCTATTTCATGAAAAGTATATTTTTATAACAAACATAGTTGTGAAGAAATCGGAGAAGCAGATGCAATGACCAAACTTGTTTACTCATAATGACAAATCCATTTAAATAAAAAGAAAATAAAAATGTAATCAAATATAGGTATTAAAAATATTTTTGACAACTGAATGACCCCCCAAATTTTTAGCTGGAACCGCTCCTGGCAAAATATTCGATATAATAATTGGAAGATTGTTCTTTGCAACCTAAAAGTTTCCGTCATTTGCGGTTTCAATCTAGTTCAGGAATATTAAAGAAAAGAGAGCACCAACGACCCTAGGAGAACTTAAATATTTAATACATTCTCTATTGTCCGCTGTCTGACATATTTGTACACAACACCTTCGGGAAGGTTGTGATAATAAAATATAAATCAAATAATTAAATTCACATTAAAAACGGAATATTTAATATGAAAGTTACTGCAACGCTTCCGAAAAATCAAAACTGATCCCTACATTGACCATTTTACCACTAAATAATAACAACGCTTACATCCCACTTCGAGAAGTACATACTCTAAGAATATAACAGCATCTAACGAAAGCTCCATATATAATTACTCAATGTTTTGAGTTTTGACCGCCTCGTGGCAGCGGCACCCTCAGTTGTTTGGCGTTGACAGTATGGACCTAAAGAATGAATTTTTATTAAATTTTATTTAATGAATGAATCAACATTATAAATTATTATTAGCATTTTGCACTGACGGTCGTCAGTAGCTACTAAACAAAAATAAAGAAAATCGGTTAAGAGACAAAGGAGAAATTGGAACCTAATCGTTTTGTCGTTGCCTATTTATATATAGATATTAATATATAACATGATTTTTTATGTTCCCTAATATCTTCATTAGGCTGGTGTTACTCATTGTCGTCCCACCTAGAGCCACCTGCTAGACAACACCTATTAAATATTCTACACATCAAAAAGTTCTGGTTACTGTAACTATAGTTAGTTTAAAAAAATCAGAATCCGCAATAATGATTCATGAAGCAAACGAATTTTTTACATATACAGCGTGCCTTTCCAATGAGTATTTTCTGTTACAATGTTTTAAAAATAGTGAAATAAATATTATAAATTTAAATTTATCTTGTCCTCATTTTTTTCTAGGCTGCGCAAAATATGTGTTCACAATATACGCAACATAAATTTTTTTCACATAATTTAACAAACTACAACAGGTATTTAACATTCTTCTGCTTTTATATTATATATCATTCCTAAAATTATTCTAAAATATTCTTTTGTTTCTGAAAGGCTCACCAATTTTAGTGAATACATTAACTTGTAGTTATTCAAAACCAGTAGTTTTCGTATTTCTTTTTTATTCGTTTGAATGCTTCGATTGAAATTGGATATAATTTCTGAGAGATCGATTTCATCGAATTCCTAAAGACAAGTTAATGAATATTCATTTCATTCTAAACGGTTTCTTCGATCACATTTTAAATATTTTTGGAGCCATACACAATAGAATTAAAAAATGTTCTCTCATGTTACACATGGTGGGTTACATTTTTAAAGCTATTTATATTGTTATTAAGAACATATAAAAACAAGCATACAACCTTTTCAGGGAACAGTTTCTATACCACTAATGTTTATTCGTTGATCTACAATGGAGATAGGTCCCGCATAAAACACATGGAAAATTGCAGTTGTCGGTCTGTCAGGTGTATTGCAGCAGAAAAACTGTTATTATATATTTACATCTTTATTTATTTAATAATATGGAAATATCTATAGTGTTCCAGATTTTCAAGATATGTAGTTGTCAACATCTTTAAAAATTATTCACAGTGAATAAATAGTAGTCTTCTAAACGTTGGTTGTGGCATATTCTTGATTACTTTTATGTTTTTTTGGGGAATAACACCACAATAGAAATAAAACTACGTATATTGGTATTCCTGCAATATACGTAGTTTTATTTCTATTGTGGTGTTATTCCCCAAAAAAACATAAAAGTAATAAATAGTAGTTCGAACAGAATATTTCTTATTCCTCAGAAAGTTCTCAGTAATAGATTACAAACCGGTATATGAAAAATACTTTATCAATGTGAACCAAACCCATATAAACAATCAGCAAGAACTCCATTCATCAGTCTCACCTGTAGCAACAAGTGTTTTCGTGGATGAAGAATAGCCAATATAAAATGGTATGGATTCCTAGAATAGTATGAACCACCAAATTAACAACATATTCTGAGGTAGAAACTATTTGACATACCAATGGAGAAAAAAGAAGGCGGAACCTTTGGTCATACCTAAGATAGAAATACCAACAGAAATAAATATTTTGTTTTAGATTTTGGTGAGCTGATCAAATATAATAACAGCAAAGGGTAGTTTAAAACAGAAAAATGGAAAGATATGTAGGCATGAAAATCGGTACACCAGTAAGAAGCGACTTTTCCAGCTTTGACTATTGTGTAGAGTGAGGAGAGTAATCGTTATAGGCACTAAGTGCGAAGGGGAACAAAAATGCAAAAGGCGAAGAGATATTTTCCTAGAATATTAAAATGTTGCGCGGCGGCGGGTCCACTTACGTTTTTTGCAGCGAGCCAAATTAAGTCGGTCACTACTGAAATACACAAGGTGCAATATTGGCTGTGTTTAGAGATTGTACAGGAAAATCAGCAAGGTGTTAAGAAGTGCGATGACATTTGGAGCCGCAAGGATCTATTAACTTACGAGAGTAACCTGCAATAAATCTTATAGACGATAAACCAACAAGAATATTAAAGGTAGACGAGATAAACAAGCAACCTCTTAAGAAAGAAAGGAAAAACAACATCAACTGCACAATTGCCAACTTGTCACTCAAAAAAATGATCAAAAGCTAACAATCTTGATAAATATATCTGCCCGAGAAGCAATTGGGATCGCGAAAAGAGTGACAGGGCGAGCACTGGAGCAGAAACTCAGAAATTACAGCATCTATGGAACGTTTTAGTAATAACTGCGTAGCTCCAAAGTGTAACCAACGAATATACTACGACAACTCAGTGGTGTATGAGGTGTTTAAGAAACAAATCAAACACCTCTATTTAGTAATTCGCTTGTCGCCGTTGATTGTCGTATAAGTAGAAGCAATAACTGAGGTAAATGCCAAGGGATATAAAGACAGTAGATGCGAGTCTGTGAAAGGTAGTAGTAGTATTAGTATCCTAAATTTTAGAGATTTGCATTTGAAGCATCTAGTAATAAAATACCAATTATGGCCTCCAATCTTGCCTCCAAGAGTCCAAAACATCTTCTACTGCAATACTCATGTCTATAGAATAATCCTCTAGCTTCCGTCATCTAGTAAATTTCATTAAAATTTAGACAATGTTGACCGCAGAAATAATAGGAAAAAGAGAGCCTAGCAACAATAAGCCTGGCAACAAATCACTGGAATCACAAGGAAGATCTGCGATCGAGGTTTATTTTAATATGAAGTAGAAAACATGTGATTGTTTTCTTCAGTTGGATCATGACAAATGCGAATGATGTAGTTATGTGATTTTAAATAAGGATATCTTAAAATTTCAAACAAGTTCTAGTGGCGACATCTCACATCAATATCAAAATTGTCAGCGGAAAAGTCTCAAATAAAATCTGTTGAATTATTAACTTGCAAGTTGAAGCTGACATTCAATGAATTGCAAATGCGGCAAAGAATTTAACAAAAGGTGAAAGAAATTAATATTATTCTTTCTAACTTCTGACATATTTCAAGTCCGAAATGCAATATATCGGAAAGACAGAATTGGAGTTTTTATTAGAAAAGCAAATTTTGTGTAGGTTTTCTATATTAATTGGATGTTATATTAGTTTATTTCCTTTATATTAATGATATTCTGTAAAAGAAGAAACTCATAATGTATTTTAACTGGTCTCTGCTTTTTACATGGTGAACTAAATTGTATAGGTATTTCAAGATCAAGCTGGTGTGTGGTGTCGGTGTCAGTGTCAGAACACAGGAAATTTCAAGTTATCCAATTCATTCCCTTGCTCATCTATTTTCATATGTGTAAATGAGGTTCCCGTTAAGAAGCGTTCGCTTCATCAAAATGATTCTGACACTATAGTCTGGGAGCCAGTGACATTTTAAAGTCAATCATTTCCTCTCGGCCAAAACTTTATGAAAAGCTTTATTTAGTTATGGTGGGTGGGTTGGGACATGGGAGCGCCCCAATCCCGTAAAAAATATTTTAATAGATTTTCTTCCCGTTGAACATTTGTCAAACAACAGTTGGAACAATACTCTAACGAAAAATAAAAACGTCAGCTGGCTGCAACATCGTGGATTCCCCGTCAGCTGCTGATACGAACGTGATACAATAAAAAAAATCAGTCAAATTTATTTGGGTGATAGTTTATATTATTATTTAAACAAAAAAAAAACGTCAGTATGTCGGGGGAAAGGTCATCAGAGGGATTGGGGCGGTCCCCGAAGGTACTGAAGCTGAAGTTCAGGTGCTCATGTGATAGCTAAAGAAAGCATTCCACACAGTTTTGAACGAGCGGAAATTGGTCGTTCAATTCTGTCACTGGCTCCCGAACTACTAGGTCTGCTGGGAGTAACAATATAGATTTCCGTGTGTCATAGCGAAAATATTATTAGCATAGGAGTTTATTAGTAATTACTCAAAACTTATTAATACAAAAGTTAAATAACGAATGACAATTATTTCTGGTATACACATAATTTGATAATAAATAATGAAATTTATGTATATTAAAAGTCAGTAACACTATCACTAAAACATACCATACGACATAACAAAAAGCAGGAAATAACCTTCTACTCTCAGCTGACCTTGTAAGTTCTTTGAAGATTTGATGTCTCAATTTTCTCACATTAGTTCGATCAAGGTTAGCTGTGGCAGACAAAACAATCAGTGACGTGCTGTACTCACCCTTTCTCAAGCAGCCGACTTCAATTTCTTTCACTATAGAATTATTTCTACGTCAGAATCAAATCGAAACACGTTTGCAACCTCAAACATTAACATTCATCGGTGGTAAAGGAGTAATAAACTGTAATTAAGAAAATTATTTTTAACATGACCGTACCACAGGCTTAAATATATGATTTGTTATTTTGATTTATCAGAATAATTATTAAATAATGTGTACTTAAGCCAGTCGACCAGTTGCTTTACGACAAGCTTCCGACACGATTCGTAGTTACTAATCAGTCGAACGACTTTGCCTTAGTGTATGCTAATTCCCCTATTATATTCAGTGCTATATGGACTCTCGGAATCTGGTCTGCATGTCTCCGTCGTATGTGGAGTGTTAGAGCGAGATAAAGCGCTAGTGGGAGGTCCACGAGGAGAAGCGATTATACACCCACGAACGGTGTAATTGTGGTCGTTCGTGAGACGAGATCTGACCTCAGGCACTCCAGGGGTACCAACAAAACTGCAACTATCTTCTCGCGCAATAAATACGGGCGAGCAAAGTGTCTTACCTTATTAAGGATATTTGTTTAGAATGGGTTTTATGATCTATGATGAGAGCGCGAAGTAAATCTTCTCATTTTTCAACCAACGGAATAAGAATGTATCCGCAAGGCAAAGTTTTCAGAAAATGATGTTAAATATACGAGTTCCAAGATAATAGTATGTATACTCACCAACTTTTTTGCAGTTTCTGGTTGAAGCGAACTGAAGTAGTGACAACGCAGAGGATATATTGTAGGTAGTTGGTAGTTGTACATAATACTGTATAAATTCTTATCCTATTAGTAATATTATTTTTAAAAGTTACTGAAAATATTAAATATTAGATTACTAATAATAATTTATATTTAAAAAAGAACCGACTTCAACTGGCTTAAAATAACCTCATATAACCTTAACTAACCGAACCTAACTTAACCTAACCGTGTGCAAGCAATAACTATTTTCTGACATATATTCTTTTTTTTTCTGATTTAAGGTACAATTCTATTATTATTTTAGCCGTATTCTTATCTCCCCTCCTCTATCTAATTTGTAGTTTTTTCAATATTATCTGCATATTTTTCAACTTTATTATTTGTTTTATTATTTGAACCATTTTTTATAAGTATAACTCTAATTTACCATATATTGCAACCACCCTATATACGTTTCTGTGTAATGGTCACACAATATAAATTATTTGTCATTTTCTGAATCACCCTGGACAACCATAGTTCAACTCTACACGATGTTGCAACTGCCCTGTATAAGCAGTAATCCTCTCGACCCTATTGACTGTTTATATTTTTCTATTGTTTAAATCACACTGTATACCAATAATTTTACTTCGCCCCATATGTCAAGTATAAGCTCAACTATAAGCAACTACTTATTTTCCACACAATATAACATTTTTTACCACCCAGTATAACTATAATTCCACTCCAGCTTATATTTCAATCATCCTGTATATGCAACTGCGTCTAATTTTTTTTTACCCTCCGCCGTTTAACCCAAATATCCTTACTGGATATGCTTATTTAAGCATTTTTTAAAGTTTTTTGATCCACTCGGTATAACTAGAGTTTTACTTCACTCTTATTTCAATCACCTTGTACATGCAACAACTTATGTATCACTCAATACAACTTTTTTTGAACCACCCTGTATAACTTTAATTCTATTCTACCTTATGTTTCAACCATCCTTTATATGGAACTGCTTATATACCACCCGATATCAATTTGTGAGACTTTTTTGAACTCACCTGTCTAACTGTAATTTTACTTCGCCCTATATGTAAACTGCGCACATTGCTTACTGCTTGAATATAGATGCACGCGCGCACACACACACACACACACCTATCACCGTATACAATTTTTCTATTCGATATACGAATTAAACAATTTGTTCCATTTCACTAGACAACAATCCTTATAAACCGTTACAAACACCCTGAAAATTTCACATTTATATTGATGTTTACCATTTTTTGCACATATTTTTACGATTTTCAGAAAAACCGTATGTTTGACATTATAGAGAATTAAACGAAATTAAGCTGGAACATCTCTTTGTAGAATAAAATTTAAAATTTTTAAATTGGTTGAGCCGTTTTTGACAAAACAGTGTAGATTCATTGAAATTCACTGAAATTTAGTCCCTTAATTACTGTTTTTCCTAATTTTCTAGAAAAACCTAAAACTCACCTTATAGAAAATTATATGGTACCTTTCTGTAATATTCCTTAATACAATGGCGTTTAAATCATCAAATTTGTCCAAGCCGTTGTTGAATAATAACTGCATACTTAAAAAAACATGCCGACGAATTTATAACCCCTCCTCCTTTTTGGAAGTCGGTTAAAAATTGGGGCTGCTCTGGGTCTTGTCTTGAAAAATCGAAAGGAGACTAAACGAGTCAATTCTGAAAATATTATAGGCAATCCCGAGACCACATTTTGCGCAATCCGAGAGTATATTTGCTAGTTTCATAAAATGTTAATTAGATAGAGATAAAGTTTTGCATAGCTAACAATATACTTAACTATTTTTTGAGTTGTGATTTCTTGGCACAATAAAAAATTAAAATAATTAAACTTTTAAAACCTCGAATTACAATAGTCAACCTTATAATTTTATAATTTCACCGCCTCCTGACAATTGAGGATGGTCTTAATTGGTTAGAAACTAGCTATCTCTTCTCCGGTGGTTACTTGAGTATCATTATTTGTCTGATTCAACTGATCTTCTAGTGCATACGTCATGTTCGGCTATTATAAAGTTGCGTTTAATTAGGCATTTATTATCTGTTAGTCTGGGTCTACCAAACTAACAGAGCTCCCAGGACTTTTCTCTAGCTGAACGAGGATGATCTGCTCAGTTCTACCGACTGCCATAATCGTAGATTTTTATTTATTATTTTTATTATTATCACTAATTGGTCTTGTTAATACAATTTCGATGGGACATGAATCCATACTGTCTAATGTGTTCCATACTTTCGATAAATTCAGCCTCTATATATCTGCTACCAGTCCTCTGTGGGAGATTCTGGATTCTTCTAACTATAGCTCAAGTTCGGCTTCTCCCTTCACCGTCATTGACGCGCTCGTGAGTTTTTCTAGCAAAATACTGACAGCTGTTGGATGAAAGTCAGTTGTCCACTGGACTATTCATTCTAGTCGAGTAAGATTGGAATCATTTTCGTGTAATATTTTATACCTCCTTCTTCGCAGTGGACATGATCTCAGTAAACATGATGTTTTCCTCGGTGTCAAATGATATTTATTTGACAAAAGCAAAAATTGTGTCTCCAGAGTTGGAGTTGAAACGTCTCCACAGCAGTAAAAATAAATGAGAGAAAACCTTAATGAGTAGTGAAAATAAATGTATCAACATGCTTGGGATTTAGGCCATAAAACACAATTTGACAGCTCCACAATACTGCATAAGGAAGAATACAACTCAAAATCAAAATAAAAAATGACTGGCCTAATTCTATCAAATGAGAACGATTGAACTACCTATACTCACCAGGTAGAATTCAATCGTATTGTTTGCCAATGATTAAGGATTAAATTAGTCATGGCAATCGCTATTTGATCAACCCTGAATCTTGATGCTTCATAAGGTCTATCCTGGGTTTTCCCTCATAACGTAAATGTGATCAGTGAAACAACAGAATGACTTGCTCGGATTTGCGATATTTTACTACCTTGTAATGTCGAAAAACAACAGATTTTCTTAGTATCATAAAAATGTGAGAAAAGTCAAGCCTTTAATTTCAAATATATATTTTATTAACTGAGTTTATAGTGACATTGACATTGAGGTTAGATTGGAACCTTGAAACGATTCGGTTTTCTAAATATAGAGCTTATTGTTCAAACCGTGGTGTTATTTAGATAAAAAATATAAAAGAAAATTCCGAATCTAGTTCCCATTCGTTTCTTCAGTACTTGTTTCCTAGTTGATATATTTTGTTGAAACATATGGCAGTGTAATTTCTACGTTAGGGTCTACCTAAATATTTCAGGCAGGTCGTATGTTCAATAGGAACTAAGACACACACACGGGCATTGGAATGGTATTTTATGTATTTAGTTTATTATTCATGACAAAATAATTTGTAATTTCCTTTTACTTATTGACAGGTTTTTCCACTGAGCCCTGATAACCAAATCTTCTAAAGGTACATAGTCTTTTGCAACTCTAAGACATAGTCAGTGAAGGAATACAGTATATTATATCCTTTTCTCGCTGTTTTGTAGGGCACAGTACGTTTTTTTTTTTGTAGTGGGAAGTCTTAGTAAGACGTATTGTTTGATTTACGAGATATTTGATCAAACCCAATATATACTTGATCTATTTAGTCGGAAAACTCGCAGTTGTAGAGTCAGGCTGACAAAACTCTGAATTTTGTGTGCTAACCCTTGGTAGAGAATAATTATTTGACAAGAGTTGGGTTTGTATCTGCTTACGTAATTAGCATTCTGTTCATCTTGTAGCAAGTAGTTACTTGCTTGAAAAGCCACTGTTTTATTTTATTCCCAAAGTATTTAATCGGCTCTATTTATCAGGCGGTTGATGGTCAGCTCCAGTTTTCTATGAGTTCTAAGTTCTAAACTAGACTGAGCGTTAATTAAAATCTCACATCATAAAAGTCGCTTCCCGGCGGGTATTTATAAAACTAACGGTACTCGCGGGGATCGACTTCAGGTGACAAGGCTGCGCCCGTTACCACCTTACCAACTAGGGTAAGAGAGAAAAAATATATTCAATCAATGCCAGACATAGGAAAAAGTTCATTGAACATTTCGCTTTCGAAAGATCCACAATATTTTAATTACATCTGGTTGAAAGCGGATGCCAGAAGGTCCAGTAACGTAAGTGAGGGAGACTAGTAGGTGAGTCGAATGTGTCACTCATCCCCGTGAACCAACTTACTCGAACGAGGGTGTTCATTAGATACCATAAAGGGTTAGTGTGGGTAGAGAGGAGTCTAACTAGGTGTGCTACCAGTGCCTCCCAAGTCTGGTAGTGCGAAACTAGGTTGCACCCCTGGTAGGATGTGTGGTCCTCTGAGGCAGTTATACGCACAATTCGCCCTAGTAGCATGAAAAGGTAGAGGAAGACCGTTTGAGGTGTCGAATTGGGGGTCCCTTTCTTGTCGGCAATCATCAGTCGAAGATCCGAGGCAAATCCCACCTTCATCCACACCTGCAACTCTGAATAGAGCCTACCAGAATAACTGTGCAGGTACTTTAATATACCGGTTCCATTGTTTATATATTACAATAAAAGATTTCAAGTTGAATTGGCCGAGAGGCGAGGTTTACACTATACCAAGCGCCTGTACAAGTTCGTAAGCTTTAGTGATCTGGGTTTAGAAAATACTGTAACAGTGGCTAACACTGTGGTATGTGCTCTCAAGCTCCGAGAATAGATACATTTATAATAATAATTCTCCAACCACAAAATAGTCATAGTTTCAACACATAGTGTTTTCAGAAATTTACCCCAAAACAATACTAATGAAAAACTAAAATAAGTTATACAGTCATATTGTGAAACTTGGATAAGTAAATTGTAGTAAGTAATTCTTTTACATATTCATAATAAAGTTTAGAACAATTTGGTTTTTAGGTTTATGTAAATGGCTTTATATATTTAACATAAGTTTTATACATGATCTTGTTGTCACAAAAACAAAGAAGTCGCAAGATAAACCATTATCAGTTGATACTGCCCGAACAATGTATCATTTTATAAAGCCGGAACGTAATCTTCATTACTCCTAATTGTCGCTCACTACGTGTCTGAGTTAGGAAAAATCATCCAGAAAAGTCCTGCCGACCAACCTGGAAACTCTTAAAACACCATACGTAATCATTCTACGGGCCGCTGTACACATATGTATCTATAGCACAACAGGGTAGTATATTAACATTAGACTGTGCCCAACCGTCCAATCGGAATACTACATAGAAAAGCTATGCGATTCCGTTCACTGCATGCTTGGCCGGCTGTTGTTCTTATATGAAAATATTTTTGCTGAAAATTGAAATTGTTATGAGTTTGATATATGTATATGAAATCCGAAACTTTATTTGCATTATTTAATTTGAAATCGCGAGCAATATGTACGGTACGTATATTAAAAATGAGAAATATGTTTTATGTAAACACACACACATACAGGGTAGCAGATGTTTGCATTTAAGATATAAAACGGTACAGAGAATTCACTTTGTAGTAAATTTTGTATGCTAGATTATTTATTTAGCTAGAAATGAATAGTATTTCATATTCAGTGAAAAAAAAGTAGATCTTAAAGAGAAATTTTCTATTTACGGTTTTAGCTATCTAGTACGATGACAATTTTATTTTGAATTGTTTATCAGAGAGTTGTATCTTTAAAATCCTATTTGGCGAGCGTGTGTGGATGCGATAGAGAAAATTATTGAAAACATTATTTCACAATATTTTTTTATTCTTCTTCTTCTATTAATGCCGTATTCTCACCGAATGTTGGCGACCACATTTGTAAATAGTTATCTGTGCTTTGAAATGTGAAACATTTCTTCAACGTTGAGATTTGTCCATTCCTACGTGTTTCGGAGCCAGGTTTTTTTTGCCAATACATGTCTTCCCCTCCACTCTTCCTTGCATTATAGTCTTTAATAGAAGGTATTTATCGCTGCATAGCATGTTTCCTATGTACAAAGGTTATCCTACTTTGTCGATTGTCAGCAATTTTTATTCCAGGGTATTTTCAGGTGTCTGTAGACACTGTAGAGTCAGATCTGGAATGATTCCACTTTTGTGATCACTTTGGCGTTCAAGGTCCAAGTCCCCCTCCGTATAACATTACTGACCACACCTAACATTCTATAAACCTTATTCTAATGTGGAGGTTTAGATTCCTGTTCGTAAATATTGAAGAGTACGCCTTTCGAGCCATTTCTATTCTGCTGTAAATTTCTTCATATGGATCCATGTGAGCATTTATGATTCAGTATAAGAATAGAGTTCCTACTTACTCTCTAATAGTTGTTTGGAGATCTTCTTCGCTTTCAGCCAATATAGCGGTATCATCCGCGATTCTTAGATTGCTGATTAACCTTCCTCCAATGTTTACTCCGGGCTTTCTGAAAAATAACTAGGAATATAGATTAAACAGTTAAGGGTTGCAGGATCTTATTTTTTTAGTCGTATTTCGCATGGGTCCACATGTTACTGTTTACCTTCACTATGAATTAATTGTGTTCGACTTCATCAAAGTCCTTCTGGAAGTCAAAGAAATATACTTATACACCTTTATCGTGTTTTCTGCATTTTTGTAACAGTACTTTGATAGCAGATAATGCTTCTTGGGTTCCTAATCCTCCTCTAAATCCAAACTGCGCTTCATTTAGTTGTTCTTCACATTTCCGTTATACTCTCTGTGTTATTATTTTAAAAAGTACTTTTAGAATGTGGCTCATGATATCAGGACTTTGGGTTATTCTTTTTATATCAAAAGAATGAAAGCGGATTTGAATCAACCTTTAGGATTTTTTTGTTGCAATATCTATATTACGCAAAAAGGATTAACATTGTCTCAGAACAGATTCCACTAAATTCGATAAAGAACGGACCGGGCAAACTATTTAATACCCTCACAGAAATCATCCAAAGGCAACTAAATGGAGAACCAGTACCAAAGACATGGAAAGAAGGATGAAGTACGATCATAAACCACAAATAATAATTGTATGGGAGGAATCCCACTAATATAATAATAATGCCAGGTTGATGACTCAACACCACACTCCCTCTAAGGCACGCATAACGTGCCTTTAGGGGAAAATTCACTAACCCCAGATATCCTAGATATCAAAAGGGTTTAATAATGCCAGGTTGATAACTCAACACCACTGCGACTGACACAACACCTCCAATTACACCACCAGACCATTGATCAGAAACTGCTGTAATGGAAAGAGAAGCCCCTTCATGGAAGACATATAAATAACGTCAACCAAGATTATGTCGACAGTGCAGCGTTGAACTACTGGCTGATCTCTGGTCATATGTTTCCTGAAATGGAAGGCTTTATATTGGCAATCCAAGATCAAGTCATTCTAAATAAGCACTGTCTAAAGCACATTGTTACAGACCCTTCTATTAACAACGACAGATGCAGGTACGGTTGCTAAACATCTGAATCTATCCAGCATATCACAGGTGGTGTCAAGGTTGTCAAGCGTTCGCTGCAACTGAATACAAAGGACGACACGATGCTGTGGCAAAAATACTGCACCAGGAACTAGCATTGAAACTTTAACTATCACAGTTGGTGATATTACCATACTATAAATACACACAGAATCTGTTAAAAAAATAACAACTACAAACTGTACTGGGCCGCACGATACTGACTGATCGGACTGTTCCTCACAATAGACTAGATATAGTTTTGGTAGATAAAGTATCTGGGAAAACAACTTTAATTGACATATCAATTCCTAACAACAATATAAACAACACACGAACTGTACCAATTGTTATGTCAACGACAGGAGTAGTCCCAAAACATCTATTAAACAATTTAAAATACCTCGGTCTTGACGAACATCTTTATCAACAAATGCAGAAAGCCGTCCTGTTAAGGCCCTGGCAAGAACTCCGACAGAGCTAAGCCCTTTTGATATCTAGGATATCTGTGGTTTAGGAAATTTTTACTTGGAGGGAGTGTGCTGCCATACAATATATGGTCAAGTCGGGGTAAAAGAACTTTTATTAATAAGATAATATAATTAAAATTACAATGCAAGAATTGGGCGAGTTTCAGCTGCAGGTTACTCTGCTAGCTGTTCTTACAACAACCCCGTGTTCAGCGAATTATTTTAACATGAAAATTAAGATATTAAGGTTTAAATTTAAATACAATATGACCTTATGCTGCTATACATTTGAAATCAGTTTATAATAAAAAATAAATAAAACTAACTAGTTATTTACTAGGAGGAATTATTTTTTGCAAACAATTATTTCTTGTCCAAAAGGACTTAAGTAAATGTTTCTTTAGTATGTTTGTTGTGAGACTTCTTAGGTCAATAGGAAAATTATTAAAACGACTTGCTATAACGTATGAAAAGGATCTTTCATATAGTGTAGTAGAATGAAAAGAGGGTGTGAATGTCAGTTTAAACTTTATATTTAGTTTATGCACATCTGCCCTAAATGATATTTTTCGGTGCAAATATTGAGGAAATTTATTGCGAATAATTTCATTAAATACACATTTGGAGTGAAGGTATTGCGAAACAGAACAGCTTTCCAGAAGGCCTATCAACAATTGATAGCCTATTCTGTTTGTCCCAAATAATGCTGAAGAAATCCGTAGGAGCACAAGAAGTACACCTACTGCTGCTAGATCTAAATAAAGTGTATTACACAGTACCTATGTCAATACTATGGGAATTTAAAAAAAAAAACAACAATGTAACACTAATATAGATTTATATAGAGACACAATAAGAATACCGAAAGTGGGATCTATCGAAAAGACGCAGTATGTGAAGAGAGAACCTATCGGAGGACCTACATCTAGAAGGGGGGGAAATTAGAAGTTGTAAGGAATTTGTATATCTAGGCATAACAGTAGCATCAATCGGATTCGACAGATAACTAGCTTGAGTGAGGACACAAAAATACAGAATAACTAAAGGTAAAATAGGAGTTTTATGGTAGAAGAGCTTCAGAAGAGGAATAAAAAAATAGAATGCACAACAGTATATTACAACTAATGTGCAATTGAAATAGACTTTTGGAGAAGAGCCGCCGGAACATCTAGGTTCGAAGATAAGAAAGAAAGAATTAAAAAGACGCATGGAGTACAAATGGCATTACATACATAGTTGAAGACATAGAAAAGCTTCAACTGAGATGGTATAAATACGTGTGACTAATGGGCGAAGAACGACGTCGAAAAATAAATAATCTTAGAATGGTTCTCTACAGAAAAAGAATTATCTAAGCAATGTCAGGAACAAAGCTAACCCGCAATAACTGGCCGGATAGACAGGTATTAGGAACTCAAAAGCTCATAACGCTATAAATGAGATTAAAATAAATTCCTAAACTGTAGAATATTGCGGGTAATTTTAGCTTTTTCCTCGACATAATTGTAGAAAAAAATGTTGTCAGAGTATTGTTACTGAGTTAATCTATTGCCTACATACGGGATGAGGAAAAAGTATCTAAACTCCTTAACAACTGAATAGAAAAATGATAAATACAAAAGTTGTAGCATTTTTCCCAATCAAGTTATAGCTCTAACAATATTGCAATAAACCCCGATATTATATATATATATATATATATATATATATATATATATATATATATATATATATATATGTATATATATATATATATATATATATATGTTAACTGGCATAACTAATGATTCTCAAGGTCATGATCAAGGTCATGGTCAAGGGCATATTTGGAAGTTAAATTTTCTGCTCTTTTCATTTAAAAAATTTAACTTGACCCGTTAATGACCCTCAAGGTCATGATCAAGGTCAAATTCAAGCCAACATTAAATTGCCAGGGAAAAATGCTACCACTTTTGTAATTATCATTTTTCTTGAAAATGAGTTCTACGCAAGTTATTCAGGGGTTTCCATAATTTTTCCTCGCCCTGTATAAAAGATATACGTTTAACTATAAATCATAATAATTATTCTCAGGATATTTGGTCTATAATGTTTTCCGAATAAAAATGTTACTACTACAAATTTTTGGATTTTTTGAAAACCACATATCAAATTAAAATAAAAACGTTTTGCCAAATTTACTATCTTATTGTTTCCTGAAAGATAGTTGGGGCATACGTTGTGAAAATTTTTTGGGAAATGACACCACAATTCACGAAATTGCTGTATATTTTCAAACGTTTTGGGGCTTAGATCAGACCCCGTTGTCAATGACAAAAAAAACTATGAAAAAATGCACCATTTTAAATTAAAATGTTAACATTTTAATTTTAAACTGGTCGTTGTTAATACTATTCAAATTTTTTTTATCATAATATACCCAAACAAATACCTCATTTTATTTCTATATATGACTTTTTGAGAACAGAGCAGAAGAGATCAATGTGGAGTTTTTCATTACATTATCCAGCCCACAATAAAAGAATTTGTTGAATAGTAAACTGAATGTAGAACATTCTATAATCTTCTATTAAGGTTAAGATAATAGATGTTTTTAGATAAGACTTGAATAATCCAACTTTTTGTGACACAATTGCTTATATAATTTACAGCAACCAGGATTTAATTTACTTATTGGCTCTTATGTCTTCGAAATATTCGACTTAGACAGATGTATGAAAGAGCATCATTGCTATTTTGTGTGACTCGGCGAACTATTTCCGAAACTTCTCATGGGCATCTGAATAGGTTAGGTACCCACAAACCTCCAATTAATGACGGCGTTTGATTCATTTCTGTCGAGATTTCGTGTTCTTGACATAAGTTGAACTTGATCAAAATTTTGGTTAGTTTATCGTTGAATTCGTTCAAAGACTAAGACTAAATGCTAAAATCTTCCTGTTTCTTCAACAGTACATAGTCCAGGACGGGCTCCTGACGAAGGTAGATAGTCTCACAATAGAGGGCATAGTTACCACTGCATTTTAATATTATCTTTCATTATTTGATTTCGAGACTGCTCAATTCCATTTCGTAAGTGCCATTTTAAGGTAATTTGTAGCATCTTCTAGTTATTGTGTTTTTTTTTGGAACGAAAGTATGTATATTTAAAAACCAAAACATTTTGACTAATCCATCACTAAAAAATCTATTGTTTTTAGATATACACGACATTAAAAATTCGAACGACCATATTTTAAAGTTACGTTCCCTTACAAGTTGGAAGAACTTGAGGAAAACCTAGGAAAAACTATCCCGATATATTGTTGCTCAAAATGAGATTACCATTTCTATTTCTTCCTTAATTATCGCCTACCAGATATTATTCTACGTAGTCACTTAACAGAATTAAGGCAGAGTTTTTGAATTTTCGTTTTATTATCTTCCTCGTGTAGTATTGTTGAATTGTTAAATTCTAGTTTATGACATAAACCCCAAGAATGTTCACAGATTGTTGTTTTTTCCAACTGTGGTTTCTTTTTGTAATTATTGTGATCGTTTACTCGTATATTTAGATGTCTAAATGTTTCTCCAATATAAAATTTACTGCGAATTTTATAAATGCAGTTTTCAGAATTTTGAGTTGTGATGGTTGCTTGTACTGCTCAATCTTTCTGAGAGAACTTCATTCTGTGTTTTGAATACTTGTCGTTTTTTTTTCACTATTTTGTCTCCTCTTGTCATCGAATTATTTTATTAATTGTGCTTGGTTGTTTTCATATAATATATACAGCTTTCAAATAGTTGCCGAGAGTTCTGGAAGTATTTCAACATGTTACAGGACTCTTCATATCAGTAAATATATTTGCAGATGGCTACTCTAGGCAATATACTGACAAAAAGAAATAATTTGTTCCAAGCAACATGCTCGTAAATACCGCCACAGCCTTCTTGGGAGATTTAAAACCAATAATCATCAATAAAAAGATATTTGGCATTAAGTAAAATTAATGGACAGCTTTGCATTGCTGCAGCTAAAATTTCCTTTTGTGTTCAATCCCTTAATTATTGGTATTGCCGGCGCACGTGAATTTAAAATCTTTGCGATCAGCAAAAAATTACTCATTTATTCTTCCGTGCTAAATGCGAGATTAGCATACGTATTATGTGCAGCCTCGGGCCGAGAATAAAATATATCTAATTATTTAGGGCCGCAATATTTTTTAAAAATTTCAAAAAAAATCTTTTATGTCTGATAAATTGGTAACTAAGGTAATCCTAAGTTACAATTTAAATAAATTTCTTTTTTGGCGATCATAAGGTATGAATAAAATTTTAATCTTCATACCCTGGCATCAAGTCGTAACGCTGTATTTATATAAATCGTTAATATCCTCTGTGCAGACTAGAATTAGTTTTTGAAGTATTCTTCAAGAGGAGTAAAGTAAGATGAAATATTTGACAAATTAAAGAGTGTAGGCTATATTGCGACTACTCATTAATTATGAGCATGCTTGATTTTTGTATTTATTACATGAATTTGAATGTTATGTTTGTCCACACTGTAAGGTTAATGAATTACCTTATTTTCAAAAACAATGAAATATAGGTGGCGATAATTAATGAAATAAAACACACATATTAATATATAATTATGATAAAATAAACACTATCATTAAATAAATATTACAAGTTGTTGTTCTAGCATACTAGGGGTTCTGTTTCACATACATTTTTAAAAATCTAGGTAGATTATAAAATATTTTTCCAGTTTTCCAGTTTTCTTCCAAAATTTAATCTAAGCAGGTTCGAAGTATCAATTTCCTTAATGCCCTATTAAGATTTGCGTGATGAAACATAATATTAAAAAAAGAGGAAACGTAAAAACCTAAATGTATTCAATAATCTCAAAACAAATATACATCAGAAAGCCTACTATCGGAGCACATTGCTGAGCCACTGACTCATGTTATAAATCTCTGTATTGAAAAAGCTATATGGCCTAATGCTTTAAAAAAAGCTGATGTTATACCTATACATAAATCTAAAGACGAACACTTTACGTCAAACTATAGGGCCATTTCATTGATATCAAACTTTGCTAAAATATTTGAAAAGATAATTTCTATTAGATTATTGCAATTTGTTAAAAAATCTAAAATATTATCAAAAAGGCAATATGGATTTACACAAAATATGGGAAACAAAGACGCATTATATATAACAAATTAGACAAGAGTCGTCCTGTAGCTGTGACATTCCTCGATTTTGTCAAGTCGTTCTACACTGTTGATCATCAGATACCACTGGACAAGATATACAATTATGGTATAAGGAGTAAAGCTCATAAATTAATAGCAAATTATTTAGATACCAGAGAGTAAAAATCAATAATATTATGAGTGAATACTCTCAGATTAATACAGGTGTTCCACGAGGAACTGTCCTAGGACCGTTTCTATTTATATTATATATTAATGAATTTTTAAAGCTATTGCCTGATGGTATTGCAATATCATTTGCCGATGAACTGCTGTTGTAGCTAGTGGAGACAATTGGTAGGAAGTGGAAACCAACATGAATAACTAACTAATTGAAATAAGTATTTGGATGGCTGTCAATAAATTATCACTAAATATTAACAAAACTGAGTATATTACCTTTGCAACTATTTCAATAGTGTTCCTGAACGCATAAACATTAATATCCATGGACCCAATATAAAAAGGGTAAAACATTTTAAATATCTGGGTGTACTAAGTACATAATTTAAGTAAATCTACGAACAATGAAACTTTACTTATGTTGTACTACCTCTTTTCCATAGCGTTATTAGCTACGGAGTAACAGCATGGGGAGGAGCATATAATAACACTTTTCAAATCAGCGATTTCCAAAGATACTACTAAAAATTATAGAAAAGAAAGAATTTATACTTAAACTAAAGTACCCACTCAACATTATACAACTGTTTACATGTGAATGTGTAGTATATCATTATAAACCACTTAGTAATGTATTCAATAATCCTAAGAGCATAACAAGAAATAAACCCATTGTAATCCGTAATAGAAATAAAATTGTCAGTGTCAAGAATAGTTACTATAGAGCAGTAATAACATTTAACTCTTTACCAAATGAACTTAAAACACTAGCAACAGAAAATGTGAATAAGATTTAAGCAAAACTTAAACCCTAGATTATGACAAATGTATGAAAGGTGTTAGGATACTACTGCTGTGTTATGGACAACTTAATATATAAGTACAATGAAAAATTTTAAAAAGACAGTTTAAATTTGGTTAGTTAGTTTAGTTAGTAGTTAGTATGTAAGTACGAGCAGGTACCTTTCTTACCTTGTAGGATTTACTATGTAAATAAGCATGGAATCAATCTGGTAAAATAATAAATAAAGAAATACGCAAATAAAAAGGAACTACACAATACAGTAACCATACGCAAATGTACAGGGGAATTAATATTACAAAACGATAAATTAGAACTGTACATAAACTGGCGCAAGTTTGTAAACAACTGAATATTAGTAGTAGCATTAAAAATTGAGAAGACCTTGAAACCATTGACAGAATATGCAACCATCTGTGATCACTGTGATCGAATATAGTACAAGCTAGACAATATATGTAATATCCAACAATAGTTTAAATATTATGGGAGACCTGAAGACAGTCGTGGGTAACGAAAGAAAGGTTAAACAATTGCAATTAAAGATGTCGACGAAATGATAACACATCTATGGTCGTCAGCTGTTAACAGATTTGTGTACACCATTTTTCCCTGTCTACTTCAGAGAAGGCTGAAAAGTGTGACATTGCCGACTATAATGAGGGGAAATTTGTGAGAATACCGTGAGCCTAACATATAAAAATTTGTGTTGCTGAAGATTTTGGCCAAAGACGCAAATGGTGTACATCAGCAATTGATGACCGGTTTGTGGTACCCAATTCTACTCAAAATCGCACGTTGAAATCCACATATCTCAAAAATGAGTTACTAAATGTTAGCTCAAGAACAGTTGGTAGAAGATTAACGGAAGTGGGTTTGAAGCCAAGACGACCCGCCAAAGATCCATGTCTTCTACAAAATCACAAAACTCGACGGTTACAATTTGCCAGAACATATACTCAGTGGAATATTGAGGACTGGAAAAAACTTCTGTCCACTGATGGGACTAGAATACAATTATGGAAGCCAGATGGGCGAAATCGTATCTATAGAATGTAATGATAATAATGAATGCAACTTCAAAGATTGTTAGTTTTGGAGGTGGCGGTATAATGGTTTGGGGAGGTATACATTGGGAGGGACGCACCAAAATTATTGGACGAATGAGTAGTGACTGGTGCATTGAAAAAACCTCCAAAATCATGTTTTGCCAAATGTGGGCCACATGCACGATAACGCTCGACCACACGCAGCTGGCATAGTGACTAATTATCTTGATGAAGAAATCCTAATTGTCTTCTAAACGTTGTTTGTGGCATATTCTTGATTATTTTTATGTTTTTTTGGGCAACACACCACAATCGAAATAAAGCGACGTATATTGATGGCCATTGAAATCGAAGTCAGAATAGACTTTGAAACGTTTGGTTTTCCATCAATATACATCGTTTTATTTCGATTGTGGTGTTATTGCCCAAAAAACATAAAAATATTGATGAAATCCTATTTCAAATGCACTAGAAGAGCTTCGATTTGCTGTACAACACGAATGGAATGCAATTCCTCAATAATATATTCAAACTCTAATTAGTAGTGTGCCGAGATGGGTGCAAGCAGTGATTAGAGCTCGAATACTCCTTATTTACTATTAACTTAGCTATGTGGCTTTTAAGTTGAAACTAATTATCCTTCATTTTCATAACATTTGGCATTGAATATTTTATGATTTAATTTTCCTTATTTAAATTATGAAAAATCTGTATATAAATAGGCAAAGACAAAACGGTTAGATACCATTTTCTCCTCTGCTAATCGATTTTCTTTATTTTTGTTTTGTTTAGTAGCAATTGCACTGCAGAATGCTAAAATTTATTTATAATATTGATTCATTCAATAAATAAAATATAATAAAAAAAAAACGTCCATACTGTCAATGCTAAACAGATAACAGTAACAGTGTCGCCAGATTGTTTGGAGAGAAAATCGTATGATGGATTGACTCGAATGTGAAAGACGAACTAAATTAAACTAAAAAGTAACAATTCTTGACCCGTTCCTACGTTATTCTATATCGTCTTGCTATTGAAATAGAACCCAGGAAAATTTATATTATGTAATAATGGTCATTCATTGGGCTCTCTCAAGTTTTCAACTTTTATTGCTTTGTATATATGGTTTGTCAACTAAAATGAGAATTATGTTACAATTGATGAATTTATTTCTAATAATATTTTATTAATTTTAATGTTATGTTTTCAATTTAAAGATTCTTTTAATTTTTACTCTATAAATTTCATATAATTTGAATAAGATGACAAAAAATGTAAATTAATGCACTGATTGTAATATTCAAGACAAATAGTTAGATCTGGCAGCCCTGAACTCATGACTATCTTTGATGTGGCGCCTTGATTTGAATTTTGACATTTCAAAATATTGTTTGGTGTAACATTATTATAGCATTATGGCGAAAAAAAGTTGTAAATTCAATGTGTATAGTTCAGGATTTCAACTTCATTCACTGTGAAAAGTTTTTAACAAATGTGAGTATTACTTATCATTAATTAACAGCAGATGCTTATATTTCTGTATATTTTCCATACAAAACAGAAATAGTCATTGCTTACTACGTGTTTCATTTAAGTTAATGAAATTATATTGGAATTTTAAGATTTTGGTGGAAGGTATATTAATATTTACTAATGTTTTGTAGTTATTTGGCATGTAATAGAAGGTATAACACGTTCATACTAACTTTTCAATTGGTTGATTTCATTTTCTGCTTACGAGCTGAAATCGTTAATCAAATGCCAGAATAAAGTTTTTATTTCGTTTTATTTCTTATTTTATTAAGACTATTGAAATAATCAAAAAAAAATTGGATAGTGTAAATATTAACTATTGTTTTAAATATTACATTTAATATTAATTTATTATTTAATATAATGTTAATATGTTTAAAGGGATTAATTTTTTATGTTAAAACTTATAACTACCTACATATTTGAATATATTTAAAGACCGAATCTTTCAATTATTTTTAGGTAGGGAATCAGTTAGTTACTTTTTTGTGTTCATGCATTTTATCTAATAAACAATTTACTTGTTATTAAATTGTTCCATTCCTGCAAAATCCTGGTTTTATTACAAGACTTTTACCTAAAATAAACATGTCATTGACATTTTAACCATCTGTATTTAAAATATAAGGAAAGTCAATGCATTTACTGATTTGTTATGGTAAGTTAGGTACACACGCCTATTGTACAAAGAAATATATTTTTATTGAACATATTTTTCCTTCGAAAATGGTCAAACTATTGAGTAATTATATATGGAAGAAGCTTTACCTGTTAAATCATGTGAACACCATTTTTGATAAAATTGAAGACGCGAGATGTAAGACCGACATCTAGGATTTTCGAGAGAATTAGCACACAGAGGTCCCGAATCTGGAGCCGTTCCGTGTAATTGTTGTTCTCCTTTAACTCCTAGGATAGAATGTCACGATAAAATTTTCAGGTTACTTCACCTGTCAGAGATATTAAATACTCTCTTCGAGGTGTCATTCCAGATTCGGGACATCTGTATGCTAATTCTCTCGAAAATCCTAGATGTCGGTCTTACATCTCGCGTCTTTAAGTTTAGCGGGGTGTATCTAATGCATAGGGAAGTGTTCGAGAGGACATTCAATTGTGGGAAGCGCAACTGATGAAGGTTCCCTAACCAGAAACAATACACATTATATATAATATATATTGTCTTGCGTACAAAGAAATGACACCTCGAAGAGAGTATTCAATATCTCTGACAGGTGAAGTAACCTGAAAATTTTATCGTGACATTCTGTCCTAGGAGTTAAAGGAGAACAACAATTACACGGAACGGCTCCAGATTCGGGACCTCTGTGTGCTAATTCTCTCGAAAATCCTAGATATCGGTCTTACATCTCGCGTCTTCAAGTTTAGCGGGGTGTATCAAATGCATAGGGAAGTGTTCGAGAGGACATTCAATTGTGGGAAGCGCAACTGATGAAGGTTCCCCAACCAGAAACAATATACATTATATATAATATATATTATCTTGCGTAGAAAGGAATGACACCTCGAAGAGAGTATTCAATATCTCCAACAGGTGAAGTAACCTGAAAATTTTATCGTGATATTCTGTCCTAGGAGTTAAAGGAGAACAACAATTACACGGAACGGCTCCAGATTCGGGACCTCTGTGTGCTAATTCTCTCGAAAATCCTAGATATCGGTCTTACATCTCGCGTCTTCAAGTTTAGCGGGGTGTATTAAATGCATAGGGAAGTGTTCGAGAGGACATTCAATTGTGGGAAGCGCAACTGATGAAGGTTCCTTAACCAGAAACAATATACATTATATATAATATATATTGTCTTGCCTACAAAGGAATGACACCTCGAAGAGAGTATTCAATATCTCTGACAGGTGAAGTAACCTGAAAATGTTATAGTGACATTCTGTCCTAGAAGTTAAAGGAGAACAACAATTACATGGAACGGCTCCAGATCGGGACCTCTATGTGCTAATTCTCTCGAAAATCCTAGATGTCGGTCTTATATCTCGCGTCTTCAAGTTTAGCGGGGTGTATCAAATGCATAGGGAAGTGTTCGAGATGACATTCAATTGTGGGAAGCGCAACTGATGAAGGTTCCCTAACCAGAAACAATATACATTATATATAATATATATTGTCTTGCGTACAAAGGAATGACACCTCGAAGAGAGTAACCATTTTTGATAGTTCAGCATCAAGCGTTGTTTATTGTTCAGTAGTAAAATAGTCAATGTATGTAGTAGATCGTATTCATTTTTCGGACTGATAAGTAACAGTAACTTTCGTTAATTATCTGTAAGTTTTTGTTATGAATTTAATTATTTTATTACTACATTATTTTCACAATTTTCCGAAGGTGTGGTGTAACATTGACAATCAGTGGTAAACAGAAAATATATATTAAAGCTTGTTGGACATATATGTTTTTATTTTATGAACTCGACTGAAACTGCAAACGACGAAAACTTTTAAGTTACAAAGTGCAATCCCAGCAAAAACTGGAGTGTTACGTATTATTCAAAATTATTTGGAATACCTATATTTGATTAAATTCTCATATATTTTTTTTATTTCAATAGATTTGTCAATATGACATGAACAATGGGGGGGGGGAGGATTTCATGACGTCTTCTTCTTCGGTTCGTTCTCCACTTTATTTCAGATAGACATATGCTTTTGATAAACGAATCTCAATAATGTTCACAATATGATGAATTTCGACCACTGGGCGACAACTAGTAAAGTATTATTTCTTGTTGGTGGCATATTAATAGTTAAGATTAAACACATAAACATTTTTCTGAAAAATAAACAACTATTCAATAATTTGTGCATAAAAATAAATACTTATTTTTAGTCTAATGTATGGAAATGTTAAATGAATTTTGAATAACATACAGGAAGACTTCTATAACTACATATATAAATTATACATGAATTTCAAATTATATTATAACATCAAAATTAAAAGTGTTCTTTAAAGTTTGATAAAAAACAGAAAATGCATTTCTTTAACAAAAACATCATTTGCCTCCATTTTGAATTATATGTTTTACAGTAAATAATATGTATCTTCAGATAAACTATTTGTCTATTGTAGAAATTTGAAATGAGTTTGAAATGTTATACCTTTAGAATTCAATAATTAATATCAAAATTTTTGGTTTGGTCGTCCATGTAATGTGTTAAACAAAAACAATAATAGGCAACAAATTTTAACAAAATCACCGAACAGTTATTGTTCTATGAAATCGACACCTCCATCAAAGGAAAAGACTACATAAAAATATGTTAATATTAGAAGCAATGCAATCAGTATAGTAAGACAAAACCACGATAATAATATTACCCATCCCTCCGGTGATGTCTTAATAATATAACCATAAATTCCACTCCATCATCCCTTGGAGACCTGGTGGTTGTCTGTCCTCCCTCTTTCTTTACCTTCCTCGATGAAGGCGAATGTCATTACGTGATTGCGGCTGACCAAGCAAACACCGAAGTCGATACATCAAACACGAACAATACCTGTTTGACTGTTTGCAACGCCTTAATAATCTTAATGATCGCGGATAAAATCTCTCTATAATTTCATTTGTATCGTATCCGTGAACTGGCTGCAGGCCATGCCGATGCTTTGCTTTGCTTTTCTTTTGCTTGCCACATCTAGTATAGCATTTTGTGATGATCCACGGGCGTTGCAATTGCCTCAACAACTTTGTGTATTCAGACTGAATTGATTTATCAAAAAAGAATAGGAAAGGTGTTCTCTAACACTATCTGGAATGCAGTTTTGATGTGCAATATTATGAATACAAGTTTTGCTGTTTCTTTATAAATGTAGAGAAGAAGTTAAACGTAAAATAAACCCGCTCAACAGTAAATCGTACTCAGAAATTTGATATATTATATCTGTGGGCCATGTGGTAAGTTTCCTCTATGTGATGCAAGACTTAAAAATCCGCCTAAACCATGTACTATTTTAAAATAAAATAATATTAGATTTAGATAAAACAAATATGCGCATTTTAAGAAACAATATTTTTATAGTCCCTAACATGCAACCAGAAACTAAATTTCACTGACTAGAGCGGTAAAAATTTACAGCCGTTATACACTAGAAAATTAGGTAAGGGGTATTCAGTGTAGAGTATACTGTTAACCTTTTTGATAAGTGAATATTTTAAATTGAATTCTACAAAGAGATGTTCGAGCTTGATTTCGTATAATTTTCTATAACATTAAACATACCGATTTTCTGAAAAAAGTAAAAATATGTGCAAAAAAACAATAAATATTGATGTAAATGTCAAATTTTCGTCATAAATATCTAGCTCAAATGTCAAGATATGACATGAAGTATTTCGTACAGGGCATTAGTAATGATTTTCATATCATAGGGCTTGCAGTCGAGTGAAACGGCACAAAATATTCCATTAGTGTATCGAAAAGAAAATTGTTACGTGAGCGATCTTTTCTTTTCTGTACGGTATACGGTGGTAGATGTGTGTGTGCATGAAAATTTAAGCAGCAAGCAAAGTGCGCAAATGAAATATAGGGCGAAGTAAAATTATAGTTAGTCCGGTGGGTGCAAACAATCTTACAAATAAATGTGATATTGGGTGATACATCAGCCAGTTCATATATATGATGGTTGAAATATAAGGTGGAATAGAAATAAAGTTATACAGGTTGGTACAAAAAATGTTGTATTGGGTGGCACATAAGTAGTTGCGTATACAAGGTGGTTGACATAAGTGAAGTAAAACTATGGTTATACAGAGTGGATCAAAAAAAGGTTAAATAAGCATATGCAGTATGGATATACGAGTTATAGGGCGGAGAGTTCAAAAAATGTTAGAAGCAGTTCCATATACAGTATGATTGAAATATAAGGTGGAGTGGAATTATAGAAGGTTGTTAAAGAATATTACATTGTGTAGAACATAAGTACTTACTTATACATGACATAAGGGGCGAAGTAAAATTATAGGTATAGAGGGTGATTTAAACAATAGAAAAATAGTAACAGACAATAGTGTGGACCGGATTAATATTATTAATACAGGGCGGTTGCAACATCGTGTAGCTTGAAATATAAGAAGTTCCATGTATACAATATACGGATACCCTTATAATATCACTCCGGATGTTTCCCTCTTTCACATCACAGCAATTTTCTCCTAAACTTCTTATCACCGAAATTATAAAAAGTAAAATTAAAAAAAAATTAACGATATAGGGCCTCACCTGAGTATTACCGGAAAAATAAGGATAAACCTCTACGATTAATTTTGGGGGGCAAATCACAGAATTAAATGAAAAATATAAAATTAAAATTATTTCTAACACATCATGTAATATATCGAATGAAAGGGCTCATTATGGCAAAAACAAATATATTTTTTTCATATTTTTAAAATAAATTATGTTAAATATATTAACAAAAATATTAAAAGTTTTAGCCATTCCCCCTACCTTACTTTCGAAACTTTAAGGCGTAAAAATTTGAAAAAAAATGGGGTTGTAGGACCTTACCCGAACTTTACTGGAAAGATAAGGAGAAACCTATTAATTTTAAGTAGCAAATTACAGCCATAAATGCAAATCATAAAATTAAAATTATTTTAACGCATCACGTAATATATCAAATCAAAGGGCTCATTATGACGAATACAAATATATTTTTGTCATATTTTTTAAATTATTATTTTAAAATATATTAACAAAAACATTTAAAAAATTATACCATACACCCTTTATTCTCCAAATTATAAGAAAAATACGAAGAAATTCCTAATCTTAATTTTAGGGGCCAAATTATAGCATTAAACGGAAAATAAAAAATATTTTCTAACGCATCATGCAATACATCAAATAAAAGGGCTCATTATGTGGAATACAAATATATATATTTCATATATTTAAAATTAATGATTTACAATAAATATAAAAAATTCTAATTTCCCGCTTTATTTCCGACACCATACTATATAAAGTTTTGAAAATAATTAGAGGTACTAGGGTACTGTATTTTTACATAATTTATTATTTAAAACTTGAGTTATTTTCCCCTTTATTTTCCAGTATTCAAAGGCTAACATTCAGACAGTAGATTATAAAAGGCTTTCCTGAAAGTTTATTAGTAAAATAAAACTCAAATGTTAATTTCGGTGGCCAAATTACAAAATTAAACATATATTTTTATAAAAATCAAACGAATCATGTAGCAGATTAAATAAAAAGTCTATGTGTGGAAAATAAAAGTGTATATTTTTTATAAATTTAAAACGCTTCCGTTAAAAGATATTAGGGTAAATATAAGAAAATGCACTCATTCCCTCCTTTTCTGAAACTGGAATATTAGAATTTTGAAAGTGGTATTAGTATTCGAGTTCAGCTCGCACTTAACCAAATTATTTAATTTATTGCCATTGAAAACAAGGTCTGATTTAAAGTTCCCAGCAATTGCCGTGTTGATCCTAAATCATAAAAATACATTTATTTAAAATTGATAAATAATTTAGTTGTTATTGCTTTTAAATTATTGCAGGAGTAATTTCTCTTCTGATTTGTATTATTGTACGTTTCAATATTTTTCATTCGATATAGGACATGTCGTCCCTATCGGAATGAACCTGATTGATAGATTCCTCATTGCATTGTAATATTTTGAACAGCTAAAATTAGCGTCCGTTAGTGGAGAGAGAGAGAAAGAGAGAGACCAGTGAATGAGAATCGTGATGAGACGACTAAGCACGTTTTTAATTTCTTCTTCGGCGTTGCTTGTTGTCATTTCACTTTTCTCTGTTGAGCGCAGAGAGCGCCACATTTTCCGTTAATTTACTGCAATCTGTGGCCTCTGATTTATCTCTATCAGGATTTATGTACACATTGCTGGAATGCCGATGTCCGCCGTATCGGAGGATTGCAGTAATTTGAAAAAAGATAGCAAACAACAATAAGAGATAAAATGTATTATACCTTCGCTACGGCCATCGAGGAAATTATTGGCTCTGATTAGATGAGTATGTGTTTGCTTTTAATTGTGATAAACGAATTTAATAAGGAAGTGTTTATTTACGGCGTGATGACATTTGTTCTTTCTTCTTGGGGATTATATACGTGGAGTGTACACGCTGGAATTATTTTTATTATATCACAGAACAATTTTAATAGAGAATTACCTAACATTTTCAATATAACATGCATTCTTCCTCAATGTGACAGATAGTTTATGCAATTGAAAATTCAAGTTAGTACCTAGGATTAACTAGATAATTGTCTTCTAAATGTTATTTCTGGCATTTTTTTGATTATTTTTAAGTTTTTTGGGAATAACACCACAATTGAAGTAGAAAGGCTATATATTGAAAGAAAATACCAAGCGTTTCAAAGTCGATCCTGACTTTCTTTCAATATGTAGCTTTTTTAATTCAATTGTGGTGTTATTCCCAAGAAAACTTAAAAATATATAATTTATATTAAAAAGAACCGACTTCAACTGAATTAAAATAAAAAATCTTTTGGAAACCGTGTACAATCAACCACGATTTTTTGAAATGTCTTCTTTTTATCTCATTAAAGGTACAAATCTACTCATTATTTTAGCTTATACTTTTCCCTCTCTTTCTCTTTCTGTCTCTCTCTCTCTCTCTTTTATTTGATCTATTATTGGGCCACTATCGCCAGCTGTTCATATATATATATATATATATATATATATATATATATATATATATATATTTGTTTTTAAATTTTCGCGGGCACTAAATGTATTAGATGGTTTCCGGGAATTCATCCGCGCAGTTGATAACTGATCCCTGCCGGGATCGATGGTAAAATGACGACGTTTCGGCAGAGTCACATCTGCCCTCTTCAGGTCGGTTCGCATAATTCTCGTAGCCTTCTGCTTTCGCTTCTAGTTACTCGAATACTGAGATTTTCAGGAGCGCGCACGGTGTTATATAGTCGCGGCTCGGCGCCTATCGGTTGGCACCGTGAACGGCTGCGTGTGATTGGCCCTTGGCGCTCGGTGGCCACGCCTCCCGCTTGGTGATTAGTTATGTCCGGTTGAGCCGCTTCAGGACGGGTCCGGGCCGGCGCGGTGTTTAATAGAATTTTCCAACAATTCGATAGGTTCTGGATTTCATTGCGTGCGTTTAGACTGTGAGGCCTCTTCGCTATTTCAGTTGCTCTTACGAGTCTTGATTTCGGATGTTCTATATTTGCCAGTACTCTGGTGTTCTCAAAGTCTATTCGCTGTGACGTCGTGGTGGCGTGTTCCGCAATGGATGTTTTTTTTTCCTGCTTTCTTATAGCATTCTGGTGTTCATCACGTCTAGCTTGAAATCTTCTGTTAGTTTGCCCCACATAGGTTTTATGACAGTCTTCACATGGAATCTCGTACACTCCCTGTTGTTCTAAAGGGATCCTCGTCTTCGGAGTCCTCAACACCGTGCTTATTTTTCTGTCTGTATTGAAAATAGTATCGATATTGTGTCTCCGTAGAATTCTTGCAATACTGTCCGTGGTCCCCTTGACATACGGTAAATAAGCCTTGGTTATTGGTGTCTCATGCTCCTCATCTGTTCGTCTCGGTTTTGACTTTAGGGCTCTTTGAATATTTCGGTCTGTAAATCCGTTTTGTCTCAAAGCTGTTTTTAAACTGTTCATTTCCTGTTTGATGTTGTCCTGGTCAGCTAGTCTTTGTGATCTTGTTACTAAAGTTTTGACGACGGCTTGTAGTTGGGCTGGGTGGTGATGAGAATTAGCATGAAGGTATCTGTTAGTGTGAGTTGCTTTCCTATATACCGTATGGCCAAGGGTTCCATCTTCCTTCCTATTTATGAGAACATCAAGGAATGGCAGTTGATTATTGGCCTCAACCTCCATGGTGAATTTTATTTTGTGATGGATACCATTAAGGTGGTCTAAAAATGTGTTGAGGTGTTCCCTCCCATGAGGCCAAATCACAAAAGTATCATCCACATATCGCAACCATAAACTGGGTTTAAGAGTTGCTGTTCTTAGTGCCAACTCCTCAACGCTCTCCATAAAAAGGTTCGCTATAACTGGTGAGAGTGGCGATCCCATTGGAGCTCCTTTCACCTGTTTGTATCGTTGGTTCTCGTAAACAAAATAGGTGTTCATCAGACAGTGCCTTGTTAAGTCTACAAGGTGTTGAGGTGGTTTGATTTTTTCTATTATAATATCCAAAGCTTCGTCGATAGGGATGTTGGTGAAAACTGACAAGAAGACACTCAGGTTGTAAAACCGTTTTTCTAAGTATTTCGATGAAATGTGTCGAATTTTTGACATATGAGTCTGCCCCCTCTGCAAACGGTTGAAGTTGTTGGGCTAGGTATTTGGCTAGCTGTTGTGTTGGGGATCCAATTGAACTTACTATTGGCCTTAAAGGTGCACCTTCTTTATGTACTTTTGGCAACCCATAGAATTTCGGACATCTCGATGACTTTTCACGTGGAATGAGTTGCAGTTGGAGATTTTTGTCGACCCTACTTGCTTGGATTTTGGCCTTGGTTGTTTTTTTCCAGATAAGTTGTTGGGTCAGTAGTAATTTGTTTATATGACGTGATGAACACCAGAATGCTATAAGAAAGCAGGAAAAAACAACATCCATTGCGGAACACGCCACCACGACGTCACACCGAATAGACTTTGAGAACACCAGAGTACTGGCAAATATAGAACACCTGAAATCAAGACTCGTAAGAGAGGCAATTGACATAGCGAAGAGGCCTCAAAGTCAAAACGCACGCAATGAAATCCAGAACTTATCGAATTGTTGGAAAATTCTATTAAACACCGTGCCGGCCCGGACCTGTCCTGTAGGGGCCCAACCGGACATAACTAATCACCAAGCGGGAGGCGTGGCCACCGAGCGCCAAGGGCCAATCACACGCAGCCCTTCACGGTGCCAACCGATAGGCGCCGAGCCGCGACTATATAACCCCGTGCGCGCTCCTGAAAATCTCAGTATTCGAGTAACTAGAAGCGAAAGCAGAAGGCTACGAGAATTATGTGAACCGACCTGAAGAGGGCAGATGTGACTCTGCCGAAACGTCGTCATTTTACCATCGATCCCGGCAGGGATCAGTTATTAACTGCGCGGATGAATTCCCGGAAACCATCTAATATATATATATATATATATATATATATATATATATATATATATTGTCTGGTAAGCTTACGAAACATGTTCTGAAAGCTTTAAGCGAATTCCCAGTAACGACAGCCTTCGGCCTGTTGACAAACAAACATTTCGGATTCCCAGAATTATCGGAATAATGTCCCTTTCTCGAATTGTTTGATGGACGATTGCACCAGCTGTCGGATGAATTCTCGTAACACTATATTACAACCACCCTGTGTATGCTACTGTGTATTGGTTACCCAATATAACTTACTTGTTTATTATTTCCTGAAGCATCTTGATATCTTTAAAACAACCCTCTCCGTCTTATTGACTGTCTCCATTTTTTAATGTTTACATCACCCTGCACACCTATAATTTTACTTTGCCCCACATGTCAAGTATTCTATTTATGCACTGCTCATGGTCTACCTTATACAACAAGATTTACCTCATTTTTGAACCATATTGTATAATTATAATTATTGTCTTCCATTTATTTCAACAACCCGGTATAAGTTACTGCTTCGGAAATGTTTTGAACTCATCTCTATAACTATATTATACCCCGCTCTATAATCCAAATATCCTAACTTGTTACGCTTACATAACACGTTTTTGATACACCCTGTTGTCTATAATCTTACCACCTTCTATACGCAACTACTTATGTTCCACACATATTTTAATCACCACCTTATATTTCAACCATACTATATACGCAACATTTTTAAAACCCTTTGTGTAACTTTAATTATACTTCGCCCTATAATTAAAAAATCCTTACTGCAAAAGCTTATTCGATAATTTTTTAACGTTTTTTGATCCACTCTGTATAAGTATATTTTTATTCCACTCGTATTTCAAACATCTTGTATACGAAACTACTTATGTGCATCCTAATTCAACATTTTTGAACCACCCTTTACAACTATAATTCCATTCCACCTTATATTTTAACCATCCAACCTGATTTGAGGAGGGTGACGAGATGTAGGGAGTGGTACTCCCTGATAACAAATGGTATGACAAATGAATTCGTATTAGTATTTTATGGTATTGTAAGTTCGATCTATGAGGACAAAATCCTAAAAATGGACTCCAGAGATTTTCTGGTCTATTAATGTAAGCTTTAGATTTCAAAAATGATCAAAAATGGAAGTATGATGGGCTAAGGTATGGTGATTGAGGGGGTTACTCTAATATTCATATGCAAATTAGAAAATTGCGAAAAATATTGCAAAGCTAACGGAAACAACTAAAATATATATTGCTTAATTACTGGGAACAGCTAGAAATCCATGGCTCAGTTACTGGGAATGGCGAGAAAATCATGGAAGCCAGGGTGCACAGGTAAAACAAGGCTAAACTACTAGGAACAACGAAAAAAAATGGCGTAACTACCGGTTAACAGCTAGAACAAAACAGTACAAAGCCACTGAGAATAGCCTAACAAACGGGACGAACGGACTAAACCAAAATCATCGAGCAATGAAAAGGAACTAGCAGAACAACATCTACTACTTCAATTACAAAACGCAAAGAAGAACAAAGCACAAAAAGAAAGATAAGGCGAAACTAATGATTCTTATGTCCTCTTCAATGTTACATCGGAATATTTCAAAGATGTTTCCTAATTTTTATCTTATGACATTACTGCGAAAAGTTTATTAATAAAATAATTTAATTTTTTTGTGTGTCATCCCGTACATATCAAATAAAAGTATATTTTCTAGTTAGATCACTTCATATTACCTAACACCTTAATTTCAACATGTGAGAAAAATGGTCCAGTAACGTACTCTTTAGTAAAAGGTAATCTTTATTGAGAAAAGACGACTGGTTTCTAAACGTAGCTTTCCATCATGAGGTCAAAGAGCTACAAATGTACCATATTTTTAACCGACTTCCAAAAAGAAGGAGGTTATCAATTCGTCGCGTATTTTTTTTCGCTTTTTTTTTGTATGTATGTTACCTGATTTCTTCTCCTGTGGTGCACCGTTTTGAATGAATATGGTCTTGTTTAATAGAGTATATATCCGGATTGGTGAAACTTCAAATTTTGCAAAAGAATTCTATACCAATATCCCTAATATTTTAGGGATCCTTATGGATGTGTATAGTTTTTTAACGTTTAATCTATTAAGGAAGATCCTTAAGTGATCTCATATACTTTTCTGCGACGTGCAACTTGAAGTGTTGCAGAAAATCGCCGAAAATTCCAAAATTCTTATCAAAAGTTTCATCGAAATGACATAACGGACATTTCCTCATAAATACTTTAATTCCAATGTTATAGTGCGGTAATTTTAGGCACTTGAAGTTTTAATTATGAATTTGTACATCTCAAGCATATATGTAGTAAAGCATAGTATTTTCGGCTCCTTAATCAATGAGTACCAAGCTCGTTTTGTATGTATACCAGGCAAATACCTATTTAAGTGCAAATTTTTCCATTTTGCGAAGACGGTGCTTTTGGTTGTCACATTCTCTCGGCCTAATAGAAAATTCAGTGACAACACATGTCAAACTTTAAACTGCTATTTGGTGCGTTTATAGACCGGGTGTTTAGTTATAGCAAACAAAATCACAAAGTAAAGTGATAGAAGGATGTGCATTTATATGAAGATTGAAATATAGGACGGACTAGAATGATAGTGGTCCGTAGGCAGCCGTATATACAGGATGGTTGGAATATAGGGTGAACTGGACGTTTTATGGTATAAAAATGTTGGAAAAAATGTGAAATTAAAATTATATAGGGTGAATAAAAAACTGTTATATGATGTGGACATAAGCAAATCATATACAGGATGGTTGAAATATATGCTGGAGTTGAATTATATTTATACAGTGTGATTAAAAAATTATTTCTTTTATATCCCATAAGAAGTTGCACAAAGTGTGGAGAGGAATTAATGTTACACAGGGCGATAATATAAAATTTTAAAAATGAAATAATTTATGGGGTAGCCTACAAGGAGTTATATACTATTGTTGAAATATAGGACGGATTTGACTCTGTATATATGGGATGGATTCTACTCCGTCCTATAGTTTACAGACGGCAGCTAACAAATTATGCTTGTCCGTGGGCAGTCATATGTCCAGGATGGTTGGTACATAGGTTGGTGTGGAATTATGTATAGTTATACAGGGTTGTCAAAAAAAGTTGAAAAAAGGTTACATGGGGTAGTCCATAAGGCATAAATATATTTTGGGCTTATTAAGTCAACGCGTACTAGTACATTTTGCTTGTAAAGATTTGCGTGTCAGTTTAAATGAGAACGTATTATTGTGTAATTTTGAGGCTTTCGATGTTACCTGGTTCTGTCTATTAAGGTAATACATACAAAATAAAAAATAAAGAATGAAACTACCTGAGTTCAAAAAAAAGTTGAAAATAAAAAATTTTTTAAAAAAATATAACCGACTTCTACCTATAACTAAAAAGCTTAAAATAATTATAACAAACTACAACTCTAGCAAATAAATAACACATTCAATGTTGTTAGGTACCTACCCGGGAAGTAAAATACGTAAACATTAAAAGGTGCTCATTCTGTACAAATTAATTACCTACCAATCTAGTATATTTTTGAAGTCGATGCCAAGCAACAATCAAGTTTGATGAATTAGTAGATAAGTACGCAATGAAGGATTTTAGATTTGCTTTGTAGACATCGAAACTAATAAATAATAAAATTATTCATAGATTCTGAGTTTGGGACATTTTATTTCGCTAATATCGTGATATCTTTATTTTACTTTACATTTTCTTGTAATTGCCATAAGTTATAACCTATTTACGTTGGGAATCTTTTAAAATACTCTGATTTTTTTACACGTATGGAGTATGATTATTCCCAAGAAATCCTTAAACATGTAGACAAGTTATCCAAAATGTTATTCACAAACCTTGATCATTGTTTTACCAACACCTCGTTCCTGAATTAAATCGCTAAAAAGCCGCGCATATGCATGTTCAGTTGTCGCTGAAGATGACGACCATTTATTTGCATACTGGTGGTACGTGCTCGTTGCATCTTCTGTATCGGATGCCACAGCTATATATGCCGTGCAACTACTTGCTAATAGGGAGGATGTAATTTAATAGTTCGAAGTCGATTTATGTAGGAATTGATTGGTTTTAATGCTGCCTTCGATATCAATTAGCTAAATGAGTAAATTTTCCATGTGATGAGCAGTAATAGGTCTACATTTATTATATAGTTTGTTCGCGTAAATGTAGGTCTTAATATGCCTTCGCGGACGTATGTCTGGAATATTAATTATGGATGCGGTGGAGCACATTTGAATATTCAGATATGTTTTTGAGATCGTTTTGTTAGAGGAAGCAGGTATTGTGGATAATTACAGATAATATATTTCATTTTTAGTCATTTTTTCATATACAAACGTGAGTTATCAAAAGTTCCAATAGTTTTTAATTACAGCAAATAAAAGCTTCAGTATAACATGACATGACAATTTATGTGACTTATATTGGAATGTCTTCGATGATTCCATAGAGAATATCCAAAAAAATGTATGAATTAGATGTTGCGGTTTTTAGTTCAATGCTGGTTCAATGCAAGTATATAATTGACGAAGGACCTTTAGCGGAACAATCAATAAACACGTAAATTAATTCACCAAATAAAATTAAGTCACTGACCTTTTACGTCGAAGCTCTGCAAAGGGTGTTTTCTTGGTTCTTCTTTCTTCAGAGGCTAGCCCCGTGAACAGTTTTTTAGAGCTTCTTCTGGACAACACGTTACACAAAAAATAGCGACGTAATGTTCATTGATTGAGCATACAAAAAATGCGGGTTTAACAACAAATGATGCGCTTTTGTAAACACAAAAGAAACAAAATGAAAGCGGTTTAGCGGTCGTCACGAATGGAGCTAAGAACTCGCGAAATCGTAACGCAAACAATAAAAAGCGGCGTCTCTACAGACGGAATCAAAAAAGCGTCCGAATAGTTCGGAGCACAAACACGAACCTCCCAAGCGTCTAAACAGCTAGGGAAGCGAACCACGAATGTCAATACTGTCTATATTTTATACGCAAAAAACACTTTTACGATTAACATTAGCGCGACGGAATGTTTTAGAAAAGGTGCAGAAGTTTAAAAATCAATGAAGTAATTCAATCAAATTGAACACAATACACTAAACAAATTGCGGGAACGCACCATATATTTATACACAATTAGTGATAAGGTAGCTACCAAGCGTTAGCAACGATTCTTATATATGTATATTGTTACTTAGAATTAACACTCCCAGGGTGTAATTCATAAAGTGACTTACATACCATTTGTGTTATCAAATTATTAACAAAACATTTTGTTTTTTCTTTATATCAAGTGTGGCAATTTTTGGTACATGTGGGTTAAACGAAAATACTTTCTTGTAAAGCCATAAAAACCTGCGTGTACCAAAAATGATGCACATTAAATGCACATGATATTACAGTTGCACAGTTTTTGTAATTTTCCAATGAGGAGATGGACGACTGGTTTATTTTGTAAAGCTTATCATTTTCAAGAAAATTTTCATTATTTGCCACATGAAAAAAGTACATAAGGGACTCAAATCTGTTGCAGCTCATTCCACATGAAGTAGAAATGCTATTATTATAATATATATTTTGACTCCAGTAATCTCGAAATCTTAGCTTTTTATCTAAACCCATCCAAATGATTAAAACAACAAAAACAAACAACCCTACTGTTTTTGCCTATTGTTTCGTTCGTAATTATGTCAATCATAAGTTGTTCATAATATCGGTTAGTCTCTTCAACAAGCAGATCTATAACTGACTCTAAAAATAATAAATAAAAATCAATAGGTAATTTATTTTGCATATCATCAATAATTTGAAAACCCATAACATTATCATCAAAATCAAACTTATTCAGTGTAGAAGAATATATATATCTCCCCTAATGTCAACAGGAGTTCGCAACTTTGATGGAAGTTTTTCAGTATTATGTAATTGATCTAAATCAGTTTGGTTTTCACTTAAAAATCATTTCAATCGTTTATAGATATATGTTGTGTGCCCCTGTAAATGTACAATGTGCATCCTCGGTGATTCTGATTCTATATTTTTTTGTAGAATGTTATCAGAACTAGTTGCCTTTTTTCTGTGGCATGAATCATTATAACTTTCAACTTCAATTGATTCATCATAGTTAGGATGTTCAATAGAATCATCACACTCACTTCCACTATGAAAAATGTCACTTTCCTCAATAATGTGTCTAATTTAATCCCCATTTAAACTCTTTTTAACACACTGATTGCTCATTATTCCGTACAAACTTCTCTACTAAAAATCAACAATGCACTGACAGCAACATATCACATTAAAACATTTACTACTGAGCGTTCCGCTGCGACACATTATTAGTCCTTATGATGTCTAGGAATCCTCGACCTGTCGGTAGGTAATTTTTACTGGAACCCGCATCAATAGAAATCGCATATATCTGGGATTCTCGAAGTTACATAAGGCTTCCAACATGTCCAAGTTTTGTGGCCAAATATGACCGCATGGGTTCTACTGCGTCCAAATATGATGCACTGCGTCCAAATACATGCAAATACATGCGAGCTAAAGTGTTAAACACTAAAAACTAAAGTTGTAATTAAATAATCGTGACAAATTACGCTAGATATCCTGAAAGTGGAATCAGACATGTATTAACTTATATGTCTATGCCTCGCTTTCTAAGTTATCATCAAATTTTATAATTTGCTTATCAGATATGAGATATCAATATTACCTATTACAAGATGTTCTTTGGTGTTCAATATATAGAGCATTTTATGCAGTGTAACGAGAAATTAGAAATATGCATATGTAGGCAGAGGAAGTTATCGAACAAATAGATAAAATTTAAATATGTAGGTTGATTTAATAGAATAAAATAATAAGTATTTATGACAATAGATAAAATAAGGTATGAATGTGAGAATAAAAGAATTATTTTTAGGAATTGTAGTTTTATAATGAGGATTATATTAAACTTGGAATATAAATTACATAGATTTTCAGTAACAATTTCATTCCTAAATATAAATCAGAAAAGTAATTTTGACAACTAATATGATAATAAAACCATGGTGGCTAAACTCAAAAGAGTGACAAACATTAAAAAATAACGGCTTAATAGCTTGAGAAAACTAAATTAGTTGAATTAGGTAAATACAGTAAGCCCAGTACCCAAGTCTTGAGAAAAGAAAATGTATCATAAAAAAGGTAAGGAAACAAAATTTTAAATAGTATTTAATAAATTCTCAAACATAAATTTTAAAATAAAAATCTACCAAAATAAATAACACTATAATAAATACTGTTGAAGAAACATACTAGTAGACCGAAATTCTATATTTCAGTTGTATCGTTCTTCTATCCAATTTTTATTTGGAACATCAAACTAATTATCAAATAAATATCTCACTTTGAAAATGCATGGTTTTCCTGTTTAGGAGTTCTTTTCTTACTTAAATCAGTTATTGGTAATGGTAGTAATAACGAAAGTGTGTCAAATGAACGTAAGGTAGTAATATCAACAAAAAAGGGGATATTAAAAATTGCCCAAATAATAGAAACCTGAGCGGTAAGGATAGGATTATTGAAATTTAAGAAAGTCTAAATTATTTCTAAATTCTAAATTCTGCACCCTGTAGAAGTCGATCTTTTCTAGCTATTGCCTTTATTCGACATCTTTGTTTTGTAATTAATCAGTAAATTTCATACTTTATCCTAGGTCTATTTATTCTGTGTGGGTATGGAATAAATATGTGGTTGAAATGAAAATACATCACGTTTTGCTTTTCCTTCGAATGTAAGATAAACCAGGAGAAGATCATTACTTTCGTTACACAAATAAGTACTATGGGTCTAAGGTTGTCGTTCTACTTAATACAGAACGGAAATTCTAGAAAATTAAGTTGGTGGCTACGTTTTAGCTTGGATCACTGTTTTAAGGTGTATTTTGTTCACTAAAACAAATCGATAATTAACAGATTTGTTTTTAGTCACGTATCTAACAATTGCAGCAGGTACCCACTATAAGAACTGTATTTATCCCATTAATCTTAAAATGGCTGAATTTGTATGATATCCGATATAAAACGTGTTTATTATTATGTTCATGCAGTCTAATGTCTTCAAATTAAATTCCAAAAAAGTTGTTTTTGATATAGTAGTTTTAGGGTTTAATATAACTAACAAACACAATTTTATAAATATAATGTATTAAAAAGTATAATATGATTCACTTAATTTCCTATAATATATGGATTCTACACTGGATAATAAGTTGTATTTCTTTAAGAGGCAGTCACTTTCAATTAATTTTGACAAAGCATCCAACACGAAATACAACCAAAGATTTTTTATATCAAAATGTTTTAATTAAATATACATTGTTTAGTGCATTCTAATATGTTACTGGCATAAGGGTGCTTTTAAACTATAATTTATTATTCCTGGTTAACATAGCTAGCTTATAAATCACCAAGTCCATATTTGCCAAAATTAATAATACTTCAAATAATTCCCGTGCATCTTTCATTTAAATAATTAACTATATACTTAGAAAAATTAAAATCAACGAAACTCATAATTTGTATTTTTGATTTTTTTGGAATAATACCACACTTAAGGAAAAGTCTGTATATTTCTAATATTCTAAATGTTTCTGCCTCTAAATAAGAAAATATATAAAACAATGGGCTTAATAGCGTTAAAAAATCACAGTGATATTAAAGAAATTAAAAAATTGATAACTTGGCTATATTCATAGGATGAAAAGAGACATCAGTTCGTTATACAGCATTTAGGGTATAATAATCTGCTTCACGAAGTTTCAATAAAATGAAAAATATTCCACCAGCTGTTAATCAATCTACATTACAAAATATTCATTTAAATTCACCGAACCAAAAATTTAGACGCTTTGAATTCGGCAGCACCAAAGATTTAGAAAACAAATATTTTTTCTACGATGAATATCCACTGGATGAGTGGTTCTGTAAGAGGTTATTTTTCCATTAGTATATTACATTTTTTGTTTTTTATTTTTAGCCTTTAGGCAAACGAGCACGGTAAATTTTAAATTTGTAATATATAAAAGTGAAACGTAATTCGTAACGTGTGGAGAAATTTAATGTAATTGAATTTTAGTTAACACTGGACATCATTGCAATGATAGTTCGTAATATTTTAATATTCCCAACAATTACAACAAAAGATCTTAAAACATTTTTGCTTATTGTGTAGGAAAAATGTCAAACAATGCACATATAGTATCTTTGAAAAAAATGTACATGAACAATAGTGGATTTCCATCCAGTAATTGTCATAATTAACATTAAAGCTAAAAAATATTACTTATTTTATTTTAGGTAAATACGACACGAAAATGCTTATGTTTCTACAGTATTTGGAAAATGATTCTGATATTGATCTAAATGACGATAAGTTCGAAGAGCTGTATCATAAATACCCAGTTTAAGAAAAACACACTAGTTCAAATAGGAATAAATATCGACGAAATGCAGTTTCAAATAATGGTAGAGTTCACCAAACAGTGTTTTCCATATGACAGATGTTAATGAGGTCACAATTCTGTTTGAACTTTATATAGCTATAGACTGCCTGACATTTCCTAAAAGTTTGTCTGTTTTGGAAAAGCAGCTTACGTATAAACCTTTTTTTTGAGCACCCAGCTATTCAAAAAATTTGGCATCTAGCCATACCAATCCATTTTCAGGGCTAGTATGTTATTTTTATTCTCAATTGACTGGTTGAATATATATCACTTTGTTATTAAGAATATCTGGATAAATATGAAATTTAGGGAAAAAAATTAATGGGACCTTATTTAATTTCCTAGGAAACCGGTTCCATGATTATTTCTGAAAGTCAAACATTGTAAGAGATATTAACAAAACTACAATTTTTCCGAAAACGAACTTAAGTCATATTGAGGCACGTGTTGTTTTGTATAAAAAAAATTAAAAAATCCTAGTGTCTTCTTATCAAAAAAGCGAGCCTTAAGATATTTAATTTTTGACGACCATTTGTAGGGTCCATTGTTAAATGAATCTTCTATTTCATAGTAATAAAATTTTATTAGTTTGTACCATATGTATTGCACAAATACATGTTAAGTTTATTTCACATTTTAGTGCAAAGCTAACATTTGTGTATCTTCGGCTCAGAGAAGTATGAAGAACAAGATCCTAAAATATTAAGCGAGCATTGCTCAAAATAGACCAAACCATTTTGATGAAATTGTCGCACCTGGGAGTTTCGATGACTAAAAATTGTTAGATCAGCGTCATTTTTGTGGGAAAATTCATATTTTTGATATTATAAAATTTAGTGACATCTCACAAAAATACGCTGGACTTGTTTGATTCTCGGCATACACATGATACACATGTAATAAGGAAAACTACTTATTATTGGTTGTATAAGTAGGTAATAAAGTATTATTTTCTGTTATTGAACCAGATTCAGGGACTGTTTAGTTCAAATACTTTTGCATTTTTTCTGTGATTTTTGTGAAATGTATCTATTTTATTCTTTTATTTTTGGTACGTTAATGAGTCTTTAACATTAAAACAAAAGCACTTAGTATATAACCCATTTAACATATGTTAAACTTTCGAAAGTTGAGTATACCTACCGAGCTAGTAGCGATTATGACCATACATATTAGAGATGGGTAGATCCGCTCATAATTCGGAGTTGGATCCGGATATGCATCCAGTTCCAAAGATGTACATCCAAGACCCGTGTCCGTCGGACACATATGGGTCCGGTTGTCTAACTGTGATTACCGGAGTCGGACTGCAGGCGGAGTGTTGGATTGTAATACTGCTAGCAAAACATTATGGCGCTGAATTGTTGTTTTTTACCCTTTATATAATGAAATTACGAGGAAACGATAATGAGTAATCAAAAATAATAATTACAAATAAAAATTACTATATTTGACAACTAAAACGATAAAAATACATAACCATGAACCAACAATACTTCTATATGATCAAACCTATAGGTAATACCGTTCACTCACTCCGATCCGCAGTTCCCAGTCCGCTATCATTGATTCAGTACCGCTCATGGCATGTTTCGCTCCGGCGTATATCAATAAGTGGTTCCGCCGATCGGTAACGATGTACATCCTTCATTCACACAGGTCCGAGGATTCGTGTCCTTCCGAATTTACTCATCTCTAAACTATATTCAGTACCGCTCATTGCATGCGTTTCTTGCCACTCAGACAGGTCCGCGGATCTGTGTCCGAATTGCTGTCGGATGTACATCCATCATTACCACTAGGGATGCAGGTCCGGACATGCGTGTCCATCCGGACCTGCCCATCTCTAATACATATACCTACCGGTGAAACTTCCACCAATACAATAAGTAGTACTTCCAGAAGACATGTGAATAAATTAAATTTGGCCTACCACTAAATTAAAAAAGAGAAAGCTTAAGGAAGCCAGCTTTATGAAGCTAAACAACGCAGAAATCGGGGTACCTCCAAACGATCTGGAGAGGAAATAGTAAAACCTATTGCTAGAAAAACAAAAAAAAATAACCAACTAACCAAGTTGTCATTGACAAAAATTGTGATTGAGAACGAGTTCACATTTTGAGGTGAAACGTCTCCAAGCAAAGGCAAGTTTCATACAGTATACAAAACACTTATTTGTATATAGAAGCTAGAATGTTCACGCCTTCCCAAAAAGAAATAACTTATGAAACATATTTATGGGTTATCCTATATAAAAAAACTAACTTGTTTGAACCACCCTACTTAACCATAAATCCACCAAACCCGAATATATTTCACCCAAATTGCAAATACTTATGGGCCACCCTATATAACTATTTTATTCGACATTTTTTGAATCACCTTGAATAACTGTAACTTTTACTTCACCCTATATTGCAACTATCCTGTATATGCTGCTGTTTTATAATTGTTTGAACACTTGACTATAACTTTTGTCTACTCTATATTTCAGCTATGTACCTGCTTATGGTGTACCCTGTATAACAATTATTATATTTTTTAACCACCTTTTAAACTAAAATTTCTCTTTACACTATATATTAATCAACATTTATATTAGTTTTTTCTGACATTGTGTTACACACTCTAAAACTATAACCTTGCTTCTACCCATATTTCAGATATTCCATATAGTAGAATGCAACAGTTTATGGTCTACTCTATATACCGATTTTTTAACTTTTTGATTCATCCTAATGGAAATGATACGAACCCTTCGTGAGTCACGAATATAAAAACACAGTTTTGTACCCTAACACCAGACTTATATTTAAACCCTCACCCAAACTGCAACTTCTTATTGGCCCCCTATATAACAATTTTATTCAAAACAATTTTTAACCGCTTTGTATAACTAACTCTACTTCCATCTACATTAAAACTATCCTGTATACACCGCTGTCAATTTGTCAAACATTATAACTTATTTTTGAACCACCTTGTATAACAATAATTTTACTCTACAAAATATTTCAACCACCCTGTATGTGCATCTGCTTAGGGGCACACAAATATTTTTTTAAATACTTCTAATCACACTGTATGAACAATAATTTTACTTCGATCCATAATTCAGATATTGCAGATACGCAACAGCTCATGTTCTATCCTACAAAAAATTATCCAACCTGTTTGACTATAATTCTACTCTAACCGCTATTTCAATCACATTGTATTTGCAACTACTTATCGGCCACCCAGTATAACATTTTTTCTTCCACCCTGTATAACTATAAATCCATCAATGGCAAATACATTTGACCAAAACCGCAACTGCTTATGGGGCACCGAAAATAACAATTTTGCTCAACATGTTTTTGAATCACCTTGTATGTATTACAACTACCCTGTATACGCTACTGCTTATTGGTCAACCAATATAACATTTTTTAAATAATTATCACCCTATGTTTCAACTATCCTGTCTTTGCAACTTATTATGAACTATGCTATTTCACATTTTTTCCATATATTTTTTCAAGATATATTAAAGTATAATTTCTCTCCACACTTCTTTTAAACCACCCTTCATTCACAACTTTTTCTAACCTTGTTTGAATGACACTGTATAACTACAACTTTACTGTGTACCATACTTCAGGTACTCTACATATGCAAGTGCAATATTACAAAAATTTTCTAACATTTTTTACCCACCCTGTATAATTCTAACTGTAAGCCACCCTATATTTCAACAACGTTTTATATGCAATTACTTATTTGCCACCAAATATAACATTTTTATACGAACCTGTATCCTTAGAATCCTACCCCACTCTATATTTCGACCATCCGGTAAATGGAACAGCTTGTAGACATACCATTACTTTAAAATATTTGTAAACCCACCTGTATAGCTGTAATTATACTCCGCTACATATTTCAACCATCCTATATATGTAACTACTTGTGGTTATAAAACAAGTTTTTAACCACAACATAAACTATAATTCCACTCCATCTTATATTTCAAACACCCTGTATAAACAACTGCTTCTAACATTTCATTAACCCATTTCATAACTATAGAATCTTATGAATAATTCAAAGATCTTAACTGCTTACCTAAGACATGTTTCAAGTTTTTTTATTCACTGTATAAATATTCTACCCTTTTTCAATACGGTATATGGATCTGTTTATGGCCCACTCAATATAACTTTTTTGGATCACCCCGTATAACTAATTCCACTCCCCCTTATTTCCACCACATCGTATATATCCAGCTGCTTATAGGACACCAAATATAACTTTTTTTTAGATTACTTAAATCCATGTAATTCTACTCCGCTCTATGTTTCCTATATTCAGAACACTCTGTAAAATTGCGCTTGATATATGTTGATATTTGTTAAATCGAAACATGTTACATTTGCACATTCCGAATTTTGAATAAAAGCTAAGCTGATGCCAGTATCCAATATTTTGTGCGTACGGTGGAACCAATTTGTGTCAATTTAGAGAGATAAAATGTCTACCAGATTTTAAGTCAAACTATAGGCTTCGCAACAAAAAAAGATTCAGCAAAATAAGTTAAGTAGTTCTTACGTGATGCCCAAACAAACAAACAAACATACATACAAACAGACAAACTTACAGTTTTATAATAGTATAGATATAGATACTGGTTGATAACATTGTAGACGTCTCTTTCAGAATAACTGCGAAGAAGAGTTTCTGTACAGACAATCAGTAATTGGGACAATTTTTCGAAATTGCTTTACTAGACCTTGTTCCCCATTTGCAAATTTCAAAGTTTTATCTGAAACAATTGAGGAGAGAAAACCCTAATGAACAGGTCTAATTTTTTGTGTACTGTCCCTTATTGAATAATTTCAAGTTAAATATGTATGTACCAAAATATGGAATCATAAATAATTCGGATAATTAATTTCGAATAAGTGAAGATGAGAAAGTCGATAGATGTGAGCATATACCATTATTGCAATAAAAGGACTCATTTTTCCTAAAAACATTACATTCCCTTCGAACATGTTAATTCCTTTCAACCTTCCACGCTATATTTACAGAAGTTGTTTTATAGCTTTCGCACAGCGCAGTATCGAAAACACACACCTTTATTTTGCAAAATCGCGATTCGAACTCCAGTCCACGTGTGCTCTTGACAGTCAACGAAACGTCATTAGCTAAATTGAAAGCTGCATCTTCGGGACGACAGTCGCCCATTCGCAAGAAGCACATCTCAAATGAGACAACAACGCGAATGTTTGTCTGTGCCAAGAGAATGTTTGAATAGCACTCCAGTATGTAGATATAAGGAAAAAGCTAGTTTTCAGTCCAAATGGCTTTCAATCGATAGAGAAGACAGATTCGGAATATTCTATATTTTAATAGAATTCTTTGCTGTTTGAGTTTTAGCAATTAGTGGTGATCTGATTGAAATTGAATTTTTAAGATTTGTTTTTATGTTGATGCTTTACTTCAAAATGGGAAATTATTTAATCATAAAGGGTGATTCAAACTGTGATACATTTGCATTTTCGGTTTATCTAAGGTCTTTTTTAGATTCATCATAATAATGGGTTTAAGGTTGTTTGAAAAATTAATATTTCTCCTCTTTTGTTTCTAGCTTTTCTATTGATCCTCTTCTCTCATCGGTTTAACTTTATCCATTTACCAAATTTTGAATGTTTGACCACTTGTCTGCCATATCAATTTATTTAAAGTTTCAAGTTATAACATATAATATTACGCAGCCAAATTAAGAAACTATGGTGAAATTTCAGTTATAGGTGAGTAGGCAGATTGAGACCCTGAGTTCGATCTGAACTCTGAAACTCATTAGTAGTATTCCAGTGTGGCTTAGGAGTAAATTTAGGCCACGAATTCTAGACCATATTTCATTTATATTTTCCTTCTTTTTCTATCTCTTGATAATAAGTACATGGCGTGTTAGAAATAATTTACTTCTTCTTTTTCTTCACGCTTTAGACTGGTCTGCCTCCGTAATAACTCCAGGGCCGTAGATTGCCAGCTGTCACTCCATCTCGTTTGTGATTTGTACTCTTTTTTATGATGACAAGTTTGGGCGGTCTGTCACTTGGCATTCCTCTTACGTGATCATGCCACTATCTTTTCTGTTGCCTACCCAACGTGACAATATTCTTTATTTCGCACTTATTCCTGATGTCAAACGTTCCTAGTTCTCTTCATTTTGTTATTGTCATTTTCGACGTGAGCGTTTTCATCACAGCTGTTCTCAGTTTATCAGACGAATGTAGGTCTTATATATGCTAACTATTCTTTCAGTTCTGATGTATACCTTGGATCACTTAAGTCGCCTTATTTGTTGGTGCACTTAGGTCTTTGTCCGGATTAAGTAGGAGGCTCTATACGTTAGCTCCGGGGGGATTTCATGCTTCAGGAGGGGGAGGGCGATCCTGCACTCAGTTTACCAAAATATAATTTTAAAGCCATATTTCTTGGACTATTACATTAAATCAGTTGTTACGTAGTTTAAACCCATAGAATTGACATTCTTCTAATCTCTTGGAGTTAAGATTACCTCGTTATTAAATATATAAATTTTAAATTTACTAACTTTGAGGCTCCCGGTGGGGGCCATCGCCCCCATCGCCCACTCCCTCTTGGATCCGCCCATGCTAGGCCATCAAATTGGATCTTAAGTTTCTTCTGATTCGGTTCTCGACGTAATTTATCCACGTGAAAACTTGTAGAGACTTTCCCATGTTCACGTAAATTTTGCTTTCTCATTTTAGGGTGGTAATCCAGACTTGGGCTCCTTGATGGAGTCTTCTTCTTTTCTTTGGCGCCAGCTGTTGAAAATTTGTGACGTCAAGGATAAATAATAAACTTATTCGTAGTGTGTGTGCATAATCGGTGATCTCCACGACGATCCGGGAAAAATCAAATCTGGTTGTTTCAAAACGATGCACTGGTTGACGTTAATCCCTGTCTTGTTATGTACAGCTGACCGATAGGCCAAAAAGAAACAAGTCTACAAGTTCTTCACAATCACTTTGAACAATTTTAGCTGTTCCAAGAAAAAGACAAAAAAAACGTTAATTTATATTTACCTGGGGCCACATTTTACATGTATTGGTCATCCTGCAGTTTCAACCCCTAAACGGGGGTGAATATCACTTAGAAAAGTCTAAATACAAAGGGGTATCATATGATACCTTTTTTTAAAGGTCTCTTTTTTGTCAATCTTTTAGCACATGATTTTTTAAAATCAGATTATTTTTTACTGGGTAATAACGTAGAAACCGTAAAAAATTAAAAAATTTGAATTGTAATTGACAGAAAGCATGCGTATAATACTGAGATAAGCAAGTGAGAAAAAATCTTTAAATGTTTTTTCGAAAGATATCTGTGACTGTAAATGTAAACAATTTATTATTAGTAGTGGTGTCGTTGTATACCGTCAAATTTAAACAATGATTTATTGTTTACAAGAAAAAATTGTAGTATCCAGAAAACAATAATGTGCATCAGTATGTGTTGGTTTAGTTGTGTGTGCACTAAAATTGTCAAGAATTCTAGAATTTTGACTGAAGCTGCACAGGTTAAGATTTTAGGTTATTTTGCCGTGGATCCTCAAACACCAACACCAAAAGTCTCCAGGTTAACAAATATTTCTGTGAGTAAAACGTTACGCCTAAATAAATTCTTTTCCTACAAAATACAGCTTGCAGAGGACGATTATGGCAGAAGGTTCGAATTCTGCCAATTCATGACTCAAAAGGCAAATGCAGACCCTAATTTTATTAAAAATATTTGGTTTTCTAACGAAGCAGTTTTTTGAAATGGATTTGTCACAATAAACGTCCATAAAATTATTGGTCCTTTATTTGTGGAAGACCACTTCAGTGGGGAATTGTAATTTGACTTTTTAGATAATGTGATAAATCCCTATATAACCGAATCTTCAGAAAACCAAATCGATCATTATGGAACTTTGTTGCTAGATTAAGACAACCTATTTATTCTACAGGACGGAGTACCTCCATATTATGACTTACGAATACGAGAATGCCTTAATGAGACATTTACATATAAATGTATTGGAAGAAAGGGCATCTAGAAACTGTGGATATAAAACTCAACCTCGCGATATTCCTGAACTTAGGGGTTCAAAACTGCAGGGTTACCGATACGTGTGAAATATGTCCCCCATAAATATAAATTAACATATTTTGTTGTCCTTTTCTTTTAAAGATATTTTTAAAATTATTTTGGATGGCCATTTTAGAAAAGAAAGCCCTGTATAATAATTTTTGGGGAACGCGATAGTATTAAAAGAAAGAAATATCTCTGTTCGGAACCAGAGGTGTATTAAATTGAATATAGAATTTAAAAAATGTCAGTTAAACAACTTCAAACTGGAGGTTCTTAATAGGGCTCTATTTACAGTGTGTCTTCATAAGTTGAAATAAAATGGAAAACTTTCTTATGTATAATATTTAGAGAAAAAGTTATTTTTCAAAAAAGATTTGCATGATCTGAAACGGATTCTGTTATCATAACATGTTACTGTATGCAAGGTTTGCCAGCAAAAATGAAAAATTCATTATGAGATTTTTGGGGTCGCTGATTACGAAGAAGGCGTATGTTTGACCTTTTCAGGTCAGGATCAAGGTCATTTGAAGGTCAAATCGAGAAAACCCTTCAAAAAAAATCGGGAAAAATTCAGTATGAGGTCAGTTTGATAAAAAATTAATACGTTATTACTTTTCCAGTTTTTGGAGCCATTTAGCTCCATGAATTCAAGATACATATCATTACATTTTTTTTTGGAGATAGAGTTCACATTAAAATTTGAAATATCTCTATATAAGATTTACTTATTTCTCTTTCATAAATTATTTTTTATGGTACCTGACCCTATCACAGGTGAGTCATCTTTCCTGGGGGTGATAACTCGCATACATCCCCAGGTCTAAGTATGAGAGCTTTCTGACTGTGACGAGGACAATATCAACTCCTCGCCAGATACACTATGGAATCATTCTCACACCTTAATGTCTGCCTGCAAGCCATCGAAGTTGGACTTGAAAACGAATCATTCTACACATCTTATATCGAAGCAGTTGTCATCATTTCCAGTATCCATCGTGGTAGCAGGATTTTGAGAAATGCTATTGATGGTATGTTGATTTGCAATCAATGAAATCAAGTAAAAAATATATATGATTTGCACTATACATTATATATATGTCTTTGATCCTAAGTGGAAGCACTCATAATAGCTGAAGAGTTTGTGCTTCCTTTACTTTAGATCTAGGTTACCCAGAAAAATGTCAGGAGATGGTGACCGGTGATTTGATCTAAGTAAGAGCAGATATTGAAGACTCAAAAAAGGGGATAATGTGATTGTCAGTCTGCTGCTGCAACAGAAAGATGTCGAATAAAATTTCCGATTTGATCCTAAAATGACATTGATTTAGTCCTTTTCAAACGGTCCCCGGATTCGGAATCAGCGACCCCAAAAATTGCTACTTACCATAATGAAGTTCTTAGAACAGAAATTTTTTGTGGGACTGTGTTATCAAAGGTTATTAGAAATGAAAACTGCATCAAAGTATGCCAGGTATATTACTAAAAAAACTGTATATAGAAAATGTTTATGTGAAAAAACCGATTTATTAGAAAATTTCGCAAAAGAGACGCTATTAAATGAATGTAAATGGGACTAAAACAAAATGTCTGATACTTAACAGTTCAGGATTCTCAAATCATCTAAATTACAGGGCATCTACCTAAGTTATAGTCAGATACAAAACTTTCCTAATTCATATAAATGTTTAGAAAACAAGTTACTCTTTTATATTCTAGAGTAAACGCGATTGATCGAAATAATGAATTTTTCTTAAAAGTAAAATACCTTATTTTTAGCATTATCGAAAAAGTTAATTAGATTTGAAAACTGCATCCAATTAAGCTATTACATCTTTAAAAATTGTAAAAAACGTAAACCGACTTCAATTAAGGAACACTAAAACACTAAAAAGTGGTATTTTGCAACTTTGTTGTTCAACTTGGCACCGACTTCTGAACAAGTATCTAATTGTTGCAGAACGAAATTATTTTTTGCACTGTAGTTAAGTTTCTTTTTTGTAGTCGGTATTTATTTATTTAAAAATGTATTTATTGGATTTTGTAGTACTCAGATAGCTGTAATACCTTTGAATATATATTACTTATATATCGCTGTACTTCCTAGATATGTTTTGTCTGACAGTAACAGCAGACAGAACCTTATATGAAAAACTAAGTACAAATATTAGCAATAAAGTCTAGAAGAATATAATAATAGATTAGCAGTTCAGATTGAAATTTAAATAAATGAGCTAGAATATTATCAGCACTGCCATCACGTCAGCTGCAGAATCTCTTTCGTTTAATAGATAATCGAAAATAGCTTATCAGATCCATATAGCTATTGATAGAAATCCCACAAAGCGGACGTCAAAGGTGCTTTAGTTTAGTAGTCTAGTACAAGAGTGTACCCTCTCGGCACCCGACTACCAACAGATGAGACGCGTATGCATGCATTCCAATAAGATTGAATGATTGAGTCTCTCAAGATGGCGTTGCTGAGTGCAATGAATAAAACATCAAGAGCTCGTAGGGAAATATTGAAAATTGAAAAGAGTCGCACGGGCACGACGATAGACTCAATCGATGTCATTAGGTAAAGATCCCCCTATATATAGAGAATGCGATTGCGATATCGGAGAGCTGATATGTGACTTCGCGTTTGCTGTTTGCCTCGAAAAACGTTGCTGCCAGTCTATGCTTGTGTCGCTCTTCTTAGATAGAATGCGGCGGATAACAAGTGAACGGGATGTGCCGGGGCCGCAGATGGTCTTATTATGGTTGTATTTGAAAGAAAATTGAACTACGAATGTAGCTGGATGTGATTTAAAGTTAAGGAATAATAATAAGATTGAAAAGCCATCGGAATTTGGACATTAAAACCACCTCTCTGTTTTTTTTATCCTACTTAAAAAGATGCGGAGAATCTTAATTTGGTTGTATATTTTTAATGTTGGTTACCTCTAAACTCCGTTAATTTGAATAATTCTTCTTTTATTTGAAAAAAATCTGGTTCCAAATGGGTCCCATTTTTTTTTTATTTATTTTATTCTACGATACTGCACTTAATTTTCTCAGAATAAAATTTGGCGAATGCGAGAGACGTAAACAAAATATGTGTTATTATTGGAAATTTAGGACGAAATTAATTTAAACTAGAATTAGATCAAAATATATTTTACTTAAAGATTGAGGTACTCAAGTCGGCTGCATAACTTCCTAACACTATATATGCTACTTTAACTCGGAAACATATGGACAAGTTTCTTATATTAATATCTCGAAAGCAAGTAATTTGTCATTAAAAGGTATGCATGTTCTGAATTTAAAACGAAATCAACATATTATGTCACTTTTTTAAATTGTATACGAGATTTGTAAAAAAATATGAGTTTTGTTTAATAGTGAAGTATGTACCATTATACCTCTATTTGTAATATCGAAAGTAAGTCAGACCTAAAAACTACACCGTAATACATAGTCAAAGAATGAATTGAAGGGATACCACTTGTATAGTACAAATGTAAAATGCTTTGAGAAAACAAAGAACATAAAAGTGCCAGCTGGAATCAGCTCAAACTTACAAAATATAGTGAAACTGTACTACTTCAACGATGGCTACACCTATTTGACATGTGCTGGATAAATCTTGGTGTCCCAGATGAATGGAGAATTGCTAAAATTATTTCTTTGTTCAAAAAGCCACTGGATAAAAACAGAAAATCATCGTTGATTAGGCTTCTAAATGGTGTTTATAAACTGTATAGTAAAGTTGTTAACTAGAGGCTTCAAACTATCTCAGACATAACACTATCAGAAAAACAGGCGATGTCTAAAACAAATAATACAGAAAGGCAAAGAATTCAATTTAGAGGCAGAGAAAGAATCCTTTGATCAAATCCAACGAGATAAACTATGCCATACAATTGACAAACGAGGGTATCCTGTTCATAGCGTAATCCAAAACGTGTACCTAAACATTAAAATCATGTTTGACATTGGTAAAGACATTACTAAACAAGAACACATTTACTCCATCTTCTACATTACTTAATACGTTGATGACCTTGTGAGATAATGAAAGAAAACTGCACCTTCTGGAATACATATTAGGTCCAAGAATTCCATAAATACATTGTTATTTGCTGATGATCAGGAAGTCATATTTACAACAAAAAAGATCAATTACAGTTGGCCAATAGACAAGTTAAATTTCCCAACTGCGGATTGTAATCAGAAAATATCAATAGAGAACACAAAGACTATGTTGTTTCTAGAAAAAGAAACAATTAAAACAAACTTTTTGATTGATCAGTTTTTAGAGCCGACGTAAAATTTCAGATCATTGGAATGCGACATTTCATAAGAAAAAGATCTCTCAAACACAATAAATGATTTTACAAAGTTATTGTAATCCCCATACTATTATAATGATCAGACACCTTAGCTGGAAGAAAACAAGACTACAGGCACAACAGGAATTACATGTTTCAGATCGGTAAATGGTGGTACCCGTTTGGATTGTACAAGAAAAAGAACATGTAATGTGTGTCCCCAGAACAAATACCATAGAAAATGCCGAATTATAGTCCCGCAGGACGTAGAATTATTGGCAGGCCCAGAACAAGGTAGTAACGTCGGAACACGCAAACTGCCTATTCCTGGAACGATAGAAGAGCAAGCAATTTTACCGCTCTACAATATGGCGTCTTCAAATTTCAGTTCTGACGTTTCATGTTCTGACCATCGCTCACAACTTCATATTTTGAGAGAAAATTTAATATTCTATACAACCATACATTAGACGTTTATGTTTACCTATGTTTCCAACCATCATCGGAAAATTTAAAGAAAACATTTTTATATAGCCCCCCTGTCTTGTGGGTATATATTTTATACATTAAACAATTTTACGTTGTTTGAACTAAAAATATTTTTTTAGAAGTAAACAAAAATAACAAAGTTTTTAACATTTTATTAAACCTTTGGCCTCGCCTTTTTCCACTTTCAATACAATGGTGGAAATTCGTTTGCTAGGCTTTTTCTGTTCTCATACATTATTCTAACCTTGAAAATATTTTTGATGTGGGCGTTTTTCACTCAGGAAACAAATTTTGATACATTTGAAGCGCCTTAGTATAATTAGGAAGGAGGGCAACCCACAAACAAATATTTTATTTATCAGTGGCGGATCCAGGATTTTCGCAACGTTGATGGTAAGGTTTAGCAAAATAAACACAAAATACTTATATAATTTGGAGGGGGGGGGGGTGAGTCCCTTAGCCCCCCATTGGATCCGCCAGTGGTATCTGTCTAGATCTTGTATAATGACACAATGTGAAATAAATTAACCTTCAATAATTTTGACACGTGATAAAATGAGTTGGTTTTTCAACTACTTTCAAAGCCTTCTTTGGGTCTGACGAACAAACTATTTAAAAATGTATTTTAGTTAATTACTTTTCTATAATTTTTATTAAAAATTTATTTAAACGGTGAAATATTTCCACATGTACATGATATACCCAAAAATCAGGGCCGTAGAAATGAAATTTTTCTTTAATTTCTCGATCATGAATTTTTCGTTTAGAAACTTCATTACAGATATCTTTGTAATACATGGTTGTTTAGCAAACTATATTTCACCTCAAAATTTCAAATAAAAATTCCAGGTCCGTACCAGAACACGAAACGTCAGAAATGAAATTTGAAGATGCCGTGTTGTATACCAGAAAAAAATACTTATCTTACCCAATGAATAAGCAAAATAAATTAATACAATTTTTTACAAACCACACTATGATTGTTTCGGTTATTCCTTGGTGAAAATTCATATTTTAATTATATTAAAACACTAACCTATGAAAATCAGAAATACAACATATCTACATTTGCCGACCATTTATTAAATGAAAATCATATTCCACAAACTACTTTCGAAATTTTACATCTAGAACAAAAAAGTAAAAAATTAACTCTGTTAGAATCACTTGAGATCAATAAAAATAAAAATTCACCATATTTTTTAAATGACCAAACTGATACAAATATGTCTACTTTATTTCATCTTAATATACTTACATAATACAAAATTCCAAATTATATTCATAATATTTACCTTCACTAATATTATACAGTAAACATATTGTGCTTTCTACCTATATACTCTATATTATCTTACAACACTATATAATATATTCAGATGTTTAGTATTTAGTTTAATATTTAATTCTGACGAAGCCTGTCATCAGAGCGAAACAATTTTCAAGAAAATAATAAATTTGTGAAAATTACCACACTGGTTAGTGTTTTAATATAATTAAAACCACACTATATCGCAAGAACTAATAGGAAATTTCCAAAATGGTAAAGTGCGTTTGAATGAGTGTTAATGGCAACTTTTCTGTAATTAAAAACCTCATAGTACTTACGGTTAGGCTATAACAATAGTGCCACACGATATTTAGGACACCCGGTTTATCTTTAAAAATACATAATTAAAATCTTGAAATTAAATGAATCAGAGCAGAATAGTAAACAGTTTGATTCCAATATGCAGTGGAAATTAAAACAGAAGCTACATTAGAAATAGTTAAGAAACTTAAAGTTAATTACTTCAGTAACAGGAAATTATCATCTGAGACGTTGAAATATGTGACTCGAAAAAGGAATTTCTGCACGGAACAAATTGAGAGTTATTCAGGTGGAAAAATGGTAATACCTTACTTCTGTGAACACAATGGAAAATTAACTTCTTTTGCTTTTACAGTTTTACTAATTAATCCAAGTTGTTTATTTAAAATATTTAAATGTTATTTACCGTAAAAATTATGCTTAACAGAGTGTCTACGTAAAACATGCTGTGTAGATAAAAAAATTGTTTGTTCGTTAAAATTGAATAAAAATTGCTATAAACAATAAGAATCTGTATGTATACTCTAGAAGTTCTCATTAAGTGAAAGTGAACAAAACCCTGTTACTCCTTTACTTTGTATTTTTATTAAAATCTATATAACCAAAATATTACCGAAAATGTGTTTCCCTATGAGACGGAAGAGTAAGCTTCAAGTATGGACCTGGATTTTTTAAAGACAAGTAGTGTTGATATGATTACCACATTAACAGGTAGAAAACCTATATGAATGTAAAAGAAGTGAACGAAGTATTCATAGACATTACTGGAGACGAAGTTTTGCTCAACTTAGAAAAAAAAATCACAATGGAAAATCTCCACTCATAAAAAACGAAGAAACCATTTTTTGCAGGAGGCAATATTTGTAGAAATTTCGAGAAAAAAAAGAGACAGCAATTTTGTGTGAGCCCCACCTTATCACTGTGTTAAGGTCACGTTGAACCAATCACGGTTTAAATTAAGGTATATCGCACAAGAAACAAAAAAAAATCAAGATGTTTGACAATTATTAAGTCTATAAAGTTCTGGAAAAATAGTCTTAATAGAAGAAACAACGGAGGCAATTCTTATTTCGGTGAAAATTCAAGGTAGGAATTCTTTAGCAGAAGAAACAAAATAATTTATTCTCGCTTATATTTAATTAAAACTGTGCTATTATAATTGTTCAATTGTACACTATTGTACTTAGGAATTCTAGATAAATTATATTCTAAAACCCAAATTTTAGTGGCAATAGTGAAGGGTTGGTATTTAAAACAAACGCCAAGAATAGTGTGTTAGTACATTTGATATATTCATCATGACATTTGTAATCTTCGTGTTAACCTAACCTAAACACTACAACTCACTACGGTAGATGCAACCAAGGTATTTAATTCTGAAGTTAGTTAAAAAATAAGTTTTAGTATCTAAAAATAAAGAGTATGAGCTTGGTGTAAATAAATAATAATAAAATTGACTTTGATACGATAGACCCCTAGAGATCCTAATGCTCAACTAAAAAACAATAATCTGTTGTTAAAAGAAAAACTAGCAAAGCATGTTTGTGAGAGAAATTTTCATAAAGTAATAACAAACATAATGGTCAAATTAATGCTAATATTATCAAAAACTAAACTCTGATAAAAAACTGAAAATAAACAAATGTTGAAATTGTAAAATTAAGAAGTAATAATTTATTTAGTAGATATTTATTTTAGTATCAATTATATTTAAAAACAAGGACAATATGTCCCAATAAGTGAAACTATACATCAAAATAAAAACTTATATCAAACTCTTCTTCTCTAGTTGTTTAGTTAAACCAAAAAAATACTTTTTTCTGTTTTCAAAATCTTGGTCTCACAGAAATTTTGTAGGGATACATGAGTAATTTATTTTTCAAAGCGTACATCCACAATAAAATTTAGAATTGCAAAATTTTATATAAAATGTTATAAATTTAACAAAAGTCGTATTGTTCTTATCTTACCTGTTCATGTTACTACTTTATAGACCCTAATGGGACTCCTTTCCATTCTGTTTCATATATCATCTGTTGACAATTCTATTTCGGTTTTGTGATAATATTTCAATAGCAATTTCTATTTATATTTAATAATAAATTTAAAATAAAACAATAAAAGAATATATAACCGACTTCCAAATATAACTAAAAAGTCGAAAATAATTATAACAAAATACAACTGTAGATAATAAATAACACATTCAATGTTGTTAGGTACCTATACACAATGTAACAAATGTAAGCATTAAAAGGTGGAATTTTTGGATTAGAATATTGGATTTTTCGGCGATTTTCTGCAAAACTGCATGTGGCAAGTCTCAGAGAAGTATATGAGACCACCTAGGGAACTTTCTTAATAGATTACACTTTAAAAAACTATACACTTCTATAAAAGGTTTTGAAAAAATCAATCAATATGTTTATTCACAAATTTCATCATTTTACCAATAGAATTCTTTTCCCAAATTTCAAGTTTCACCAATCCAGGTATACATTCTATTAAACAAGACCCGAATCGTTCACATCGGTACACAACAGGAGAAGAAATCAGGTAACATACATACAAAAAAATATATATGCGCCCAATTGATAACCTCCTCCTTTTTGGAAGTCTGTTAAAAAATAGCTCTGCGAAATTGTGTACTCACAATCAAAGTGTCATTTTATACCTAAAACAGATTGTGTAAATGTGAAAAAGACACTTTATATACAACAATGATAATTAGAGGGTATAATTACGAGGTAATGAAAGAACAGCTAAAAACTCGCAAATAACAACAATAAAAGAGGACACGTTTTGTGTAAGTAATGTATATATTGTGTAATATATTAAACGCATATTTTCTAGGTCACGCTCAGTATTTAAAGTTCTTTTAAGGCAAAACTGATTAAAATTTACGGGTATCATTTATCTTTTATCCCAGATTATAGAGATGATACGTTAGTACACTAATCAAATACTTTAATTACTAAAAATTAATTGTTTACGAGTAATTATTAACAACATTAACATTTCAAGTGATTGAGGAAGGCCTAATCCACCCAACCATTTATGATTGATAAAATTGCAATATCAGCACAAACTTTTGCCACCAAATTATTAAGTAAAAACTAAAATGCGTTAATAAATCATAAGTGAGAAATTAGAATCTGTGATAATGTCACCGTAGCTAGAAGTAAAACCGTTCCAATTACTGAAAATACAAAAGCTGTAATTTCGAACTTTGTCCTTAATTATAATACACGATACAACTAGAATATGGAATAAAGAAAGCCGTAATTTTCATTTGAAATAAGTAATTCTAAATGTGAAATACCATTTGCTCTAATTGCGATGTCACATTAAAACACAAAGAAACAACGTAAATACAACAAAACAAACGTAAATATCGATAAATTAGATTGATATTTTATAGCGTTCAATTATGTTGCCGGCAGTAGAAAAATGTTGTCGTTCGGATAATGAAGTTATTATAGTGTCAGAGGTTTTGATTTGGTACGGTTTTTTAAATATTAAATGCTTGTTTGCCCAAAAGTTTCCTTCGTAGTATGAAAAAAACATTTATGTCGACTAACTCATTAACAATATACTGTGTTATTCAAATGTACGGCATAAAATTCATAATTCATTATCAGAAAATACACTCTGAACAGATGATTTCAATTATTTTAATTTATAATACTTTCATCATTTATCGATAACAATATTTCAACTATATCTAGCACGGTCCATTAAAAACCACTATAAAAAATGGAAACCTAAATGAATGGAAGATCAAAAAAAATCATAATGTATATTTTGTTACAAATTATTCTCCTTGGTGCAATTCATGTGGTCTCCCTCTTGGCTTAGGGTACCCGCTCTAGGATGAACTTAGATTTTTTAGTTTCTGCCTATTCACTGTTTGCTTTCTTTTAATCAGCGATAACGACGATAACATGTTGAATTTGTTGTTGTTTGATCATCCTACTAACTTCAATAAAATTCGTCCTTTACGCTAAATGTTCACAGATCATGACCAGGCTCTAAACATTCTACGTAACAAAGGCTCCATTATTACAAAACACCTAAATATAGGATTTGAGGCTGCTGCTACGTCCCGACGAAGAAAGAAACAATGTATTATTTGATCTTAGATAGATTGCGTCAAAGGGGTATCCTCAATCGTTAAAACCTAAAACTTATGACTGATACCACATTCATCTTAGATATAAAATGCTTGTACACAACTGTACATTATATAATCTGAAACTTAGTTAAAGACGGAAATATGTGACAGTGTAATTAACATTCCGCAATTCACTTTGTATAGAAAATATATATAACTTTCACGGGAGGAGGTATGCGCGTATATGTTTCGAACTACAAAAGTGGTTTTCAAACAACTTTAATTAGGTTAGATAAATTCCATGTTTCTTCTCCAAAGTCGATTTGGGTGACAGTTAAAATTGCTGATGTTACACTGAACTTCGTATATTCAGACCTGACAACACAAGTCGTAAACACGATAGCTATCCTCCTCAAACTCTAAAGCCCCTGCTAATCTCAACCATCTGTTATAATTTGGTGAAGTTAACTTTCCTGAACTTATATGAATGTCACCAACTTTTCTAAACAACAACTGTCAGGCAGAATTAGTTATGAATAGCTTTTTAACTTAAAACAATTTTTGACCGAACCTACTGCTTTACAGCCAACAAAACTGTCTCGCTACTAGATCCAGTTTTCCCCTCTTATCATAATCTCATATCAACTGTTGGATATTATCCAGCCAGTGATCACATTACTGTCATCATAAATTCGGATGTTAGAACACGGCTTCGCAAGAAGCCTTTCATAACTTCTGTTTCTATTCTACCATCTGATAAACCTACATTGCGCAACTACAACTTCATATTTATTATTACCTAAAGCTTTCCCTAAATTGTTTGACAAACCGTAAATGCACACCAAAATGGGCTATGAAATAGTGGGTCTGAAATTGCCTATCTTTGTACAAGTCCTTCTCAAACATCGTTACGGCTCAGCTATTCTAAAGAAGTAGCTGATTTATTTACTGGAGAATTTGTTAATTACCTTTCTTGTGAAACTCAAATAACAAAGGCAAAATCTTCATGGTTTCTGTTCAGGAAATAATAATTCACACCATTGAAATTACTGAAGAAAAATTCTGTGTGTACATAGGGTCTGGATTGTAGCTCAGGACCAGATAATACTAACCCAGTATGTTTTCGAATATCTGAAGAATCTTTGCTTACCCTTACAACTAATTTGTTGACCCACTCCATTGAAGAGGCTTGTGTTTTGCCTGGAACAACTCAATAGTTTAAAAAAATGAAACAAGTTGTTAGCCAGTATTTATCTTCAAGTTAGTTTAATTTGTCTGCCTGGCCAATGTTTAGAAAATCTAAACATTTAACTGATTTTTCGTTACTAAAGGGATTTAAGTGAGATACAAGAAGGTTTTTTCGAAAACATTCAATAAAAAATAATATGCTACCTTTTGTTGATGTGTGGAACTATGTTGTTGACAATTATGAACCAATTGATGTGATCTACCCAGGTTTTCGAAGGACTTTTGATCAAGTTTGTCGATTCGGTCTATTCGCGTTCGAGTTCATGATGAAATTTCTGAATCATACGATGTAATAAGTAGTGATCCTCAAGATTTAGTGCTCGGGATAATCTTTGTTGTTAAATTGATACATTTTGGCCATAGATAACAATGCACAAACTCCCCGGCCATTAGGAAGTACAATGGGGTTAGAAAACTGATTAATTCGTGTCACTACTAACTGAAAGGGTACTCCGTAATAGACAAAAGAGGAATAATGTTAACAGTAAACAGTTAAAATAAACTTAAAATAAAATACAAACGACATTTACTACAAAAAACTAAGAATGCATAATTTTAATTAAATGAAAGTTTTATGATGTAAAAACTAGTTGTCAATAGAGCGAGCGGTTAATAGACATAGGGCTGGTAGAGCTGTTGTTTTTACTCAGATATTAGAAATACGATAAATCTCTACTGTTTTATATATTTACTATCCGGTACCCGCGGTTTCACCCGCGTATGGAATGTACAATTCTATACCAAAAGAAATAGCTTATGAAACATGGAGTATCCTATATAACAACATTTTCTAACTTGTGAACCACCCAAAGAAACAATAAAGTAACCAATCCCAAATATATTTCACCCAAAACTGCAAATGCCACCCTATATAACAGTTTTATTTGATTTTTTTTTAACTCCTTGTATAACAGTAACTCTACTTTACGCTTTAGTGCAACCATCCTGTATATGGTAATGTTTATTTGTCACCACATTTTTTAAACACACACACACACACACACACATATATATATATATATATATATATATATATATATATATATATATATATATATATATCAGTTATGCAACTGCTTATGTTTTATGCTATATAACAATTGTTTTTGAAAATGTTTGAGCCACCTGGTAAAGTAAAAATTTTCCCCATTCTATTTTTTAACCACCCTTTATATGCACATTTTCTCACATTATGTTCAACTATAATTTTGCTTCGCCACATACTTTAGGTATTCCACACAGTTAGATACAACTGTTCATGATCTATCCTATATAATTTTATTAACATTTTTTGATCCACGCTATAAAACTATAATTCTACTCCGACCCATTATAACATTTTTTGTACCATTCTATATAACTATAAATTCACCAATCCCCAACATAATTCCCCAAAACTGCAACTACTTATTAACCACCTTATATAAAAATTTTATTAATTTTTTTTAACCGCCTTGTATAATTATAATTCAACTTCTAAGTTTATTTAAATCATCATGTTTATACTGCTGCCAATTAGTCAACCATTATAACTTAATTATCCATAAGTTTTTAAACCATAATTTTACTCTACAAAATATCCCAATCACCTTGTATATGCTTTGCTTAAGGACCTCCAAATATAACATTTTTTAAAACACTTAATTATCACTCTCCACCACTGTATATTTCAACTATCTTATCCATCCATTTTGCTGTTATTTTTTGAGCCACCCTGGAAAGTATAATTTGTCTCCACCTTATATTATAACCCCCTCTTATATGGGACTTTTTCTAATATTCCTTTCATCACACTGTATAACTATAATTTTACTCCTCCCTCTATTTCAAGCATTGTATAAGCAACTTCTAATCGGCCACCCAGTATAACATTTTTGTACCACCCTGTATAAACATAAATCCACCAATCCTCAATATATTTCACCCAATCTTCAATTGCCACCATAAATAACAATTTTTTTTATTGAACTGCTTTGTATAACCACAACTCTACTTCCATCTACACTTAAACTATACTATACTTATACTGCTGACAATTAGTTAACCATTACCCTAACTTATTTGTCTATCAGTTTTTGAACCATCCCGTATAACAATAATTTTATTCTACTAAATATTTCAACAACCCTGAATGTATATGCATCTGCTTAAGGACCAGTATAAAATTTTTGTACCACCCTGTATAAATATAAATGCACCAATTCTCAATATATTTCACCCAAACTACAATTGCCACCATATATAACATTTTTTTATTGAACCCCTTTGTATAACTACAAGTCTACATCCGTCTATATTTAACCATCCTATTTATACTGCTAACAATTAGTCAACCATTACCCTAACTTATTTGTCTATCAGTTTTGGAACCATCCGGTATAAAAATAATTTTACTCTACTAAATATTTCAACCATCTTGAATATATATGCATCTGTTTAAGGACTACCAAATATAACATTTTTTAAAACACTTAACTATAATTCTGCTTCACTCTATATTCCAACTATCTTATACATACAAATGCTTATTGACTACGCAATATAATATTTTTTCTGAAATCTTTTAAAACACCCTGGAAAATATAATTTGTCTCCACATTTATTTCGAACACCCCTTACATGCAACTTTTTCTAGCATTCTTTTAATCAAACTGTATAACTATAATTTTACTTGGCGCCATGTTTTAGATATTGAATTTTCAACAGCTCATGTTCTATCCTACAAAGTTTTTCGATTTTTTTTATCTACTCTGTTTAACAATAACTCTATTTCTCCCTCCATTTAAAATAACTTGTATTTGTAACTACTTATCGGCCACCCAGTATAACGTTCTTTGGCCCACAATGTTCACCTATAAATATATATCCATTAATTCCCAATATATTTCACCAAAATTGCAATTGCATATAAAAATATCGTTCCAAAATTTTTTGTATCACCTAGTATGTATATTTCTAGTTCTACCTGGATTACAACCACCATGTATATGCTTCTGCTTACTGTTACCCAATATACCGTTTTTTAAATAATTTACTATACTTCTAGTCCATTCTATATTTCCACTATCCTATCTGTCGAACTGATTATGAGCTACGCTATTTCACAATTTTTCCTCATATTTTTTTACTACCCTTCATTTGAGACTTTTTCTAACCTCTTTTGAATCCACACATATATTGAACTGCTTATGTTCTACCCTATAAAACAAAAAATTTTTCTACCAATTTATACCCTATAGTATAACCTTGTGTATATAACTACTTATGGGCCACCCAATATAACATTTTTATACCACCCTTTTTTCTTATAATTCTACTCCACCCTAGATTTGAACCGTCTTATATATAATACAGTTTGTAGATCATAACATTTGTAATATTTTTTAAACCTACCTGTATAACTGTAATTATACTCCGCGACATATTTCAACCATTCTATATAAGCAACTATTAAGATATTAAACACATTTTTTAACCACCCTGTAATTCCACTTCATCTTACATTTCAACAACACTTTATAAATAACTGCTTCCAACACTTTTTCAAACCGTTTCATAACTATAACTCAGAAGATAATTCAAATATCTTAACTGCTTAAATTACATTTTTTTTTAAGTTTTTTTTATCCATCATTTTATATGCAACTATTTATAAGCCACATATTATAACATTTTGTACTCCTTCCTGTTTAAATATCCACCCGTTGTTCAATTGCCTGGTATATGCAGTTATTTATGACCCACTCAGTTCAACTCTTTTCAAGCGCCCTGTATAACTAATTCCACTCCCCTCTCATTTCAATCACATTGTATATATCAGGGGTGGCCAACTTGATTAGACCTAAGATCTACTGTTTACTAACGAAACCCTGTGCGATCTACCAAGTACATACTTCTTGAAATCTTAAATGAAACAGCATAGTTTAGTACACAATCATGTATTTTTTATTGGCCAGTCTTAGTAGTTTCACATGTGAGATCGTTTCCTTAAATTTACTTAACATTATATGGGTCCTATATATTGGTGTGAGCATTGCGCCTGAGTAGTTTCCACTAGTTTAGCATAATCAGGTTTGTAGTTGGAAATTTCCAACCTTAAAAAATCCAATGTATGAGCGTCTATCAAGCGAGAACGGCATTTATTTTTTTGTTTGTTTTAAGTAGGAAAATGCTGACTCACATAAATATGTTGAACCAAAACACGAATGAAGTTGTTCAAAATACTTTTTTTTTAAATTTGGATATATTTCGTTGGAAACTAATGCCCAGAAATCTTGACTTGCGGATAACCTTGCTTTTAGAAATATGTCGCAGCGCAGAGTAATAATTTCCTTTTGTAACATCATGTGCTCCATTTGAAATATATCTGTAAATTTTGTAGCAATTTATAGATATTACTATGATCAATAGCATCATTAAATGGATAACTTATGAATTGAATCAACTTCTCAATTTTTCTGAAATCACTAAAGCGAATTTTGAAGTTTGCTATCACAACAATGATCGCGATCGACCGGTTTGCCACCCCTGGTATATATGGAGCTGCTTAAGGTCCACCCAATATCACATTTTTTATTTTTGTTATCCATGTAATTCTACTCCGCTCTAAGTTTCCTATGTATAGAACACATTGTAAAATTTGGCTTCATATATCAGTTGATTTTTTTAAAATCGAAACATGTTACATTGACATATTCCGAATTTTGAATAAAACCTAAGATAATGCAAGTATCTGATATTTGGTGCGTGCGCTGGAACCAATAGAGTAATTGTATACAATACAACATGATAGAAGTTTTTTCGCTATATCTACCGCTTCTGTCAATGTAGGGAGATAAACTGTATACCAGATTTTAGCTCAAACTATAGGCTTTGCAACAAAAAAAGATTCGGCAAAATCAGTTGAGTATTTCTTAAGTGATGCCCGAACAAACAAACAAACAATTCGTGGTTCGCTTCCCTAGCTGTTTAGACGCTTGGGAGGTTCGTGTTTGTGCTCCGAACTATTCGGGCGCTTTTTTTGATTCCGTCTGTAGAGACGCCGCTTTTTGTTGTTTGCGTTACGATTTCGCGAGTTCTTAGCTCCATTCGTGACGACCGCTAAACCGCTTTCATTTTGTTTCTTTTGTGTTTACAAAAGCGCATCATTTGTTGTTAAACCCGCATTTTTGTATGCTCAATCAATGAACATACGTCTCGAGGGAAGCGAACCAAATTATGGAATGTCTTGGATGGCACATTCCATATAGAATATTCAAAAAAATGTATGAATTAGATGTTGCGGTTTTAGTTCAATGCTGGTTCAATGCAAGTATATAATTGATGAAGGACCTTTAGCGGAACAATCAATAAACACGTGCGGTCACATAAACGAATCACCAAATAAAAGTTATCACTAACATTTTACGTCCGGAAGCTCTGGTGTTTTCTTGGTTCTTCTTTCTTCTGAGGCTAGCCCCGTGAACAGGAACAGTTTCTTAGAGCTTCGTCTGGACAACACGTTACACAAAAAATAGCGACGTAATGTTCATTGATTGAGCATACAAAAAATGCGGGTTTAACAACAAATAATGCGCTTTTGTAAACACAAAAGAAACAAAATGAAAGCGGTTTAGCTGTCGTCACGAATGGAGCTAAGAACTCGCGAAATCGTAACGCCAAAAACAACAATAAGCGTCGTCTCTTCAGCCAGAATCAAAGCCACCGAAAAGTTCGGAGTACATTGCACGAAACTCCCAAGCGTCCAAATAGCTAGGGAAGCGAACCACGAAACTTACAATTTTAGATACAGAGATAGCTTTGAGGGCTTGATAAATACTTAATAAATACCAAACCAGATAAGACCTAAAGTAAATTAGGTGGAGTTGATCCACAAGTTTTAAGTGGACCTATACTTTCGACTCCAAACAATTTTATTGAAAAAAGAGTGGCAGGATATTGAGCCAATGATTGTAGATTGAATCAGCTTACGATTAGTCGAGATGTTAAAACCTAATTTTGACCAAACGCCCCTGGCGCCTAAAAGGCATGGGAGGTCGGATACTTCTATGGCGTTCCTACAGCGGCTCACTATTCGATAATACTTTTGTCATTGAAGTATTCATTTTTCATTTCATAGTTATCAGATAGAGATCTCCGGCCTTCCCAGTGAATTTACACGTCGCAGATGACAGATTAAAGACCTTTAGTGAAAATTAAGTCTGGTATTCTGAGGATCCCAGCGTCAGTTCTTATCCTTGGTTCCTTTTCTGCCTTCCAGCCTTTGGTCCTTCCTTGTTTAGCCAATATGTCAACAAGATAGTTATGTCGACGGATTCTTTGTTCATGAATAATGTAACAAGCTTGTAGGATGTGTTAGACCGATTCTACTTTTTGACAGCCCGCCCGACATTTCCTCTCTTCGGCTGAATTGTATGGAGCAAAAGGTTGAATGGCTTTTACAAACGTTTCGCCTGACCATCTCTTAGGGCAGTTTAATAGCCATGAGCTTGAGGCCGAAAAGCTGAGTATTGTCTGAGCCCCAACAACTTCGAGAATTCTCTAAATTTTGGGAGAAGAAGTTATTGGTGTCGGTACAAGTCATTATTGATGGTGGGACAAGCGAGTTTAGCTTGAGGATAAAGTTATCTACGTTGGTTTTAATAGGGTTTGGGATGAAATCCTAGAGTATAATTGGAATTATCAAGCTGAACTGAAAGATGCCTTAACCACCCGCTTTCATGGGAGCGTGAAGGAAATCGTTCACCATAACCCTAGGAAGATGGAGAAAAACCTTTATTGTCCGCCTAATCAGTCTGTCGGCTTGCTTTAGTATTTTTTTGTTAATTTTCACATTTCATAGGCTGGCAATCCACCGGGAAATTAACGAGAAATTCAGAATGTAAAATTCCTGAAATAGTTTCAGCGGGGCTTTCAACAACTTGGAGCACTGTACAAATAGGTGCTCCAGAGTTGGAAGTTAAAGGCCAAATTTGTTAGTCGTTGGCAATCACTATTGTGTGTATATGCCTTTTTAGTATGCCTAAATGTAGCCTCCATTTTTCACGTAATTGTATCAACATTAAGTTCAACCTAGATTTGTCTACGCATGCAAAGCCGGGGCAGGTTAGTTAGTTTTACGTATTGTTCCATACCTCTGAATATTTCCAGCCGGTGTCAATTTCTTTTTCTACTAAGGTGTTCCAAATTGTTACATGCTATCTATCAATGTTTAGTGTATTGTCTATTTTTCTAGCTGAAGTTTGTAACAAGTGAATGAGACGCTCGTATTCGTACTATTTATATTTTTATCAAATATGCTAAGTTATTAGTAGTGTTCTTCTTCTACGCGAGAACAACATCTTTCACATATAGTCTATGTTAATATTTCACTTAACACAGTTAAAAAACGGTTTACGCATTATCATCATTCATAAATTCGACCAATACAATAATTAACAAACTTTCCACAAGCCGAAATATTCATTAGCATTTCCTTAACTTAATATGCGTCCTAAAGAGTTTTAATTACCAACGAAATTACAATCACAAACTCAACCTACATTACCCGGAATGTGTTTCATTAACACCACTTAAAAGTGATTACTCTTTAAAATGTTAATGCAATTAACACAGTCGGAGAGAAGCAACGAAATTAATTAACTCTTATTGTACTAGGGGACTACATTTACTTCTCGGTTTTCAAATCTTAATGCCCACTTTGAGGTGGAAAAATCACGCAATACAAAGACGCGGCAGTCATAAAAAAACCTATTTTAAAATTCCTGCGTTGTTTTTTGCGCCCTGCTCCCCCATCCGGCGGCAAAGTAATTAAAGGACATTGTAGCGGAGTTGTTATTGCAAATCCGGTTTCCTGGAGAAGAACAAAAAGTCCTTGTAGACGGATTTCTCAGGATAGGGAGGAATTCGGAATGTCAGAGGAAAATAATATTTCAATTTATTGATTAGACTGTACTGAATCCAGAAGTGAATATAAAATGAGAAATGGTAATTAACAGTATAGCTGTTATTGTATATTTTCTAAAAAACAGAAACTAGACAACAAAAGCTATAGCTAATTGTTTTATAAACTAGCTTTACTTATATTTTGCCTCTTCATTGGGGTTTTCTTACCTCAGTTTTTGAATTGGTAAATGGTGAACAAAATGTATTAAGGCAATTTCCATAATTTATATTTAAAAAAGAACCGAGTTCAACTAGCTTAAAATAAAAACCGTTTCTAAAATATATTCTTTTTTTGATTTAATATACAATCTATTGTTTATTTTAGCGAATTCATATCTCTCAAATCTCTCAAATTCGTGTTTTATTCTATATTTTCCACATATTTTTTAACTTTTTTATTTGTTTTATTATTTGGACCACTTTCTAATAACTCTAATTCACCCTATATTGCAACCAGCCTGTATATGTTTCCGTGTATTGGTCACCCAATATAAATTATTTAATTTTACTTTGCCCTATATGTCAAGTATAAGCAACTACTTATGTTCCACACTATATAACATTTTTTAACCACCCTGTATAATTATTATGCCACTCCACCCTATATTTCAATCATCCTAAATATGCAACTGATTCTAACATTTTTTTAAACTTCCGCTCTATAACTCGAATATCCTTACTGTATATGCTTATTTAAACATTTTTATGTTTTTTTTTATCCTCTCTGTTTAACTATAGTTTTACTTCACTCTTATTTCAACCACCTTGTATACGCAACTACTTATGTGCCACTCAATACAACATTTTTTGAACCACCCTGTATAACTTTAATCCTATTCCACCTTATATTTCAACTATCCATATAGGCAACTGCTTATATACCACTCAATATAAGATTTATTTGTAAGATTATTTGAACCCACCTGTATAACTGTAATTTCACTTCGCACAATATTTCAACTGGTACATTACTTGCTGCCTGAATTTCGATGCACGCACACAGCCACGAACGTATACCATACAGAAAACATCGCTCACCTAAAAAGATTTCTTTTTGATACACTAATGAAATATTTTGGGCCATTTCACTTCACAGCAATGAAACCGCTACACACACCCTGTACAATATAGTATCATGGCATATCTTAACATTTAAACTAGAAATTTATGATGAAAAATTGACATTTACATTGATGTTTACTGTGTTTTTGCAAATATTTTTACAATTTTCGGAAAAACGGTAGTAAAATCTATCGTTTGCATTTTAGATAATTATACGAAATCAAGCTGGAACATCTCTTTGTAGAATACAATTTAAAATATTCAAATTGATTGAACCATTTTAGAGAAAACAGTGTAGATTTATTGAAATTTACTGAAATTAATTACTTTTTTTCTGATTTTCAGGAAAACCATAAATTTCACTTTATAGAAAATTATATGGTTCCGTTCTGTAATATTCCTTAATACAAGGCCGTTTAAACGATCAAATTTGCCTAAGCTGTTTTTGAATAATCACTGAGCATACAAAAAAAACATGATGACGAATTGATAACTTACTCCTTTTTGGAAGTCGGTTAATAAAGACAGGAACAGGAAATCTAAACTCCCAGAAAATAAACGCGCACTGGAACAACATAGTCATTCAAGTACAATAGAGCCACGAAAGTGAATCTCCTATTAAGTAAAAAGAAGCATGTTACAAATCAAACAAATCGATATAAATCTCCAGTTGCCACAGATGTAGTAAAATAAAATAGGTGAAACAGAAAACATTTGTGTAAAAATACTACAAGGAAAACTGAAAGAAGAACTATTAAAGTAGAAAACTAATAGACGAACGATCGAGAAGTCAGATCAAACTATATGTCTTTGATCAGATTTTGAATAACGCCTCTAAGAAAATTAATTCAGTAACTAATAAATAACATGCCACAGTTAGAATCCCCAAAATATGATTTTAAATAACGCATATGCGTGACTTGTGCATTACTTAACAATGCTCAAGACAACCAACTTATAAATTCAATTCGATGTAATCCTGACTCTAATTGTTTCCCTCCCTTATATACCAGATGTTTTGATATTCTCAACATATTTTATAAAGATGTATGCCGTTCAAGCTAAGACAATGTCGTGTGAAAGATTCCTGATAATTTAGTTTACTTTTATTAAAACAACATCTTATGCAGATGCAACTGGCACACCTTCGAAAATAACTATCATAATAACAGCCATTATCAATATTGCATTTTCCCTTGAATATCATCTCATTTATTATGTTAATGGCCTACAGAGAAGAATCGTTTGATAAAACTTTTTAATATTCTAAAGACGGGTCTATTAATTAGTGCTCCGATGAAACCTATAGAGTGGATATTAAATTATTGGGGATCCATTGATTTCCTACCAAAGAGATCTTTCAGCTCTCATTTGAGGTTTTGAATATTTAAATTTTTCGATGAAGGTAGAAATTAGGACCGATTAAAATTAGTATCTGAATAAGTGGAATCAGTCTACATTTTTTGAGGGATCAATTATTCGCAGTTAAAAGTTAATGAGCCTACAATTACGAATCTACTGAATGAAAATTTTAGTGACTCTAAGTTTGATGCTAACACTGATTTTTTGGATTTGATATATTTGTCTAATACAGTGAAATACAAAAAGCTCTAAACTTTGACACTTGGGGAGTGATTGAATAAAGAGAGACTTTCATCGTATATATTAGGATATGAAGAAGTTATAGAACTGAAATTGTCATTAATTTTGAATATGGAAATTAGTGGTTGTAATATGTTGCAATTGCATGTCGAAGTCTGATATGACAACTTAATGCAAGATTCACTAAAACTACCCGACTGTTCAATACTCAACCATATTCTACTATAAATCATTCAGAATCAATTCTCTTTCATCCCAATTGCCCTCTTTACTCTTTAAAATAACGTAGATTATATCAATTCTGCTCAAAGTAAACTACAGGACAAAAACACTGTTATCCAAAAACAAAGAAAAGAGAAATTTAAAAAATACAAGTCTTACAGAAAGAGAAATATTAAAACACCGTTAAGTACTAAAGGTTCCTTAAACAAACCACCCACATGTGATGGTATGCATCTTGAAGCAGTACCTGCAGGTTATGGATGGGGTAACAAGAAAGGTTTCTTGTAATGGCTCCCAATAAAGTGCAAACAGCTAATGCCAATGTCCCAAACAGATAAGGCATGGAAGAGCAAACAGGTGGCTATCAATTCTAGCACCGTTATCGCTACGCATCCGCAGAACCCAATTAGCACATCAGTGATCACTGAAGTATGACTGCTTTCAAATCTAATAATGACAGATCATATTCTACACCTTTCAGTTTATGATGATATTCATTCACTGTGTTCTTCTGGCTAAGATAAGTTTAACAAAAATCTTATCGGTTCTTTTTTCAAAATATTCTCAATAAATAAATAAAACCAAAACTCCAAACTCACTTTTGGTTTACTCCAAATGATGAAACGTGTGTAGAATGAAAAAATAAAAGTTTGATTAGGGTTCAAAACTTTGTGTTTATTTATTTACAAAGTTTGATCCTACTGTTTTTGAGGCATTTTTTGTACATTTTTTTGTTTAGTGGCAAAAAATAAATATCCCAGTAACTTTTTCAAAAAAATTAATATTTAGCAATTATTTGCAAAAAGGAACCGATACGACTTTGATTGGAATGGCGTTTTCATCTATAACTAGATATTTTTCAAACCCCATATGCAGATTTTTCCACAGTTTTGTTAAAATTATCTAAGGCAGAAGGACACCGTGTGTTAGTGATATACCCATGCCACATCTTAATTGTAATACCATAGATCGCTATAATATTATGCTCATCTATATATGAATAGGCAAAGACAAAACTGTTAGGTACCATTTTCTCCTGTGTCTGACAACCGATTTTCTTTATTTTTGTTTGTTTAGTAGCTATTGACGACCTTCAGCACAGAATGCTAAAATTTATTTATAATATTGGTTCATTCATTAAACAAAATATAATAAAAAAAACTTTATTTACGTTCACACTGTCAATGCCAAACAAATCACACTAACAGTGTCGCCAGATTGCTTGGAAAGAAAATCATATGATGGATTGACTCGAATGTGAAAGATTAATTAAATTAAACTAAAAAGTAACAAATTTTGAGCCGTTCATAAAGTTATTCTCCATCGTCATGCTCTTAAAATAGAATCCAGGAAAATTTATATTATATAATAATGGCCAATCATTGGGCTCTCGCAAATTTGCAACTTTCATTGCTTTGTAAATATGGTTTGTCAACTAAAATAAGTATCATGTTGCAATTGATGAATTTATTTCTGATAATATTTTATTAATTTTAATATTATACTTTCAATTTAAAGATTCTTTTAATGTCTACCGTATAAATTTCATATAATTTGAATAAGATGACAAAAAATGTGAATTAATGCACTGTGGCAGCCCTGAACTCATAGCTATCTGTGATGTGGCGCGTTGATTTGAATTTTGACATTTGAGAATATTGTTTGGTTTAAGATAAGCTGTAAATTCAATGTGTAAAGTTCAAGATTCAGCTTTATTCACTGCGAATAGATTTTAACAAATGTGAGTATTACTTATCTATCATTAATTAACAGCAGGTTCTTATATTTCTTTACATTTTCCTTACAACACAGAAATAGTCATTGCTTACTACGTGTTTCATTTAAGTTAATTAAATTATATTGAACCTTAAGATTTTGGTTGAAGGTTTGTAAATATGTATTTATATTTTGTAGTTATTTGGAATGCAATAGTAGGTATAACACCTTCATACTAACTTTTTAGTTGGTTGATTTCATTTTCTGCTTACGAGCTGAAATCGTTAATCAAATGATATCGTTAACTGTGAAATGTCAGAATCACGGTACTTATTTCGTTTTATTTATCATTTTAAGACTATTTTTCACTCTCAAATCAAAAAATATTTTTGAAAAATGTAGGAATTTATTATTTAATATAATGTTAATATTTTTAAAGAGATTTATTTTTTTATGTTAAAAATTATAACTACATATTTGAATATATTTAAAGACCAAATATTTCAATTATTTTATGTTAGGGAATCAGTTAGTTACTGTTTTGTGTTCATGCATTCTATCTAATAAACAATTTAGTTATTATTACATGGTTCCAGTCCTGCAAAATCCTGGTTGTATTACAAGATTTTTTCCTAAAATAAACATGTTATTGACATTTTAACGATCTGGTCAATATAACCTGAACGATTTGGGGGGGCGGGGGGTTTCATTACGGTTTTACCTCCACTATATTTCTAATAGACATATACTTTTGATAAACGAACCTCAATAATGTTCACAATTTGATGAAGTAGGGTCGAATGTCCACCACTGGGCGACCACTATTAAAGTAAATTCGTTATATCAACTTTCTAAAACGTATTGTTTATCTTGAAAAACTAATATGTTGTTATGAAATATTATCTCAGAGCACCATATATTTAGAGTCGGCTTTTCACAAAATAAATCATTTAAATTCCAATTTTCAAACGTCATCCGAGAAATCCACGAAATCGTGCCCCGAGATGCCTGATCTAGTGGCGGTATTTTATTTCCTTGGCATTAATAAGCCCCAGATAAGCCAGTTCGTTTTCTGCAGATATTCCTCTGCCTAGGCTACACATGTGTATTTTCTATAATCGAACCCTAAATACATATATACGTTATGTGCGGATCAAATAACCAAACGCACATACGAATACGTTAGGCGCAAATTGGAATTTTCGAACACTAATACGCTGGTCGACTACACGGGGTTAAAAATCCGCTTGATGAAAAATAAATACGGCTTTCCTTTTTTACCTTAATGCTACAAAATATTTGGATGCCGAGATGAAATAGCTCTTAGTAATTATATTTAAAATATTAATATTGGTGAATTTTGGGTTGTCAATGTAAAACTTATTTTAAAAAATGCAATCGAGAATAAGTCGGAATTCATGTGCTTTACTGGAAAAATATGAGAACTTTTAGCTTTTAGCATATCACCGGCAAACTTTAGTTTTTTTCTGAACGATAATTGTGGAATCTCTGGTTTTTATTTTTTCTGAGCAAAATAACACACTATCTTTCTTAGACATCTTAATAAAAAAACACAATCGTCATTTGATACACAAGTCTACAGAAAGCCGACTCACACTAACAGATATCTCAATTTTAATTCTAATCACCCAAATACCGAAAAAAGGCATCATTAAATCTTTATATGATAGAGCAAAAACCAACTGTTCTGATATGGATAGATTTAATAAAGACAAAATATAAAAAAATGTATTATTTGCTAACAATTATCCTAATAACTTCCTTAATAAAGAGTTAGATAAAATTGAACACAAAACAATCACTAACATTCAACATCAAGCTAGTCCCAACAACCATATTATGCATACAGGGTCTTTCAGAAAGAGTAAAAAAAGTGGGAAACAGATTTAATTATTAAATCAACTTTCAAAACAAGAATCAACTAAAATAAAGAACACAACACAAAACGAAAGCTGGAAGAGTCTGCTTTAATTGTATTAAATGAAAGCGATTGTATAGCTAGTACTTCTATAGCATTCAGCCGTTCCTGGTTGCCAATAATTAAGGATGAAATTAATAAAATATTTTTCCTAGGTTATGCCTTATGACTGTAATGAGATCTCAGAAACATCAGAATTTCATTGTTCTCATTTTTGGCGAATGCACTATCTTAAAACAAAGTCGTACTTAGGAACGACACATGAAATTCTAAAGATAACTCTTTCAAATTCTTCCAATGTGAAAGAAGCTTTATTATTTCATATGAACTTTAGAATTTTTTTGCATTAAATTCCCTTAATTGCGTCAGTTTGATTGTCAAACATTAATGTCAAATTGTGTTTTACGAAATTTATCATTACGAATTTATTAATTTCTTGTTCATTTGTGTCAATACCATTGAAAACGCGGTCTGATTTAGTCCTTGAAACGTTTGGACCTTTTGAAATATACAGACTTTCAAGTTTATGTGGTGTTATTCCCAAAGAACTCAGAAAATAAATATAAATAAATAAAAACTTTAGTTTATTACGAGAGGCAAGGTCTATTTTGGGAAAAATGGTAACAACGGTTTTAGATATAAACAAAATATTTTACAACGCAAATTTCAGAAAACTGAATTCTTAGAGACCATTTTTGGGCATTTTAGTCTCAAGTGAAAATTGAACTGAAGTTTGTGCAGCATCCAAAAGTTTACCAGAAATTTGAAGTTCAGGCGCATTTGGCGTTCCACACCGATTTCACTGAAATGTTACAGAGTGATAGAACTTAAATGAGCAACAGTAGGGATAAGATGAATTGTATATTGCTAAATTGGCGCTAAATTTGTTTCTTTGTTCGAAAAATTCAACAATCTGTAAATGCTGTTTTCTAAAATATTCAATAATGTTCTCTAATCACTTTAAGATTAAACCCTGATAATTAGCAATATTTTTTGGCAGGCTGAGTAGTTTTACTTGCCGCGGAAGACACTTTAAGAAATATACAGTGAGATTCTAAATTAACGGATAAAATCATTTTCTACGTAATTGTGAATGCAAATGAATAATAATATACCTATATGAATTTGTATTTTTTTCCACTATTATACACTTTTTTGTGTACTTATACAAAATAGTTCACTACCATGATGATTAATTTTTTTTTCGCAAAGGATAATAATTTCAGTTTTATTGTCTTACGGTTCAAGTTAATGTACATGTACGGCGCTAAGGCATACTCTATAAGCAAAATCAAATAAAGTTCTGTTCCTGAATAAAAAAGAATACACAAACTTTCATGCGATCGTACTATTATTGAGTAAATTAAAAATACAAGAACACTTCGAGTTTCAAAACGTCAATAAAAATCAAGAAATTCTAAAAAACCTTGATTTGAATCATTTGAAAATATATGAGATAACTTTGACCTTCAGCGTTGTAAACTTTAATGGCGCTAGTTCAGCTATTATGGAATAGATGGGGCAATAACTGTTGTTAACATAAAATTTTGGACGTTTGATCCAAATTTTTTGATAAGTAACACTAAAGACAGTTAACTAGCAATTAAAAAACTCAAGAAAATTGGTTCACAAACAGAAGGAAATAGTACGGAACCCTTTTGCATTTGCGTATTTATATACAGTTTTTTAATAAAATACACATATTTATAATGTCAATATGTTCATTTTAGGTAAAAGTCATTTACCCTGTATTAAGAGGCATGATTTTGCAGGAATGGTATATCAAATAATATATTAATATTAAATACAATATTTTTAAACTTTAGTTTTTAGAAAATGCTTTACGGTTATTCATAGGCGTGTTCCTACCCGACGTAAAACCGATAAGCAACCGGTAATTGTATTGCGCATAACAACATTGTAAACGGTAACTCGTTACCGCGCAGGAAGATTATCGATTGTTTATCGGTAATTCGGTCTGTTGGAACGAACCTCATATTTCACATATTTCACAGTTACGATTTCAATTTCCAAGGATAACATGCAAGAAATCAACTCATAAGTAACTATGAAGATAAATAACTACGATATGTAAGTACTTACATATTGGTACACCTTAAACAGCAATGTATGTATAATCTCAATATTTCAATTTAACACACAAAATTAGCAATGACTATTTCTGAGTTATATAAAAAATATAAAGAAACTTATGTCAAATAATAGTTTTTAAGTTGACAATTTTTCAATTTTTCATTGTATTGAAAAGGTACATTAATCTAACGGCTAACAATATTATATGTCAAACTGAAATCAAAATAATCAAATTCGCTAAAACGAAGATGGCCGTGAACATTCGAATTATTGCCATGATGTCTGATCTAACTATTTATCTTAAATGATACTAATTGTATTCATATCATAGGCTTTGTAATCTTAGTTAAATTGTATGAAACTATTATCCTTTAAAATAGAAACAATATAAATTCATAGTATAATGTTTAAACAAAATATTATCGAAAACACATTGATCAGTTGCCATACAATAGACAATCCTAATTTTAGTTGACAAACCAAATTTAGAATTATTATTGGTTATTATCAGCTAATATAATTTTTTATGTTTGATAACTTTCGGAACCGATCAAAATTTGTTGTTTTTGTTCAATTTAGTTTGTTTTTCGAGTCAATCCATCTTACGATTTTCTCTCCAGGCAATCTGGTTTGGATTTGAGTGTGGACGAAAATTGTTTTTTTTTAATTTTATTTTATTTAATAAATGAAGCACCATTATCAAGAAATTGAAGCATTCTGCACTGAAGATCATCTATAGCTACTAAACAAAACAAAAATAAAGAAAATCGGTTGAGAGACAGATATGAGAAAATGGTACCCAACCTTTTTGTATTTGCCTATTTATATATAGATAAGATTACACTACACCGTTTGAAAGGGTTTTCAATTTTCTATTCAGCAATGTAAGACTGTTTGATTTTTGCACGTTGGTAATATGAAAAATCAAATTGAAAGAAATAAAGACATATGCTTGAAATGGTCACCGTTCATTTCCTGATAAAAAATATGGAGTTTTGAAATTCTTCGTCAATAATTTGCAACATCTCTGCAGTGTTTTGATTAATATATTACGTTCTGCTTAATTCGGGTATTCAAACATGTTGTAAAAAAATTATGCAACTCGCCGAAGTTATTGCCCTCTTCAAAAAGATATGGTTCAATTTTTCTGTTCGTTATTATGTCAGCTCAAACATTCATTTTAATAGGATATTGAGTGTGTCCTTCACTCATCCAGTGAACAATTTTCGTACTCCAATACCGACAATTGTGCCTGTTGACTGTTCCATATAAGAAAAACGTTGCCTCATTGGAGAAAAGGATATTTTTGGTAAACATGGGGTTCTCTTGACATCTATTCATAACAATTTTTCTCCAAATTCTAATCCACATTCAGGATCATTGTCATCTCTTCCAGGTTTCTGTGGATTTTCCTCAACATTTAACAATATATCCAACTTCTTTTTTTTTCATTTAATTTTTATCTCTCAGGACTGGGAAGATGTTTTACAAATCCAACTTTTCTTCTATTGTACTCATCAGGGATTGGAAAATGTGTCGATCAACATATTTCTCAATTCACAGCTCAGAATGAGAACTTATTTTATCACCCAGTTCAATAAGTTTGTCAATAAAGTTAGCACCACCATTTTGCAGGAATTCAAATTAAGCATATTTGAATAACGAGAGATATTTAAGAGCTCTTTATTTTACTCAATTTTACTATGAAAAAAGTGCAAAATGACATTGGGGGAGCTAACACTACTAGCCCAGAAAAACAAACAAAAAATATTTTCAAAGTGACTCGAATTAGTGGCTATTTACCAGCTTTTAATTGGTGTGCGCCCCATCAACCCCTAAATTAGTTTTAAGGAGTTAAAACCGCTCAAACGTTTAAAATCTGCTAAAATTATCTACGATTTACAAGCTTTATAATGGTGTATTGCAGATGAACATCTAGATATGCCCAAATCTACAGTTCCAATCTAGTATTTACGATCTGTTGAACGGTATATATTTAAGCATGTTTTAAAATTAAAATTGAAATTCAATTTTTTTCGAAGGTGGTTTCACCCCTTAGACTAATTTAGGAGTTGACGTGAAATACGCCAAATCTAAGCTCGTAAATAGCTTCTATTTTTTTTGTTTTTTTTTTCTGGGATGGCCTATGGTTTTTTAGTTGTTCGAACTTTTTTATAGTAAAAATTGAGCCCAAAAATCCGTTTAAGTAAAAATCAAAAGCTCATAAATAACTGGTAATTTCCATGTGATTTACTTTGATATTGTACAAAATGGCGGTGCTTACTTTACTTACCTCCAATGAATACGTAAAAAATAAATTATTGATTACAAATTACTGAACTAAAATCACCTTGAAAAAACTTTTAAAAAACCAAATAGAGTGGAAAGTGCAATTCAAGGTGATTTTAGTTCAGTGAAATGAATTTCCAACAAGTATCGGCTGAATCAATCCAGGATTACAAATTACTAATAGTTTAATAAATTAACAATTAAAAATTATTAACAACGCCTAGAGAAGTAAAATCACATCTTACTTTTTTTTCGACTAGTAGATCGTGACATATATGTTTCCCAACAAAGCTACTTGTTTGTATACAATAAAATTAATTTTTTCCAGAGTATCCACGTTCAAAAGTCAAAAACTGATAATTGAAACTCTTTTTCAACGCAGAACCACACGCTACCGCTTTCCATTTCAATTTTTATTAATGTAGTTATTACTCCAAGGTGGCTGAAGGTACAAGTGGATAATTTTATCAAAAAGTGTTGTTTCATATATAAACCCATAATTCTAAACATGGTTAATCTCATAAAAATACAGTCGTTTTATGTGCATTTTATTAAGGTTATTGCAGTACGTGCAAACCAAATAAATATTAAAGAAAAAAAATCTATGCGACAAATAAATATTCATAAGTTAATATGGTCTGTTTATATTATGCCTCGTATACAACATCTCTGAATGGTAATTGGCGAACAACGTTTACATCTGTGCAACCGTTCATCGAAGGTCAGTACATACTGGAATTTTCAATTATCTTGTGACCTTTGTGCACCTTGCAGAAGCATCGTACCTTATAGAAATTCTTATAATATTCTTAGAATCAGAGACAGTTACTTAGGTGCATTGATTTAATGCTGGTATTGAACATACGAAATGAAGGCTTATACGTTATTTTTCTAAAATATGTCAACTTATTCCACATGTGACGGTTATAACTACGTTGAACCTAGCATAGTACTCCAATAAGGGATATCTTGAATCTGCTTCCCATGAAATTGACACTTTTTAAAATATCGCAGCTTAATCTCCAATCTCGGAGCAACTTTCAAACAATAATATACATATTTTTTTACGTTAAGTATGAAAATGTCTCTATACTTTAACCAGAATGTTGTTTATTTTAGGTCTTTTGTATTTAATTTTGTAGATGTAGCCTGTACTCATCGCCTTCAGCCCCCAATTAATGTGATTGAGATTCTGCAATTCAAATTTTTATATGATAAAAGAGTTTGATAACAAATTAGTTAATACTCCAAAAATGTGTACACATGTTTCTGTTTTTCTTCAAACGTCCAGTTTTTGCTTCTAATATAGACACTTTCATATAATGACAGAATGGATATGTGTAGTAGCTGAAAACTGTTTTAGAGAATATCGGAATTATGAAATATTTCTCTTATAGCCTATTTTATTGGACGAGGTGAAAGAAAAATTCAGAACGTCTTGTGGTAACTTATAGGGAACGAGAAGATTATGACAATGGCTCTAGGCTAATAAAAGTCTGCGCACAATTATCCCTAAACATCCAACCAATGAAAAAGTTAAATTCGCCAATGACTATACAATAATTAAAAACACATTTTTATTAAAAACCATGGATGTAAGAGTACTCCGTGGAACTATATGTGGATCAGACCATTTGTTCGTGGGACGCAAGATCTACATAAGTCACAAGCCATAACAAAATTATATAGAAGATTGCAACAGTACAAAAGAATTCTCTACATATTAAAATTACCTGAGGAAATTAAAAACAAACACTCAAATATCTGAACAGAAATAACTAAAGAAGAATTACTCAAGTCGGCAAGAGATACTTTAGAGTTTAAAGAGAAAAAAACTAAACCGTAGAGCTGCTGGTGGTCGAATGAACTAGATGAAACAGTAAAAGAGAAGAAAGTCTGGGGTTTGAACTCAAAAAACTGCATATACAAGATTCCTTGCGAATGCAATAAATTTTATATTGGAGAGACCATTAAATGTACGAATAAATGAACACAAGAATTACATAAAGAAACGATAATTTGAAAAGTCGAAAATTTGTGAACATGCTTGGGGCCTAGGCCATAAAATACAATTTGACAATTTAACTATACTTCACAAAGAACAACATAACACAAAACGAAAAATAAAAGAGTCGGCCTTAATTCTTTTGAATGAAGACGATTGTATCGCTTCTACTTCTGTAGAATTTAATCGTATCTGGTTACCGACAATAAGGAAGAAATTATTAATAGTAACCTCCTTTTGAAGAACCCAGTATAGGGATATTCATAAGGTTTTTCCTAGGTTTTCCCTTATGCCGTTAATGGGATCACTGAAACAATAGAATTCTTTGAACGCATTTTTGGTGAATGCGATATCTTATAACCAAGTCCTACCTAGGAACACCACTTCTAAATTCTAAAGACAACTCTTTCAACATCGCGTCAAATTACAGAACAATCATACTAGAATTAAATGTCGCAAAATTTTTTTACAAAATTGTTACATCACAATAATGAACTTTATCACGAAACACAATATTTTATCACAGAGGCAAAATAGATTCTCAAAAAATTGGAACCAAAATGCCCTTAACTATATTACTCACTTGATCTATAATAAAAATTTCATTTCTGGATTTGGCTAAAACTTTGGACTTGATAAACTAGAAGTTGTTGCTTGATAAACTCTGAAACTGTGGGATCAGAGGAAAAGCTCATAAGCTGTTGGTTAGCTATCTTAACAACCAATAGACTTCAGCGTATAGAAAACAACAACATGGGTAGTGAATTTGATCAAATTAAAACTGGGGTTCCACAAGGAGCAGGCTTATGGCTCAAGGTGAATGATCTTTCCGGGTGATGTAATAATATTATTTGCAGATGACACAACAGTTATTTCTACTGGAAAAAAACTGAACTGGGATAGAAAATATTTTGAACAATTATGTTAGAGAAGTGAGGCAATGGCTCGCTCTCAAAAAACTGACCCTACACGTGGATAAAACAGATTCAGCACGTTTGGAAACTACTTTACTTTCAACAGAAATATACATTCACATTATTAACCAATCAATAAACGAGTAGAATACTGCAAGTACCCGGGTGTTATTATAAATTTAAGCCAAATTTAGAGAGCACTTTAAAAAACAAAAATTTTAAGTGTAAAAAATTACGTAGATTAATTTTAAAATAATTCATCGAAAAAATGATTTTGGAAATTGATAGGTATTGCTTGCTCAGCCCCTTGGCTCAAAATATTTATTTTACTCGGTTTTAGAGAAAAGTTGTTTATTAGTTTTTACTCGTCGTAATTTGAGAGATCTTTTTTGCGAAGGCTCTATTTTAGTGGGTCTCTATTGTGAAGGCCCCGATGCTGTGGCCCTGGATGTCCTCTCCTAAATCGTGCCCTGGATAAATGTTGAAATAAGTTTTGTAGTTTTAATATTGCCAGCCGAAATAATTTGATTACCTTTGTGGGAATTATGATATATTTTGTGTAATTTTTTTCAATGAGTGAATTTAACACAACATTAAACGCATTATGATCGAATCCAGTTTAAGACATTTACACCTGACCTTCCAACTCGATCTATAGATCGATGAGGATGTGTACTACACCTGAAAGGATGTTTCGTATAAACGTACCATAAGAATACACTTAAACAGACCTGTATGTGCCTACAAAATTATAACCACCTTCACACACAAAGACACGGCAGTAATCAAGATATTCCTCAGTTGTTTTTTAATCTCAAGAGACGTACACTAACCAGCAAAAAAAATTTTATAATACATCGGATGTGTTATTATATAAACCACCCTTCTTAAATAAAGCAAATTTAATAGACCAATTTTCCGACGGTTCCAATTATCTTTGCATCGCCGTGCCTCGTCAAGAACGTATAATTAGAACAGTTGGGCCACAGCCGGTCATCACCACATTATATTAAAAATTAATCAGACCCTGCTTTACAATTAAGGACCACGAAAAAAACATAAACTCAACATGAAAAAAATTGGAAGCGTGAAATACAAAACCATTGAGACAGAAAGGTGAAAGCGTAGTGCAACTGACTAAGCGTTTAATCATATTTTTTATAAACACAATGCAAACTAAATAAATACATCAATGTTTGGAATGTTTAATCCCGAAATTTATATACCAATATCTAGGAGTTTGAGGGAAACTACTACCAGGTAGTTGTGCAATATGTCACTAGAACCTTGTGATGCAGATGAAAAAAATTTCACAATGCAGATTCATTATAATAAATATTGTTCCTGAAGGGGGTCTGTCATTATTTGCGCCAGATTCAAAAGATCGATAGGTTTCATAAAGCTCCTAAAATTGGTAATTTAAGACTATTTAAATAATCAACCAGGTGTTTAAGCACTTGTTGGGGAAATGACATCACAGTTCACAAAATTACTGTATATTTCCAAACGTTTCGGGGTCTAGTTCAGACCCTTTTGTCAATGACAAAGAAACTATGAACAAAGGCACAATTCCAAAATTTAAAATTAAAATGGTTGAGAAATGTATTTGATTTATGTAGTAACTAAGAGAATTCAATTTGATAATATAGAGAAACTTCTAAAATTAATATAATAATCAAGTGCCTTTCAAATTGGAAGAATATGTGGCGCTCTGGTTGCATTCGCCAAAAATGCATCAAATTTTGTTAATTCAGTGATCTCACTAAAATCATAAGGGAAAACCTGTGAAAAATCTTATGAATTATCCCGATATTGGGTTGTTCACAAAGACATGACCATTAGCAATTTCTTCCTTTATTATCGGCAATTTGTATTTTATGACTAAGGTCTCAAGCATGTTCACAAATTTTGAATATTTCAAACTGTCGCTTTTTAATGTAGTTTTTGTGTTCTTTAATTCGAACATTTACAGGTCGAGAGGTTGCTCCAATATAAAATTTATTACATTCACAAGGAATTTTATACATGCAATTTTTGTAATTTGAATTGTTGTGTTTTCTTGATTTTGATTTTGATATAACTGATTTTAGTGTATCTTTTAATTTTATATCTGTGGCCCACTCTTTTTGGTCTTTCTGAGAGACCCTCTATGTATGAAATAGTTATTGTAGTAATGTGATTACCTTGGGAGGCAGTGTTGTTTGGTGAAGTTTGGTGTTGGTTGTTAGCGATCTTTTGGTATTCGGATTTCTTTAACTCTTTATTAATTAAATAAATAAATTTTTCAGGGTAATTATTGGCAGAGTGCACATTCGTTATAAAGGTTTTTTTCTTCACTAAGTTTATTGGTGTTAGAACAGTTGGTTTTTGCTGTCATATACAGATTTGATGATACCTCTGTTTACTGAATTTGGGTGATAGAGTAAAAGTTGAGAGACCATTCGTGTGAGTTGGTTTTCTGTAAATTTCTGTTTCAAACGTTGATTGTGTTTTTGTTATTAAAATGTCTGAGAAAGGTAATTTGTTATTCTTTCAAGTTTTAGTGTAAACTGATTAGTGGTGCATAAGAGGTTAAGTAATTCAAGATTATATTCCCAAATTACGAATATGTCATCATCATATACAGTAATTTCGTGAGTTGTGGTTTCATTTCCCAAAACAGTGCTTAAACATTGACAACCTATGGCACAACTAGCCTTCTTGGGAAATAACACCACAGTTAAGAACATTGCTGTGTATTACAAACGTTTCGGGGTCTAGGTCAGACCCCGTTGTCAATGGTTAAAAAACTATGGATAAAAAAGGCACAATTCTAAGATTTAAAATAAAATACAGTACTTAAACATTGAAAAATATGCCACAAATATCATTCAGAAAACAAAAAATCAGATGTTTGAAATACAGTAATTTTCAGTACAAATAAATAGAATTTCATCCAGAAAAAATATATTGATTTGAGTTCGAAGGTTTGGAAACTATTTTGGAGAAAAACAGTGTTTTTTCAACAAAATAAAAACAAAAACCACCTTAAAGATTATAAAAAAAATAATATTTTCTATGGCAAATTTAAATTGTTAGGAATGTTATAAATGAATGAATAAAACAAGAGAATAAACAAACATATCATGAGAAGTAGTTTACTTATGGGTAGGAGACCCACAGGCATGGATTGCTTAGGGCATGTATTCTAAGACCGACACTGCGAAGGATATAATAATGTTTCAATATTCATTAATATCTTTTTAACGGTTATAAGTTCAATTATCATACAAGCATGTTATCTTAAAACATGAAAACAAAAAAGTGCACAGACCAACTGAGAGCAATTTATAATTTTTTATTTACATATTTTGTTATAAATATCATAGCAAATAGAGAGAAAATTCACTGAGTTTATAATTTAATATTTTATGATGCAAAATTGTCACTTAGCGGCATAATGGGGATAAGGCAGTACTTCGAACTTCGAACATTGCCATGCGTGCAATTATAGTTAACCCTGCTTTTGTGGGTTATATTGTCAACTAAATTACATAAATTTGCAATTTCGAATAAATTCGACAATTATACAGTTAAAATCAACTGCATACATTGCATTCCATATATAGTTTCTTAATTACATACACAACTGTTAAAAAATAGGCAATTGCAAATACAGGTTACTTGCGACTTCACCATTTTATAGATTTACGATTATATTAATCCTAAGAAACTTCTCTAGTAGATACATGGATAGATAGAACCAATCTAGTAAAGAGTGAAATATTTTCTCTTAATTTTAGATTGGCATCATTTATTATTAAAAAATTACTGTAAAGCAAGCTTACCGAATAAAGTGAATTAGTTTTGCGTCTACCCCATCTTAAGTTGGTAAATACAGATTGTGTTGTGACCTGATTTTCGTAATTCAATAATATGTTCTGTTTCAGGGCATTTCAAATTTTCTGACTAGTTAAATAATTTGTAAAATAATAATACATCGGTTACATCCAGTCTTTTCTCAAGCCATAAATACCAAGACATAATTTGAAAATTAATTTTTCCTACCTGGATCTATATACCCTTACATTTTGATTCCACGCAGTATCTCAAAGAAAGTACCATGTTCCTCTCTAAAAACAACATTTGTGCAAACCATTTATTTTAGATACTCTAACCATTCTGTAAATATAGTATTATTAATACTCACCCTGAAAGATGGTTTTGTGTTATTGTGTTTCTACATCTACCACACTACTTCTTAAATTGTAACTGCACACAATATTAATCAGGGGCGGATCCAGGATTTTCATTTGGGGGCCTTGATCTCGTTTGGGGGGGCTTGATGTCATTGAAGATTGATTTTAGCATACCACTCAGAAAATTTTTGGGGGGGGGGGCTTGAGCCCCTTAGCCCCCCCTTCTTCTGCTTGTCTCCATAATTGTAAAATTTTCAAACTGGTAGTTTTTAAAGTCGTTTTAAACTGATATTTGGTATTCAAAAGTTGTTTATAAATATAAATTTCCGTGTGCTGGTAATTTTATATGTATATGTTATTTATAATTGTGCTTTGTATAATTTTCGTACTACATAATCTAAATTTATTGAGTTACATATTCTTCACATCTTCAGGATGAAATAGAAAAAGATCTACATTAGCGTGTTTCATGTGAAATATTTCTTAAATCATTTCGTGCAACAAATTTTCTATTTGACTAATTATTGAAGGTATTCTTCACAAAACTTTACTTTGAAAATTTTATTTCATCACCGAACACATCAAAAGGTAGGTATGATTTCGAGCATGTGTCAAACGTTTTATGGAAAACTAAAAAAAATCGATTTTGTTAGTAGGACAAAAAAGGTTATGACTTCTTCTTCAAAGAAATTTCGTCAAAATGAACTCTGGACTACTAACATCAAACTCTGTTTTAATGATAACCAGCAGTAGAGAATTAAACATCAGTTCTGGGATAGTTAGGGCTAGTTCATACAGGGTATAATATAATGCAGTGCAGATAAAATCTCCTATTAAAGATAAATATATATCCTATATAGTTTAAAACCTATTCCATTATTAAGTTTTTTGAAATTGCAAAACATCTGCCAACTTTGGCATATGTGCATAAATCCGTACGGTACGGAAAGAGTAGGTACACTAAACAGTGAAATATATTTAAGATTTAAATGTGTATGCCAGTTTTAGATATATGTTGTTTCGGTATTTATTCTATTCATTTGTACTAAATTTGTATTAAATAGTTTATTTCAAAAGAAGACATTGAGTGAAAAAACAAAGGCTGTATGTTATTCATGAGTTACTAAAGCTCTGTAAGGGGATATATGTCAACTTACAGTTGTTTTTTTTTACTTTTTCTGGCCTAAGTAAGCAGTTAATAATAACTTGTTGATCCACAATGAAATTTAAAAAAAATCAATGTTTAGTTACATAAAACGTACCCTACCCGACACCACAAACATAGAATTGAGAATTAGGAGTTTTTTATTCCGTATACAATATTTCCACACTTATGTTTCATAAATATAAATGACACTACATAACAGAAAACAAACAGAAAATTTTGTTAAAATTAATCTTAAAATTAAACTTACTTTCTTAACTAAGTCAAAACACGTCAAAATGTTATATTTAAAACAAATAAATATCCGTTTCCTGTTTTGCAATACAGAGCGACAATCTGCAGTAATTACTTGATTACGACCAACACTTATCGATCGAAAGCGAATCTACTCTATAATTCAATGTATTGTATTCCTCTAAATATGCTTAAAATTATAAATGAATTTCGGCTTAATGTCCCTTCTTTTTATAAGAATGGGAGAGAATTTTTTGAATGTTGTTTTCAGTTGTCAAATTTGTTGATCTACACAAGTAAATTCTAAACGTAAGTGCTTATTTTGGTTGACAAATTTCAACATTTTTTCTGATAAGCCATAAATTTTTTGAAATAAGTTATACAAGATATTTTCATTTATACTGATCAGTTCTGCCACCTATGTTACACCCTGTATAATTAGTGCCCATGTTTAAATTTAATTTCGGCCAGACTATTCAAGATCTGCATAAAAGAATATCACAACATAAACATGACTTTAGACGAGTAAAGTGGTAAATCAAGAACAACTGTCAGAACAAGATCCACATTTATTAATTGTTTTATTTGATTAAGTGGTTATTTCAAAGAAATAGAATCACTGATTTGTTTTATTTGAGTCAATAAAGCAGACAACAAGAGAACAGAGTATGAACTGCTGTATAATACAAATTTGAGACTGAACTGACAGAGAGTAAATAATGTATTGCGATATGACCACAAGATGGAGACGCTACACTTGGACAGTGTCATCATATACTTAATACTGATATAGTGCTATCGCCTATAAGTGGAAGGGTCACCAACTAAGACAGACAGCAGATTATATCGTTTTACTATATTTGATCCGTTGTGCGCAAGCGTTGCGACTCTGTTGAGAGAATGTAAATGTGATGGAAACTCACTAACCACAGATCAAACAGAGAGAAAACATATCTCTATGCATTTTCGGACATGCGCCTATGACACGTAGTACAGTAAAACGATAGAAACATGTATATGTATGCATCGTGATGTTTGCGCCTTCCTCTAGGCTCCGCTAGCAGTATATGAGTATTAACTATATGAGTGTCATGTACTTTCACATTCGCGGTTAATGTTTAACTTGATATTATTAGGTTGACTTATATTTTTTATAGAAACTAATTGAGTTAATTTCGAATATTGTTGGGCCACAAAATTAGAAATTCAGTTGTGACATAAGTATTTATGTAGCTTAAACAAGAGTTGTTTTATCACATTGTACAAATTGTTGATAGTCTTGATGTTTAATAAATAAGGCAAATATTTTCGTATGCTTTGATCGTCCAATTACTTTATAGAAAAATTATAAATAAACGTTTATATGGCATTTACCTACTATATAAGAAATTGTCAGGATTTAGCTGTAATTTAATACGGATTCAAACAATAAGGTGATAAATTTACTTACCTTCTGAAAAACAGTGGGTACTGGGTACTGCTATCTGATAATTCAATTTATTTTGAACCGACTTCCAAAAAGAAGGTCAATGCGTCTGCTTGTTTCAGGTATACTGAGCAATTGCTCAAAAACGGCTTAAGCAATTTTCATTATTCAAACTGCATTGTTTTAATAAATATAAGGGAAGGGACCATATAATTTTCTATAACGTTAGATTTATAGTTGTTTCTCCACAAAATCGAAAATAAAAGTTATAAAAAAACCTTCAGTTAAATGAGTCTTCACTGATTTCCCTAAAACGGCTAAATCAATTTGAGTAATTTTAATTGTGTTCTACAAAAATATATTCCGACTTGATTTCGCAAATTTTTCTATAATATAACGGTAAAGTAAATGCCAGACAAATTCTCTGCACAAATGTCTAAAATTAAATGTGAACATATGCCAATAAAAACAATATCGATCGAACAGGGTGTTTATAACAGTTTTTATTATGATTCGTTTGATGTTCTATTGTAAAAATAAATTAAAAGATATGTCAGAAAATGTTGTTATGTTATACACAGGGTGTTTAAATGGTTTTCATTTTGCTTCATTTGTAGTCGGTTCCTTTTTCAAATATAAATTATTTGGTTCAATGACCTCTCTAGTACTAAAAAAGTAATATATATGTTCACCAGCTGACCCGTCCCAAGTTCGCGCGGCCTTGACAAATCGGCTTATTTCACATATTTGTCTTGAACATCTTTTAATTTGGAAATTTTCACATCACGTTTTTTGTGAAAAAAAATTTACCATGAGCGAAAATTACCTGGCATATGCTTCTAAAAATACACTATTTTCGGATTTAATATGATGAAGTAGTTTTCATTTCAGGTTTTTTGACGTTTCATTGCTATTTTTAATGTTTTTGGTGTTTTTGACATTTCTGGAATTTTTTACGTTTATAACATTTCTGGTATTTCTGATAATTTTGTCATTTTCTACATTTTTTACATATTTGGCGTTTTTGACTCTACCTTACATTTACGGCGACGTTGGCATTTACAGTTAGTTCTGGCCAATGACTACTAATATAAATGGACTTGCCTGTTTACATTAAAAGTAGGTTGAAAGATGATTGCAGGAAAATAGGAAACAATGCTAAACTTCTTTCCATTATAACCACTAAGACGTAAATCTAGGTATATGTACGCATTGACTGAACGCCTGAACGGCTATACTTTACGATGTTTATGTCCAGCAGGCAATGGCGCAAGTTTGCTTATTTACATTTTGATTTGAAGTTAAATTCGTAATTGATAATTTTTAAAGAGCTTTGGGGTTGAAACTTTTTAAAAAACAGTGACTATTTTGTATAATTGTAAAAAAAAACAATAATAGTGTTATTTCAGTGTTTTATATGCAGGAAAACAGCACATTCGTTTGCCGAATTATCTTCTCACCGGTAAGTGAAATATCATAAACGTGTTATTGAGATTTGCAAAAGATCATTTAAGCAGTAAATAAAAATATATTTTACGTGAAGAAATAAATGTTTTGATTGTTACAGTTACATACTAGTAATTAAGCCACTAATTGTTTTTGTTATTGTGCACCTCTTTTAATGGATTTCAATATATTTATATTTGTGAATTTGGACGTAGTTCTAATATTTTGAATCTGAATAACATGACCTTTGATTTAATGTAGTTGGGACGCTACTGTTGGAGCCGGAATATTTGTAAACAAACACATCTTTGTCTCTTTCTACTTTTGTCTCATGTTTCATTCATTTTTCTTTTGGTCGTATATGAGTGTCAGGTCCATTTATATTAGTAGTAATTGGTTTTGGCATTTTCGGCGACTTGTACATTTCAAATTTTTCAGATAGTTCTTGTTTTAGGTTTTTAAAACAACAAATTTGATAGTTTTGACAAACTTTATATTGTTGTTGTGATTTTTGATGTATTTAATATTTTTAACGTTTATAATATTTTTCTCATGTACCTACTGTAATTTAATTTTGTAAATCTTAATTATCACTTAAAATTACCAACATATTCTAACTTTTTGAAATTTCAAGCGCCATAAATCAGATAGTGGACATTTTGCATCTATATACATAAAAAATGTCATAAAAATCGGTCGAGCATTTTTGAAGTAGTTCGATTAGAAACATTGACATTTTTATGTATTAGATTTTAGTTTTAAGTTTATATTTAAGATTTTATTAAATAATGTTTAAAATTTTCCTTCCTTACTGTTTGATGACTTTTCTTTTCTCGGGACCTGATTTATTGAAACCCAATTTTCTCAAACTATTAATATGTTATTATTTAATGAATGCCACTGTATTGAATTTGTCACTATAATTTATTTTGACATTAGTTGTCAAAATTATTTTTTTCAGTTATATTTACCAAACAATTTATTTTTTTCAGGATATGGGTACCCTAATTACCTAGCGATATAAAATATACTTTACGACCTAATCTCATACTCGTCAAATATACGTAACAAATTTCATAAAAATTGGCTGAGTCGTTTCGGAGGAGTTCGATCACTAACACCGTGACACGAGATTTTTATATATTAGATATTATAAATAGAACTCCAAGCTTTAATGAGAGCAAATCTAAATTTTACTCGTCTGGTACAATCGACTAATTCATTACAAGTTACAAAATCCAGTTAATAAATCCAAAAAATATTATTATATTCTGAAATAAACCTTCACATAAATAGCTTCATAAAAGCACAATCAATCGTAAATATTCCAAGGAGTGTCATTACTACTTGAAACTGCCTTAACACAGGTGATGGGAAAAGTATTAAAGGTGAATAATAAACGATATTATGATAAACTATTTAGTTTATTTGACTTTCATATACACTCACAAAATGAGAGCGGCTAAAAGCCGTAGGATACAAACATTTACCTAGTAATCATTATTATTAATATTCATCATCAGATATTTGTTCAAAAGAAAAACTTCAACGGAACAATAGTAATCAAAATTCTCAAATAAAACAATCCTGACAATGTAGTATTGAACAATTTCCACAATAAAAAAATACATGTGAGTCTTGGTAGGTAGCACAAAAAGCAGTACAATATTTTGTTTTCGAAATGAGCACACTCTCTCAAACATACAGTTCGAAACTTAAATATGGAAAATATTTACATCACAAAAGAAAAAATAAATTACTTATGCGTTCGATAATTAACATGTAAAACTTAATCTAAAATCACTGTTTGTCAAGTCTTGCGCGGCGAAGAAACATTTACAACATCTTGAGAAATAAATGCAAAATAAAAATAATTTATACAAATTTATTCAACACTTAGGTACTAAGTTTCTTTTCTATATTTACAAAGATGTTCGATCTCTTGTGTAAGTTGCAGTGGCTGTACAACTTTTAAGGCGTTCACAACAAACATGGAAGATATATGAAATAACGTGATTGGAGATGCTTGAACTGCAAGAGTAAATAAAAAGTGAAAAAGAAAATAAAATAACAACATGAGGATCCACTATGAAATTGGGCATCTACAAAAATCAAACAGTGTACTATAAATCGTGCAATAGACAAAACAAGTAAAACAAATTCCTGTTAAAAAATTAAAAATCAATATACAAATAATAATATAATCAACTTTAAAAAGGCATTCAAAAAATAAACAGCAATATCTATAACATGGCAACCAATTAACTGGAAATAATGTAAAAATAATAAAACGAATAAATTAATATAAGCTAAAAATGTCACTACAAGGTTTCCGAAATAAGTAACTAAATGTTGTTAGAGTGTTTTACAATCTTAATATTATCTTTTCTTCAATCTTAATATTAATGTTTCTGCTCTGAATTTGGTTCTTGTTTTCAGAGATTTTACCTATTTCAAAAATGAATCCAAACTCAAGCCATGGCAACATTGTTTAGGGATTCAGCTCTTCCTTCTAATGTCAGATGACACCCTTCAAAGATCTACAAGGATTATTTTACTTGCATGCATGCATGCAAACTCTTCAAATCCAAACTTTTAAAATTCGAATAAGATATAAATTTGAAAACGAAAGCTAGTACGTTGTGATAATTGTCAAGTGTTCTATAAAAAGAATCAGCAGATATGAGAAATAGGCTTCAGAAATAAGTCATAAGCCACTATTAGGCTATAAATATAGCGGTATCACAGAAAAGAAATATTCCAGCAGGTGAATTACCAATTTATATGGTCGTTCAAATAGTAGAACCAATTAGCTACTGATAATAGTATCTTAATAAGGCTCTTATATTTATTGAAGAGTTAACTATGAAATACTATGTTGATAAGAAAATGCACGTTATCAAACTAGAATTCGGCTTACGTACAAGAACTGATTTGGGAATGCGGCATGACAAATTTAGTTTTATTTTAAAAAGTCAAGAGAAGAAAAATACTAGAATATTAGAGGCAGTATAGAAGTACTTTCTCACTGTTAACAATAGGAAACTAAACCGGCACTTCGTATTTTGACAGTTACATAAATACAAAGGGGAGCGTATCTTGAAGAACGAGTGAACTTAATGGTAAGTTATGTCCAATGTCGAAACTATATCAATGTGATTCCTAGCTTTATTGATTATTGAATATGTACTATCTTTGTTTGATCACAACTAATAAAAATTGGAGAAGGTAGAGATAAAACAAGTACTTTTGAAATCTGCAGAGGACTTCTTGTACCAGCTTTCTCCCTATGAAAGTCCTACATACCCATAGTTCTCTTAGAGTTACAATTACGTTAAGAACTTGGGTGCCATATGAAGAAATTTCAGTTTGAAAAGAAACTAAGCTAATGCATAATACCTCCATAAACGACTATTCCACACAAATTTTTGCCAAATAGTTGGATAATGAACAATATATCTTGGTAATATGGAATGACCACCATCACATATTCCTCAATTTACATTTACAATATGAGGGAATCTGCAGTTGTGATATTTTCGGTTAAAGCTCCAGGATATACAAGAATAGCTCGGAACACAGATAAAGTTCAACAAACCTAAACTCCAGAAGTTATTCAGTTCTGGGCTGCTCTAGAGATCAATTATATCCACTCAAACCATATCTTTGCAGATTTGGTAACACTGGAACAAATTGAGTTTCTATTCCTAGAAAAAAAAGCGTCTTGGCTCAATATAACCTCAGTTTGAGGAATCTCAGCTCGACAGCGAATGACGGAACTGTAGATTCTTTTTCTGAAGCACTGAACCATATAATCAATATAAAACGTTTTCATACAGATGGTATATACCCAGGCAAATACCCATTCATTTGACGAACTATTTTCTGATGAGCAAGAATACTAACTACATTGAAATAATGTGTTCGTGCTACCCTTAAAATCGAATGGACAATTGGGAATTGATCATGATGATGTTCCTCTCAAATAAGTTAGATACCACTTCTCCCATGCCATGTTAAAATAAGAAAGGAAAAGTTTCCGCTCTAAAAGACCTATTAAAAAAAATGTATTTTCAAATTATTACTTACTAATATTGTTATATGGGAAACTGCAGATTCAATAGCACACATGTTGTTATGGCTAAAGATAGCTGGTAGAAGCCATGGCACTGTACGGATTAAGTATAAACTTCATGAAAACCATTTATCCATTCTCTTATTATAAACATATTATATAACAGAAAATATGATTAGAAAATGTGTGAACCATTTAGCAGAGTATTTCAGAAGCAAAAGTTAAATAGCAGTTGTAATAGATCAATCCATGTTAGTGATGAAAATGTAAATCATGCTAAAGAAAGAAAAAAAAAAGAGTTCATGCAAAAGCCCAAGTTAGTACAGTCAATGCTTAGCTACAGTTAGTTATCTTTGTAAAAATAGTAAAAAAACTCTGCAATACCGACAAAAGCTGGGTAAAGTTATTCGCAGCAGCTACAAATTCTCTATTAGGAACAAATTACCGTGGCTGATACCTCACCTGTGGTGTGTATTAAATTATTATTCTCATATTATTTTGAAGATATTGCAGCTTTATATATTCTACAACGACAATAACTTTACCTGGGAAATTAACAACTGATATTATTTGACTTGATAATTTATAAATTTCTATATAAAAAACAAGCTACAATCACAAAATCAAGTTGACGAATTTGTTCTAAAACACTTCCATAATTTTTTATATTATTTAGAATTAGACAGAATGGTGATTGCAAAAGTTTAAATATTTTTGTAGAAATATATCTTGAAATTCCTACAAAAATATTCTAAACTGATTAATCCAGGTGCAGTTATTGTTAAGGAACACTATATAGTTTGAGAGAAAGCTAAGAAATTATAACATATAATTGTTTGCAGGTAAATGAGTATTGTCCATTACAAAGAGATTCATTTCATAATAACGCTATTCCGAATCGATGGTTTCATACGAGGTATACAAAAGTGAAAAACTCAAAAAAATACAAACAAGAAACGTCTTAAAATATTCAACATTAATTATGTTGTGTCGGCTTTACCTCAATAAAATAATGCGATATGAATAATATAGTAGGAACCACGATTTTTTAAACTGGAACGCATAGGTCCAGCAGTATTTTAAAAACGAAACAAATTTCTTAAAACACACCCGAGTCTGCTTCTTTGAAAGCAATAATGTTGTAGTAGTAGTTATAATAATAAATATATGAATAGTAATAATAATCGTGTAATACGTCAGAGGGGTGGGGAGCTCCCACGTGTCACATTCACTTAGCGATGCTAGGTTGGCGACGTTGCCACGACATAGCACTCTACATGTAATAAGAAAATAAACAAATGTTACCAGTAGTCGGCACCAAGTTGTTTGGTAAATTTTAATTTTTGCGATAGTGATTGTCCAAGGTTAAAACTTATCAACTTGTGATAATAAATAGTCCTCACAAATGGTTTAAAGTTTGCATAAAACTCCTGAAGTTAACATCATCTGAAATATCTGTTTCACAGTACAGTATCATTATTTACCTAAAAACAGTGTATATGACCTATGAATAATGATATCAACGATAAAAATTATACATACAATTATGATGAATCAATTTATAATTAAATCTGCACATTTCGTGCTCCTAAATTCTGGATAAAAAATTCATTAATTTTGATAATTGCTTCAAAAACGTTTATCATATATCACACCTCCTAGAGCGACTGTCGGCATAAAATTTGATGCTTAGATGTATTGATAAGAAACTTATAGTTTCAAATTTTGACAATTACTTCAACACAGATCCATTGATTGGTCCTTTTAAAGAAAATGCCCAACACTGGAGAGATTTAAGACTGGTAACTCATTATTCACGTCTTACAAGTTCTACTTAATAAATTACGCAGTAGAAGGTACAAAAAGTGCAATCAAACAGGAAGAAATGACTAGTATGGTTTCAGAACCATCCTTTAGTCTGCAAGTCGTAGTACAAAAATGTTATGACGAACAATAGGATGTATAAATATATTTCATGCCTTTTGATATGGTTAATTATGACGCATTGATGACAACTCTAGAAAATTCAAAGATAGATGGATTAGACTTGCCATTACTGGAATCCTGTATTGGCAATAGGTCTGTTTTCACAGACAGAGATGCGTAGAGGAGTAAGATTGGGAAAATACTTGAATGGAGTGATGATCAATGGAGTAAACGTCAATAGTGTTAGATACGCTGATGATGCTGTTTTGATCACGGACTCCGATGTGGGTCACCACATCTCATAGACAAGGTAGTAAGAGTTCCGGATGAAGGAAACATAAAGATGTCAGCCCTTACCTAGAAATCAGATCAAGAACAGACCATGCCCCGAGTGCCCTGAATATACATAAGAGATAGCTACGGGATGTCCGGTTGAATTTTGAGCTCCAACTGAGACTATGAAAGTGTCATGTTTAGCCCACTCTCTTATGTGGTGCCGAGTAGTGGATTCTTACCACATCTATAATTAATAAGATAGAGGCTTTCCACATCTGGACATTTCGTAGAATTCTTAGAATCCCTTCAACACGAACATCGACGCAACTAATGAAGAAGTCCAACGTATGGTGAAGTGCTTTTCTATGTGATAAAGACCTGCAAGACTGTATATGCTGCAGAATGAGAAATGGTGAGGAATAGACTTTCAACAACCTACAAGAAGCGCAGAGGGCAGACTAGGGTGTACCAATGTAGGTATATCTACATATCCATAAAAAAATAATAAACGTTAACCTAAACTTCATCCGAGAGAGCTACTTCCTACTCTAAACTCTGGAGTTAATAGCTCAAAGTTTTTGATAAGCGACTGCCTATATATATATATATATATATATATATATATATATATATATATATTATATACGATATTTAAATCAATTAGAAAAACTGAGAACTGATAAAGAACTTCTATTATTATAGTAGGACTGAATCGTTATTTTACTCAACAGATACGTGATGAAATCAGAACCTATTTTAATATGCAATAAATATTGCAATAAAATCTAATAAGAGATTGGAAACAATTATGCCAGTTGAGAAAGAAAGATGTATATATTGATAAAACGTTTTATATCTTGCAATTTTGAAGGTTGGGAACTTTTGCTTGTATCATAAGAAGAAATGATACAAAACTTCTAAAATAAACTAGAAAACGCTTCGAGTTTTATCTAATTTTTACAGTACATATGTTGATATTGAATTCATATTACAAAACTTATGTTTCCAAAGTAATATTTCATAAAATCACAATTTCTGTTGATGCGTTTTTATCAGTATTAAATAATAGCTGACTAATTGGCGTTACATTTTCTCAAACGAATCGAAAGCTTATGGTACTGATGGTACTTACCAATAGGTCGACATGGTGAGGATGATTCTGTATCTGTAGAGCGGTATGTCATGGCGCGCTATATCAACAATCACACTTAGTTCCAAATAAACTCACTATGATGCGAGGCAGGTCATACCGAGGTATTTCCCATTTTTGAGTTATTTTGGATACGTAAACCTAATATATTTAAAATTTTAAATATATATCTACTACTATATATACGTACAATGCCGGTGAAAACCAACTTGAAAACATAATAACTATATTATTACTCAAAAACACCGTATCGATTATTATTAGTAGGAACCAAGTTTTTTTTACTGCTGGCCAGAGTTGGAGTCTTTGGCGCATTTTCAAGCACTTTTCTTCCGCTTACTCTCACCAGCTGATATATTCAGTTACATATACATATATATGATAAATACAGCATTTGCCTTATCAACTTTAATAATTAGTGTAATAATAATAAAAGATTTATGTAATAATTTAATAATAATGAATAAAAAAAGGCGGCCTTGCTCGCTGCGAATCGTTGAGGAACTGTCGAGCTCAGCCGATAGGAACTTGTTTTACTTGGCGCCGGAGCCCCAGTGGACCCTCAACGGGTACCACATGCAGTATCTACATCTCGTTAATAGGAACATTTTATGTCGCAATTTATTTATGCACAGAAAGATTTCTTTTACTCAGGAACATGGAGGCCGTTAGCCTGCTTGGAAAGATCCGGAGATCAGCCAGCAGAAGCCCTCAACTTATCGGTTTTTAGTAACTATAAGTTGCGATAGGAATTTTTTCGACCTAACCAACTATACAACATAGATATAAATACACAAACTACATTGACACAGCTACTCATTAAACATAACGTGAAAATATCATAAAACAGTAAAAATTTCTTTAAAATTCGACCAAAGAGTTTAAATTGGTTTCGTTTGAGTTCCTATGCTAGCCCAAATATTCAATCTCCGGGATTCTGAAGATCCATGGTGTACCATCCACATCAAATCACGGGGAAAAATTGCACGTATAAAGAAACTTACACATTAAGAAATCACAAAAATTAATTAACAAAAATATCAATGAATTCATTCACTAGCTAATAACTACAACCCGAGTTGATGTGGTAGCTACCACGGATCTGCTGATTTGCTTTCTTAAATCGGTAACCATGACATCAATGACCGGCGCTTGTCAAAGGCTGAGGAACGTCGGCGGGAGATAAAAACCTCCTTTTCGGATCAGAAGGTTGACAAAATGCATTCGAGTTTGAGTCCAAAACTTGTTGGGGTGACTCCTGTGCAGCTCTGGCAGCTAGCAAAGTAATCTGATTAACTACATCCTCCATCTCGTGACTCAAAGGAGATTCAGAAGGTGGAGGCAGCAGTGACCCCATTTTGTTATTGCTCTGATTAATAGTCAGGTTTGTACAAGCGCCAGTCTTGAGGTGAGCATCACTTTCGCAATGTCTTTTCAAGTCCAAGAAATTTCTAAAGCGTTCGTTATTGCAACTTTTGCATTCGTAGCCGGTTTGTACTATTCGAAAAGCCCCGCGGCTCTCTTGATTGCCTCCGAAGCATTGCCGTTGGTGGGTAAGCAGAGGAGATTCACCCGGGAAAGCCAGTCTGCATTTTTTGCAGACGAAGCAGACCTCGACGTCGATCTCTCGCACTGATGGATCTTGAGGGCATTGATACGAGTCAGGAAGCTTTAGAGTCGTAACTCCAGGTTCGGAGTTACCTGCAGCTACCTGCTCGAGTACTGGTACGGGAAGCGGAAGGAATGATGGTCCGGAGCCGGTGTCTAGAAGCAGTCCTCCGGCGCCCCCTGCAACAAAAGAAAGCAAATTCAACACAATGCTGTGACGGTAGAAAATATACAGTGTGTTCTTGGAAACAATATTATTAAAACTGAAATGAGCGATATGATGAAACTGTATATTAAATATTTTAAAAATAAATTTTATGTCAAAATTTCTACAAATGCAACTTTTTATAATCCATGAAGCAGTGCACTGGAGGCATTTTCACACCATTTTGTTATTACCCGTTGGTTTGCAGACTCAAAAACTTGAATCCATGTTTTCTTCTTACAGTTTTTAGTGTTTAAACTAATAGAACTGTTTTGATCTTGAAAATCACAATAAATGCAAGAGAATCTCAAACCATGTCAGTAACTACTGTAAACCTAACAGTTTATTTTATATACAATTTATTTAAAATTTGAAATTTGTGAAAAGTATGGGTAGCACAAAAAAACCTAAATCTTTAAAGAAAAAAGTTTTAGAGAGTTCCATATATGTCCGAGGGCGACCTTGTAGTTGATTTTGACCTTCAAAAATTAAGTTGTTTTTGCATTTCATTTTCCATTAACCTTGAAGTAACATTTAGGGCCTTGGTCAACGTCATATTTGGAGCTTATTCTTTTCTGCTATTACAATTTCGGGTATGACAATAATGAGTTGAGATTCTAAAAATTATGAGATAACTTTCAAAAAGGCAATATTTCGATTTAATTTACTTTAATAAAATTTGCAACTATTTGGAAGAAATATGAAGCCACCAAATACTGTAAACACTTTCAATGAACTTAGGGCATATATTAATAGAGAAAGGCTGCAATATACAAATATCGTAGCAAGACTAAAAAGCGAGGGGAATAAAGAGAGCATCAATCTCAGTTGGTGAATGGAAGTAGCCAATAAACTTACATGTTTGACTATTTGCTCAATAGAGTGAAGTAGTTTCTTGCACTCTCTATTGCCCTCTCTGTTTAGTCTTGTCACTATATATTTGCATTGTAGGCAACTTCCAGATGTATAAGCTCTAAATTAATAAATGATGATCTATAGAAATTATAGACATGTGTCAACTGTCAATCAAATTCAAGTATCTCATCAAAATTATAAATTCACAAACCATTCAAAATACAATGTTTTAAAACTAATAATAATAAATACACTATCTGTGGCATTTAAAGAAATTAATTAACTTGACAAAAAGTGCAAGAAATAACTTAGCATCCTTGGTCGTCTAATTAAGTCAGTCAACAAACAATTGTGTGTTTTTTTAACCTGTCTGCCAATCTGTCAAGCGTACACACTATCCAACTTAAATTTAAATTACATTCAAAGCAATTAAAAAAGTCAAATTTGTTCGGAATCGGCTAATAAGGAAATAACAACGAATAGAAAATGATCTGGTATAATTACGCAATATTAAAGCTGAGAAATATATCTAATCGTCAGATTGACTAATGATTGTGCTCTTGAATTGCTAAATTAGGTCAATGGAATTCCTAGCCAGGACAGATTTATTTATTGAAATATAATTGAAGCCAATAATTGTCGTCGCTTGAGTAAAAAATGAACAGTAAACAACAATCGCTTCATTACATGTAGCATCGCTATTCACGATTTAACACGGATATCGTTTTTTGCATTGCTATAACATTTTGCGTAAAGTTTTTCTTTTACTTTTCTTAAGACGTATTCGGGTATAGTAGCTGTACTAACCTTTCTGTTTGAGCAGAAAAATTGTTTTATTATTGATCATGAAATACAAATACTTCTGTGTAAAAAAACGGAACCAGCTTATCTGGTATTTTAAGTATTTAGGGTTTCCTCGTTTGTAGAAAATAATAAATTGTAGTAATTAAATGAATATAACATCCAATTAATATAGAATTCCTGATAGTTGATGGTGTAAGCCCGTAAGTTCTTTGAGATATTGATGATAGTTTCAGTCTTTACTTGATGAAAATTCATTTTAATATTATATTAAAATAAATACACTGATGTAATTTTCACTTAAATTTATTTACTATTGACAATTGTTTCACCAGGTTACTGGCTTCTTCAGAATACAACGTAAGACTAACAGTTGCCTTAAACTATTACAAAAAACTATGGTGATGCAATTACAGAGGTATTTAGAGGATTATTGAAGCACGTAGGAGGGTATTATCACATTAAGAAAGAACAGTATTATAATTGGGTTTTTAAAAATGGATAAATTTTTATTGTTTATATTCTATATATATTCTATTGAAAAGATTAAGTAATGGGGATGAATTGGTTTCGGTTTGATCATTCAAGAGGTATGGTGAATTTTTGTTTTTGTTAATTTCTAATGACTCTAAAAGATATAATTTTTTACTTTTATGTTGTAAATGTATTCTGAGGTACATGATTTTCATTCAATAAATGGTCGGCGAAAGTTGACTTATTATAATTGTGGCACTCAAAAGCTTTGGTATGTTCGTCCCATCTTGTCTTGAATGATCTTCTCGTATGACCGTGGTAGAAACTAGGGCAACTACCACATGACAACTTATAGACACCCGAGTTGTTATTTTTGTTCATTTTATCTTTATTGTTTCTTATATGTTTTCCTCAGTTGTTATCTGTTTTAAAAGCTGTATGAATGTTTCTATTTAATAAAAATTGGGCTATTTTTTGAGAAGGGGAGCCGATGAATGTGATACTTTTATATAGTATGGGGTCGAAATTAGAGGTAGTAGGATATACTTCATTTAAAGCCTTTTTATTGAATTTTTTAGTTAACATATTGTCTATAATTTGAGGGTTATAACCGTTATTGATAGCAATACATTTTATTCTGTGTAGTTCTGTATCAAAGTGAGTTTTTGATAGTGGGATGGTAACCAATCTGTGCAACATACTATGGTATGCTGCAAGTTTGTGTTGGTAAGGATGGTGTGAACTATTGTGGATTGTAAGGTCCATGTGTGAAGGTTTTTACAAACCCAATTACAATATTGTACTTTCTTAATGTGTTAATCCCCCCTACCTGCTTCAATAATCCTCTAAATATCTCTGTAATTGCATCACCCTAGTTTTTTGTAATAGCTTAAGGCATTTAACTGTTAGTCTTACGTTGTATTCTGAAGAAGCCAGTAACCTGGTGAAACAATTGTCAATAGTAAATAAATTTAAGTGAAAATTACACCTTTGAGATATACTATTATTATAATTGCGAAAAGAATTACTTCGTTTAATATCACTAATTTCATTATTAATGGAGATAATTCTTTTCTAAAACCATGCAATACTTGCTCAAAATTTGCTTTTCGTTCTAATAAACATTCCAATTTTCTGTTTGTCTCCTTGAAATTAGAGATTTGAAATCCGTCAAACATCAGAAGCACAAAAAAGGTTACCAAGACAAACTTAAATGTGGATTAAATTGAAAAACAAGAAGTTCAAGAAGTGACCGGAATGGCGCTATTGCAGAAAAACAATATGATGTGAATTTCTATATATGAAATAATATTAATGTTAAGCCACCAGTTTTGTCTTTTTTTAAATAAAGGATATGTATCTATGAAATATTTTACAAAGTACAAAATAGTGACCATAATTTTAAATTTCCTGAAAATGTCCATTACTAGGAATGAACCAAACAAAGTGAAACATAGACACGGAGATAATGATAGACGGGAAAAATATTATTTTGCAAGAAGCTTTGGCTTCCATCGTTTAGTCTAGAATGACTACCGTTCTTTTTATTATTAACAAAAAATGACGCTCACTACGATTTTTTTCAATTGTTTTGCTTAACCCTTTATGAAGTTGCAATGAGTAACAGAGGTATCAATAACTGTAAAATTTGCTATCATTATCATAAAAAAAGTGATGACGGTCTTAGGCAGATCTGATGATTATAACAGTCAATTTCTATCATTAACAAACTTCTCTAAAATCATTTCTTTTCAATGTAATGAATATCCCTTTAGATTAAATTCGCCTTTAAGTTGAGAAAAACATTGTAAAAACAAATACTATTAACAATAAAATGGTAAAACCAATTATCACTATAGCTTTTTTTCGAAATATCTAAGTAAGTTGTAAACATCAGTAATTTATTTTCATATATTTTTAAATTATCGTTATATAAAAAATCATAGCAGTTTGTTGTAAAACAAAGGATACTTAACACAAAACAAATTTTTGATGTTTTTTTTTTGGGATTTTAGCACTCTATCTTGTCATGTAAGGGGCATAAGTGAAAATTTTATGAGATTTATTGCTCTATGGTAAATTGAGTGGTCTGAAAGCAAGACAAAAAGTGACAGGCCTCAAACACGACACAATTTTCAAAATTTTTCCTAGCCTTCACCACCAAAAACAATGTGCCAACTTTAAAAAGTTTGATGCCTTTTCGGATTTTCTCTAAAGGGAATTATAAATAGTTAAATGAGGGAACGAATTTTCTTATTATATCTCAAATGCAAATAAAATATTACATATTAATTAGAAGATTCAGAATTCAGATACCTATGCTGACGCATATGCAATTAGCGAAATTTTGAAAATTAATTTATAAGACGAAATGCCATGACCAACTTGAGAAAAATATGCAATGATCAGCAAATCACAAAAAAAGTCAAACTAGTTAGAACGCTTATATTTTCGATTTTCCTATATGGTATAGAATATAGAAAACGATAGAGGCTTTCGATATGTGGTGCTGACGTCTGATGCTGCGTTATCCATGGACAAAAGAATTCGAGCTCAAGTACATACTGTCAATTATTTTCCACCGACGAATCCTACAATATTGTTATAAAAATTTATCCAGTCCGTCTCTGGCTTCATTCCGATGAGACAGCAATCGCCGGGTTAACAACAAGTTAGAACTGGAAATGGCCCCAAACAGTAGTATTTTCCACGCTGGGCAGAAAAATGTAGTACCATTGAAAACGACAATTTACGCTAATAATTTCAGGATTTAGTTAGTTATGGTGCGTTCAGCTTACTTTGTTATGATTTCGATGTAAATAATATTAGAATCAGCTGTTGGATATATTTGATGTTTTATGTTTAAATAAAAGTTTCTAGAAGGGACAGTGAATATTAGTTAATTGAACCCATGGAGTTTATAAAAACATGTTAAGCATGTGGTTAGAAGATAATCTAGAAAAGCTAATAGTTCAAGGAATAGTAGAAGGTCGAGTACCTATGAGATGTCGTCGGTGGATAAATCAAGTAAAAGAGATGACCGACAATTCACTGCAAGGCACAAGGCCGTCTGTTATAAAAGAACAAAGTGAAAAGACACTATACATGGAAACCAGAAATTTTCAGACGTGAAATACGACGCCGAAGAAGATAATCAGAACAAAGATTTAATAGTTTAGTTATTAGTAAATCTATTCAGCTTGATTAGTGTAACAATTAATATCAGTTTTTCTTATTCATTGGGTTTGATTTGTATGCTGATATATGATATATCCGGGTATTTTCTGATTTTATAGCACAATAATTTATAGATGCCAAATTTCAACTATAAAATGCATCTGTCGAGTAAGTATCAAACCAGTTCTCTTCTTTGTTGTGTAACAATAGATCTGGACAATTCAATAAAATCCGTAAACGCGGAAAATTCTTCAAATCATTGACACCGTCTGAATAGAAGTCTCAATTATTGGAAGCATCGGAATTGAAATCAACGATGATCAATCATCAATTGAAATTGAAGCGTTTTTAATTATATTTACTCAGGCCGGGGGAGGAATCGGTCCAATTTCAATTCGTAACCTCTCCTCGCTCAACGCCCATCTCTGGCGAAATAAAAGAAAGAAGTCGATTCTTGAAACTTTTTAATTTTCAATAACGTCGTTTCGGGTGCAGCAAATAAGCGAAGAAAGAGATATTTTATAATTCAGAAAAAACGGCGTTTTGGAGAGGAGAAAAATCCATATCGCACCCCTAAGGCTGGCAACCCCTCGCTATTATAACTCGCAGAGCGAAAAAGTAAATTTTAAGAATCCCTCTCCCTCGATTTGCAGTCGCCCAGCGTTTTCTTCGGCCTTGTTTCAATCGATTGGGGCTGCTCGTAGACAAGGCGAGCTCCCATTAAATAGGCAATTTATATTTTTTATATGACTCCGGATTTTTTAATCAAAACCGCGATATAATTAAAAAGTGCCTCAAATGTAATTTCTTCAAGTTATGATGCCGTAACCCGCCGCTTTATTGTTAATGAAACTCATGAATTTTTCCCGACACCTTCAGCAATAATCTGGCGAGGCTGTGCTTCTGTTTGTCTCATGAGAAATCAGCCAGTTTTAAGTACGGGAATTTTTTTAATAATCTATTTTTTACTGAAGTCTGATATAGGTGTTTACGTCTCCATCTATAGCCTCAGGTTTATTTGTTTGTCCTAGTTTGTTCCAAAATTGAGCAATCTTGACAAACGTCATTTATTTTTTAATGTACGCAGCTAAAATATTATGATTTGTAAAAGTGGTTGACGTCAAACTTTTTTTACATGATATAAAGTTTCTATAGACGTCTGTCTGTTTGTGAACCCAGTTCTTTTAAATTATGCAATAGATTTTGATACAGTCAGAAATCGACACCGTAAAATTTCTTAAAACGGTCAACACAAAAGAGAAAAAGCTCTCAATTTTGTTTTGTGATATAAGAAAGTAAATTTAAAATAGTTCAAATTGACGCACGCATCAGTTTAAATTTTATTTAAACTGACGGATAACATGAAATTTAATGCAATGCCTTATGATAGTAACAATTCCGACGATCAAGGTGAATATCCGTCTAATATAGATAACAAAAATTGTGATAAAGATGACGCAGTACTTTATAAATCTAGATCTACAAAACATGGAACTGTATCTGAAGAAGATGAAGCAATAAAACACAACGTATTTGCAAAAACTACGAGAAAATGATTCAAGGGATTACAAATTCTTGCAAGAAAATGACAAAAATTACTACAGTTATGTTTACCTGATGAGGAAGATAAAACAAGACCTCTGGATATCTAGTGAAGGTTACTAGTGATGAATCTGATTTTCAGGAAGATGGTAAGGAAGCAAAGGTATGCTTATGCTTAAAAATGGACAAACTATTAATCTCACAGACAAAAACAATCAAACAATAAGCGTCTTAACACAAGCATTGCATTCAGGAGAATGCAGAAATTCTAGTCAAGAGAAAGAATATGACCCTATATAATTTAAAATTGTTGATGCTTTATTTACAGGCCTTCAGTTAGGACCAGCAATTAGAAGCGACTTTAATAGGGCTCTAAATAACCACCACAATAATATTAAAATTTACAAAATTAATTACACAATATTTTCGGAACATTTCTTGGATAACTTACTTACATTATTTAGCAAATATGTTAGTTGCATTCAGAAATACTACAAAATAACTAATTAAGCAACGTATTCATCTGTGAGGAACATCGGATGATTATGTATATGTACTGAGGTTTTTCTGTTTTCTAAGGGTCACTACAAATACAACTAAAATCTTCAAATCACCGTAACAGGCATATGTAAGAATTTCAAAATTTGTATATATTAAATACAAAGACTCAGCATCTACACATTTAATTTATCAGAAGGTTTATTGTATATTAGACAATCTGCTATACATTTGAGAAATGCCCTTACTTTGCAAACGAAAGTGTTGTTTATAACTGATCGTAGGTTAACTCATAATAATGTAACTATGAAGTTGTTGACTCTTTTCTGTATTTGGGCACAATTATACTGGTCTTAACTGGATAATGTTATTTTTCAAGGTTAGATGTTTTACATATTCTGATTGATTTTGTAAGAGATTTCGAAGGACTATAAATGGATAAATGGGATTGCAATAATTCTTTGTTATTGGATGAAGTACAGCAAAGTATGAAATAATGTTCCATAAAAAAAAGTTCAGAAGTTTTTAAGGGACTGTTAAGTGTGTATCGATCACAGGAAAACATGTACCAATCATTACATGAGCGCGTCGTCGTTGTCAGTGGCAAAAAAAAATTAAAAACACACACTGAAGTTGGTGCCAAATGAAACATAAACTAAATAAGTCATTAATAATTAGGTATTTATAATTTTTTGTTATACTATTTGGCCTACAGGGAGTAGACAAATCGGTATTATTTAATTAAAAATATTTTGGCACGGCACATACCATGTTTATGTCGATACTGAATACGACTGATGTGCCAGACTCTTTCATGTAACGCCCCCAAAGAGTAGCATAAACCTTCTTCTTGAATCACCCTATATATGAATGGAAACCGCATTAAAATTCACTGCGTAATTGAGAAAAGGTTAGCGTACAGACGGTGGGAAGCGACTTTGTCTTGTACAATGTAAAGATGGTGTAAAAGATTATAATAATGTGCATCAAATGTTTAAGGGGGGTAACATATTTATGTTCATAAGGACTGTATCCGTCTAGATAGCTTTCCAGTTACCGCATTGTACGTGACCATTTTCTTTAGAGGATCGAATGGGTATAGTAAGTTATCCTTAAAAGATGGACATATAGCATATGTATGATGGACATTTTAGTTGACCTATAAAAGAGGAATATCTCACCATGCATTGTTTTGTTATATCTCAAGGGGTTAGGCAACGTTTTTGATTAGAACTCCCAGAAGGCTTGTAATGTTAATACAATTCCAACAATTATCGTTATATTTCAACCTATTTACACAAAAATCTTGACAAATTATGTACCTGAGCCTTCCTCTTCACTCTATTTATTAGCATGAAATTCGTCCAGTAGTTTTTAAGTTTATGGCGAACAGGCGGAGTACATGGTTTTATAATAATGTCACGGAAAGTTACAACGTCCGGACGAGGACCCTATATATACCAACCAAGTAATTGTCAGCTCGGGAAAGATCCACATCATTCGAAATTAGCGTCATAGAGTAATTTCGAGGACTATCGAATGTAAAAATTGCATAAAAATAGGTCCTGTGAGCGTTAGTTAGTTAATCTTGGCAGTTCAGTTGAGTAACATTAGTAGTAAAGTATATGCTCTAAATGTAAATTGTGTTTTGTGTTGAATGTTTAAAGAATTTTGTAATGAAGTTTATTTTAACCGTTAAATAAAACAGTATTAATTGGAAAACAAGTGTCTAATTGAATCCACGGGAATCCGTAGCAATATGTAGTGATACAAATTAACACGAAAACACGTATTAAGCGTCTATGAGGGATTACAGGATTAATGAACCTTCATCAGGCTCCCTAAACCACCATTTAATTTAATTATTACAATTTAGTTAACTTGATTGCACTAAAAATATAATTTATATCTAATTTTTATACGGACTAGTTTTATATACAAGTAGGTATGTATATTTTTGTATGTTATGTTAATGAACTTGCATCTAACCTACAAATTTCTAATATTCAAGAAAAGAGAAGTTGTTTATCGTGCCATCTGTTATTTTAATTGCCTTACATAAAGTAAGATTTCACTGAATCTTCAAAAACAATAGTTGGAACAAGATGTTAAATATAATCCCAAGATCATGAGGTACCACAAGAACATCTACCATGTTTTTGAATATCTTATATAAAATAACTCTTCTTAATCAAACAAATTTGTATTTATCATTTTGGTTCGTACATCCTCCAGTTATAATAATAATAATTCCTACGATTTATTTTTATGACTTCTTTGGATAGCCCTCGAAGTGTTCAAAATCTAATTAACTTGATAATTTATGCACAAAATGTCGTTGATCTGCTCTCGTGTACTAAAATAAATGTTGTGACTTTCGAGTGGGCAGCAGCTTAACTACATTTTAATCTAGAGGAATCTAATACACAACCTGATACAAATTTATACAAGCCCATGTAGCACCGGTCCTACCTTAATTCCAGTTGCCCATCGAAATCACCAGCCGCGACCGCCGTTTCGATCGCCATCCATGCTTGATTGGATCGCTGCGTCGAATGCTCGGTTTAATGTATTGACAACCGAGTTATCGCATGCGGTTCTTTCTAATGGAGAATTTTATGTATTCTCGAACGTGTGGTGTATATCTCGTGATGGGTCCTTTCGGTCACTTTATAGTTATTAAATGCATATTAATCGAAATTTTACCATCGCTTTCCGAATTAAATGAATTTCTGAGCTTTATTTTGTGCTGATTGTATCGGTTTGGTTAGCAACCGGAAATGAACTTTATTATGGCATATATGTATTTGTATCTCATGACAGGAACCTGGTTCCCAAACAACTTTTCTTTGAAGTTGTTTGTTGTTGTGCTAGCTCAACCACATTGTGACGTTGATGCTCTAATTATAAATATCATTTATTATATTAAATAATTATAAAATTCAATAATATAAGAACCTATTACATACTAAACTACAGTTGCCTTTTAACAAGTTCAGCTTTTATACCACCTACTTTAGTTCCTTTTTCTGTTAAAAGCTTTGGCTTCTTCTTCTTTCAATGCCAATGTGAATGTTAGCAACCAACATGTATATCTTTACTTTATTTACGGCAGTGCGAAATAGTTACTTTGTTGTCATTCTATTTCTTCCCGGACCTCTTCTATCAAATACTTACAGAACAAGTTGCAATAGTTAGTACCTTTCTCTATTTCTCATAACTTGATCAAGATATTCTAGTTTCGCCCTTTTGATGGTATTTGTTTGTTTTTTCCAATTCTATCCAACACATCCGTGTTAGTACCGTGTTGGGTGCAGGGCATCTTTAGGATAAGTCTGTACAGCCACATCTCAAACGGTTCTAGTTTTTTGAAGTGGCATGCGTAAGAGTCCATGTCTTCGCTGCATATAAAGAAAGTTTCCTTGGACTTCCATCGTCTTGAAATGATTGACCTCACAACGTTTCAATAAATTTGGATCTGCTATCTTCATCAGGTGAATGAACTGAACGTTTCAATAGCTTTGGATCTGCTATCGTCGTCAGGTGAATAATCATTCAGTTCATTCATCTGATAAATATAGCAGATCCAAATTTATTGAAACGTTGTGAGGACAATAATTTCAAGACCATGGAAGTTCAAGGAAACTGCGAAGAACGAATTACATTGTCTACCAGCTACAAAGTAATTCTGATTTCTGTTTTCTGATTGAGATCATGGTTTTGAAAAGGTTTTGGCCATTTTTGCTTTCTCGATTCTGCACTTGCGAATAGTCACACTGTTCATTTATATTTGTTCACAGGTACGTGCAAGTTTCAACTCGTTTCATACTCCTGTTATTTACTATTATCTGATTTGGAGTTGTTATATTTTTACTAATGACCATGTAAATAGTATTATCCTCATTTATTTAACCGACTTCCAAGAAGGAGGAGGTTATCAATTCGTCTGCAATTTTTTTTATGTATGACGAGCGATTATTCAAAAACGGCTCGTGCAATTCTGATGATTTAAGCTGCATTATATTCAGGAACATTATAGAAAGGTCCCATATAATTGTCTATAACATGAGATTTACGGTTTTCCAGAAGATTAAAAAAAGTAAATAAGGTGAATAAAGTGAATTTCAATGAATCTTCATTCTGCTTTCTCTAAAACCGCTCAAGAAATTTGAATATTATAAATTGTATACAACAAAGATATGTTCCAGCTTGATTCCGTATATTTTTTTATAACGTAAAACTTACCATTTTTCAGAAAATCGGAAAAATATATGCAAAAAAACTGTAAACATCATGGTAAATGTCAAATTTTCAACATAAATATCTAGTTTAAATGTCAAGATATGCCATGAAAGTATATCGTACAGGGTGTTTGTAATCGGTTTCATTTTGATTCGTTTGAAGTAAGTTACTTTTACAGACGAAGTTAAGTTAGGGGGCTTATAGTCGCGTGAAATGGCAGAAAATATTCCGCTAGTTTATCGAAACGAAAACCCTTAGTATTTGACAACAAGCACAAAAAAATCATGTGTACTTCCGGTGGAAACTAACGAATGACTTCTAATGTATTCGTAAATGACTAGGAACTGTCTATAGCAGGGGTGGCCAACTTGATTAGACCTAAGATCTACTGTTTACTAACGAAACCCTGTCCGATCTACCAAGTACATAAATGAAACACCATAGTTTAGTACACAATCATGTATTTTTTATTGGCCAGTCTTAGTAGTTTCACATGTGAGATCGTTTCCTTAAATTTAGTTAACATTATATGGGTCCTATATATTAGTGTGAGCATTGCGCTTGAGCATTTTCCACTAGTTTAGCATAATCAGGTTTGTAGTTGGAAATTTCCAACCTTAAAGAATCCAATGTATGAGCGTCTGTCTAGCGAGAACGGTGTTTATTTTTTGTTTGTTTTAAGTAGGAAAACGCTGACTCACATAAATATGTTGAACCAAAACACGAATGAAGTTGTTCAACACATTTGTTTAAATTTGGATATTTTTCGTTGGAAACCAATGCCCAGAAATCTTGACTTGCGGATGACCTTGCTTTTAGAAATATGTCGCAGCGCAGAGTAATAATTTCGTTTTGTAACATCATGTGCTCCATTTGAAATGTATCTGCAAATTTTGTAGCCAATTCATAGATATTATTATGATCAATGGCATCATTTCCAAGTCTGCTATTACTATAAGGCTTGCGTGCTACAGAGTCTAATCGTGATTTACATCGGTAATAGTCGAAACGTAACTCCAGTAACAGCGATTGAAAAATTAGACAAGATGCTGCGGTAGTTGATAATTATGTTGCTCAGTCTGGTCTAATTATTTATATTTTTGGCTTGGCCACGATCGACTGGACTAACAGTTGCGATCGACCGGTTGGCCATACCGGGTCTATAGCAATGTTATTTAATACAAATTATTAATTTACACTTAACACTAACCCTGTCCCATTTGCACTATTATTTTAAAATTAAATTATAAACGGAAGTCCCAATTATAAGTTACATGTATATTTATAAAAAATAATCCAAATGCATGAGAATATTTTAACAGTAATTATATGCCAAACCCCATGTTTCAAAAAGTTTGAAATTTGAAAAATATATTTTTAGTAATTATCTTGATGAAACTTAATGTAGAGTAGTTAAATATGTACGGTTAGTTATCAAAAGCGTCCTGATAAATAACTTTCAGAACTTATAGAAGTTCAAATCTTAACCTGATAGACTAACATGGCTTCTTATCTAGATTTGATAATCAGAAAATTAAATTAATTTCCAAATAGTATATGCAACCATCAGAAATTTTACAATACCTCCGACGAAAAGTTATTTTATATCTATTTCATAAAACAGTACAATTAAACACACTAGATGTGTTATATTTCAATCAGCCTGAATATTATAATGACATTAATATGTCTATAAAGTTTTATTATAAATGTCGAGCTTACGTTTGGTAAACGGGCATATTAATTGGTATTAGATTTTGAACAATTCCTTTTAAAGTTTATGTTGTCATAAAATACAGCTTTTTCTTAATATCTGCCTATTAAAATTTTAAGTTCATTTATGTGATGATATTCGAAATTTTTAACGAATGTTGGATAGATTTAGTTGGCTACAATGACGTTGAACAAAAAATATTTTAGTAGAAATTCAAAAAAATGTTGCAGTTCCGCCAATATTTGGGATTTAGTGAACAACACAGATCGAAAATATATATGCGGTAGGCAGATTGATATTCCTAGACCAGGAATTCGATCTATGTCCTGTAACTGTTTGAATTTTTTGCCTTCACTTCTACTTCCCCTTCTACTGAGACTAGCTCCAAGCAAAAGTCGATATAAAAAAAAATTAATTCAATGGGAGCCTCTAGGGCCCTCTTGTCACCAGGGCTACAAAATCAGACTCCGAACGACACTAACAATATGGAGTAAAACTGAAGAACAACTACACAACATTTTAGAGCTGAGCTTAGCAAATTAATACGCATGACAAATTGTTTTCAGAGCTAATGTAGTAGATGAAAGCAAATAATAAATTAACCGTAAAAATATCAATTCTCGATATTAAACATCTATTTTGGAAACTCATGTACCTTTATAAATTTAATGATGCACAAATGGCCATGCACTATTGCTACAAGTTTTGAAAAGTGAAGTTTTGATGTGTGACGTGACAAAGAAGAATACTAGATGCAGCCATTTAGTCCCTTTTATTCTAGAAAATGGCCCTTAGACGTGTGAGCGAAACGTTGGGATTTTTATTTATTTATTTGTAAAAATATACAAATTTTGAAAAATTACGTGGGCAACAAGAATATACGGAAAAATAAAAATCGGCCATAATTTTGGGTGCAATAACCTAAGTTCTCGTCTAAATGCGAATTACATACACCCACAAAGTTTCAAATCCATACAACCAACAACCAGGTCTGGATTATTAGATATATAGTTTGTTAAACATAAATTAAAAGTTTAAACAATAGTTTAAATTACTAAACTTGATCAAATATGACTTCAAAATTCAAAATGTCCTTTGATGGCAACCATTTGGGGCAATGTAAATTACTTCCCATTCAAACTGGTAATTTTCTTAGTAAAACAAAATTGTCCTGCTTTTTAATTTCCCTTGAAGATAAAAAAAGGTTGTCTCGGAAAATGCATTAAGAAATTTTCAAACCTCAAATTAACTTAACACCGTCATTTCCTTCCAGAACTTCCGCGACGACATTCACCCTTGGCAACCTTCTTCCGACTAATCAAAGTTTTAAAAGTGAATAATTAGTGACCTAAAAACCGCCTGCTTTCCTTCGTAATTCCCCTAATTTCTCGACGTCGTCTGGTGTTTTAACTGCGACTGGAAAACTGCTGGGAAAAGCCCTAATTAAAATAACTCAACAGACATCATGTTGGTCGAGATTGCTCCACTTAGCACGCCTAATAGGTTTTAATTATGGGGAAAAGGGCGGCTCGAGGGTTAATTGTTGGATTAACATTCACTCTAACCCTTTCTACCACTTGTTGATCACAAGGAAGGGTTGACTTGACTTAATAGCTCTTTTACTCTAATTAATGACTGTCACATTGTTTGAACATTACTCTCTGTGGCAGCTCAACAGATTTGAAGCTAATTTTCGAGTTATTTGGAGGGAGTTGAAGTAAAGAAAGGGGTAGTGTTTCTGAAGTGATAAATGTTTGAAAGATAGCATTTGAAAGAAAACAGGGGACTTAAAAATTTAGAACGAATTGCCGTGATGGAATTAATAAGTGTTACTTTCTTGAAATATATTCAAAATCAAGTTTTTTACAGTTTATATGATATTTTTTATACGATAATAAAGTTTTCTGAATAGATTGTTCTTGATTTCAGAGGGGACATTTTAGTGATACTATACAATATTAACTTTAACTCTCGCAGTTAATATTTAGAACGAGGCCTGAAAACCGCGTCTGAACTCGATATTTTCGACGTTTCGGCTGGTATGTAGAAACTATTCTCAATAGAACAAATAAAGAAAGAAAAAAATTAGTTACAGACACTAAATCGAGCTGTGGACTCGGACTATTTCTCAAGTATGAGCTGCACCCCGATTTAGAAGAGTTGAGAAACTAGTTCTACTGATTAAAAAGTATTTCAGACGCTACTTCGAAATGGGAATATTAATCTGTCTAAATAGATAGTTGTGATCTAGTGAGAAAAAACATTAAAAAATAAAATAGTGTTTTTCGATTGATGCGGATAACCGTTTGTTTCTTCATAACAATAGTTAAAAATAGAAATAATTTACAAATATTTTGCAAATTATTTGCACATTTATACATTATAGATTAAAAATTTCTATGGAATGATATTTAATATATTATTATTAAAAATAATAGATATAAATTTCTTAAACAAAATGCATATACTAAAAATCTCAAGTGTATCGAAGAGGGAGTAAAACGAAATACTTTAAATCACAAGATAACAATAGTTATCTAAAACATAATAAATAAGAAATACTATGAAAGGAAATCTTCAGTAATTGAATTTTTCTGATTGCTGAAAAGTCTGTATATTTCAAATAGGCCAACAGTTTCAGGGTCTAAATCAGACACTGTTTTCAGTAATTGATCTGTTAAACTCATCTAAATTAAACCAACGATGAAATTTGCCATTCTAAATAAGATTTTTAAGTCCAATTTGGTTATCTTTGGCCATATATGGGAAACAATTTACGAAAGTAGATTTAGAACACGGCCATGGTTTTCAGCTGTGTAAAAGCAGTATAGGAACGGGAGTCGAAATTTTTCACGTAATGTGCATTATAATGACAAGCTTCTATAGGAGAACCATAGAAAGCCAAAAAATCTATCTAAGCGCTACTCCAATCAAATTGACAATTGCGTTGTATGATTTTTTTCGGCTATAAAGCCGTTTAAGTATGTAGCATTTGCCACTAATGATATCACCTATGGGGATATATTAGAAACGTGTAAACATCACAATATAGAGAAGGTGAAGGCACAACTCTTTTGCCTTCTTTCCATCCATTCACTGTCGAAATTCTGTAATATTCTGGTTAGACAAGGCTTATGTTTCGTTTAATCATTGCGTTCTTTTGAATTGTTTGTTACATCAAAAGTTTTAATATTCTTTTCTTAAAACAGAGTGTTACTGGTCACTGGTTAGCTGATTCTTGAACTCTCTTCCTTTTGCAATACATAACTGTACAACGGTATTGTTTTGTGGTTAACTTTCACAAAAAAACTACTCAGCCTAAAATGGTGACGTCATCTATAAACAAGAATTCGTATAACCTATTATTAGAACAACACTTTCATTTGATTGACGTCTTCATTAAGAAGGTTGCCTAACACCTTCCCTATATTTGTTTTTAATGCTGCAGCTCTGAATAATACAATCGAACTGTACTGAGTAATTCAATGGAACTGTGCCTCTTTCACGTGGTCTAAGTACTGCAATATTCTTATTTTTTGGTGTTAACCAACTCTTGCGAATTTGTAATACTTGTAATATTTCATTGTTAGATACGTCTTCACACAGTTTATCCCCAGAATGCCCACATTTTAAAAGCTTCTATGCTACAACTTATGACTTTTCTAAGCGTACAAGCCCACATCCCATATAGTAGCACTGAAAAAAACAATTAATTTAAAGTATGAGGCGTAACTTAAGACTCTTATTAGGTACATGGAAACAACATCCTTTTATCAAACACACACTGCTCATCTGTGATTTAACTGGAAGATATGTTTCAGCTGCGTAAGTGTAGATATTTACATTGTGTTGGAGATTTTTAACAGTTTTCACCCACGGCTACAATCTACAGTGGAGGAAGAAAGAGAATGTGTGGTCCTCTTTTTGGATATGAAAATAATAAGAGAATGAAGTTGAATGTTGTCACAAACATGAAAACGAGAATCATAAGTGTTACACATCAGACACTCGTTGATAAGAACCTACAAATTTTGGATGAATTGATGGTGGAGAATGGATACCAAGAAGATTACTCAAGAAACAGATTTTCAACACACTCATAAAGAGAGATGCACAAGAAGAAAACCCAACTGAGAGTACCAATGATCCAGATATAGAACAGGTCAATAGAGACCCCAAAACGGACGATAGTGCTACCATATCAAGAAACCCTCACTAATAGATTGAAGTTACTTATTGATCCGAGTGAATTCAGAGTAGCCACCAAATACATAAAAGTGTCCAGGAAAGTGTACACGAAGACCAAAGACAAAATACCCAACCTCAAACTTAGCAACGTAGTGTAGTGCATTCTATGCACAAATCGCCAAGCAGTATAAATCGGGGAAACCAGCCGTACCGTCAGCAAAAGACTAATTTCACACAAAAGTGATTCAAGACGGAACACATGAAAATAGTACAGGACACCAGATGGATTATGAACGAGTTGAGGTTTTGGAAGTTGAGAACTCTAATAGGAAATGAAAGTTTTTGGAAATGGTACACATTTTTCAAGAGGAAAACACATTAATCTCCAAAAAAGAGGTAGTATTGCTCAGGGCCATTTATGCCTACCTATTAGAAATGGAAAAAAACACAAAAAAAAATCTCAAAATTTGTTTTACAGAATATGAATAGTTGAAATCATTATAATTGTTCAAATAAATTTTGATGCCCAAGCCAAAATGTTATTAATTTCAAATTTATAGTGTTATAATTTTGAATTTTATACAGTAGTATTTCTAATATCTTTGTACCGTGATAACTGTCATATGAGACACAAACTTGCTTCATAGAACTTGACATTGTCAAACTGATTGATAGTGACGTGCTCTTTTAGCGGTATAACCGAAATTTCATTTTCTTGTTTTTTAATCATTGAACAATAGACTAATTTTCACCATATATTAAAAAGTTTGTGCATCCAAATTTTAAAATTTTGATTGTGACTCTGTTTTATAATTTTTAGATTGTTGTCCCGGGTTTTGAGCATTTACACAAATACTAGTCGTAATGTCGTTGTTCCCGATGAAGACACAAATAGGTATCGAAAGTTCGAGTTAATAAAAATTAAGAGAATCACTGTTTTCATTGCTGCATTCCCAAAAAATTATCAACTAGTCTTGGTTGAAAAATAGTGACAACAACAACTGTTTGTAAGTTTAACAATTATATAGGTCTGTTCTTAAATAATCTGTCGGACTAATTCCCGCATTTATTTACACAGCAGTGTCAAACGGATAATTTAATTTGACATAAATAAATTACCGCCCATCATCCTCATCAGTACACTGAATCATGACAACAATTAGAAAATCTGACCAAATTAAAACACAGTGTTTAAAAACAGGAAGACTGTGAGCGTGTTACGCGAACCGGATGTGACGTTACCTACTAATTATAGTGTGAACTGCTCTTAACAAATTGTAATTAGTGTTTTAATAGGGATACCACCAGTTAAAATAATTACCTAAACAATTTACACTAAACCAAAAGTCGAGATAAGGCGAGGGCGTTGTTAATCTGTCGTTTTCAAAGTCGGACTCATAATGGTGGCGTTCTACGACTTTAATGCGAACACAGATTACCGTGTAGAATTTTTGTTAAGCGTTATCATCGACGTTAATATGATATTGACAGATAAGCAATTTAATAAGATTACATTGCACAAATGTTTGTGTTCGATGGAAGTCGTGTAATTTGTTGGTCATTCATTTTACGAACCCAAACATATTCCGCAGATAAAAATCATTTCAGGTAAAAAATGTTCTGCTTAATTATGACGATCTCTAATTTGGGTTTATTGTACCAATAGAAAGTTGACGTAATTAAAATAATATATTATTTCAAAGCGGATTTGTATCAAATAGATTTTGAAAACGAAAAAATATTTTATGCCACTCACTATAACAAGAAATTTTTGGTCGGCAGCATTCATTTTTAATTAGAAAATTAGAGAAACATCAAAGTTAAGAAATAGAAAGTGAACACAGAATTAAATATGCAATTTCATTAGAAGTATTTTTAACATTTTTTTATTGCAAGCAAAATATATTCAACTCAGATACTGTATGTGAATTCTACAAGTCTGTGAAAATTAATAACTAAGGATGCTATTTGATCTAGATTTTATAATCAACTAAAGGCAAGACAATTTATTGTTTCTAGTGGAGAACTTTTGTCGGTTGCCCTTACCTCAGCTTATAAAATCTATAAATATTTGTGTATTTCATACGTGAAACTCAAAGTCCTATTTGGCGATTTCCATTTCACGTGAGAATGATAAAGTTAACCATATGTATGAAATATAAAAATAATTATTTGAGATTTCATTGAGTTAAAGGAGGTGCAAGTAATAAATCTTTGCAACAACATTTTTTCTTATGTTCACTGGAAACATAGTAGGTATCATAATTTCTTTTTAGAGGGTTCTTTGGATAGCCTACAATATTTTTACTTATGATTCCTATCCTAGGAATCACAGGGAAACGGAGTTACGGAGCCCGCTTCCATATCTGTGATATTTGCGGGCTAGTTTTCGTTGGAACTTGGTTGATTTAGTGAGCTATTCAGTATGGAATCTACAGAAATTTCGTTATGAGTTGATTTTGAGTATAGTAAAAAAGTTGCAAAGTTTATTAAAGTGACCAAGAGGGAGAACTGTGTTTAAACTGATTCGTTGAAATATACCCTTAAATCTGTTAACAAGGAGAATACTGGATTCATTTTTATGAAAATGTTGTTTCCTCAAACATATTCGTGAAATATTTTCTCAAAGTTTAAGCATTTTTTGGGAAATAACACTACAATTCACAAAATTACTGTATATTTTTAAATTGTGTCTCGTTTCATGGTTTCTTTGCACTTGTCAAAGCGGTCTGACCTAGACCCCGAACCGTTTGAAAATATACAATCATTTCGTGAATTGTGGTGTTATTTTCCAAAAAGTGCTTAAACATTAACCATGTTATCAATAAAAATTATAATAAACTAGAATTGCTATGTATCAGCACTATCTACTAAATGTACAAACTGGTAACATTTCACGTTAAAATAGACAAGAATACAAAAACAAATCAGAAAAAATCCCTTGGTAAAGGACTTATAGTGACAGTATTTTACCAAAGTAAACCACCTCACACTTGGAAAATGCATTTAAATAGATAGATTGAGAAAATGTAGGAGTAAATATGGATGGTGCATGCTTGAGTCACTTGAGGTTCGGAGACAATATAGTACTGGTAGTGCAAACCTAGAGGACCTTAAAAACAAGACTGGGCAAAAATGTATATCTTTATTGTAATGGTAGCTTATGATGTTGAGCTTAATTGTGGGCAAGACCGATATGTTTGGTTCGGTTGATTTTGCAGAATTGCAGTTCAAATAGTTTATAGGAAAATTTTGTAGAATGTATCGTATTAACCACGATCATTCAATCAGGATATACAAAACAGATTTTAAAAACAAATAAAATGCACTTCACTTTGTATGACTTGGATTTTCATTACAGTGGTCTGAAAAATATATTAATAGTGCTTATGAACATTGGCTAAACAAGCAACCCAAGTTTTCATAAAATGACATGTCACTGTGAAATACAGCTAGTGCAAAAAGTAATTTAATTAATACATCAGTGGACAAATAGATCGATATTATCTTATAACAGATAGGTAATAGGCTAATAAACTGCGGGAAAAAAAACTTATAATGATACAATTAATTCACCATAATTTTCATCTTGAGGCGCCTCCTCATGAAAATCCTAGATCCACCCCTGTATTTTGCCTAACACTGTTACGGCTCAGCTGTCTTTCTCACACTACCACTTTTGATTCAATATTCACCACTATTTTACACAAATTTATCCGCAATATAACGAAAAAACCGGGATAGACAAATTAATGTGCATTATGTGAGAAGATTTTTAGTATATCTCGATTGGCCTAGTGTGGTTAATATAGTGGAGTGTGTAAAGTATCTCTGGAAAATATATAAATTACAATTCTTCAAAGTATCCGCCTGGAGCTTAGGTAAACTTAACATGATAAAGTGTCATTTTGAAGGAGATTGGCTAATGTTGGAATTGTAATTATTATGTATGTAGGCGTAGGGTGCTCAATATCGATTGTTGGAGATATTTCATTAGCAATTTTATTTTAGACTCTCAGAAAATTATTTATTCGAAATAGTTGACTTTCTATCTATGTGGGTAACAACTTAATTAAAAAATATTTTTTTACATTTTTATTGTGTCCTCTATAAACGTCAATTTTATTTATTTCACCATAGAGTTATTTGAAATGCTGCAAATAGATTTAACCAAATTATCAGAATGCTAATCAAATTACGGAAACAAACTTTTCCACCAATTTTATGGTGTCTCATTATATTAAAACGAACCGATTTCTTTAAAGTTATTCAATCGAGTTACTTGAAATTTCAGCGCTTATCCGAATACATTATTCACTAAAGTTTTTTTTAAGAAACTTAATTCAGGAAAGTTTCCTTCATCTGAAGGAAAGCACCCGACGAATGGCATTAATCAAATACAATGGAATCCAATTTTCCTCCACATCTTAAATTTATTCCTAATTGATTTTGGCTCTTCGTCTGCCTCATTCGACTTCTAAAGAAACAATTGCACATCAGCATACGTATATGGAACCCCATCGAAGCCTACTACGTTCGAATCTAATCTCATTCCGTTTTTCCTTGAAACTCATGTGTGGGGATTAAAGCCGGAACATCTCATTTGTCCCTTATCAGAATATTGGTCACAGAAAAGGAAGGAGGAAAGCCGGCGGGGTGGAGCGCGAGGAGGCTGATATAGCAGAGGATCGGGATCAATAATTTAAAGCCGCGGGTTCTTTTTTTAAGTAAGTAAAGACCCGAGGGGGTGCTGTTTGCGTGACTCATTTTTTTCCTACCCTTATTAAGGGGTGGCGAATATCTGCACATAAAAAATGCAACCCTCATGAAACATCCTTTCTAAATTATATCAGGAAGACTTTAAAAGAGAACGAGAGCAAATTAATTTATATGTGAAGGCTAAGGAGCGAGAAGAAGAAGAAAAAAAATACTTATCAGCAGCCACGTCAGCCTATTATTAACGATTATTTTGATTGGGGATTGTTATTATGCCGGATAATGAGGATTTTTTTGATTGTTTGTGAAATAATGAGATTTTTTTTCTTTTATTTGGCAGCTGACGCAAGATTTTTTCATTAGAGAAGGAAATTTACGAGCTAAGTTTCCGAAAAGAATGTACACAGTGAATGAAAAGAGAGATAAAGGGAGAAGGGCATTGTTATGCTGATGCTACTGCTATCAGGCTTAATACTGGATTTCACCTTTATGAAGGGAAACTAAATTGCTTGTAATATATTCCAAAGTTTTGAAAGAGCAGGCTTGGGAGGAGATATGCCCGCTCTTATTCTACTACTGCAAATATTTATAGGCATTCTTCTTGTGATTACTTCACTCCGAAATTATTGCTGGTCTAATGATATCCGAGTTTAACTGTTATTGTAGATTCTCGTGTATTTCATTGTTATGGAAGTAAGTACATAAATCATATCTTTCAATTTATATATTAATTAAATTATTAGAAATATCAAAATGAAATGTTGGGGAATGTGGTACACAAATAGTTTTCTTTACTCTTTCGTTTTTTTGCCGCTAACAATTTTTTGGTTGAGCAATGTCACTAAATGGTTGAAATGAAACGAGAGTAGTAGTTAGGCTCACCATCTATTTTAAATATTATAGAAATTGCAATTATAAGACTTATTAAAAATGAATCTTTTCCGGGTACATGATATTAAAAAAATAGGATTGAGATTTAATTTAAATCAAAATAATATCAAAGTATGTAAATTAAATCAGTTTAAAATGGAATAAAATGGAGTCAAATAAAATTTATGTTATTCCAATTTAATTGAAAATCCTAAATGGCAAAAGAAAGTTTTGGCTAAAAATTAAAAAGTATGTACTTTGTCCTAACCTAAATGTAAACGACCATAATGGAAACATTGAATTAGCAGCATTAATAATCACATCATTGCGAGCTTCAGTGATGAAATTATACATTTTAATGATTTAGGAAAAATGGGACATTGAAGTGTTACCAATTCCTTATGATTTGGGGAAGCAGTAGGTATTCGCAAAAACCAAATATTTGGACGGGCAGCCCGGACAACAAAATGAATCTTTTTTGTGGGCAAATTTGTAACCAAAAGTGCTACCAAGGCTCACTTATTGCTGTAGTATTTGTCAGATACTTTAGGGCTTAACCTATTAAGTAACAATTATGAAGAAAAACACAAGTGGACTAATGCAGCTCGATTTAAGGTTTGCCCTGGACAGGATCTCCAACAAAATATGCGATACGACTAAATTTCCTACGATTCCTACTGTCTCTAATTTTGGGGTAATTAGGGTGTAGGGAAATTTAATTTGATTGTGGGAATAGTAATTATCGTAGTATGTTTATACATTTTAGGTTAATGAATAATTGTGCGAAAAAGAACTGTTGTTTTTCAGCCAGATGGTGAAAGGGTTAAGAGTATTTAAAAGAATCGTTGAATTGTTTAGAAGACAATTATATCTGTTGCTTAGCAGTCCCGCTCGTTTTCTGTAATCTCTCATTTGGATTAGCGGAATACACTTGCAAAACTCTTATTATCTGAAATTGGAGACTGAATTTTTAAAACATTTAGACCTAAAAAGATTTTTACAACACCATTTTTCATGCGCTATAGATAATAAGTATATATATTGAGTGATAAAACGATAAATTATTAAATGAAGTAGGACATTGTTTTCTCTTCATTTGTTTTAGTTGGAGTAACTCAATTGCAAATCACGCTGCAACTGAAGATGAAAACAATATTTCCTAATCAGCTAAAGCAATAAATACAGCAATTTAAAGCGAACATTTTTAAAACTATATATAAAATTTTTAACCTCACGTGCTTAAAAATGATTATGTACATAATTAGGAAAAATTATTTACTGACCTTTGTTATTGAGGCCAGTATTGGTCCGTAGTCACATTGCGAAGAATCGTATGCTGAAATTAATGAAAAAAATCTTACTATAATATCTAATTAGGGATTTTTAAGCACGTAAGGCATTAATAAACTATTTTTTATATAAATTGTACTGAAACCGAACATGCTTAAAAGATTATAATGAACAATCACTATTTGTTGGTAATAATTCACGAAATCAGTAGCTTAACAACGTATGTAGGAACTGTTATTATAATCTAATCAGTATAAATAAGAATATTTTATTGAATTCTTAGACACGAGTAAATAGTTGTTGGTGAGACTGTTAGATGTGCTGTAAATTCTGAAAGACGTATCCGATAGAGTTCATATTTACGAGTGTAATTTTACATTCAAGACAGTAGTCCGCAGCTACGCCAAGACTCGATAGCTGGCGCTGTGGTCAAGGTATTGTCCTATTATATATTTTATATTTTTAGTTCGTTCGTTACTGCATCATTACTTTAATCTAGACTTCTTCAACGAGTACACTTACAATTTCTTTTGCATTTTTTGCATATACAGAGTTTCTTCAATTAGTGCAACTGATTTTTTTCCGATTATTACTAGTCTTTCGATTTTTAGGTGCAGATTTTACTAGTTTTTTATTGTAAATTTTGGGTTCCATATGTATTGCACAGCTCCTTACTGTACTATAGCGACGCCTTTATTTCCCAGCTTACTCTCATATGTTAATTTCCTTTCCTTTTGTTTTGTACCTTCTCTTTCACTGGTATCAGCTACTGCTCGAAACTTTCTTACATTTGCTTGTCTATTCTTGTGGTGGGCGTTCTTTACAGTTTTAATATTTACAGGTTAACGATAAATCTTGCGGTATGATCGTTTCTTGTCCTGAGATTATTTAGCACACTGATATTGAATGTCCAGGTAAAGTTAATTTTATTCTTGATTGACACTTTTGGAGCTTCCTATTAGTTGTTCCTAAAGAGGAAGTTGGATATGTATTTTCGTTCTGCAGTTGTTAGTGATGTATTTGAAAAGAGTGATATTGATGTCTTTATATTATTATAGGACGGCGAATATCATTTTAGAAGTAACTTCGTTAACCGATTTTTCCGAAACTATAATTATTGTTTTGGTCCACTTTCTATGTCAATGTTATCAAAAGTAACAATATATGATGCACTTGATAAAGGAAGCATTTGTATAAATTCATTGGATATAATAAAGTAACCACAGTTTGCTTCTACAATTTGTTTATCAGAGCCCTTGTCGAATCACAACAGAGCATTTCATCAAAAATTTATAGAGAGTCATTGACTTTTTACAACTTTTTGCTCTTCAAACTAGTATTATCTGCAATGCTATAGACCTTTTTGTGAAATTTGGATGGAATAAACAACAGTGATGGTCAAATGCGGCAAATAGTCATTCGCATAGCTGCTTACAACATATTCCACTGATGAAAAAGAACGATGAGCAGTCTTTAAATTTAAGGCAAAGTATTTCTAATCGTCAGCACTGTCTATGCTGGTAGCTTTAATACTGCAACAAATGAAGCAACACAATTTGCAATTGTAGGCTTAGGCCTATGGAATTATTTGCCAATACTAGGTTTACAAATTATGTATTACCTTAGTGACGTTGTTATGTAACCAGTATTCCCATCAATACCAGACGGTAATCATGCTGAACTCAATAGAATCGGGACTTTTCTAGCATGCCCACTTTTGAATGTATGATAAAGCGAGATGCGGGTAGGAACATATGAGAGAATAATTTGAGCAACCTATTGGTAGATGCTTGCGCATAGATAGCTGAATCCTATGTAGCGTGTGTCATTACCATTGTGTCTTCAGAGCGAGAGAGGAAAATTATACAAGTCCAATGATGCGGTCAATATTGAGGAGACAATAGCACCAGGTTCTGCAGGTGGGAGAGAATGGGAGGACACAAAAAGAGGTGGCGCAACGGTCAACGACTCTTCTTATCCTGAAAATTATGGGGTAGGTTTGGTGCAAGCATGGAGAACCTACCTTTAGCTGCCAATTTATAAGGGTCAGATAGGAGAGATTACAAAAGTGCGTGAGGAATTAACGACGACTTATTCTTAAACTGTCACAGATGTTGAGAGAGAAAGAGGCAAATGAAAAGGAAGTGAATTTCAGTTACCTAGAGTGCAAATGTCTGGAGAATATACTACCTGCGGGGAGTCCGACACACAACATGTCAAGTAGGAAAACCCCGCATACAAATCCATAAACGCATTCATTTCAGAAAACTTAAAAGATAGAATATGAACAGAATACTCCGAATAGTCGGCGAGTGCCAAACTTAGAAGTTTTATTAATACCAACTAATTAGAAGCATAGCTTTAATGAATACTATTTTCCGTGATAAAATTATGAATGATACTTCTAATAAAACTGGAATTAAAACAGATATTACAAGTTACAACAAGGGTAAAAGATTACACGCATTTGAAAAACTCTTATTAGAGTTTTAATGAAAGTAATCTGAAATGAACTAAAATATGTGAATGTGACTGGAACCGGATTCGTAATGGCTGTCTCGATAGCACAGGTAACTGTTGCAAATTAGAAACCGATATTATTCATAGTGTCATACATAGCTCCCTGTTGATTGATGGTGTACCGCGCCACTGTGGGCGATCGAGTGTCACCTCGTTTTGATTATCAGCTGTGTGAGGTCGTACGAGATCAAAAAATAAAAGATCGAGGAGAGTTCGTATTTTTGTATTAAGAGAACGACGGTGATTTTTAGTAGATATATTTATACGTGTGTCGGGTCTCTCTCATTTACTGATTCTTTGAGGACAATATTAAATTCCGTTGCCAGGTACGACGCGGGACAAAAGGCGGATTTTAGTATCTTTTGTTGCTTTTTGTGTATTGTGGGTGCCCAGGTAGTCAGTTGCTACGTATGTTCAGATATATTAACACACGTATTATTTTCATCAAAATTTATTCAAATGTTGCACATTTGGAAATGAAAATAAAAATTCACAATATTCGAGACCATTTGATAGCTCATAATAGTTTTAATTCCAAAAATTTTTATATATAACTAAACTATATCTAATATTGTTCTTAGATAAGAACCTATGAACATAGAATATCAATTCAGTAAGATGCGAATATGCAGCGAGTAGAGAAAAGTAGAAGTAGTTTAAGAATAAATTCAGATATACAACGCAGTACAAACACAAAAATAACTTATATACTGATAGGCTATTCAAAATGTGGGAAGAGAATAGTCAATACATGGCAACATACTAAACCCAAATAGATAGTGGGTCGATTACAGATAGGATAGTAAACGATATAAACACTAGGTCGCGGTGCTGACCAAATTAGCAATGAGGGGGTCAAATATAGAGGTGTAGCAATGGATAAAGAGCGACAAGTGGAATAGAAACTCTATAAAGGTGAAAATCAACATTACACCAATGAAAAAATCTAATGAACGCAAAAATATAAAAATGGGGCAAATATTGAAAAATACCGAAGACTAAGTATAGATATAGAGCACAAAAAAAAAAACTGAAAATAAAGAAGTTGAAACATACAATATTTACGAAAAAACTTTTTCAAGTCAAAAATGGTAATAAAATTGTTGAGGTACAATATTTTCCCCTTCTACGCCAAATTGTCAAGTATACAAAGATTAACGACATGAAAAACAGGAACTTGAGGATGAAATATAATATTTGGTATACTAGCCTACCGAGTTTAATCCAGTTTTGCCAATTAGTCTATGTCCAGTCCATGGGTCATGAGTATGATCACACCAAATGACATCATTGTATAAAACTACAGCTGTGGCGTCACAATGCTTTTAATTCCGACCCAAAGTTAAGATGCCACAACCTCAGAACAGCGCACACAGCGGTTCGGTTTTCAGGATACCGACAATGGTCAAGTGCCACACCATATTCGATATTGGTATACTGCTGTACCAATTAGTACATCCAAATCTAGACTTTTAGAAATTGAGGCAGAACTATCGTTGGGGTTAGGTGAAGCAAACGTTTAGCAGATCTGGAAATCTAGAATACTCATTAGACAACTTATGTTTTTCACATTTGATTGGAGATGGAAAGTAGGCACTATGATTTTTAATGAGAAATTGGTACTGACAGAAGAAAAACACGATGATACATTAACTTACTGGAGAAATGAAAATAGGCTTAATAGAGATGTGGATTATGACAAGATAGGATACAGATATTTTAACTTTAACATGTGAAATTTTAATAATTTTGGAGGCGGTTTGGTAGGATTCTATTATGACAGTGATAAGCGAGCGAAAATGAATGGGATTCATAAAATACTCCAGAACATCGAGAACTACAACAAAACTTAATGAACCTACACCTGTAATAAATCAGTGTCTGTAGAGAAATGTGAGGAACAATGATAGATGAGCATCACTAAGGCGATCACATGTTCGGAGAAAATTTCTAGAAGAAATCACTGATAGAGACATGTCCTCTAGAAGACAACTTCCTAAAGTATTACCGGTGTTGCAAACAAAATATGGCAAATGTTAGCAGTGTTATATTGATACTTCGTCGCTGGCCATCTATATTGCAGGGTGCTGCTGGCAGGTAGATGTTTCGAGATTGATCCTGTTTATGTATTGAAATCTCAAGATTGTTTCATCGAATGAATGATTTTTATTTGCGATTAAGTTGCAGTATTGAAAATCTGAATGAAATAAGTGTCGTTAATTGGATAACTCAAGAATTGTACAATGTATTACCAAACAGCACTCGTATGTTTTTGAAATAGTTCTAAAAATACGTAAACAGAATAAATAAAATAATTAATTAAGCAATTAAAGAAATTAAAAACTAGTTGAAACTTTTGTATTTGAATTTTACAAAGATTCAGTAATCAAATATTTATTGTTTCTTTAAATTAGGCGCTAAGGTGTGAACAAACATTTGAGATCTTAAATCACCTGAGATTCAGTCATAGTTTAATTCTGTAAAGTTGATTATGAGATTATTAAATAGAATGGGCACCATATCAAAAATTAATTCTTAAGATACTATTTATTATTATAAAATGTAGCACTTTATTATGAAGGATTTCGCAAATATTTAAAGAATCTTTGTTAATTATACGTTACTAATCTTTCAACATTTAATAACACTCGATTTTTCTAAACTCGTTGTATACTTGTGGTATTAAAAATTGACCGGAAACATAAAAAAATGAATGAAATTTACACATGTTAAACAAAAGAAAACGTTACACAACCGCATACACACGTTCCACTTTTACCGAATATTAGAATTACGTGTAATTTTTAAATTTCGAGAATAGGAATATTTGGAATAAATGCATGGAAATAACGTAAAATTATAATTAGTTTTATTATACTTTCACAAAAGGATCTTAGCTTATTCGCATTTAAAAGGTACAATTAACAGTAATCTACCTTTCATAAGCTGTAATTATTTCTAATGTAAGACGTTCGAAACCGCAAAGGTTTTTTCTTGAAAAAGTTACCGTATCATATGGTGCGGATGTATTAACAGTATGCTTTAACTGCTGACGAGACGTATTTTATTGAAATACATAACGAAATTATATTATTATCGTTCATAATCTAGAAAAACGTTCAGTTTATATTATTTGATTAATGATTTCAAAATAAGGACGACCGCAATATTAAAATCTTCTGCATAGTTCGATAAACAGATGGCAGCAACCACTGATTAGTGGACGACAATTTGATATAATTGCATAAATGAACGCTCCAATTGTTGGTGTCTTATTTTTAAGTAATAACAATTTTTATACAAAAAAGTAGATCTAATACAATTTACAGTGTTCTATTGCCACATAATAAAGAAGGGAAGTATCAGCCCTAAGGACCCCGGAGAATCCTTACGGGAAATGGCTCTCGGCCAATTTTTTTCAAATTAAAGTATGTGATAGCTCTTGAAGAGTAGATCAAAAGTGCTCCTGGGCACAAAGCTCCAGAGCCAATAGTTTAGGATCTACAGCCCCCTAAAGTTGACTTGGTCCAGAATCCTTATGGGAAATGGCTTCAACTTTAGAGGGCTGTAGATCCTAAACTATTGGCTCTGGAGCTTTGTGCCCCTGAGCACTTTTAATTTACTCTTCAAGAGCTATCACATACTGGAATTTGAAAAAAAAATAGGCGAAAGTCATTTCCCATAAGGATTCTGGACCAAGTCAACTTTAGAAGGCTGTAAATCCTAAACTATTCGCTCTGGAGCTTTGTGCCCATGAGCACTTTTGATTTACTCTTCAAGAGTTATCACATACTTGAATTTGAAAAAAATTAGCAGAAAGCCAATTCCCGTAAGGATTCTGGACCACGTCAACTTTAGAGGGCTGTAGATCCTAAACTATTGGCTCTGGAGCTTTCTGCCTCTAAGCACTTTTGGTCAACTCTTCAAGAGCTACCACATACTTTAATTTGAAAAAATTGACCGAAAACCATTTCCCATAAGGATTCTGCGGGGTCCTTTCATAATCCAGTCGAATAGATATTTAAATCAAAAACTTGCTGTCAGAAAAAATTAATAAATTTTATTCATGTAATTTTAAAGGTGTAATACCTGAAATTTTATTAATCATATATTAATAAAATTTTAATAATATATGGAATTTTGACTTTAGTCTTATTGAGGAATACATTTATTTCGCCGCCCATTTTTTTGCTGTGATAATGGGTGTGATATCTAAAAAATAATAGAAACTGCATGTCCAACAAAAGTAATTCGTTAATTAAGCGTAACCCATTCGATCCAATTATTTGCTTTAAATCAATTACCTACACATAATTATTTTTTGATTATTGTTGTCTTACATGTTTAAAGAATAAATATTTAAATACAAAAAACAATATGGCATTTTTCTAAACGTACTAATAAGTAGGAAATAATTTTCCTAGTCCAGTACTTGTTATAACCCTCACATAGGTATACTACATATGTAAGTTTCCGACTTTTCAACGTATGCTTTAGATACCTTTTGCTAATGCTGGTACAGTGTAAAACCGAATGATATTTCACAGAGTGATCCCAAAAAGGAGATATCGAAATGGAAAACATGCATGAGTAATTTGAATTTTTACATACGCTGAACCCTAGTTTTACTTCAGGTAAAGTTTGAAATATTGATGAGACATCGTAAGTTCCCGCATTGTTGGAACTAATATACAATTCTTTTAATGACAATACCTTTCATATTGTCATTAAACAGAGCCAATGCTTCAAGTGTTTCGAAAGGAATAAAGTACTGAAAGAGCAAAGAACTTATATTAGTGTGACGGTAATTCATCCCATATTTCGTGGAATCGGCATTCATCTGATATTTCGTGGAATCCAAAATGTTGTCTGGCGACCCAAGGCCGGCACTATTAAAATTCATCGAATGATCGAGAAGACATATATACCTAAATACGAGAGCTGACGAAAGGGAAACATCAGGTGTTCAAGAGAAATTGTAAATAGTTGTGTGAATATAAAAGTAGTGGAAATAAACTAGAGTGAGTTCGACAATCTTTTTAAATAAATCCAAGAACCCGAAGAGTAAATAAAAATATTACTAGTTTAATAGGCAGAAATGTCAAGAAGAATAGGTGAGCTGCCAAATCAAGGTAGATTTTTCGCCGTACTTCCACATAGTAGTGGTTAGTTGAATAAATGTTGATATTTGGCAACAAACCATATTCAGATCACTAAAAAGTTTCGTGAACAATTATCTAGTATTCTAAACAAGGGGGGATAAGTAGAGACTCCAAACAGTAGGTAATTGAGGAAAAATGGCCAAAGAGCCGAGTGAGAGACGCAATAAAGATATTTCACAGCCGATCATTACCAATGCCCCTAGAGATAACTTCTCAAAGAACTGTACTAATAGTAACGAGGTGTCGGATAGAGTCGATCAGAAACAGTGTTTGGCAAGCCAATAATCGACAGAAATGTCAATTCACGGTAGGTACTTTTAGAGGCAATTTCCAAAAATGTCCTTGCTGCATTCTCAAATACTCATTTGTTACAGGAAAACTCTGAGGAGAGAAACTCCAAATGAACAAGCAAAATATGAAAAATAATCATAGAAGTTCTCTAGACGTATTGAGAAAACTGCAAAGCATTTTATGTACCTTTTTTATTTTATCGCGAAATAAACGTCGACATGAAGGAATTATTTCGTCTGATTTTTAGTCTAGGAATCACAGGGACGGCGTCAGACACAACACAAATTACTATTCGGGGCCTCTATAGAATAGTTTTCCTTGAAACCTTAAAGATTTTGATATTCATTTCCCTACACTCAGTAGTAAGTACAAAATACATAAATAATTATTCAAAATTTAAAACAATATATTGTCTGAAGCTCAGTGGATTGTAAATCTTGAAATAATAATACACTTTGAAGTTAATGATCAATATTTACACAAAAGTTGTTCAAGTTGCAGCTAGAATCTAAAGGTCATTAATCATTGTCCTCAGCTACGCTTAAATGAATAAAAATACTTTTTCTTAAATAGAAAAATAAAAATAATAAAACAAAATAAAATTATTCTTTGATGTATAAGGATGTTAATATATGAGTGAAGAAAAGTTATGTAACAATTCGTTGACGAGAATGATTTATTGAAAACTAACAAAAAAACTCCCAGTTATTTCATTACTTGGTTTATATAAGTAAGTAGATTATCCCAATGAAAGAATAACAAAAATCAGCGTAGTGTCTCATAAGATCGGGCGGATATAGACAAATAAAAATACGGGTGAAAACAGAAAATAATATAAAATCAAGAAGAGTATTTTTTAAATACCGTTTATAGGGCATTTGGCTTTCTAATGGCTGTGGTTTTCTATTCGGCTAGTTATTGTTGGTTAAATTTTGTTGGGATATTGCTTGGCTAATCTCCCGTAACCATGTTGTATTTACTTTAGGGAGTCGTTCTTCGACCATTCGTCTCAGGTGTCCATACCGTATGAGTTGCCTTTCTATATCTTTTACTAATGTTCGTTCTATGTTCATGTGCTTTCTTATTTCTTTATTTCTTACCCAAGGAGGGTATAAATAAGTAAAACACGAATACAAAATCTCAGTACGAAAGCGGTTTGTAGATCTGTGAAACAATCCTAAACTATAGGTTAATGTTAAGATCAGATTGTCATATAGTGAAATAAAAATCCTAATAATGGTATTCATTTCTAAGAAACTTATTACTGGTGAATTGTGTCAGTTAGTGAGTAATAATGATAAAGTTCTGTACACGGCCAAACAAGTAAAATATATAATTTGTTCTGTTAATTCCAATATACAACTTAAGGAAAAATGTCTGCTAAACTCAATCTCCTTGTGCTGACATCTAATTATAAAAACCTCGCAGTATTTCGCGTTGCTGGGAAGTATTATTAGTTTTTTGGGAACAAGAAAAAAACAGCGAGCGGTATCTCCGAGGCAGTTAATATCGCGTATATTAAAATTTTAACTCGACTTCCCCACGTATGTCAGCCTCCTCGAGGATGTGCGGGAGCAGGACGATAAGGACTGGTAGAGCGGGACAAAGGGGGAATGTGGAATTTAGCGTGGCTCGAGTTCAATTTAGAACATCTCATATGTCAATGTATGCGAGATCAGGATAGCAACGAGTCGGAACTTAACAAGGAGAAACCGGCATCAAGCCGTATACATAAGGAGGTATTGGGGAGAGAGAAGGAAACTCGGCTTCGAAATCCCGCACACACGACGCAAAGAACTGAAATTCATTACATGCTTGGCTTCATAGGGAGATTGTATTTTTTTCTTTTTTCCTTTACGAGTATTTTCCAGAGGTGCCCTCGGGGGTGGCTCCGCAGTTTAGATTACGCTGCTGCGACGGTGGCGATGAAGCTCGGTGATACCTCTGATTGGCTGAATTTCGTTAAGAAATAAACACAAACATGTATGAATATGCTTGTTATTCCATTTCAACCAGGTCGACGCAAATATTCAACTGTAGTGATGATAATGTATCGTATGAATTTTGAAAACTCTGCTTAGTATAAAAAAATCTATAAATCAAATAATGCACAAACTAGTCATATAGACAAAACAATATAATAAAACGTGGTGTTTCGAAGATGGCAAACGAAAGCAACGTGACTAGCAGATATTAGGGAATGGAGGCTAATTCTCCATTGCACTTTTTTTTTGTAGCAGATTATAAATGACTTTTTTTACTAGCAGTCTAGGTTAGTTAGTTAGTGAAATTCGTAATTGGGGGTAAATACTAAGTAATATTTATAACAATACATACTAGCCATATGACTTGAACGTATTTAAAAACATGTTGCTTCTTCTATGATCGTCCTGTCCACTGCTACACAGAAGCCTCCGCATATTCTGCCATATTTTCCAATTTTAGGCTAGTAACCAATTACATAGTGGGTGGTCATCCCCTGCTTCTGAACGTTCCTACTTTTGCCCACAGGTTGTTCCTACTTTTGGCCTCTTAATACTCCAAAGAACAACGGTTGTTATACTTGACACATCCTTTTATAAGAGCTAATATTGTACAGGATTGTATACGATTATTTTGTTACGTGTTGAGAAAATATGTTTATAGAAAACTTTAATAGTTTTATTTCTTTTTCGCTCATCATCAATGTACCTGAATCTTGTCTTCTAAGAAGGTTCACATTTGTGTTTCTATTACAGTTTTTGAGAGATCTATGTTCTTCTCTTTCATCCTGTTTATATCGATATTTGTTTAGGGTTTGCACAATGTACCTCTTAAAGCTTCATTATCGATTTGCAGGTGATTTTGTTACTTTATAAAAATTATGTTGTCTTCCTTTATAGGAATTATCGCAGAATTAATAGTTATTGGTAATTGGTATGTTCAAATAGATTTTTTTTTACTTTTACTAGGTTATAAGTATCACTAGAATTTTAGACTGTTCACGGGGAGGAGCTACCGATTAGTCATTACAGTTTTTGAAAATTTTCTTTTAGAAAACATGCTTTTCCAGGTCACTATATTTTCTCGACCGATTTCGATGTTTTACTACTTGTCGCTAAATGGTTGGTAAGCTTTACCTCCACAGTATTAATCGATCAACTGGGAGTATACTATATGTTCCTTCCAACAGAACGAATTACTGATACACAACCGGTAATGTTCGTGCATGGTGACGAGTTACCGTTTACAATGATGTTACGCCCAATATGATTACCGGTTGCTTATCGGTTTTACGTCGTGTTGGAACAGGCTTTATATTGCAAAATTTTGATAAAATAGTTGGATTTTATTTGAGCAAGAATTACCATATCACCAACATATGTAATCATAGTTACACCAAATGTGTTTGTAAGGCAGTATTAAGTAAATTGCAATACCCGGTGTATAAGGAATGATTCCAATAGCTTAAGAATATCAGTGTTTGGCTCCATAAGATATTGAAGGCTTGATAAATGTCTACAAATTTCGCAAAGCACTGTTTTGAGATCTTGATTCGTTTTGAACAGAACTCGGTGTATTAGCTGGATTCTGAAATATTGTTTACCGAATTCTATGATAGGTTAGGTTCTGCAGAAATTCTTGTCTTTTTAGTAGTAGTAAATTCCTAATTCGTTGTAAGTGAATCTTTAATTAAAGTCAGCAGCCCCCCACTATGCCGCCTAAGGTCTCAGCCTTGTTAGTTATACCTGTTTTGGGAGTCTTGCTAGTCTTTTCTAGGCCTGACCTGATTTAAACTAAGTGTGGTTTCCTCTAAAAGCCTGCGATAATGAGTAACAATTGGTTTTCCTAGCTCTGCCTAGCTGCTTTAGGTATTCGTTAAAAAGTGCAGTTGTTATTGCGTTGTTCAAATGTTTTTTTTTTGTTTTGATTGAGTTGCCACTGTTTAAGTCCTTTGTCAGGTCTTGAGTTCCAGATAGCTTGTTGTAAGACTAAGTTAAAATATTCAATATTTTGTTCAATCTGCTCACTTGAGATTAAATTTTTATTAGTTATAAAGTGTTTATATTCGGTCTAATTTGTTATTCTAATAACTAGTGACTAGAAGATTACTCATAACCTGATTCTGCATTCTGTTAACATAATAGTTGGTATTTGTCATTGTAATCACCACCATAAATAAAGTGGTTGCCTGGTTTTGCCAAAAAAACTATTGTTTATTTATTGTGTGTTAAAGGGCTTGTTATTGCTTGTACTTAGGACTTTTCCAAAATTCAATAAACATATAACTACGAATGGTAGAAAATGAGTATAATGATATCGAAATAATCGCTAGCAAGCGGAAATCATAAATTAGACACTATAATAGGAACAGCCAAAAAACATAGAAGCTTTGCATTTGACAACCAAAACGTATTCTCCTGAGGAAGCATTTTCGATAGCAGAAGAAACAATTAGTTCATAAATGCTTTCACTTAACACTGTTTTGTAGTTTAAAATGTTACTGTTGTTTGTAGCTGGGCATTCTTGCGAATCGATGATTAATTATTTATATTATTTATTAAGATGTTAGGCTATACATGTATTTTGAAGATTGTGTAAACTTAGAAATATTCTATGTAATATCTATTCTAGAAATCACAAGTACCAGCGATAACTATTTTGTTAGATTTTGATAAACTTAATATTTTATAAATCATGTATATACAATTCCAATCTTAATTGGATGTGTGAGAGTGTGAGTGGAATCTTTTAATTTAACTTTAAAAAAACAATCCATTTTATTTAAAGCTTTAAATCTTTAAGCACAAAACCGTTCCGAGTTCACAATTGAAAACGATTTAATGTGAAAACTTTAAATTTATGGTTACAGAACAATGATACCAGTTTTTATAGCCTTAAATTATTGGTTAAGTTTAGTCATTTGAGATGGCCTTTTGCTAACTAAGTTGTGAGTTCTAGATATAGTGTGCTTCGGTTTAAGAATTACATTTATTACTGTGAAATCGCCTACAATAATTTTTAAATGCTACCCACGATCGCTCGATTCGTACTTCTAACAGAAAACATACCATTTGTTTATATTACGAGGGACGATACTTTTTATTTCCGCTGACCTCGCGATGTTTTACAAAAAGACAATTATGTATAAAGCCAAAGGTCGATGAAAGAAATTGGTGTGTGCAGTGGTAGTATTAGTTTAACGACAATGCGTTCCTATCCGATATCCAAATGAACAAATATTTAAAAAAATTAACTCTGAACTCGTACTAAGAAATGTATGTAAGTGTTCGATCTATATATATATATATATATATATATATATATATATATATATATATTTGAAGCCTTGTTACTTATAAAAAACCCGCAAGATGAATTGTATTTTGCTTCTGCATTGTTCGCTTTCTGTTCCATAGCATTCTTGGAAATTCAATAATTCAAAATTAATATAGCAGTTTTTTGGATTTAGATGCACTCATATTTAGGGCTGTAACAAATCCTATGTATTCGTTACTAAGTAATCGTTACTTTTACATTGGTATCGTTACTTGAATCTCGTGTTTGTTTCAGCACAATCCATGTTGACTGGCGCATAACACAAATACCGAAAGGTCCGACCCGCACATTGTGAGATTCGTTACTTCGTTAGGTACGGTATGATTCCGTATATATCGTACATATGAATATTTCGTATGTTTCGCACGTACGAATAAAACGAACCTACCGTATTTCGATATTTCCACCTAAATGGTGTTGGTCGTGCCGGACTACCCAATTGTTATGACAGTAAGATAAACAAGTCGTCATTCATAACTGATTATATCTTTATATATTGTTATTTATTAAAGTATATATCATGCTTTTATATTTTGAACATTATTTACTAGTCTTTCTTTACTTTAAAGATTTCACAAACCATTGATTATATTATAGTATAAGACATAATTTCGAGAACAGCTCTATAAAATAAAAGACTTACTTAGGATATTCTATTTGGGATTGAATGAATTTATTAAATGCAGATTTCATATGGAGTTTGATGTAGGAATTGACAAAATCGACTACTACAACGTCTCTAATAACTGGTAGTATTATTATGCAAAGACAATAAATATATGAAAGAAAAGTTTCTTTATTATAAAGATAATGCACTTAAATTTTGGCAAGCACGAAGTTTGTTATATCCATGATGAAGTAAAAATTAGAAAAAAATACTTATGCATATTGGTAAAGTCAGTGCCAGCAGAACGAATTTTGTCAAAATAGGGTAAATATTGTCGGAAAAACGTACCTCTTGAAAAACTAAACGGATGAAAAAAAGTGTTTCTAAATGTGAATAACATAATTTGAGCATAAAATAAAATGAGCTAGGAGAACTGTTAAATTTGTATAATATAATTATTTATCTATTTCTTTATTGAAAATAGTGTCTATGTGTATATTACGTTCTACTTTCTGATATAAAAAATAAAAATAGTGAGACCCACAGTCTTGCCACCTCTAACTTTCAGGCAGTAAGTGATGTACCATTTGGCTTCAGTACCTGTATTGTGTTTACATCATTTGGCTAACAAATATGGCATCTTGGCAAATCGTATAACGTAATTCAAATCGAGTACTTTACTGTAGCAAAGAACGGCTCAGAGCCTTTACAGTAGAATATAGTGTTTAAAAATGAATTAAAAGAGTTCAGTATTGATGGTTGGCAACATCTACTGAATAACATACCGGCATCAAACTTCCAACTTCTTGTATAAGAAATAATTTCTAAATGGCTGTTAGGGCATTTTTTTATGTTAAACTAAAATTTAGAAAATAACAGAAAATAAAAATATGACAAAATGTTTACTTTTATTAAATCTATTTGGCTTTGGACACAAGTAGTTTGTGTTTCTGAATATGCTTTAAAATTTCATTATTTTATCTACCTAATCGAGGTTCAATTCAAGTCCGTACCCTTCCGGGTATCTATTCAAATACACACAAATAGTTTAATCAAAATCACGCCAACGTTTAGAAGAAATATAAAAAATTCCTACAACTCTATTGCAAGTCCCCTACGAGATAAATTGTAACCAAATGCACATTAAAAGTTTCATCACAATTGCTCCAAACATTCAAATTTTTTTTTTCTACAAGCACCGATAGTAACGCCATCTACGGAGTCCACGTCTGAATCTAAAACCTCATAGGCTCATTCAAATATCCACAAAAAATTCAGTGAATCATCAAAAATAATCTAGATAGAAAAAAGTGGCTCATTTGGGAATCGACACTGAGGCCCTCCCATTATTAGCAAGACGCTCTAACCAACTCAGCTAATGTGCTCTATAATTTAAATGTCGCCTAGCCAGTATAACAGTGATGCGTTGATTGAAGCTATGTCCTTGTTGAGGTTAACAGTTTTACCAAAATTATTTTAAATTAGCCATGCGCTCTAAGATCAAGATAAATAGGTGATACTGCTCCAAGATTTGTTCTTTAAGAACTAATTGATTGTGATTCCTTATTGAAAGTTGGCTACTGTAAAGCATCTTCAAGAGATTTAAGAATAGTATGTAGATTATCAGCATCTGCAAATTTTCTTGGTTATAGTTTTCTTGAGATTACTTTATCCAGAGTTTTCCGAAAGACAAAGTGGAAATCGACTGACAAATAGCCTAAAGCCCCTTTTAATTCACCGATAGATAAGAGTTCTTCGGTCACAATGAATGTTCTATTGCGTCCGTATCAAAATATATCGACTAAAGTAATGAGTCTAATTTATCAAATAGCAAACTTATTGAAATTCTGCGATCGTTTTGTTCGAACAACGAGCTGCCGGATGTGTGCATTATTTGTTTAGGACCGGGGTTGAGGGGGTGTGTTGCCATACACGACCTTAACTAATTTGTAACACCGTTTCAGGTAGATGAAAAATGTTCACAAAAGAAATGAATGAAGAACTGAGAAACAATTTCTGGAGGTATTTTTTAAATACAAAAGGGCGATCGGGCAAACGTGTTTTGAAATTCGATGAATGAAAACGAGAGATGTTGATGTTGATGAGAAATATTCCTCTGAGATTGCGTTCTTCTTTTAACTAAAAGCTGACAGACAATAATCAAATTGTACAGTGTGTTACAAAACGAATACCGTGTATAAGGGTTTTATAGAGTTTCAAATTACGTACTAAGTATTGCCTTCCATATACTATTTAATTCTGAGCATAGGCACTAGAGTCTCAACGTAAACTTCAAAAAAATATCATTACTAGTGCTTGAATTTGACACAGATTTCGTTAAAACAGTTATTTGTTCCTGTCCTTGAAAACGAATAAACCCCATGTAGATATGGCTCTTGTTTTATATAATTTCTTGATATCTATCCTAAATTGCCATATTTGACGAGATAATGCCTGTCTCGGCTGCAGTTATCTTTTGTCATACGTATTAAACAATTACTACTAGTCTACTATTGACTTGAAATAAACCAGACTGACATATTTTCGTAATGTTCCATGTTGTTTTAAGTGATCCTCTCTTTCTCAGCCTGTATTCGTCCACTGCTGGATATAGGCCTGTCCCAAAATTTTCCATTTAAACTTGGAATATGGCAGGTATCAACAAACCTAAAAGCAAAAAGCTTATAGCGTCATCTACAGTTTCAAGAAAACAATGAATCAAATACGCTAAATCCGATATTGAGATTAGCGATACGATTCCCTGGTGAGAAACACACCAAACAAGTCAGGTTGTAGAAATATTACTTTTCGATGTTGTAGAAGCCTTTAAGACAATAAATATGTTGTTTTTGGATAGAACTTTTATGAATACTCTCTTCGAGGTGTCATTCCCCGAAAATCCTAGATGTCGGTCTTTACATCTCGCGTGTTCAGAACTTTTATGAGTTTCGGTGCACTCACACATTGATCAGATATATGAATAACATTTATATAGTTAGGAGGGTAGGCGAAGAAGTTATGTGCATATGCTTAGAGAATACCAACAGGACATTAAACTACAATCAAAATCATATATTAACACATTTCCTAACATGTAACAAGTTTGTACGTGTTGTTAGGGAATGATGACTTAATAATGATTACCCTTGAGGTCTTTCTTGAGTAGAGAAACAAAAATGAAAATCGCATGGTGCAAAATCAAGGGAGTGAGAAGGAAGTCGAATCGGTTCAAACTTCAGGTTTCGCAAAGCCTAGACAGTTGCGAGCGAGGTGAATGCATAAGCGTTGCCATGTTGCAAAACCATTAGCGCCTAGCCAACACAACAACTCGACTTCGGTGGTTTGTGTTTGCGAAGTTTATCATCTGTGGCAGTAAACAAATATCCGCTGCGTGTTTAATAAACCATTATGGCTTTCCTAGGATTATCACCACAACGTTTGGAAGAAGCTCTGTTAAAACTGTTAAAGCGCGTTGACATAGTACTACAAGAAACTTCCAATACTTCAAGCCTTCAAGCTGCAGTTGTATGTACAGGGAGAATGTGATTTCCACACTCAATTTGGCCCCCTGGCAAAATGTCTAAGGATTTCCTTCTACCCTAGGATTCTTGGCAGCAGCTGTAACCCACGCATCTAACACTCTCAAAGGAGTAATGTGTGTAGGTAATCGTGTTTATAGATGGGGTAGTTCCTAAAGAACATTACTGTACTTCTCCTATACAGGGTGATTTGTATGAGGATCCTCAATTAATTTAAGAAACGAGATATAGAAAAAATCTTTTTATATTTAATTCGATTTGAAAGATTATTATCAAATAGTTGGACTTTGAGTGCATAAGTGTATACAAATCAAACATTAATTAATAAATTTATCTGAATTTATATTAAGTAACATACTACCCACTAATATACAGCGGACCAGTGTCGGTTGGACCCTTGTTATCAAATATATTATTTTAATAACTGGTTAATCGCTGTATAGAACTCTGAAGTTTTAAAATATTTAAATTCATGATTTGATAAATAATCTAAATAAATATTTTAGTCCCATCAATATATAATTTACTTCGATATATGAAAACTATGAAAGAAACAATTTGTTTTCAACCACCTAGGAAGGATGAAAAAATAAATCGTTTTTAGATAATCAAATGGGGTAAATGCTCGAATAAGCATTTTATAGGATAAAATCTTATTTCATATACAACAGGTTCATGATTTTTGAATGCCTGAAAAAATTTTCAAGAAACCAATAGCTGTAAACCTTTATTATAACAAAGTATGCCTACAAGAGTGGTAGCGCAAACATTGATGCCAATTTGGAAAATAAATTAGATGGTATGATTAACTAATCTTACAAAAATTTAGACTAAGAATTACAAATAAACTATTCGAAAAATTAGTTAAGAAAAAATCAAAAAGTCTAAAAAATTCCTAATGTTTCATAGCTAAAAAAATCCTAAAAACTTAAAATTAATAAATAATATATTTGTAACTTAAAAAAATTCTATATTTTTTAGGGTTTGGTGAATTCAAAGAATATTTTATTAACCTTTCATCTACCTGAGATATTTTGAATATAACCTCAATTTTATTCTGACCGCCCTAACATTTTTACCGTTAGTCCAAGCACATAATAAAAAAAATCGGTAAGGCCTTTAAAGTTTATAATTAACTTCTTCGTCTCTTTCCCTTGCTGAATAACCTTTTAAAAACATTTTATTCATATTATCACTCCCCTTCGGTGGTCGCAAAAAAATATTCATATTTTCAAATACTCTAAAGGAACTTATATCAAAAACTTAAGTATTTTATTCACAATTCTCAATGAAGTTCTAATTAATTGGACTATACAGAAGTAGGAATGCAACAATTTTTTAGTCGTTATAAGTTACAATCTCAGCTAATTCAGGAAAAATTGATGAATTTGTCACGAAATCTAATATCTGAACAAAATTAACCAGTGAAAAGTGTTCAGAGAAGCTAACATGTGTAAACTATTAAATAAGCTAAAAGTTCTTGCTATGATATAAAATATGAGTAAATGGCTAGCTAGCACTTTTACTACATCATGTAAGTGGCTACCTTTTACTCTTCGCCACATGGCATTTTATTGATTTCATCAGGAGTATAATTATGAAAAACACCATGGGACACCACCTAGTAGTCTCAAACGTAGAGAACACGCTTAACAAATCAACTCGATAACGATCGTTCTATTTCAGATATTCAAATTTTGTGAAAAAAACTCACATTCACCTAATTTTTTTCCCAGCTCAAAACAGGTACGACATGGTATCATTATTTTAATAATATCGTGATCTTTCGAAGGCAATATAAAAATGCTCCAATTATGCCTGGTAGCAGCGATTATTTTAAAAACTTCGACTATAATGAATTAAGTAAACCGCATGCCATGAAAAAATAAATGGCATCATAAATCCGAGTTTTTCCGATGAAATTTTTCATCCACCTTAATAGAATATTAAATGTATCTACAAACATTAGAGTAAAATATTATGAGCTGTGTTTAACACACGCTTGGCATGACGAAAAAAGATTAGTTCTTTCGTTGTGCAGGAGGACTCTTGTCGCAGTGCCGTACCTACATTTTTATTTTTGTTACAATGCTAGAATATATATTATTATTTTTCTTAACTTTTCTTATTATATAAACAGGGGGTTTCCTAATTAAGTGCAATTTGGTGTACAAGTACTACGCTGCAAGAGACATTTTTTGACATACAGCATTTCCTTTTATTTCCTCAAGTGGCAGTAACACACTGTATATATTGTTGTCCGGATGTTATCGTTTACCTCCTGAACCACTTGATCGATTGAGGTTGATAGCTATGGTAGAATCCGATTGGTGGAATAAGTATGTTAGTATACTGGAGTCCTGAGAATAATCATTACATATAAAAGGTTGGTGATTTAGTTTGTAATCATGTAACTTCTAACCGATTGAGGTTGTATTCACAGAATAAAACAGAATTGTGATGATGGTTCCCAGTTATGCTAGGATCGGATCGGTTATTTTTTTTGTATCATATCGGCCGATAGAAGGCACGATTCTTTCCCACCTACAGAAAGGGAAGACGTCGTCCTCGAAAAAAAAAAACAAGTAAAATATTGTCACTGAAAATAAGTTTTGCCATAAAATTGATATATGTCACATTACCCAGTGCCAAACGGGCATTATCAACTTTTTTTATATACAAAGGATGGATCTCTTCAAAGTTTTTTTGTTTGCCAACAACTGACGAGTATGTATATAGTTCCGGAAGTTACAGACAATTTGTTTAATGTGTTAATTTTTATAGATATATATGTATAAATTGCTTAAAATGTTGAAAGATGAAAAGATATGGAATAAGAACGAAGAGGAAACAAAGGAAGAGGAAAAGAAAGGAAACGAGAGAGGAAAAGGGAAAACAACAGGAAAAGAAAAAGAGAAAGTGAAAAAGAAAGAGAAACAGATAGAGATAGAGAAAGATATAGGAAAAGGGATAAAGAAAGAGATAGCGAAAAAGATAGAGAAAGAGATAGAGATAGGGAAAAATAGAGAAAGAGATAGAGAAAGATATATAGATAAAGATATAGAGATAGAGAAAGGGATAGAGATAGAGAAAGAAATAAAGGAAGAGATAGATAAAGAGATAGAGAAAGATATACAGATAGAGATAGAAAAAGAGATAGAGAAAGAGATAGAGAAAGAGATAGAGAAAGAGATGGAGAAAGAAATAGAGAAACGGACAGCGAAGAAGATAGAGATAAAGAAAAAGAGAAATGGAATAAATCAAAGCTTCGATTTTTTACCATGAGTGTGCAAACAAAGGCTTTAGAAGTTGATAAGCAAACTCAATACCATGAGTGTACTCACAAACAAAAGCTTTCAGACCATCAAAAACTAATAAGAAACATGTGAAAGACTTGTCTCTTTGCATAAAGATGCTGAAAATTCTAGACTACAAACAAAGTAAGGAACAACGCGCAAGTAGAATAACTTATATGTGACTTATGTCTAGTCACAAAGTAAGAGCGGCTGTCTATCCGAGTCTGTTAATTTTTAAATTATCTAACCGAGTTCTTATTATATCTGAAATTTTGTAAACACTCGAAAGAAATGAAATTTAAATAGCTAATTATAAACTTGAACTTTTCTATAAATAATGTATAGATTTTCATAGCGAAAGTTATCAAAAATCGGTTGTGTAATAGCATAAAAAATAGCCGAAATCTAGACATACAAACATATGAGTGAATCCGTAAATCATCATTTATGTCGTCGCATAATAATAGTGTATCCTAACTGGGTTAAATAAAAATAGAACCATGAAAAAATCATTCATGTTTTCTTAGATTGGACCATCAAAAATATTTGAATTCTCTAATAGTCTCTTCTGAGAAGTAGACGTCAACTGAACTGGTCAATATTTCGATTTGGTATCCACAGTTTATAGATCCAACAAATAAATATCTGTAATACTAAGAATTGTAAGAAAGTTGTCTATAATCGTCGCTTTGTTGAAAATCAATTAGATAACAAAACTTCAATTTCCGCAATTCTCGTTAAAATTCAATTTCTACAAACTTCACCAATGTTAAGAATCTATTTCACGCTTTGCTGATACGCTAGTGCCCTTCGCTACAGTATTCCTCAATCATCTATCGATGGTTTGATATTGTGGGTGACTTAGAGAAGAAAATCACGTACCATCGCGTACAGGGCATTTTATATTTAAATGTTGCATGATTAACTGGTATTAAATAAACGTAACGGACTCTTAAAGGTTTGGTTATAATTTATTTTTTATTGTCTATTGTCTACGAAACATCTCACGCCATTACAAACTCAATTTCTTCGATTGTCATAAATCTTCCGGCTGTACGTAGTCTCACTTTTTATTTCGCAGATCGTCTTTAAGCGATATCATTGCGGTTGAATGCAAAGTTCAGGCTGTTCTTGTAGGTTATAAGTTATGGTCGCACACTCTGCTTATTCATGATGTCAGAATAAGAACCGGCAGATGTACTGTTCGTTCAGAAATGGCTATTGAATACAAATAATATACATTTAATATCACCAATATCAAAGCAGAGACGCATTTCTACGAATTCTCTGGTATTCAGTCGTATATAGAGATTCTGTGAAGATCTTGAGTTTTGATGAAGGCTTCGTTATTAATTTTCAAGCAGGTAATATTAGAAATATCGTAACAAAAAAGGCTCTTGTAGAGTTTGTTCAGTGTGCATATAATTTTTACATATTAAAACATTTTGTTCACTAAATATCAGCGAAATTTTGGAAATTTGCCAGACGTTGTGCGAACATGTGAGTACTATTTGAACGGTAAAATTCTTTCTGAAACAGCTTGTGGTCTTCATAACACTGGATAAACTACTATTACAACTGTTAACCTTATGATGTTATTTAAAAAAAAAAAACTAATATAAATGGAGAATGATAAATGTACTGAAGGAACACCTCACAGGCAGAGTGATTGTTATGGGAGACACCGAGATTTGACACACCCAAAAGCTCCCTCACGGTTCTGTAGTTGGCCCAACGTTGTGGAAACTTTTATGTGACTCGGTCTTAAGGTTGACTCTGTCAGAGGGACGCGTCAGTTTGGCTTTTGCAGACAAATTGACAATCGTCGTGAGGGTCAGGGGTGTGGATGAGATAGTGGATAAGGGCTTTGGCTACCATCAGAGAGTGGATAGGAACCATCTAAGGATTGTTTTACTGAGGCGCCCGCCTCATTGGGAAGAGTGGAGGTGTTGCCTTCTCTTGGAGCGGAGTGAGAGTTGTTCCTGGGAAAGTTATTAAATGTCTGGGGATCACCCTGGAACATAGGCTCATCCGGAATGAGCAGACTCGAAGGGCTACTCTACTCACAAAGCATTGTCGAGGATCCCCCACATCGGAGGTGTGCGGGGGCAGAAAAGAGTGGTGCTGTGTAGTGTCGTTAGGTTTGTCCAGCTGCTGTCTGGGCATGGGTGCTTTCGGCACTATCTGTTTAGATTCAAGAGGAAGGAGGAGTGGTACGTTTACTCTGGACAAGTGGATACCCCTGAACATACTTTGTTCAAGTGTGAAAGATGACAGGGGTATAGAATGAGTGCAGAGAATGAGTTGGGACGCGTTTTAGAGGCGAGGAATGTCGTAGAGCGGTTGATAGAAAGCGAGAAGTTGGGAGTGATTGTGGAGTTCCTGGCCATGGTGGTAAGGAACAAAGAGAGAGGGTAATCGAGAGCCTCAAATAAATCATGTCGCGACTGAACCAAGCGCATGGCCAATCCGGAATAGGATTTCACGTCGACAAAAAAAACTTAATTTTTTTGACTTAGACCTACTTGGTCATGCGTCTATTTATCAATACAGTTATGCCACACGTTGGGCGCCAATTTTTACATTTAGATATTTTAGTAATAAATTGCAAAAGTGGCTTATAATATCATAATTTATATAACTTTTAATTGTTACCTTTCACAATGAACTGTCTTGGGAATGATTGTTCCAGGGTAATTCCTGTTCCTACTTACTTTAGTTAATCTACTTATTGACTCTGTTCTTTAACTTGTCTCGTTTCAGATCTATTTCATTTTATTCTTTTGTATATTATATACACACAGTTCATTTATTGGGTTTGAACTCGTTAATATGTATATTTTCATTTTTTAGTAGTTAAACTTTTCATCTATATTCTCATTATATTGTCTTGAGATTATTTGTTATGTGTCAACTGTAACTACACAGTGTTCAGTTTTTAATCTTTCAAATGATTGTTGTTTCTAAATTATTATCAACTACTGCAAATAAAATACTGGCCAAGTTATTGATTTTTGCAAAGACATGATGCATATTCTCAAGGCTCTTACTTAACTCTCATTTCATGTTAATTTGATTGCTTAGATAATTATTATATATTTTTAATTATTATAAGAAGCTATATCTCAAGCTTTTTTAATTTCTCCCAACTTGTTAATCAGATAAAATTTGAGAGTAGAAATTCTAGGACAAGAGCAAACCAAATGAGGACTAATTAATTGAGGAATAAAAACTAGAAAATAACAATACCAACGCTGGGAGAATAACCACAAAATTGCATCATAATCTTCAAATTCTGACGTCAATAATGCAATAAGATTTTCCTTAGTACCGAGTCATTTAGCATCTGTAATAAAATTACATTTTAATACGACATTTATGACTAAAATAATTTGTCAAGAACAACATTAGGATATAATTAATATAATCTAGGATTATACGAAAGTTAAGTCGTGTCGTAGGTGTCCAAAGGCAGCAGGTTTTTTAACAAAGAATTAACCTGTTTATTTGAATGTTAAACTCTAACGAAATTTAATGAAATTCTCGAATAAATATAAAATTTAATGGCTTCATTCGTGTAATTCCGCAAACCATTTAGGTATATTTAAAATTGCTATTCAAGCACCAAAAATTAATTCAAATAAACTAATATTTCGATAAGGTACATAAAAGTTATTAGCACCTCAGTAATTACGACCGTTCCAAAAATATTCAAAGGCAAATGTTGCGCTTTTTAATAACAAAAGCCGTCATTAACGCTGAATCATTGTTTGAACACCATTTTTTTCTACATTGGATAAGAAGATTTTTATTAACCTTTCATCAGGTTTGTGTTTTATAGCACATTTAATAGCCATAAAGCCTCCTCTTCGCAGCCTACGATCCGCAATTCACAGAACAATGTTTGATGAATCGCTAAAATCAACATTGTTAATTATTTCTTAATTACAGGATGACATAACCTCCTATGCGAATACATTACGTGTCTTGTTTATTTAAAACTAATTATCGGTGGAAAATAATTTTTAAAAACCTTTTATATAATAATTAATTTGATTATCCGTTGGGAACCTTGACAAATATAATTGTTGACTTATTATTACAACACTCGTTTAATTACGAACGAGTCATGGTCTTCAAATTTCGTTATTAACAGAAGTCAATTTTCAAGTAGGAACAAAGATGTTGAATGACACGAGGCCAAAACAGCGAAATCATATCCGGAACTGCGAGTTCTTTTTTGGGTTCCAGTCTAGTTGACGCAATTACTTTGTCGTTGATGAGCATTACGACTGTTAGAAACCATATGTCATCAAAGTAAATGAATTTCTTATGCAAAAATGTTCTACAAGTTCATAAGTTAATTTTTGAAGAATTTTATATACAGTAAATGCATTTCTAACGCTTGTTTATATAGCGACAATCAACCAATCTTGAGCAGTTCAACTTCGAAAACAAAATCGAAACTTCAAAATCTATATGGTTCGTACTGTCCCGGAAAATTATGATTGCTCCTAAGGCAATATCCTGCATATCATCTTGACAGAAAATTGTGATCGATATTTCGAATAAAACATTAAAAAATATATATAACCGACTTCCACCTGTAACTAAAAAGCTAAAAATAATCATAACAAAATACAACTTTAGCAAATAAATAACACATTCAGTGTTGTTAGGTACCTACACAGGAAGTAAAAAATGTAAACATTAAAAGGTGCTCATTCTGTACAAATTAATTACCTACCAACCTACTATATTGTTGAAGTTGGTGCCAAGCAAATCTAAAATCCTTCATTGCGTACTTATCTACTACTTTATCAAACTTGGTTGTTGCTTGGCACCGACTTCAAAAATATACAAGATTGGTAGGTAATTAATTTGTACAGAATGAGCACCTTTTAATGTTTACATTTTTTACTTCCTGGGTAGGTACTTAACACTGAATGTGTTATTTATTTGCTAGAGTTGTATTTTGCTATGATTATTTTTAGCTTTTTAGTTATAGGTGGAAGTCGGTTATATGTTTTATTTTCAACTTTTTAGTCGTTTTGAACCCAGGTAGTTTTCATTCTTTATTTTTTATTTTGTATGTATAACCTTAATAGACAGGAACAGGTAACATCGAAAGCCTCAACAGAACACAATGATACATTTTCATTTAAATTGACTGGTAAATGTTTACGAACAAAATGTACTAGTACGCGTTGACATAATAAGCCCAAAATATATTTATGCCTTATGGACCACGCCATGTAACGTTTTTTCAACATTTTTTGACAATTCTGTATAACTATAGATAATTCCACTCCACTCCATGTACCAACCATCCTGTACATACGACGGCCCACGGACAAGCCTACATTTGTTTGCTGCCTTCTGTAAACTATAGGTCGGAGTAGAATCCATCCCATATTTACGGAGTCAAATCCGTCCTATATTTCAACCATAGTATATAACTCCTTGTGGACTACCCCATATATTATTTCATTTTTAACATTTTATATTATCGTCCTGTGTAACATTAATTCCTCTCCACACTTTATGCAACTTCTTATGGGCTATAAAATATAATTCAACTTCAGCATATATTTCAACCATCCTGTATATGATTTGTTTACGTCCATATCATATAACAGTTTTTTAATCACCCTATATAATTTTAATTTCACATATTTTCCAAAATTTTTATACCACCAAACGTCCACTCCACCCTATATTCGAACCATCCTGTGTATACGGCTAAACGGCCTTACCTATATTTCAATCATCATATAAATGCAACTTCTTCTATAACTTTACTTTGTGATTTTGTTTGCTATAACTAAACATCCTGTGTATAAACGCTACAAATAGCAGTTTAGAATTTGACATGTGTTGTCACTGAATTTTTTATTAGGCCGGGAGAATGTGACAACCAAAAGCACCGTCTTCGCAAAATGGAAAAATTTTCATTTAAATAGGTATTTGCCTAGTATACAAACAAAACGAGCTTGATCCTCATTTATTTAAGGAGCCGAAAATACTATGCTTTACTACATATATGCTTGAAATGTACATAGAAAATTTTCAAATCCACAATTAAAATTTCCAGTGCCTAAAATTCCCGCACTATTACGTTGGAATTAAAATATTTATGAGGAAATGTCCGTTATGTCATTTCGATGAAATTTTTGATAAGAATTTTGGAATTTTCGGCGATTTTCTGCAAAACTGCAAGTTGCACGTCGCAGAAAAGTATATGAGATCACGTAGAGATCTTCCTTAATAGATTAAACGTTAAAAAACTATACACATCCATAAGGAGTTTTCGAAAAATCGACCAATATGTTAAGGATATTGGTCGATTTCCATGCACGCATGTGTTCATTCACAAATTTTTTCACTTTACCAATAGAATTCTTTTCCCAAATTTGAAGTTTCACCAATCCGGATATATACTCTATTAAACAAGAAAAAAAAAGTAAAAAAATACGCGACGAATTGATAATTTCCTCCTTTTTGGAAGTCGGTTAAAAAATAAGGGAGATTATTGTTGTTCTACTGACATGGAACAATAAAATTTATTTGAAAGCGCTAGAAGGCATAGAACTTGTACTTCTGGAGGTAGCATCATAGAGCTATTATACGTAGAGTGAATTAGGTATGGGCGTTACTGCAAGTGGCAGTGTAATAACAATAGAAAGAGAAAGACAATATCAGGGAGCGCTTGCTATGTCTCTACCCTACCAATAGTAGGCGTCACCACTGACACTGACCAATCAGGAACGACACGCTTATTCTCTCTCTCTCTTTCTATTGATATTACATGAATTTCGCTACTTCACGTGCTCTATAGTATTAACCTCTTTGGGTAGCATGCAATACACAAATATCGTACCAAGGCTAGAAAGACGGGGAAATAGCCTCTTGTTCTCTATATGCCCTCTCTTTCTATCCCTTGGAGCATCTACCTTCTGGAGATAGCCTGCGATGCACAAATTAGTGGCAAGGCTAGAAAAAGAGGGCAATAGAGACAGTAACAGGCTATTTCACTTGTAGGGTGGAAGCAACCAATAAACAATATTGCGAAATTAACTCATCAATTGTAAACTTAAACACCCTTTCTCTCGGAATCCCTTAATAAGTACTTCTGTAAGCCTTATTGGGCTAAATCGTCATTGCTACGTTTCTCGAGTCATCATTAACGAATCACCATGTATACAAAGACTGAAGTCATGAATTAAATTCTAATAATTTCTTAGCTATTTTCTTGTAACGTTTTTATTACAGAATGTACTGACGTACATGCTCTAGGATTGTCTGGAAAATCCAGGTTAATTTAATATTGTATCCAAGGAGTAATTTCTTGAAAAAGTTTATTAACTTAATCCCTAAGAGAGTTTTCGTGTAGCTTTCTCAAAAGTTTACCTTGAAAGCATCTAGTTAGATCATACTTCAGCTTTCAGTGTTAATAGGGATCCGTTCCCCCTTTATAATTATGAAAACCGATATTTTTAGGTAAATTATCAAGACGGCGGGGCATCCCGTGAGACTATAAATTCATCAATTAGTGTTAATTTCGGAGCAGCTGCGTCCGAAATCGATGGATTTAGCATTTTGTGATATTCGTCTACAACAACCGAAAGTTTTCTGTAAATAAGGCTGAATTTTGCACAGAATAAGTAGCGAATTAAGGTCTAGGTAGGGTGGGTATTGTTAACTACTCTTTGTCAGAGGTGTTTGTGACGGGTATCCAGAGTCTTTGTAGGAAAAAAGTATTTTTCATGCAAAATTCCCCTAACGACTTATTGTATTATAGATGATTAATGAGTTAGAAATGTACTTTATTCCGTAATAATATTTCCAAATCGCGTCCACCCCTATTCGAAGCGACAGTTTAGATTATTATTGTATACGAATGACAAAGAAATGTGGGAAGAACATTCGAAGCATTCGATATTAAAAAATTGAAAACTTAAATTTATAGCCTATTATTATTATTACAAGTTAGAAAAAGGGTTTCTATCAGTACTTGTCGATATTTAAAAAGGGTAAATTCGATTTCACCCGAAGCAATGAAACATGGGTAAAACTCGGTGAAGAGTTAATAGAAACTGCGCACATAGAAGCAAACTTTAAACATAACGCAGCTTAAATCAATTAAAGTTTAACCTGCTTTTATTTAAAAATCGATGTTACAATTGAGTTTAGGGGTGAGTTTTTATATTCTGCAAACTAAAGTCATTTCTGTAAATTCAAGATTGTAAAAGAATGTTTAAAATATAGGGGATTATGTTACTTTTATTGGTAATCATTATTTTGATGGATAGAGTGGTCCATCTGAATAAAATGATAAACATTTAAGCTATCAAAACTCAAAAAAAGTTTGTAAGTATTTATACAAACCAAAAGATTGTGATACTTATGATGTCTAACTCCTGTATTCGGAAACTATATCAAAATTAGTAAGGAAAAAGCAATTAATATAAACAATAATGACATCATTGAAACCGTCGAGTATACATTTTTTAAAAGGTTTACCATATAATAAAAAATGATGTTTGATTTGTTCAAGAAAAAAATACCAGGTATTAGTGTAATCAACAAAAATGCAAATGGTAGATGGTATAATAAAGCTACAAGAACAAGAAGATCCAAACCAACTTAGTAAAAAATGTTCACGTTAATTTGACAGTTAACATTTTCTAGCTTTGTTAAGATTCCTGACGGCAGCTTGTAAAAACTTATTGGGATAATTTAGAGTAAATAATTTGGTCAAGTGCGAGTTGGACTCGCATACTTAGGGTTCCGTACCACCTTCAAGATTCGAATATTCCAGTTTCAGACAAGCGGGGAATGAGTGCATTTTCTTATACTTACCCTTATATCTTTTAAAGGAAGCGTTTTAAATTTATAAAAAATATACACTTTGATTTTCCACACATAGACTTATTATTTTATCTGCTTTAGGATTCGCTTGATTTTTATCACAATACATATGTATTTAATTTTCTAATTTGGCCCCCAAAAAGTAACATTAGAGTTTTATTTTACTCATAAACTTTCAGAAATGCCATTTATAATCTACTGTCTGAGTTTTGAGGCTCTGTAGATTGGAAGAAAAACGGCAAAATAGGTCAAAATTTAAATTATAAATTATTAAATCTGTTATTCAAATTATTTAAAAATATGAATAAAATATATTTTTAAAATTTTAAATAGTGTTGTTTCTAAAGTGGGAATTAAGTCGATGTTTAATATTTTTAATATCTTTTAAACAAATGATTTAAAAATATGATATGCCCCCCAAAAAAATATTAGGGGTTTTTCCTTAATTTTCCAGTAAAGTTCAGGTGAGGGGCTATACCTCCATTTTTTTTCAAAATTTTCCAGCTTATGGTTTCGGAGATAAGGGGGGGATGGGTAAATTTTTTTATATTTTTGTTAATATCTTTTAATTAATTTATTTTAAAAATATGAAAAAACTATATTTGTTTTCGTCATAATGAGCCCTTTCATTTGATATATAACATGATGGGTTAGAATCAATTGTAATTTTAATTTTCCATTTAACTCTATAATTTGCCCCCCAAAATATATATTAGGGGTTTCTCCTTAATTTTCCAGTAAAGTTCAGGTGAAGGGCTATACATCCATTTTTTTTCAAAATTTTCCAGCTTATGGTTTCGGAGATAAGGGGGGGGAATGGGTAATTTTTTTTATATTTTTGTTAACATCTTTTAATTAATTTATTTTTAAAATATGAAAAAAATATATTTGTTTTCGTCATAATGAGCCCTTTCATTTGATATATAACATGATGGGTTACAAAACAATTTTAATTTTCCATTTAATTCTATAATTTGCCCCCCAAAATAAATATTAGGGGTTTCTCCTTAATTTTCCAGTAAAGTTCAGGTGAAGGGCTATACATCCATTTTTTTCAAAATTTTCCAGCTTATGGTTCCGGAGATAAGGGGGGGGGGGGAAATAGGTAAATTTTTTTATATTTTTGTTAATATCTTTTAATTAATTTATTTTAAAAATATGAAAAAAATATATTTGTTTTCGTCGTAATGAGCCCCTTCATTTGATATATAACATGAAGGGTTAGAAACAATTTTAATTTTATATTTTCCATTTAATTCTGTAATTGCCACCCCAAAATTAAAAGTAGAGGTTTCTCCTTATTTTTCCAGTAAACTTCAGGTCAGAACCTATAAATCTATTTTTTTCAAAACTTTACGTTTTATAGTTTCGGAGATAAGGGGGGGGGAATGGGTAAATTTTGGTGTATTTTCGTTAATATCTTTTTAAATATATTTTTTAAAAATATGAAAAAAATATATTTGTGTTCCTCAGAATGAGACCTTTCATTTGATATATTACATGATGCGTTTGAAATTTTTTATTTTTAAATTTTTATTTAATTCTATAATTTGCCCCCCAAAATCAACATTAATGGTTTCTCCTTAATTTTCCTGTATAGTTCGGGCAACGCTCTATATTTCCTATTTTTTTCAAAATTTTAGGCTCAGTAGTTTCGGAGATCAGGGAGGAGGGAACGGTGAATTTTTTTAGTTTTTCCCCCCAGAAGTACCCCTAAAATCAATTTTTTTTCTTTTACGATATGTACTCCTGATCGGGTCACCAAACTATACATTGATACCAAATTTCAACCTCTTCCGTCCAGTAGTTTAGGAGAAAATTGCTGTGATGAGACAGAGGCAGAAATCCGGAGTGATATTATAAGGGTATCCGTATATTGTATATACGGAACCCTAAAAAGTCTTGAAAATAATTCTAGATACAAATTAACATCAATGAAGTAGTTCACTTTAGTACAATTCAGCTTGCGTATGGGTTATTTAATAGAAGATTTAGCTTTCAAATTCTATATTTCTGCAGAATTTGTTTCAAAAATATTTACAATGTTTGGCGTAATGACACTCAATTGGTGGTATTTATGTTTCTAAAAACAAAATAGTTGAAAAGTTGAAGCTATTATTATTAAATAAAGCAGCACATGTCTTTTGAATAAATGATACTTCAACTTGGGACTATGCTTATGCTAGTCATATGTTGTCTATTCACATTAGGAAATAGGAATTTATGATACGTAGATTAATTTTTTTTTAAATTATTAAATCCTAATTATTACCTTAAGGGGAAAATCAAAATTTACGCCTGCTTAATTTATTGACCTTGTATCTTTTTAAAGCGTATAGCTGTTCATATTGTACAAATTGAGTAGGTACATTTCAATACATTTATATAAAAATATGAACAAAACTGTTTCTTCAAGCAACAGAATGTTACAGAATCTGAATCCGGTTAATATATTATATCACTAAGCTTGCATCTCAATTTTTAAAAACTTGACACCATATCATAACTGAAAAAGGTAAGTAAGATCTTGTGTCTTGAAAGCTAATCCTCCGTCAAAAAACAAGCTTAACGAGCCTCAAACCGGCCACTGCTTTTAATTCGGGAGCCAAATTGTTAAGACAGTGTTTCCGCTTTGTTGATGATGAAATCATTCGGTTAGTTAAACAAACTCCGCTTCCAACAACATACAAGAAGCCGTGGGCGCAGAGCGATGTTATTTGGAAATATTGATTGATTAACACACAACTTGCTGCTTTGTTTTTCACCCTTTTGTATCGAGTAACCAAGGGTTATACTCGAGGGAATCGAAATATGTCGAACTGGTCAAGCGTACAACTATGAATCATGACTCACTTTGAAGTATCATTTTTTTAAGGTGACATATTGACGATTGGTTTATTTACCAAGAGCATTGTAGTGTTCAATTCAAGATATGTATTTATTTATTTAATCTATTATTTATATAATTTATAATATGAAAAATATACATTTAATTGACATACTCACTATTACAAGTCAAGTTCGCTGTGCTTTTTTTTATGAAGTTCCCTCTTTTTTGTTACGTAATGTGTTACTTTTACTGTTGTTCTTACAGATTTAGGTTTACTTTTTTCTTCACACACAGTGAATCGAAAATTTAGTTATTGAATGGGGAAAATGGGTGTGATATTTGTTTTTAGTGAAATTCAATATGTCCGAAACAGAAAATTATATAGGTCTTTATACCGGTATATACTTTTCCCCATAAATAAATGAAAAGCAGTTTAATTATTTTTCGAGAACTCAATGATCTGATAGGTAGGCCGGAGGTGTATTTTTTTAATGAATCGAAATATGATTTCACTGTCATAAATGTCAGAAAAATCTTGAAAATATGTCTAAAATGAAAATAGTTGTCGAAAATGGCAAAATTCCCAAAAGACAAAAACAAGAAGTATATCAAAAAAGACAAAAATATCAGGAAAACTTAAAATGTCAAAATTGACAAAACATCAATAATCTCAAAATATACAGATTATCACCAATGCAAACAAATCACAGAAATGACAAAAATGTAGACATACTTTAAGATGTAAAATGTAAATAACCGTCAAAAAAATGTAAAAAAATGTCAAATGCTGAAACAGACAAGAATGTCAAAAATGTATAAAATGTCATTGACATCCAGTTGATTTTTTAGTTTTATTTATTTTATGTAACTGATTGTTCAAATAATTTTTAATATTTAATATTTGATGAATTTTTTAATAGTTAGGATTTTTAACTTTTGAACAATTTGTAAAAGGATTGTTACATAAGATTTTATCGCCACGCAATATTAAAATCTTAATTATTGACCAAGTCACATAATAACTTTAAGAGCTTGAGAAAATATATATTCTAATGACCTTCAATCTAATGTAACAAATGTCTAAATTGTCAAAAAAATCTAAAAAATGCAGATGTGAAAAATATAAAATAAAAACAATGTTACAGATAAAAATGTCATCAACATCCTGATTTGTTTACTTCTTGCAACAAGCGTAATAAAACAACCTTACAAGGATTTTTTGTGCGACCAACTGTTATAGCTAATCTCACAATAAAAAAGTATCTGCATAAAGATCATTTAATTAAAGTTATACTTTGGTTCAAAAGATAAATATTTTGGTATAGTTATAGTATAGACTTAAATAAATGGTTATTTATGGAACATATAGAAATTTCATTTTTATTATAAAACGTACTTAATAATAAATAAAGATACCAAAATGGTACAATATTATCGAATAAATTTAATTTGTTTACCCATGACTGTAGGAAGTAAAGATCTTTTTGAAACATCCGATATAGTGTATACTAATAACTGAAGATAGAAGGAGTAAATTCTACTTAATTAGTTGATTCTGGATTTAATTACCAATATGGATCAAATTTAATCTGATAATTAAATTTTAAACATTAAATGATTAATATAAATTTATATTCCATGTATTACTAATTACAATACCTAAGTAATGAGTATTTAATTATACGATTTTCATTGCCTGCAATTACTTCCGCTATTTATCAGCAGTTAATATTTGATTTACGGAACTACACAAACTATTAAAATAAATACATTTACAATGGTGATTCGTTTACCTCGTTTAAACAGTATATATTTAATTAGTTTAATGCATGAAGACAGTGAAAATGTTAATTTTAAAATCGCACCAAACCAAAAGCAGCTTGGATGTAAAAAAACTAGCCCAGAGAATTGCAAAAGCTCCCAATACATCAAGATATATTTCCCAAAATTTTGACTTGAAATGAAATGAAAAATGTATCTAGTATATAAATACAGGATATGAGATTTTCTTGGGATTCAGTCATCAATACAGATAAAATAATTAATAATTTACGTTTGGGTTTATTAAAGTCTTTTAATAAAGCCTTTAAAAACGCTCAAATATAACTTTTTGCAGACATTTTTTTACTTATACGTACTTTTATTTTGCACAAACCCGCTTCTTTTGTAAGACACATAGATCTGCCCATATTTAAGAACCTTTTTTTCGACTACTTGAACAATATGAACAATGAAACGGACATAATCTCAAAAGTTTTATCACAGACGCCAAGAAATCTTGAATATAGATGTAAAGCATTTTTTAACTATTTATAGACATATTCATATTGACTGGTCTACTAGTGTATACAATAATATATAATAAATATAAAGCCTACAGAGCCGATTCACATTTTGTAGTTTCGTAAAAATACACTGCTAAAACAAGAAGAATTTAAAGAAAAAAATCAATTTTGGGAGCTGCATTAAAAGATTCACAATAACGAAATGACATAGTCCTTTTAAAACAACACTTATAGCTGGCCAATATCCACCAAAACGACAAAAAATCCTTGTTAATGCATTATCGAGCCCTTGTCGAAACGATGGTGTTATAATCCTCTCAAAGTCCATTCTGGCCTTCTATCTCGGCAATAAAGTTGACGAGGAATGCCAAATATCCCGAGAATCACCATCGGGCATACCCAAACAGAAATTATGACTTGTTATATAGCTCCTCGATCATGCGGACATCGTTATACACTGTTAATGACACCATTTATGGGCTCATACTTTATGAATTGGTTGGAAAAACACTTTTTAATACGAATTCGAGCTGAAAATGGGGCAACGTGAGTGTCAGAAAGAATTTCAGGGTAAGGACGCTAAGAAATGCAATAAAATGAGTTATTTTGAAATGAAAATATTTCACAGACGAAATTAGAAAATTTCAAGTAATATTAGGCTGACAATAGGAATAATTTCAATTTTTCAAGTGACGTATTTTTATATTTGTGACTGTAGTTATGTGAACATACATTCCTTTGAAAACTGTTCCACTATTATCAAAATTGCTTACCGATTTTTTTAGTGCTTAAGTTTTATCCATCTTTTAATCAAATTCGTGATATTTGGTATTTTAACATTTGTCTGTTCATAATAAATTGGAATAATATCCCAAAAAAATATAAACACGAATTAATATCACAAATTAATTAATTGTTTTGACTACATTAACAAATTCCATGAACATTTGGACATAAATGGAACAGAAATTTTAAAACTTTAGCAAAGATTAGAATTGTAAATCAAACCAAAACAAATGACTACTGACTAGGTAAACCGTCCAAGCTATGCTTGTGATCGTCTGAAAATATTTGAAAGAATCAGCAATTAGACCAGAGCATAGTGGCGCATTCATTTGCAAAATTGTTTTAATTCATTTATATTTTTTAAATGTCCGGGAGGTCTTCTTGATTATAAAAGAGTAAGATGACGCTTGATAATTTTTGACGGTATTGTTTAAACAACGAAAAACCCTATAGCTTTGAAAAATTGCATTTTTTGCAATTAATAATTTTTTTTATTCTTTACAATATTTCGAATGAAAAAAGTCCTCTCACCCATCATCGTATCTCCATCCCATTAATTGTTATGATTTTTTTAAAATTGGAAATCGCCGAAATTCCTAATTTTCTTGAATTAAATAAATTATCTTAAAAATTGAAATGCTTTAATTTTTAATTTTGTATTAAAAATTTCAACTATATTAAACAAAATAGCCTAAATAGCTTTTAAAAATTTTGTTTAGTTCTATGTTTTTTTACATTATAACAATATACTTCCTACGCGTATGCACTTTTGAGTATCGTTATCTCACTCTCATCTCGATGTATAAGATGAGTAAGAGAAAGGCAGACACTTGAAGATTTTTTCACAGTTTTTCAGCGGTAATACGTTAAAAAAACATTACTGTTTCCCATATAATTTAATATAAAAATTTTATATTAATGAATGAGAAATAGTAATGTTATTTTTATTAACGTATTATGAATGATTATAAATTAAAACAATTTTGCAAACGCAAGCGCCATTATGTCCTGCACTAAATTAAATAACCCAGAAATTTTTAAGGCAATTTTGATCGGTATTCTCAATGAGATCTCCAAATACCTGCAAAATATGACAAAGCAGATATACTAAGACGTAATTAGAAATATAAATGGAACAAGGCATTAGCAGTCAAAATATTTAAGATCAATATCACTTTAGTAAATAAACATTTCAACAGAGTATTTCAAAGTTACTACGAAGTACTTAACATGATTATATGTAACTAAGAACCAGTTTAGAAGATAGGGATTTCTAAAATATTTTTTAAAAGAACAGAATTTAACCTTTGAAGTTTCCCAAGAGTATTTGATCACATGCCTGATATTGCTGATTAAAATGTTAATAATTGAGTAAAATTCATAAAAATAAACAAATAAAATAAGAACATGTACAAAGATAGCCGAGTTTTTTATGGTATAATATAAAAATTCAAATAAATAGCTAAATATTTTCATCATTTATTTTCTTCCATTGTTGAATTTCTTTGCAACAAAGGAAATACAATTTTTACATGTTTGCAATAAATTTCCATAGAATCATAACTTTCTAAAATGAAAAAAAGGTTACTGTAATATCAGTAGTGACAAATTACCGGTATAATAAAATTAATAAAAAGGTAAAATTTTAAAATCTTGGAAGTTTTGTGTTTGTTTTAATTAACAACCCTTTCCCGAACCACATTCAGGTTTTGTTCTGCATATCGCTTACTTAGAGATTAATGTGCAGTAATTTTCAATTATTTAAGCACAAAACTCACTGTTGTTTGTTAAATATAAATGCTAGATATATGGTGATTTACTGATGACTGTACAAAGTTATTTTTACCTATATTAGATGCTGATTTATCTGATAAACAGACGACACCACTGGCCTGGTTTAGTGAAGACTAGAAATTGATGGACTTTATTTGCAAACAAATTATGCATTTATTCTATCTATTATCTAAGGGATCATTTGCGTAATTTACTTGGGCATAAAAACGTGGCATACCAACGATTAAGGTAACAAATACGCATCCGCTTACGTAAAGACCAAATAAGGTAGGTCAGGAATAAACAAGATTGAATTAATCGGCTCATAGGATGTTTACTATGTATTGTTTGTTGTAGTCTACAGTGTTAGTTTGGAAATTAGTTAAAATTTCGATTTTCTAAACAAAAATATGAAATACATATGACTGAAATATTAGAAGGAAATATAAGTAATAAATAGTTATTTTTTTCAAACCAGTGAATATTAATTTCCAAGTGATTTTTGAGGAGATCTTTTGTACATATAATTTTTCAATGACTAGGTTGTTTACGGTTTTAATAACATTTAGTCCATCACTTGAAAGCATGAGGAACCTGAGGCTCTCTCTAGTACTGCCATTACCCCAGTAATAGATCCAACGAAAACTGTTTCAACATGATCAAATACTTCATTAAATTTTTCAGACCCATACCTAATACTAAATTGCAGTTCTTTGACCTTGTTGTTGTTTTCGTTCATCAAAACACTAAGTAAAAATAAGTTGCGCATGAGTACATCATGGTTTGTATGAAAAATGGTAAGAAGCTATTAATACGCTGTTATCGATAAATTCTTTTTTGTTCATTCCATATATCTTGAACAAGACGGTCGAGTTGTAGCACTTGTGGATTAGGTTTACTTTAGTGCTACCAAAACTATGAAAAGGGTATTCAACGATAGAATTGTGCTGGATAACACAGCAACCGAAGTCGCACAGGACCAATTTTAATTTGAAAGAGTTACTTACGCACTTCTTGGTTCTGAGCCATACATTCAGTCGTTTTGTTATATTCAACAGTTAGTGGAATTATAAAAAAGTACGAATGTTTAAGAATTTCACATTAATTTGCTTGCCAGGCATCCTAGTAAAGGCGTAATATACTGTACATTCTTTTCAATTATCTAAACTATCTAAATTACAAGTGGCACATGAAAAAAATGACAAGTTTCCAGGAATGATGTCAGTAACGTTACATTATTATTGGCTGTGTAAAAGTCTACTGCACCAGTTTATCTTAAACTCTAAAAGAACTACGTATTAGGCATGAAAAAGCGGAATCAGCCCTGCTCGTGACTATGACAAACAGACATTCAGCTGTTATTCAGAAACAAATAACATCCGTTAACTAGAAAGACAAACGAAGCTCTGTTTCCATTGCAGTTTCCGATTTATTTTAGTGACAATTTAAAGCAATTTATAGAGCTGGTGTTCTAGATGAACGGGGGTGTACCGCTCGTTATACATCGCCATTGAAGTCACCCGAACGTATTGTAATCCCCACATAATGGTTATTTCTCGAGGAAAAATAACTTACCCTCGCCTTTGCCAACTTATCTAAGTCGTCCGTCTCAAATTGGAATATTTTAAATTCGGGGTTCTATCTATTCGAGGATGCGTTGATAGCCTCCAGGCATGTGAGTTTTCCCCAATGGAACTTAAATTTAAATACTTCTCTATATCATTGAATATTGGCTGTTTGCATAAAAAATTCATCCACTCTCGCCCTTGTGGCACGCCCCCATGTATATCATATATTTATTTGGATATAGTTGACCGTGTAGGTCCTTTTTCCCGTTTTGGTTAATGTTGCGTTTCGAAAGAGGAATACATTAAAAAAGGGATACAAATTGGAAAAGGGTATTTGAGTATTATATGTTTTTTAAGATTTGTTCAAGCGTGACTGGTCTAAAAGGGATCAAATGAAACATTTTTAAAATGAAAGTCTACCAAAAAGAACATAGAGTCGCAATTCATGCAAAGCTGAACGTAAAACGATGATTGAGTAGAAATAATCTATAAACTTAATGATAAATATCAGTTATTTTGAATGTTCGTGTTTGGGATGTTCACTCCATTCTGAAAAATACAGATAAGTCATTGAAAATTAAGGTGTAGTATCTAAGAGCAATTTGTGGAAACTGCCCGGAACACTAGTTGCCTTCTTATCGAAAAGACTCCCTCGCAGGATTAATTGTGAGAAATTAGGTGTATGGATTTGTCAACTAGTTTAGGTTAGGATGTATTTTGGGTTATACTTGTATGTTATAGTCTGGTACACATACACGATTTTTTTTAAATCTTTGAATATTCTTCGAAAATTACGCAATAGGTGCCATTCGATTCGAAATTTTAATTTTGTTTTTTCTCAAAAAAACAATTTCATATTTTTTATTTAATTTATAATATTATTATTCCCGGAAACTTGCCTTTTTCATACGCACTTTGGCTTTTATAATTACAATAACTTTTAAACTATTGTAGTTAGGACAATATTGCTTCAGTTTTTTTATAAACAATATTCAATAAATAAATAAATAAAAGAGTTAACACTTTGGCGTTAGGCTTAAATTGTTAATTAATTAATAATATACAAAAAAGACTTTAAGCAAAATTGTCGTATCTGCAATAGTTTAAAAGTTATTGTAATTATAAAAGCCAAAAAGCGTATGAAAAAGATAAGTTTCATTGAATAATAATATTACAAATTAAATAGAAAATAGTAAAAAAGATTTGAGGAAAAACAAGGCATGGTTATTTTTATTATAAAATAAACTATGTAAAAAAATATACTGAAAAATTAATTTGTTTATAACGAATTATATATTTAATAAACAAATAAAAAGTTAAAAATGTTATTTTTTTAAATCTGATAGAAAAATATATTTAATGATTTTTAGAGTTTAACGGTTACATAATTTTAATACTTAGTCGCTAAAAAGGATTGTTAATTAACAAACGCACTTTAAAGCAACAAATTTATTTTTTTAGATACCGTTTTCTTTTAATTATGATTTGTATCAACGAACATGTTGCAAACAATATTTTTTGATTTACTAATAAACAATGTACTTGTTTATAACAATTATTTAAACAACAATGGTGAAAGAATTGAAAAAAATATTTTTTATAGCTTTTGAACCATTAAAAATCAAAACAATACATAAATTAAAAAAAAACTTTTTTTTTCATTACTTATTTTCATTTCTTAATTTTTAAATGTTAATGACAAAGTGAAAAATCAAAATTTGAAAACTTTTAAAAGAGTAATCTATTTGTAAGGTTATTAAGAATAGCTTCACTGAATGAAAAAAATTCTGGGGTTTTAATTAAATAATTATTTTATTTTAACGTTAACATTCAGTGTAGAAGAAATTGTAGTTAATATTTGCAAAAGTAATGGATACAAATTTTTAAACCGCGAATTATTGTTTATTCATGTATCCTAAAAGTACATACATTTTTGTATTTCTGAATATTCATATTTTATATATTTAAATAATTTTTTGTTGTTGCGAGGTCTAAGTGAAGGAATGTGAAGTCGGAATTAGTAGATATCCTGATCTTTTTGGATCTTTTTTCATTTTTGAAAACTTTCAATATTTTTTGAGATATTCAAAAAAAGCCGAACCCCTACTTTTTTATTCACTTAATGGTTTATAACTTTTGCAATTTTTTTCAGCGCTTTTTCGGATTTTTCCTTAAACTTTCTACATAAAATTACGAATCGAATGGCATCAATTACGTAATTTTCGGAGAAAATTCAGATTTTAGAAAAAATCGTACATGTGAACTAAACTATTACTGTGACGTTTCGATTCGTTATCAGGAATCGTTGTCGAACAATATTTTTTTGAAATGTTTCACAATATTTGTAGATTGACTTTCTGGTAATATCAATTGATTGATTTTGAAGTTTCCTTTTTGATGTTCATTTACGACAAGCTGTTGCCATGATACCGGTATCTCTACAGAGGGTGTCCCAATTTCTCTATTATTTAATAACATGCATACACTTTCTTTAATTTTCCGTTTTTAGGTGTGTTCTTCTTTAAGTAATATTTGTGTCTTATTCCAGTCCATTTTGTGTATACCATTGTCCGTGAGTACATAGTTTGCCAATCTTAATCTGTCTATATGTCTTCTTGAGACGTTCTATTGATGTTCGTTTGTTCTAATTTGGAGAGGTCTTGATGTTTTGTTTTTGTCAAATTTCATCTTAATGTATTATTTGTTTTAAAACTCGTTTTGCCTTGGTATTTACCGCCAATACGTTTAATTTTTTCGGATAGACAGATCAAGATTGACAAACCATTGGACCACCCTCTGTAGAGATATCGGTATCATAACAACAGCTCCTGGCAAATGAACATCAAAAAGGAAACTTCAAAGTCAATTAATCAATTGATATTGCCAAAAAGTCAAGCTACAACATTGTGAAACCTTTCAGAAAAAACATTGTTCTGATAAGAAATCGAAAGGTCACAGTAACAGATAAGTATAACAAAAAATACATCCTAACAGATTAAACAGGAAAACTAGTTGACTGCTAGAGAGTTTTTTTATAACTATTGTTCCGGGCAGTTTCCACAAACTGCTCTTAGATACTACACCTTAATTTTCAATTACTTAACTTATTTGTATTTTTCAGAAACCATTGGAAGGAGTGAAAATCCCAAACATGAACATTCAAAATAATTATTTGCCTCCTCAATCATTTAGAAACTACTTAATAAATACTAGTAATCATAAAACTTTAAGCCTAGAGGTGTTAAGAAAGAAAAAGGAAATATTTTGATTGCGTCTGGTACATAAAATCATGGGCAAAATATTATTTGCTATCACATAATTTTGGTGGGTCACAAAGTGAACAGAACAGAAGAGTCAGTGATCATTTGTTATGTAACCTAAATGTGATGATTATTATTCATAAAGATATAAATATATAAGGTGATGCATTTGAAATGTCTCAGCAAATATTTTCAAAGTATGCATTGGAAAAGAAACTGTTTTAGACAAAAGTTTTAAGAGACAGAGAGAGCTACTTGATGATGATCATGGCATTTGAGCTGGAGCTCTAGTTTAATTAAAGGTCGAGGTCGAGGGAATTTTTTTTTAATTGGAACCCCTATTTTAACCAAGGAAATGGAAAAGGCGAGAAAAGTTACATTCGGAATGCCTTTGACCTTGACTTCAAGGTCAGGAATCAAAATTATCATCATTGTTTTCGGGTTGCAACTATCAAACACTCTTCAAATTTTGATTGTTTCTCCATGGTCTTGACTTTGAGGAATTGAGAGACAATCAAAATGTGAGTGTTTGATAGTTAAAACCTAAGAAAATTGATGACAGGTTAAATTTTCATGCTCCAAATGAAAATTGATTAATTTTTTGCTAAGTAATCTAATCACCTGTCTCTAGATCTACAAAAAATCTAACGTACCTCAATTAATATTGGTGGGACTAAGGGGGCTAAGGCCCTCAAATACAAAAATTATTTAAAAAAAGCATCCATAAACATTAAAGTTTTCCAAATCAAAAAACGGTTTCCAATTAAAACAAACGTCTTATGACAGAAAATCATGCATTTAACGAAAATTTCATATTATTAGATTCAGAGAATAAAGACAGAAATTAAATCTTTTAGAATCCTTAGAAATTAATAACTTATATATTTAACCCATATTAAATATACTTAATAAGGCTTAAATAATATTGTAGTTATCCTCTATAGTCCGTTTGATGGCATTAAACATCCATCAATGTACCTAATACCTTCCATATACCTCTTAACGCCTCACAATTATATCATAGTTCGAATAGGCACTTCGTCAAATACTGTAGTTCCTTCTTGATGAAGATATTGAAAATATTAAAACACCTGGAATAATTGTGAAAATTTCAGTTAAATTACTTTCAGTGAATTGTTAAGATAACTAAGTTACTTTATAACAAGCCTTATTATAAGACGGAATTTTAAAATATGCAAATCCCTCGTAAAATGTAAATTTTGGGACTGTGTTTTATAGTTTTAAGTGCCTTAAAACCCCAGAATTATTAATAAATTTTAAGTACTTAATACCGAAACAGTTAATTGTCTACTACCCAGAAGTTTGTTTCTAATGCTACTTCATTACGGGAATATTACCCACAACTTGGTATAATATTGTAGTCCCAGGTAAAAGATACTATTCTTAGAATTCAGAAAGTAAAGAAATTTCTGAGAATTTGTATTAAATAAAACTTAAATTAAGATGATATACAGGGTGTTTAAAACTAGTTCATGTAAACCTACGTCAGGAAATGTTTCGTTCTCAAAATACAGCCGGTTAAACAATAATTTATCAACAGTGACTCTTTTACCACATATTTTCCTTCGTGTCCGGACGTCAAAATAAAATCATATATGTTATATTTGCCAACCGAACTAGATTCGGAAAAAGTTAAAGATTAACAGGTTCTGATCTATTGAATAAATTTGATATATTGGCTGTTTCCCAAACATACTTTTGAACTATAGTTTACAGATTTCTCATCACATGAATTGAGCGACATATTCTTATATCTTATCATCGAATATTTCTCAAAGAAACTTTTGTTATATCTCAAAATATGCTTCGATGGTTCTATATTCACATTTATCCGTTCGTTTTTTTTATTGTGTTCAGTAATTTTTTATTTACCTTTATATTTGTGATGGCAACTATAGAATTTATCAAAGTTGTAGGCCTTCACGGCCGATATCAATGGTTTTACTGTAGTTTTACGGGCTACATGCTCGAAGTGAGTAGGATCGTCGAGTGGTGAAGAGATGGTTAACCGGTGGGAGCATAGTGTGCCCTGATTGGCCAGCGCGGGATTAGTGGGCGGGGACTCCGAGCCTAGTAGCGGGTTTCTATATTGCGCGTCGGAATAAAGGATAGTCGGAATAAAGGATAAGGATACAGGATTTTGTTGAGTTTTAAGCGTTCTTGTTTCGTATTGATGTTTTATATTTCGATGGCTTTCCCCTGGAGAAGAGAATGGTAGTGGGATGTATTTGCCAGAAATTCTGTATGTTGGCACTACTCTCAGTGGTACCGATATATATATTTCGCCACAAGGATACGGCACACTCCAGATGAGGATAAAGGGTCACTGCTTTGCTTGTTTTGCTTTTGTTTTTAAAGACATTTAATAATTGAATCTGTCAATTTATTAATATAAGTTCTGAATTAAACATATTCTTAATCTCATGCCCCGAATAACTGTTCGCCTGGAATGCACGGTCTAAATAGACTAGTTCGTGTTTTAGTATCGTGATTCACAAATTTTGGTCGGTTCACAAGATTGATTGATTGACTGAGATACTGATTACAATGACTATGGAGTAGCGGTCTGTATTTAACGGCATATGACATGGAAAAGGGTACTACATATTTTGATTTTATGTATCTAGAACATCCAGAAACGCTAGTTGTTCATTTATTTAATTTTTTTCCTTGCATTTTAGATCCGTGCATGAATACTCTTTAAATATCATGTGAATTCCAATGGTAGATCTGCTTAACTCCAAACCACAAAAGTGTCATCTAAATAAAAAACCAACACGAAAGCTGGAAAGAATCACGTGTTTAACACAGTAGATAATAAATTAAAAATTTTCATTAACATCTGTTCTTGTCACTAAAAATATCTTTGAGGAGAAAACAACACGTAACAATTCGAAGATATCAGCCGACTAATAGCTCATATTCGCGACTGCATCTTAGTGTACACCGGGCCAAATCACTTTCAAGAAAGGATATTATTTGTGAATGGTATTTCTCTGATCTGGCAGAAAGGCAACGTAATGTCACTGTTTGAATAGACCACAAGGCAAATATTCTGAACGCAGAAGATACTAGCGGAATAGAATTCAAAATGACTAAATTATAAGTACAAGAACTGTTAAGGGCCCTACAACAAAAGTTTTTCGTACGCCTGCCAAAAAATGCAATCTAATTTCACAATATAAAGAAAATAAATAAAAATAAAAGAAATAAGTTTAAAAATACAATTTAAAATGCTCAAAGATTAAAGTGGAAAAGAATTCATTTCATTTGTCAGAATAGTTTATAGAATCTATAAACTCGATTGAAAATCCTTTCAATGCATTTCAGTTTCATTAAAACTTAGCTATTTAAAATTTCGCACACTTACGTGGTCACGTCATGACTCCATCTAATATAAATTCTGAGGTGTCTGCATATTCTATGAAATCGGCAAACATCCAGGAATATTCGTAGGTAACAGAATGAACAATTACCGAAAACTCCTGAGTCAATTTAATTTGATTTAGTTTTGCATGGGATTCTAAATCAGATTTGGAAAATATTGTCTCGATGTGGTTCTTTCTCTAAGGACAAACAGCAGCCAATAAATTTGTACATACCTGCCACCTTTGGCACAGGTGAAGTAGGTTAGCCATGCATAAGCAAGGAAAGAATTTGCCAACACATTTTAAGGAAATGAACGCATGATACAGATGTTTTACGTATTGCACTACTCACAAAAAGAAAATGTATAATAAATTTTAACAATTTATACACTTGGATCGACGAAAATTCAAAACTGAGAGCAGCCTATGCACAATACTTTTTTTCCACCCACCAAGATGCAATCTGGCTGTTTATAAGGTGGCATCTTCAAATGATGCAGCCAATTTTCGAGCTTATCCTAAATAAAACGTCCCGTGCTCAGTGGATAGAATGTTTAGGTACTGGTGATTGGCCACCTCGTTCACTTGACATAAATCAGGGGATCATGGCCATTTTGACCATTTTCTTTAGTTGTTAATGTTTTAGAATTCCCTTCTAAAACGACTTGTTTTATCCAAATGTTCAACACCCTTTATATTGAAACCTATCTAAGAATTTTTACTTATATATTTGGATCTCCAGTAAGCGTTGGGGCGTGTTCTTGAAATATACTGTATTTTTCCAATTAAAATACTGTAATTTAAAGCACAGTACAACTTGCTGGACATTATGTGTGTTGAAGCAATCACGATTTGAATCATTTTGATCACAATACTTTAAACAGATTCGTATTTCAAAACTATACATTTCTCTTTATTTTTACTTATCTGGGACATAATTTTAAAAATTATATACTACATAATTAAGACAACTCTCCCGGCAGCTTTATTTTAAATAATATCACAGAATGTGTGTGATCATTAGTCACACGAATACATATTTTGATTCTCCAGACTCTAATCCCAGTTTACCCAATATATAAATCTAAAGCTGACAATTTCAGCCGTTCAGATTCTCAATTACGGATGGATCCACATGCGGGAAGCATATAAACTACCGCTGTCAATTTTAAAATCGAAAATTTATGTTCTATATTAAATCACTCGATAAAATTTTTTTCGTCCGATAATATCAGTTACAATTGTGTTGAAAAAAGGGTGATTTTTAATAATAGCATTGAAATATATGAAAGAGGGGGTCACACGTGCTTCTAACAAACATTTAATACAATAACATGGAAAAAATGAGAATGAATGCATTTCTCATATAGGATTGAAAAGAACTCATTTATTAAAGGTTGTGAACAAACGTGGATTTACTTTTGCCTGCTCTTAAGCTGGGATTAAAGAAACACTGGTAAAGTCGGCACTTTTGAGATTTCTTGAACAAAACGACCGTGTCATAAAGTATTTTACAGTTAACAAGGTATGTTGTAAAGATTGAAGCCTGTAATTATTACCAAAAAACGAATCTGAGGGTTCAACAATTATTTTTGTTAAGGTACAATTTTTAATAACTAATAATTATCGCAGGGGAACACTAACGGTAATTGAAGTCTTGCATTGGTTATTTACCTTAAAAACTTTTAATCTGTTGATTTATATTTATGACTACTCGAGTCAAATATTTTTTGATTTTTAATGTAATAATTTATTTAAAAAAAAGAACAGACTTCACCAGGCTTAAAATAAAATCCGTTTAGAAACCGTGTGCAATCAATAAGTATTTTATGAAATATTTTTTTATCTGATTTATTGATTATTTTAGCGTATTATTATCTCTCTCTCTCTCTCCCTAACTTGCATATTTTTATATTATCCACTTATTTTTTAACATTTTTATTTGTTTTATTATTTGGACCACTTTCTATAAGTGTAACTCTAATTCACCCTATATTGGAACCACCCTGAATAAGTTTCTATGTATTGGTCACCAATATAAATTATTTGTCTATCATTTTCTGAATCACCCTGTACAACTATAATTCAACTCTACACGATATTACAACAGCCCTGTATAAGGTATTAATCCTCTCCACCCTATTGACTGTTTCTATTTATCTATTGTTTAAATCATCATTTATATCTATAATTTTACTTCGCCCAATATGACAAGTATAAGTAACTACTTATGTTCCACACTATATAACATTTTTTTAACAACCCTGTATAGCTATAATACCACTACACCTTATATTTGAATCATCGTGTATACGCAACTGCTTCTAACATTTTTTGAGCCCTCCGCCCCATAACTCGAATATGCTTTAAGTTTTTCTATCCCCTTTGTATAACTATAGTTTTACTTCACTCTTATTTTAACCACAACATTTCATGAACCAACTTGTATAACTTTAATTTCATTCCACCTTATATTTCAACCGTTCTATATATGGAACTGCTTATGTACCACCAAATATCACATTTATTTATCTCACCTTCCACCGTATACCTTATAGGAAAGATAGCTCACCTAAAATTCTCGGTACACTAATGGAATATTTTGTGCCATTTCACTCGAAATGCAATGAAAACCGTTACAAACACCTTGTACGATATATTTTCATGGCACATCGTGAGATTTAAGCTAGTTTGTTTTATGTTTTCTTGGGAATAACACCAGTGAAATAAAAAGCTGTGTATTGAAAGAAAATATCAAACGTTTCAAAGTCGATTCGGACTTCGTTGTCAATGGTTTTAAAATATTTATTGAATTTTTTTTCAATAGGTTTGCAGTAGAATACACATATAAACGTAATCAAACTTGATTTGACATAATTATGTATTAATTCGGAGCCAGACTTATGCGCAAGTACTGATAACTATAAATACACACAAAAGATTTTTTTGGATGATTGGCCGTGGTCTATTAAAATTTCTACCTAATTCATATACCGTACTGAAAGGACATTGTGACCGCTGTCAAAGAGGAGACACGGAAAAATCCACATTGGTAGCTCAGGCTTTACCAAGAATCACGATATTCTTTCTGAAGGTATCGCGGTTCTAGATGAGGCAACTAATCTCAGTAAAACATGGACCGCGGCACTGAGAAACACCACGACCATTTGAAAAAAAAGTAAGACCAAGTACAATGCTCATTGGCCACAATATATCGAGTTCACGAGTTCCGAATGTATATATAACTACATAGAATGCATGCCCTGACTTTTTTGTAAATAATCTTAACTTTGATAATAAATATATATATTACAGTCTGTCTGGCAAATAAGTCCAGAAAAATTATTTAGTTAAAATAAAATCGGTCATAAAAGCCTATACCGTTTAACTATAAATACCTGTTTTATGGATATCCAATATACTAGCACAGAGAGGACATTCCATTAATACTATCACTGTTTTTGTTCTCTCGACAATAGTTTAGGGCTGTCATACTTTTATTTGTGTACTGCATTTTTACCCTAACGCCCAACATTTTATTAGCTGCAAGTTTTGAGAAACTTGAAACGGTAATGCATCGAAATTTCCATTTCATGCCTTGCATAGTGTTTTATCATAGTTATTAATATATCCTAGAACGAGTAGTAGATTAAATATAGGACTGCTTCCTAATCTTATCTGTAAGAAATAGCATAAATTGGGAATATTTGTATATTTTTTCCTTGTGTAAATATATGAAAAGTGTACGTAAGAATCAACTAACTGTTCAATTGAGATATTATTCTCATTTAACTGATGTATGTGAACAATCCGTTTAAGAACTAGCTTGCAAATTCAGATCAAATGATTGGCAGTCAGGAATAACAAAGATTTCTTTATACTCTAGTAGAGTTGAGTAACTGATCCTCAACACTTGCTGAACCACCATTACTACTTACTGTTCGTATTATTAGCATAAGACGGCTGTAAAACCCAAGTACAAGTAGAGCATTTTTTATATTTTGAACACCATTTGAATTATATATACTTATTCATAGACATGATGAAGAAAAGATAAGTCAATAACTAATAAACCGATTTGACACAAAGCGTATTGAAACACAGCTTTATAAAATTCATTATTAATTATAAGAAAATAGACGACAATACTGAAATTTCTACTGCATGACTTCTCAAATTAAAGTATAATTTAAAAATTATTAAATGTATATTTATGTAATTCTAAAGTAGCATAATTAATTAACCAAAAATGTACTTTAAAATCAAGCTATTCAGATTATCCTTCTTATTGTAACTAATAAAGTAAATAAGTATATAAAATACATCTCAACATTTTCATCTTAGTAAGGTCCCTGTAGGTCTTGACCTCTTCGTTCTCCCAGAATTAATTGTTTCTTCTAACGAATCTCCTTGACGTAATCCCTTAGAAAAAGAGAAAAACCCTTTTCTCCATCCAGAAAGAAGGCGTTGGTCCTCTTCTCCTCCAAAAGGCGAGCGAGTAACGATGTAGCTTTGTGCTAAATTTCCTCCTCGTAGGTAATTACCGTGTTTTCCGGCCCAATCGACTCCGCTGTGGCGGCGGCTAATTGGCGGATGTTATACGTGCAGATCGGAGGCGGTGTCCATTAAGACCTGCGCGCAGTAGTTATACAGAATGCCGAAAAAGAAAGACGGCGCTGCTTCTATAGCTCTCCGCATTTCACCTATACAACATTGTGCCGTTTATTACTTATTTAACCTCGGAAAAGGTCTCATCGTTTTCTTTTAAGCAGCGACCGTCCCCGGTTCGATGTTCGTACGTCGAAAAGGAAAATGAACTGATGATGATATAATATGATCGGGCTTGAATACATAGGCAATAAGATCGAACAGCAAATCACAAAATACAGAGTTATTATTTACAACAGAATGTTTTGTAACAAAATTAATCAAAATACGATAAAATTAGTATATGAATGGTTTTTTCTTTTAATAAAAACTTACAATATTCGTGAGTAATATAGCCTATTAATATTGTCAGATAGTAATAGAATTTGGTACACCATTTTCTGACTTCTGTCTCGCAATGGGTTTAAAAGTGTGTTTTTCTTAAATACTTACAATGAGGCGAAATTTTCGAGCGAACTCCGTGGCTAACATAGAAAAATAGAATGTTTTGCACCGATTTTCTCGCCTCTGCTGTGATTTCGAAATCAATTCTATGAAGCAGCCAAGCTTCAAAATATGAATAAATTGGCATAGAGTTAGCAAATGGCAACGTTAAATTAGGTTTCCGCAATATTTTTCGCTCCTTAACATTATTAGCAAGCCTTATGCCATTTTTCTCGTGGGCTACTCTCAGTGGCAGCTTTCTTCTGCTTGGAAGAAGTGCGAAAATGGTGACATGATCTTTAGAATTTTCTGGGCTACCTATATACCTAGAAACAACAAATTTTTATGTCAACTGAAAGGTCAGATATCAAATTTTCATTTTGCATGTTATATTTTCAATACATGTTTAAAGTCATTGTAAACGAGGTCAAAATAGACGTGGAAATGTTTGGTTTTTCCTTGAATATACAGATTTTTTTTCGATTGTGATGTCATTTCCCAAGAACACATGAAAATAACCAAGAATATGCCACAAATAACATTTAGACGACAATATTGTTATGTTTCCTTACAGGATCGCATCCTTATTCAACCTTTTGGCTACATGCGACACTTAGACTTATCGTATTTTGATGCTTGGTTGCATCTCTGAAGAAGAAAATCGCAGCAAAACATATTTTTTACGAAAAAGGGAGAACCGAACTTTTCCTATGTTAGCCACGGAGTTCTCGCGCAAATTTCGCCTCATTTTATTCAACAATAATACACTTTTCAACTACATTCGAGGTAATGCTGGCTAAAATCTGTCACCAGCTAACGGTCTTTATGGACTACATTGTATTTTGACAAGAAGGCTTTTAGTTCTAAATCTCAATATTTATAAATCAGGTTAGAAGAAACGGGGCTGGTTGTCAGTATTATCAGCTTGTATTTAGCAGGTTGTCGGATATACGGGAAGCATTTTCATAGGCATTATGTTTTATTGCTAAATTGAGAAGATGCCTCCGAATGCATGAGATTGTTGAAAGAATGGCAAATGGTCTTTGCTGCTTCATCTGGAGAGAGGTCTACTAATGGTACTCTCTGCAGAATACTTATAACAATTACTAGCTAGCTATGGACTTGGTCTTAAGGTGTAGGTACTTATAGGGAGTGGGACTCGAGATAAAAACCAGTAATCATTTTTAGAGTTGAATTTTTACGAGGTTTGGTTTGTTTGGTTAGGATTATACGACGGTGAATTTCACAATCTTGTCATTTCATTGATGTAGTTAATATAATGGGGATAAGTATCTTATTTACTAATTATTATTAATTTATCGAGAGAGCTAACCTGACTCAAGGCTATAGACCTACTTCAATTAATCTATTTTGGAGACATTCATGTTTTATTTATCATGAATATGTCGTGTAGTTATCGCCATATTGGATTATGATTACTGCCACTTATCTATTTGCACATGACCTATAGTATAATGTATTGCTGAAGCACTTTGGTAAAATTGAGTTCGTTTAATTTTTCGTAATTGTCAATTTTATTTGACACATTAAAATATTACACAGAAAAACTAGTTAAGATCTCCGCAGACCTACTTTCTTGCAGTTAATCCTGCGAGAAAGTTTTTCTAGATCAACTATTTATTGATTTTCCATTATTTATCGTCTTTTTAAAATTGTTATAAAGATTAATTAAAACTGAAGAAATATTTCACTTATTTTACTACCACCGGCGGACAATATGACGTCAGGAGATAATAATACTATAGCAAAAGTATGTTGAAGAAGAAATTGTAAGATCTCACAGACTGTGTTGATCCAAAAACTTAAATACCTATCAGAAATGTAAGTATGACTACAAGAAAAGATAAGAACAAGAAATATAGACTGCCAGCCCACCAATACTTATTGTTTATATTCACAAATTGTTTAGCAAAACCCATATTTCACTATAGGCTCTATATATTTCAAAACGCCAAAGTGTTTAAGATTTGCATCTTTCTACTTTTAAGATCAACAGGTTGCGGGGAAGACCTTGAATCTTTTTGAGTTTTGAAATAAATCCAGTATTTAAGTGATAAAATAATACAAGTAGAGCGAAAGCTCAAATATTCCCGATAAAAGAAAAAGAAACAATTTGTGTTACTACTTTCAACTTTATGCTCTAGGGTTGTATCTAACAGCAAATAAAACAGAATTTCTAAAGAACCAGAAACATTACCGGAAACATCTCTAGACTACTGAAAGAGTTTTTAGATGGCCCATAATTTCGATTGAATCACTTGGCTGGCGGTTTATTACTTATTTAACCTCGAATTGTCCTCATTACTGATTTTATGGAACGTCTCCATTAATATGAAAGCGGGTTTTCCGGAGGAAAATTAAACATGAATTCCTTCTGTGGTTGTGCGGTTGATTACACGGTGAAGTTTAATCTTTCAGGGAGTTGAAATTAGATTTCTTTGAAAAGGAACGTGGAATGTTTTTTTGAGAGAATAATTTCAGGGTATTTTCTAAATGAAATGAAAGGAAAATTAATTAACAGTCCTTGGATCAATATTATAAATAGTAAAATGTAATACGTATGCACTTCATTATGAATGTGTCGTTTGCTTGGCCTATTAAGAAGCATCGAGTTTTCATTAGTGACTAAAAACAAACAATTTTTGAACATTCCTTCATTTTGTCGAGGCTAGTCATAGAAGTACCAGATTTGAAATAAAAGTCGCTTATTGTTTCAAATGAATGAGCAAATATGGGATAGTTTTAGGATTCGTCTACGCTCATCCAATCTTAGATGACAAGCATTAAATATATAAGAACTGTGCTTCTGCCGTTTTTAGGGTAAACATGATAAGTTAAAGACAAACATTGTTGGAGCTAGTGAAGTTAATCGTTAATTTATATGGTCGTTTGAATACCTAGTAGCTTTTATGTATCGGAAATGTTAGCTTAACAGTTTAGTCAATAGATGATATACAGTTTTTGAGATGCCAGCCATATCTGCTAGCTAGAGCACTTAATCTGTAGATTGTCATCCAGAATCACTTTATAGTTTCTGAAGTTTTTATCTCTTACATCATCCTGTGCCATTTTTGACATTGCAACTTTTTCCGCCGCGTTTAAAACTTTCCACCCAATATTTGTTAGTTATTATCTATCTAGCTCCCGTTCGATATTGATGGAACTCAAGCATCTCACTGAGAGTTTCAGATAACATTGACCATGTTTTACATGTTTACTAATTCACTGACAGCGTGAAGTATTGAAGGCTGCCAAACAAATAAAACAAAGTTGCGTAGTAAAACTTCCAACTTAAGTGGCAATGTCGAAAATGGCACCGGGTGACGAAAGAGAAACGCCAGAAATTATGAAGAAAAGTGATTCTGGATGACCATCTACAGATTAAGTGCTCTAATTAGCCGATATGACTGGCATCTCAAGAAATTATATCATCTATTGAGTAAACTTTTTATATCATCTATTGACCAAACTCTTGGACATGAGAAAGCTATGCGCCACATGAGTACCGCAAGATTAGGAATGGAACATATCACAGCTTAGAGGTACCGTAGATATATAGGTCAATCACTTCAAACCTGTGACAAAGAAATAGTCAATATGAAGGACTGCAAAAAGAGAATTTGTTCTAATAGGCTGTCCATATTTGGAGAAAAATAAATTCATATTTCATTACGGCAATCTGTCCGGTCATACATATAGATTAAATCAGCTAAAGTTTAAATTACTTCCCCACGCAGTCTATTCTTAATTTCTGTTTCTAAACGTGGTAAAAGTTTTGAGACGCTAGATGATTCTCATTATAAACAAGATATCGGAGCTATTGAAGATCGTTAAGAAAACTATATGTAGCTACAAAAATACTCTGTAGAGAATCATACTTGTCTAAACATATTGTGTTTTCTGTGTTAGATCGGCTTTTCAGGGATTCGCAATGGGCAAAATCATTCCAGGCCATGTCTATAACTTTTAAAATAATTAAAATGCTATGGAAAGATAATGAAACAAAGCTTTTGTTAAATAGCAATTTCGAAATGAGGTTATCCTTGATTCTTCTGCACAATTTCTTGTGTTAATCAACTAATTTTTTTCACAAACAACCAACATTCTCGAAAAAACAAAGGTTGAGCTTTCGAATCACCGAACTTCTAAATAAAACTCTCAGCAAGGTCCAGTGGATGATTTATAATTTTTTTAATTTTTTTTTAATTTTTTGTAATTGCAAAACTGCCTTAAACATTCTTTAAAAATTAGTATTCCCATTACACCAGTTTATTGAACAACCAGTGCTGTCATCATCCTGTGCAAAATTTAAAGACACTTAGTATATACTATTGAACAAATATGATATCTCAGGTATTTTTATTTCTATATGCATTAAATTTACTAATGAGAACATATCCCGAGGAAAATAGATTAATCCTAACCGAAAAATAATTTATGAACTAGAAAACGCGGCGTAAGCCCGAACGAATTGTGTAGTTAAAAATTAATTGTTTTAACGAATCGAAGTAGACCTGGAGGGTATCATAGGTAGGTTATTTCATTTCCAATATAAAACAGAACAAGCAACATCTTAAAAATTCATTGAAGTGCAATATAAATCACTTGAGACGGCACAATACATACAGAACAAGTATAAACACCAACTAGAGAGAATTTGGGGTTAAATTGTTAAAACACAAGAGCATTGATCCACAGACTGGTAGTGACTAAACTGTACACTCAATACACATTTAATTAATCAATAGAGAAATCAATGTGGTTAGACTGGTATAAGCCCAACAACTGCAACTATTATTAATAAGTTCGTCAGGTCAGCTTAGATACAGATATCAAATAAATGTCTCCAAGTAGTATTGTACAAGTGTGGTGCCTAAACTAAGTACGTAAGTCAACTGAGCCACTTATTTCTTTAATACGGAAAATAATTCAAGGAGTGGGAAGTGGGATACGTAAGAAAGTAAAACTTTAATTTACTGTTTTTGGTCATCGTAAAACGGATGTGAAAATTGGTCCTTAGATTGTTGTAAAGAACCGAGAATTTACTCTTCGCAATATAAGTGTGTTTTTCTTGTAGGAATTATTTAAACGCTGCATTTAGACTGGATATACCTCGCCTTTGATTGCTTTTTAATTTCTGAAATTAATCAATGACAAATATCCAATGCGTTCTCCAAAATTGAGGTGAGAACTTATCTGCAGATGCAATTGCCTTCGCCTTCTTTGCAGTAGATTCTCTCCTTTTAGTCCATTGTTTACCCCTTCGACTTAGGTATGAAGTCATGATTCATCCATGTTTGTGATTTCAATTGAAGACGAAGTGAAAATATAAAGAGGCAACATAATAAACAAGCAGGCAGAACTGCCTAAAAATATAGAAGATGAAAACCTATATTTTCTGTTTGACTTAACCAACAAATTCGGGATAGTTACTTTACAGAAAAACGTTCATCCTTAAATATGAAAGGACCAGTTTTCGTGTGAAGAAATAAGCCTCTTCTGTAGTTTATATACTAAGTGGCTGTGGAGACTTTTCAAGTCTGTACTCGCTGTTAGACACTAGAAGATATAGCCATATAGCTGCCGTTTTTCATTGGTAAACATTATCTTGTACAAGATTCTTAATCCTTATACCATATATGAACCAACAAAAGTTATGTATAGTCTTAAGTTTTTTTACACTATTCTCATCAGGGGGAACTCAAAGCCATTGGATCGATCCAAACCATAGTCTTACTTAAAGACTTCATCACTATAAAACGGAAATCAAAAATATTCAAAATCATTCCCAAAAGTGGCAACTTCCATCTTACAGTTGCGTACAATAAACCATAAGTAGTAAACTCGGTCCTCCATAACGTAACCATCTAATATGTGGTAAAATATCCACAATATAACTTATAGGCAAAATTATTCCAACGAACAAATAGTGAAAGAGTAAGAATAACCCAAATGGTTAAACTATTAAATTGACCCAATAGATAATTAGCCAAAGTCTAGAAATATTAAATTAGATAAATTACCAGCTCTTAGGCTACTTCGCCTAACTGATGAGACCCAGAAAGGTCGAAAGCTAAAATGGGATCAATTACAACATCCAAAGCGATGTCTCGCCGGATAGTAGACCCGATGTTAACCCAGTTTGCCCGCCGCAAAGATTTCAGCGCTTGAGAAATTTGACAAAGTCAAAGATTTGGAAAAATTCTTCCGTAGGTATTCTTTGTGTTACAATAAACACTGTAAAGTTTAGCTTGTTTCGACTTCTGTTCGTCATCTTCAGTCAGGGAATGAACCCTGAGACAAGTTATAGTAGATTTTCTTCTATGAAGTTGAAATTCACAGAAAGTTCTAGAAAAAGAGAAAACATCAAACTCAAAATTCGAGCGATGTCTCTTCTAGGATTTGTGAAAACTACGGGAAATTAGATATCTAATTTGATATTTTAGTAGTTCAAAAAGTGATTCTACAAAGGAGAGAACGAAGTTTGTTCAAATTTCCAAACCGACACAAAGTCTGTGACAGTGTCCTGGATTTCCCGTAGTTTTCACAAATCCTAGAAGAGACATCGCTCGAATTTTGAGTTTGATGTTTTCTCTTTTTCTAGAACATTCTAGAAATATTGTCCAGCAAGAAATATCCACACGGAGAAATATACGAACAAACGCAGAATCACTCATTCTGGTCAACAAATTATGCTGCCCAACAGTAAAATAATTGGCCCCCTAATAGAATAAAATACTTCCTTCGAATATATTAGGTTCTGCGAAAAATATTAGGCCCACCCTAGAATATATACACCAATCCCAAGAAATATATACAGCGTAATCAATGAATACGGTCCAATCGTAGAACACTAAAATATTACATTGCTCAAAATACAGGTTCACTTCAAAATAACCATACTCTCACCCTTTAACAATTTCAAAAATCTCAGCCAATCGGTTCATATAAAAATTTTGAAACGGTGCCAGGAAATAAACGGCTTCCACAAATATTTATTACGACTGATATCACGCAAGTCGGCTTCCGAAACGAAACACAAAGAAAGTCTCTTTTTCTTCCCTCGATGCCCGATAGAAAAATTTTCGCCTCTCTATATACCAGAGACAAATTAGCATTTCCATCTTTTCGACGTGTTCATAAAAAACATAAACTATAATTTGTTCTATCGATTAAACTATATTCGGTAGCAGGGGCGGGTCCATGATTGTCATTTTGGAGGGGGGGGCTTGATCTCGTTGGGAGGGGAGTGCTAGACGTCACTAAAGGTTGATTTAAACAGAATAATCACTAAAAAAGCATACCCAGAGACTGGTAGTAACTTGGTTATTCTACATTGTGGAAAAATTGGTACGTTACCTCCAGAAGTACTAAGTCAAAGTCATTCTTATTTCTTTTTTATTAACAGTGGCGCCATCTAGTGACGAAAGTAAAACAAAGACAACAGTATTAATTCATGAATACAACTTTTTGAAGTTTTACATGTTAAGCTTTTCTACTCAATAAATTTTAATTATCATTCGGAAGTATTAATGTAAAATATTTACTTTATAATATGAAGCTAGTCCGTATATAAATTTAATGGCAAGTTATCTTATTTATGACTTTTGTGGTATGTCAGACTCTAATTTAATGTATCGCAAAGAAAGAATTGGAGCTTTTATTAGAACGAACAGTAAATTTTGTGCAGGTATTGTATATTAATTTATTTTCTATATATTATTGATTTTCTATGAAAGAGACTCTTAATATATTATTCAGCCCCTTAGCTCCCCCCTGGATTCGCCAGTGTTCGGTAGAAGAAAAAATTAATTCCTAACCATTTAATTCTGGCAGTTGTAAACAGATAAATTCTCAATGAAAACAAACCAATTCGAAATTAAATATTTACTTTAACTACAAACCTAAGGTACGGAATATTCTATCAGAAGATAAAAACAATATTTTGGTAGCATCGGCTTATGGAAATTCGCGCAGGAACAACAGGATATAAGGTACTCAGGAGTTACTAACACCTAAATTATTTCAGTGAACCCACAAAGAGTAGCTTTAACTAAAAGTCTTCAACACAGTTGTCAAGGCATATCCTTTTTTAAAATAATTAAAAAATAGATCAGTACCGATTATTTTATGGTTACAGTCTGCTACAGTTTTTTTACATGCTGATATGGACAGATATTTGGTATTTCTAATCTAAATAGGACGTATCTAAATTACTTACATACACCAGGAAATCTTCCAATGCATTTAAACTTAATAATAAAAATATTAACGATAATGAACCCTTGTAAAAATTCAACTTAGTAATGCTTTTGTCTTCGTTACAGCTCTGTTGTGTTTACCAAATACACTTTCCTTTTTTTTAACAGGAGGCTTATGCAAACATCATTAGAAGTGTATTCAGTGAATCTGATACTTGTTTACCGAAGTTAATTCACCATCGCCGTTTCTCCTCGCCGAGAAAACTGCGTTTATACAAGGCTAAATGAAATGCCGCCTCCGCCCCTGTGTCACTCATTTAAAATGACGGGCTGCGACGACATACGACGTCAAACTAGTTTAAAATCGTCTGCCAGCTATTTAAATATTCAAATACGTCAGTGATATTCTTTTGTCTGGGTATTGTGGAATAAACAAATGAAACTTTAGAATTGCTAATTATTTGAAAATGGCCGCGCGCTTCGGCTCACTTATATCTGCCTTGTCAAAAGTCGTTCCGTTTTCATTTTATGCCAAATTTAAAATCAAGGTTTGGAACCGAGATACCAAAAAAAATCTGCTTAATTTGAGGTACAATCGCGATGTGGAATGGAATTTCAAATTATTGGGATATATTTCCTTCGAGGAGTTATTGATGGGTGACATTCGAGCATCGAGATAGACGTCTTTTGTTGACGACTTAAATCTTCGCCTGTCACCGAAGGATGCGCTCGTTTTTTGGGTCCTCAGTTCGGGGTAAAAAGTTGCTGAATTTGGCATTATGTTTGGCTTCACGTTTTTATTGCCCGCTCCAGCTTACGTGTCTATAATTTTTTAAATAGCAGTTTGTAATTATTTTTCTCTCAGCTTTCATTGTAATAAAACAGGTTTATGATCGCTCGTATAAGTGTCAATAAATTATCCCTGGTGCGATTTTTATAGACGGAATTGAAAATTTGTAGCCGTGTATTATACAGTTTTCCAATTGGTTGTTGTATTGGATCAACGGAATGGTAAATGTCGACGGGTATAGTTGTTGCGAAATGTAATGCTATTACACGTTGGAATTCAATAAGTGCCATCTGGAATTTTGTCTAGAATATGAAAGATTTTATAGACACTTAACGAGTTAATTTCTTTACGGATTTTATGGAATTAACTACGACGTGCTTAAGGCAACGATGTCTTCCTAGTTTATGTGATCAAACTGTCGATTATTAACATATTTACAATATTTTTCATGTAATATTTTCATTAATTCATTATTCAAAATTTTAATACTTTAACAGAAGAACTGGAAAATACTAACTTATAAGAGACTTAAATTAACATGTTGAGTAGGGTGTACTGTAGCTAAAAATGCCCCGAGGCGGGAGTTTTTTAAATCTTTGTAGGTTAAATAAAGTCTAATATATTTTGCTTATGTGTTGTTTACTTGCAAACATCGTTTTGTTAATATAAATAAGTCATATAGGTGTCCTTACATTTATACCCGCTGTCTTTAGTTTCACATGCCTATATCTCGATATTCAAATGCAGATGATGCTGCTAGTGAGTCTGATATATGAAAATCTCTGTTAAAAACACAAACGATCCGTCCACAACAACTGGAAATAACAGTGGCCTGTCGTTTGCTTAATACCTAAGTTTGAAAGTGTAATTTAAATTCTTTTTGATTGCTTTGGAAAAATGTACTATTGTTTACATAATTTTATTATTTGAAAATACTGAAGAATAAACATTCCTTTTCTATAATTTTATTTATTTTAACGATATTATTAGCAAGAAATCATAAATAATGAGTGAATATAACATTACGTATAGCCCAAATTTAGATCTAAATATTGGCTGATAATCGAATATCGCTTATGTGATGTTTGGCATGAAATGCCGTCCCATCTACAGGTACACCGTGCTCAACGTGCTAATACTGACCAAACATAAATAGAGAAATCTAACTTCTTATTCTGCAGTACCAAAGTTAAACTGTTACTTAAGGACAATTAAAAATGCCAAACTACAGTCAGCTACGGTAAAAGATTTATCTATCAAAATAATGTAAGTTAGAACGTTTGTGTAGAGAGTATATAGTGAAATCTTTGATGGCAAGTCGAAAACATAAAAAAGGTATTTCATATTTAATTTACCTATTATTAACAAAATATGAAACACACTTGAAAATGTGAAAACATCCTTTTAGTTTGCTGGCTAGTATCCATTAACTACATCTATATGAGTAAAAATAAAATACTCGCGAAAATATGATAAATACCTAAAAAATTTCAAATTTTGGTTCAACAAACAAGCAAAACTGTAAATCAAACTGAAGATTTTTTTTTAATTTAGCAAAAGCTGATGTGTTTATTTGATTATTAATTTTTGGTTATTTACATACTAGTACTTATTAATATTTCAGATGCTTTCAACGTAATGATTTTACCTTCTCTTAAACAATATATTAGCGTTTAAATTCAATTTATTAGTACCCAAAACTAAATTAATATCGACTTGAAATACATACATATTTAAACTGTTTTACTACATTTATTGTTTTAAAACCTATTTTGTAGCAATATACAACACTTATATTGCATACACGTTATGATGAAATGACCAGTTAAATAAAAGATTAAAATTGATTGCATTAACTGAATTAATGGAAATGCTGTGGAACCTTGGGTGTGTCAGAAATATAAAAACAGAGTTTTGCACCCTAACACCCAACCTTTATTTTAAACACTCAACGCCGTTTCAACAACACTAAGTTGTCATCTGCAAGGCGTACACCAAATAAAGGTTTGGTGTTAGGGTGCAAAAAACTGTGTTTTTACATTTGCGACACACCAAAGGTTCCACAGCTTTTCCATATTTCTTAATGCCAAGAAAAGAAAGTAGATTTAAATGTAATTAAGATGAACAAAGTAATTTTCACATCCATATCAGGCATCATGCTATTCTATATTGTTAAATATCACTAAACTAAGTAAACCATAAACCATGTCATGAGTCAACTCCATCAAGGCAAGAAAATATGTAGAATTTTTATGAAATTCGATAGCAAATTTTTTTCCTAAATAAATTTAAAAAAATGTCGAAGAATTAAACTTTGGACATAATTACTCTCCCAAATTATATTTGATTCTCTCAAACACTCGAGATTCGAATTTTTCTAGAGCATCTGAAAGGCTGATGGATCAATAGCAAGGCAAAGCTGGAGAATAAGTACATACGAAATTTGGAGTAGATTGTTGAGTAACAAGGGTAATGTGTTATGAATCTTTTATAACAAATGTGTATCTCAAAAAATGAGGTTTTGAGCGTATTAATACTAAGTTTCCCATGCCGCTTATTGTGTTATTATCCATTATTTCGTAATGTATATAGATTATTTTTTATAAATTTCCGTTATTAATAGATTTAAATGAGATATTTGGACAGTAAATTTGAAAAGAGACTCTTATTTCTTCAGATGTTTTACCAGTAAAAACTAACTACAACACTACATTTTACACCACTAAAAATTTACAGTGATTATTGTTGGAAACTTAAGTCACAACAATTTTTCAAATTACAGTTGTTCGAATTTTTCGTGAGAAGCAATCCTAACAAAAAAGCCATCAATTTACTATTCTGAGTAAAGTGATAAAATATTATATCTATATATATATATTTCAGGTGGTTTCCGGGAATTCATCCGCGTAGTTGATAACTGATCCCTGCCGGGATCGATGGTAAAATGAGGACGTCTCGGCAGAATCACATCTGCCCTCCTCAGGTCGGTTCGCATAATTTTCGTAACCGTAACAAATGTACATGTATAATAACATAAATCTATTATACATTTATAAGCGAATTGAAAAGCGACATCTAGAAGATTTGAGGAAACTCGTCAGCGAGGAAGCCGTTTGAATGAATTTTATCGAAACAAAAAATTCAAAAGAATATCGAATGACACATTGATGATATAATAAGAGGCTATATGAAAGAAATATATTGAGATTAGCTCATTTGCTATTTACATTACTCGTCTCGTTTAAAAAATAAATAACAAATTTGCAATCAAATTCTACATCAAAATGCGTTTTCAGTGATGGTAACATTGAAACATATATTGTAATGTTGGTCCAGCAATTTATTAACATGATTATGTAGAAAATAATTATGAATGATAAATTTTCACAGTTACAGTATTATACTGTTCAACAAATATAATCATAGCAAAAGCAATTTCAACAATCACAAGCGCTTCGGATGGTTGCGTTGATTTCTGCCGTTAAAGTTTTTATTGTGAAATTTTTATATTGAAACAAAAAATATAATATCTCGTTCATCCAGAAATGACAACAATCCGCATATTTCAAAATTAAAAAACATAAAACTTTTAATGCTCTCCTCTTCCATTACACAAAATTACGGACATTATTAGTCGTTGTGGGCCCAACAAATTGTCCTTTTATCATTCAACAGAACCGAGATGCCTTTGACTTGATTACTTTTTTATTACCGTCTCTCGTTTTCTCTTGTTTTCCCTGGAGTGGGAAATTTTCTTCGTTGCAATTGAAGCCGAGGAGTCACATTCAGCAAAACCAACTGAAATATTAACAATTCATATCGTTTACCGAGACTCGACTCTATCTTGTACATGAAGACGACCCTTGACATACGAAACGTCCTTTGTATGAATAAATGAAATTACGGCAGTAGCTGTACTTAGCTGGAATATTAAATGGGTAATGTGACTAGCAAATTCTTAATGTATGTCCGTTTTTGGGAAATTTTCCTATAGAATTATTGTCATAACTATAAGGTATGATATAGCTGTTAATGCAAACTATTTTTGCAGAGTTGAAATTTTTAGGAAACATTATTCATAGGTATGTACATTCTTAAATAATTGTAGAGATCCTTCAAGAGTGAAAGAACTAATAAGTGTTTCTACTTTTAACGTATTTGATATATACTCCTTTCTTTCAGTATGTTTACATTATTTCCAGTAATGTCTAAATATCACCACACTTGAGGAAAAGTCTGAATATCTAAAAGTTTCCAAACGTTTCAGGGTGAATGTTCGATCCCTTGCTCAATGACAATTACAAGAAATGAAAAATGAAAATGCTCGCAATTCAATTATAAAATATTATATGTCCAATTTGAAATTAAAATGTTAGACAGTCTGAACTCATGTAAGTTTGATAATTTACTGCTATTTGATACATACATACAGGATAGTACAAAAACAGTTACAAATATGAAAACGGATGAGCAGGGAAATGAAATGCATTGCCTTAAATTGCATTTGCTTCGTACTTGAAATACTCATCCAATTCAGTTCTCTGTGTAAAAAAAAATATATTTAGAGTCTCTTCTTTTATAGGAACTCAATAATAAATAGGAAATAACCCAATATAACTTCCAAGTAATATAGAATACCTGCACAAAATTTGCTTTTCGTTTTAATAACCACTCAAATTCTCTCTTTGTGATATGTTAAATTGGAGACTTGAAATACGTTCGAAATTAAAAAGAATACCACACAAAAAGGCAACTTAGCATTAAATTTTCATATTATCAGCAAATATAGTCCCACAAAAAGATACACATTAAGCTGAATATGTCCTGTGTCTACCTCGTGTTGTTATCTTAATAAATAAAGTACGTTTACCACTCAGCAGAGGGACTGATATATTACATACATCCGAAACTTTTATATATTTTAAAGACAAGTGGTCCAGAGTCTAAAGCACACTGGCTACGAATCCAAAGTTTTCGGGTTCGAAACCGAGAACAATTATACTTTTTTTAATATTATGTAATTATTAATTAATTTTAAGTACTATTTTCAATTCACATAAAATGAATAAAACTCATTTTAATATTACATAGAATAAGAATTTAAAAAAATTTAAATTGTTGCTACTGTTGAATATATAGGTATATAATTTATTGTTTTGTATAAATGTTATGTGTTTGTAATAATTTTAACTAAGAACAAAACGAACTTGTGTTTAACATCTTGTCTTCAAATACTTATTCAGATGAACAAAACAAAAACGCTTTTCAATATTTTGCCTCATTGATATTTTAGATTTTTTTATATTTCCTTTATCTGGAATAATTTTGAGATTTTTGACAACGGACTTTCATTCAATAATCATGTAAATTAAGTCGTCAAAAAAGCATATAAAATGCTAGGGTTCATAATTCTTAATTCTTGTTTAAAAGTCTAAGCACATTAATAAGACTTTTTAACGCTTACGTAAGAAGTATCGTCGAATATGCTACAATTATTTGGTTTCCGATTTCACAAAAATCAAATTGAAAAAGTCCAAAAAAGTTTTTAAGGTTTATCTATTACAATAAATATGGTGAATATTTATTTAATTTACCATATTCAACTTTAATGAATTTAAATTTAAAAAGCTGGAAAGTAGACGGAAAATGGCATCGGTTCTGTTTTTATACAAACTACTAAAAAACAAGATAGCCTGCTCTGAACTTCTTGGTAGAATCTCTTGGTTGGTACCACAATATTTTAATAGAAATCACAAACTATTTTTTGTTGTCATTGTGTGTTTTGTAATAAGTTAGCGGATATGGATATTTGGGCGGAAGGGTCAGGTACTTTTTACAGAAAAATTATCAAAATATGTTAGATTATTTTTAATTATGATTATATTCTAGTTGCTAATATTTGGTACTTATTTTTGTATTTTACAGAATGTTGTAGCTTTTAGGTTCATTTTTAATACGCTTTTATTAAGTCGATCTCTACGTATGTATCTATCGATGTAACTGAAACTTTCAACGTAATTTTCACCAACCTAGAGAAGTCCAAATAAGCTGAAATTTGGCACACGTCTCAAGGGATTGAAATATTAAATTTTACAATTATTCTATTGGCAACTATTTATAAGAGGAGAATTATGCAAAATATAGTGAAATGCACCCCACACTTTTTACTGTGAATCGAATTATCTTGTTAACTTAAATTTAATTATATTTTTATTCTGAGGTAATTAATCATGATTGGTTGTTCGACTTTCTACCGCTGTAATATAAACTGTTCATAATTAAAAATTATTTTCTGTTTTTTAGTTAGGTTGGCTATTAAAGCGTATTTTTTAGTTTTTTTAACTATAATTATTTTTTAAAATATTTTTATTGTTATGTAATTGTTATAAATAGTTATTCGCTTTATTTGACTTGGTGCTATATGTTAAATGCGAAAGTAGTAAGTAATCTGTTATTGGGACTTGCCCTGTTGATTACTTGAATACATAAATCAATAAATATTTGTATTTAATATTTTTCAAATAACCTACGTCTTTCTAAGTCACGAGTTTGAACCAAATGTTTTGTACGCATACATTATACATTTACATTGGGATGACATGGCTTCTAAATATCTCAATATATATATAGTTAGTTGTTTATTTATTACGAAATTATTGAGAAGGTCATTGATATCATTTATGTTTTAGTCTTTTCTGACATTTTTGTCAATTTTAATATTTTGTACATTTTAAATTTTTCGCTTTTTGTCACTTTTGGCTTTTTCAGACCTTTTGGGCAACGTCACAATTTCAATATGCGGGAAATCGTGTTCCTATATTCATATAAAGAACAGAATAAATCTCCCGAAAAAATTCTATTAGTGAAAAAAATTTGAATTGGTTGGGCACTTTTTTTGGCAAGGTGACAGAAAAAAGAACTTAACTAATTTAACTTGTGTGAATTTCAATAGCTTTGAGAGGTTAGTACTGGTTCATCAGCGAGGCATAGCGTTTGATTTCTTTATTCCTCATTCTATGACCTCTTCCTTCGTTGACATTTTTTATTATTTCTTCCAGTTCTCTATTGTGTCTGATAGTCTTCCATGTATTCTAGCTTTTATTTGGCAATAATTATAAATGTTTTCAATAGTTTTGATGACCTCTAACGGGATTTCTGTATTTTGCTTTTTCGGTATATACAGGGTATTCCATCTCAAACGAGCCACCTTGAATATCTTGGTTATTTTCAAAATTATTGCAATAAGAAAAATCAGGTCAATTTTTGTTTCGAGGGGGAAATTTTTTGAGGTAAATTAGCGCTTGCGCGCATTCAACATAAACAGGCCAATTCAATGACCTTGAGATTTGAGATAGGGAAAATAGGTGTTGTTGTATATCATTTTATTGCAATTCATGTAACAGAAAACCTAGTAGTAAAACCGGATTATTAAATTAAAAGTTTTTAATGCATGGAAAATTATTAAACACTAGTTCTTTTTTAGTACGCTCTTAAACCATCCTGTTTCACTGCCGCACCCTGTAATAACACACAATGCAAGAAAAACATTAAATGTAAACATTCATTTAGTTTACATTATTTTTTGCTGATATTTACAACAAGTTTGTTTAACTGTTTTTGACCTTTATTCGATCATTTGAAGCATTGTACATTTATCTGTCAAGTTATTACTTTACTGATTTGTTGAAAGTTTAAAAGATAATTATGGTATACACATTGCAACAACGTGTTGAGCTAGTAAGTCTTTATTACCAAAATCAAAATTGTGCTCGATCTGCTGCAAGGGTTTTTAACCAAAACCATCCCGAACGTAACGTTCGTCATAAAGACGTATTGGAGTTGATTTTAAAATTTGTTGAGACGGGCTCCGTAATGAATAAAAAAAGAGGTCCCATTGGAATTGTAAATGATGAAGGGGTAGCTGTGGCTACATTGGGCCATATCCAACTTATACCAAACACGCAGTCTATCCAGCAAATCTCTGCAGCTTCCGCTATTAGAAAAACTAACGTTTTTAGAATTTTACATAAGTACAAATTCTATCTGTACAAACTAAAATTACTTCATGAATTGAATGAGGATGATTGGTATCGAAGGCAAGTTGCGAAATTATGACCGAGCGTATGATCGAAAACCCGAATTTCTTGTACAATTTTTGTTTTCGGAGGAATGCACTATTTCACTTTATGGGGAGTTTAACCGACATAACTGTAGATTTTGGAGCGATACAAATCCTCATTTATTTTGAGAAGCTCATAGTCAACATCCGGTAAAAATAAAAGTTTGGGCAGGGATTTTGGGAAATCATCTAAATGGACCCCTGTTTATTCCTGGTAATTTAAATGGTGAAATTTATCACAATATATTGGAAAATGAAATTAATGCATTGATAATAGAAAAATTAGAAAATTATCCTGTACTATATGAAGAGCAATTGCATTTCCAACAAGATGGAGCTCCTCCTCACTACGCCGCACCAGTTCGTCAATACCTCGATTTGGAATATTTTGGTCGCTGGATTGGAAGAAGAGGTCCTTTAAAATGGCCTGCCCGATCACCTGATCTGAACCCTTTGGATTTCTTTGTGGGACATATTAAATCCGAAATTATTAAATCCAAAATTTTTATGACTCGTTTTTATTTAATACTCTTTTATTATTACATGTACATATATTATAATAAAAAAAATTACTACGACGGTATAGTCCGTAAAAAGGGCTTTCAAATGATATACGACAACACCTATTTTCCCTATCTCAAATCTCAAGGTCATTGACTTGGCTTGTTTATGTTGAATGCGCCCAAGAGCTAAATTACCTCAAAAAATTTCTCTCTCGAAACAAAAATCGACCTGTTCTTTCTTATTGCAATAGTTTTGAAAATAACCAAGATATTCAAGGTGGCTCGTTTGAGATGGAATACCCTATATATATATATATATATATATATATATATATATATATATATATATATATATATATATAAAGAAGCGTTAATCGGTTCTACATATTTTCAACTAGGCTATGACAAAAGGTGTGAGAAACTCGTTTTGTATTCAATTTAAAATTAATTGGTGAAACATGAGATGATAATAATTTATACTTTCTTTTTGGTGTCTCTCCATCCAAATATGTTAACGTATAATTGTTATTATTCTTGATTTCATGCGGGAGACCTACTTTTCGAATTATTCGCGTTGACTCATGTAATTATTTGCAAGAAAGTTCAGAAAATCCCCACACTGAAATCTTAATCGTGCTAAACTGAGTGCCGGTAAGTGATTTAACACAAAACGAGTTCATGGATCATTGTTCGCGAAAGAAGTTAATCAGCAAACGGCAATGCTGGAGTTTTTTTTCTGGACGATATACTGAAATTAATTTGTTTCTTGTAATATATAAGTTGCGACCTTGCGATAATAAAAGCCTAAAGCTAATTTAATAGTATTGTAATTATTTTAGCGATGTTGTAGTATTAGAGTTAAATCTAGGAAAATTAATTTTAAGAAAACAGACACATAAAAACGTATATACAAGGACAACAACATATTGTTTTCTGTTAAAATTAATACTCTGGTGATCGATATAATTTGACAAAGGACATCTGTCTCAACTTTTTATAATAATAACAATTTGAAAGGAAAATGATTTGTTTAGACAAATAAATTTTGGGTACCTATATAACATTTTACAGTATGTTTTGTTATATAGCCCCTGTGATGTCTACGCATATGCATGGCGTGCTAAATTGGTATGGTCATGACTATGATTAGATGGTGTCAGTGTGAAATAAAAACAGCGGCAGTCATTTGAGATATGTATGAAATATACTTTCAGTCTCTCGTTTACTCCCTATTTCTGTTTCTCTTTCTTTCTGTCATTCTTATTAATGGATATAAATTGTAGGGGAATTAAAAAAATTGTCGATATTTTGTTACGCTTCAACTATTAATCCCAATGTGCAATTTAGTTCAAAGCAACATATGACGTGCAATAAGTTGAACTACACAATTTCAAATATACTTCACGTATTAATTCTGACACTTTAATTGTACCATATTAAATGATGCGAACATTATGTAAGTAGATATATTGTTTGAATATCAAAACATCTCCAGACTGTTTTTCAAAATATCTATTGTTATATATAGTTTAATCTAATACACATAGTGTCCGTCAAAATGCATTACAATAGGTTGGCGCTGATGTAGCAGAATGGTGTGTTTTAAACAGCACGTCAAAATTTTCTAAAATATTACATAATTATATACGAAAAAATATATATAGTTTCCATATCGTTGGTTGAAAAACAGACAAAATCGGTGGCTCATCATTAGTTTACATTACACTTCTTGAACTTGTTATTCAATACTTTCAGCTAAAACTTGTTCAGTTTAATCCCCATATAAGTTTGTCTCTACCATCCATAAACTTGACCTTTTTGGGGAGTCCTAGTTTGTTATCCTTGTCTCTACCATCCATAAACGTAGACCTTTTTTGACTTTTCTCTAATTGATAATATCGCAAACTGAGAATTACAATATTTATAATAACGAAAAACAATTGTGTGCTGGTATAGTTATATTTGTTTACTTACTACAATTTATTGATTTTGTATAAACGATGAAGGACAATATATCGACTGGTCCCTATTTCATACACAGAAAACTAAGATGTATTGTATTTAAAGAACAAGTGAGTATTTTGAGTAACTAGGTTCTTCTAAATACTAATCTATAGATTTTCGGTGACAAAAGCTACCTACATTCATTTTGTTAATTGTACGGTTTTCCACAAGCAGAAATAAAATAAAAAAGCCATTTTTCAAGTAAATGGAAAAAAACTAATTCTAAGCTAATTTGCCCAACAGTCAGTAATCGAAATATCTGATAAATGACAATAATACGAAATCTTATAAAGGATTGGATACGTTTTGTACAGAATACTAAAATATTTCTTTTAATTTTAAAGATATTTAAAGAATATTTTAATATATAACTTCGGAGCAAATAGGTCTATCTCAGGGGCTTTTTTTGTCATTGGTTACAGTTGAAAATAGCTTTTTACTTCAGAGCTATCGTTTTTAAATTAATTTGAGTTGGAAATGTTATATCTCTCACCCCTATTAGCAGATATTATTAATTTATAAATAAATCAGTCAGATTGATAACCCCTTTTATATTCAACGTGAATGGATAGCTATTAAAGTACGTCACCTGATTACTCCTGTTTCCCTATTTTATTTATTGCATAAAAAGTTTTGGAATTTAAATTGCCCGTAAATACACCGAAATTAAAAATATTCAACACCTCCAGTTTTAAAAAAAAAAAGTATTATCTGTAAACAGAAAAGCAATTATTTTTAATAGGTACAATGTATTCGGAGCCACAGGTAAATCCAACTCTATTTAGGTTAATTTCATATGAGATCGGCCCTTCTGACGACCCTGCTAGGGGGCTATTTAACAAACACAAAAACTCCAAGTCCAGTTCTTCATTTATTTCCACAAAATTGTTATCTATTAGTGCAATAATTTAATAATTCAAATGATTTATTTAATTGAAATTAATTATTTTTTTACTGTTCAAATATTCTCATTTTGTGTTCTGCAGTAAACTTACAAAAATGTTTGTGTATTAGAAAATTATATAGGAGATCAAGAGAGAAAAGGTTAGACACGCAGTTGGGATTTTACTTCTTCCATTATTTCAGTGGGACGTCAGATCAAGTTAAAAAATAGACATATGTTTATAACAAACTATTGATAGTTTCGAATTTATAATCGATAGCCATCAATAGTCCAAACTATCGATTAAGTAAGATAATTAAATGTGCACTGATTTTTCAGTATATTCTTATTATTATTTACATAGTAAATGATTATTTTTAATAAAAGTTAAATATCCTTTTCATATATATTTTTGACCTTTTGTTTACCAAATACTGTAATATTCTAATTTTAACAATAATTTTGGCTTAAAAGATCATTAGTATTTTGTTTTGTTTTTTCCTTCTTACTTTTATACAGAATTTCATTTTCCTATAAACAATTTAACTTTCACTATTGAGTTTATGTGATTAATTATACTAATGGTCGCCCAGTGGCGCAAATTCGACCCTATTTCATGAAATTGTAAAAAGTATATTTTTATAAGAAACACAGTTGTGGAGAAATCAGAGAAGTAGATGTAATGACCAAAATTGTTCACTCATATTGACAAATCTATTGAAATAAAAAGAAAATAAAAATGTAATCAAATATCGGTATTCGAAATATTTTTGACAAATGAATGACCACCAAATTTTTGGCTGGAACCGCTCCTGGCAAAATATTCGATATAATAATTGGAAGATTGTTCTTTGCAACCTAAAAGTTTTCATTTGCGGTTTCAATCAAGTTCAGGAATATTAAAGAAAAGAGAGGCCCAACAACCCTAGGAAAACTTAAATATTTAATACATTCTCTATTGTGCACTGTCTGACATTTTTTTACACAACACCTTCGGGAAGGTTGTGATAATAATATATTAATCAAATAATTAAATTTACATTAAACAGAATATTAATATGAAAGTTACTGCGTCCGAAAAATCAATACTGATCTACTACATTGACTATATTACCACTAAGCAATAACAAAGCTTGCATGCCACTTCCAGAGGTACATGGTCTAAGAATATAATAACATCTAACGATCACTCCCTCCTTATATGATTACTCAATGTTTTGAGTTTTGACCGTCTGGCGGCGGCGGCACTGTCAGTTGTTTGGCGTTGACAGTATGGACGTAAATAATGAATTTTATTATATTTTATTTGACTGAACCAATATTATAAATTAATATTAGCATTCCGCACTCAAGGTCGTCAGTAGGTACCAAACAAAACAAAAATGAAGAAAATCGGTTGAGAGACAGAGGAGAAAAGTACTTAATCGTTTTGTCTTTGCCTATTTATATATAGATTATTCAGTTTATAATTATTTTCTTTACAATTACAATTCTATGCTCTCATTATTTTTATTTAAATCATTTCAGATATTCAATTTTGGTTGAACCCATTGAACTTCCAATTACTGTCAATTCTATATGGTTTTATTTAATATAACTACCTATTTTTTTGCATGCATGAACTTACCTTGGACATTATATTATATTATTAGACAAAACTCATTTATCTAAATTGTTAAATCCTCTTAAAATTACTCTTTATTAAATGCTATTTTTAAATTTGATGTTGAGGATTCGATATGCATATAGTGTCTAAAATTCTTTAATGTTTGTTGCGTAATTTCATTGTCTTACAGTCTAAAAAAATATTTTAATCTGATTCTTCAGATACTCCTTAAAATAGAAACTCTTACCTTTAACACTTGAACGTTACATCGTGGCGTCATTGAGAATCTTTGGTGGTTCTTCCAAGAGGTATTTATTAGGATAAATACATTATACTAATTATTTGTGTATAGATAATTTAGCATTTAACCCCTGATTAGTAGGCAAGCTATTGCATAGCTTTTTGTTATAGAACATAAATTGTGTGTTCGATATCGCAAAATTTAAAAACATGTATATATTTTCGAGCAAAACAAAACTAAAATTTAATGATTGAAGTTAAAAGAATTAATTAATAACTATTTAGTTTTGAAATTCTTTTTGAATAAATTGCAGGTTGTTTGTGTACAAAAATTAAACTCATATTTCGAAAATTTAATAAAAATATTTTATTAAAAATAATTTATACAGTTAATTTATATAAAAATATATATAACTTACTGGAAGCATCTTAAAATCCTATTAGGAACTTACAATTAACTATGTATATAGCATATATACAAATTTTGAACAATCCATAGAATTCAAAATAATATCACAATGAAAAACTATATTCGATAAACTTTTTGTTTCGCCATGGAACCTTAAGCCTCTTTCTTCCCCATCTAGCGCCGTTTTTAAAACGCTGCTATTCGTTCTTGTGTGCCGGAACTCAAAATTTAGACAAAATTTATCCTGAAATAGAATTCAAAATTTCAACAAAAAGAAAAAAAAAAACAAAAAATAAATAATAAATAAATTAAGTCATAGTCAAAAATATTAATAACGAATTTTGATTATGACTTTATAAACAGAAATAAATATGTACAAAATTATAAGGAAAACTAAATTAAAATTTTGCAAATTCATAAATAAACAAATATAAAGTTAATACGAAGCCTGCAATGGTGAAGAAAGAGCCTTAAAGTGTGTTGGTTGGTTGTTGATGATTTTAATGTAGGCCCTTTCGATAATACTACTTAAATGTTCCAGAATCAAATCACCAATTTAATACAATTTAATAAATTAACATCTTGTTCGTCTCTCTAATTTTACATAGGAATTCGTCATAGAAATTGCTAAGCAATATAACAAAGTAAGCTTTTGAATTAGTTTAGTTGTAAGCTTTAAAATTCAGTTATATATAATTATCGTATAAAAAGTATTTATAGAGATGGAAGGATTTGAGTCAAAAAGCGGTTCAACACTACACGTACTAAATTAATACTCATGTAGGATATGTACGAGGGCTGCCTTTTATATTTCTGGATTGGACAACCCTAGTGTTGCACTCTGACAACTGACAGGTCTATTGTAAAGTTTGACATTTTTGAGGTTGTACGTATTCAGAACGTTTTGAAATACGAGCGCTCTGTGTTGTTTATAGTAACTTAAAGGATTCATCTCGGCCAAAAAATGGAATTAAATCGTGAACATTTTCGTGCGATTATTTTTTACAACTTTCGACTGGATTAAGTCAGCAAGAGTGCATGGATGAACTTAATTTAATTTTTGGCGATGAAACTTTATCAAGGACAACTGTTTATCGATGGTATGGTGAATTCAATCGAGGTCGTAGTTCACTCCAAGACGAATTTCGTGAAGGTCGTCCAAAAACAGTTGTTGTTCCGGAAACCATTGATGCTGTGCGCAAACTGATATTGCAAGATCGTCATGTGACTTATCGTAAGATTGAGTCAACTTTACACATTAGTGGGACCAGCATACATTCAATATTGCATAAACATTTGAATGTCAAAAAAAATTGTTCGCGTTGGATTCCACACAATTTGTCAATCGTTTAAAAAAGGCTCGTGTCGATTGGTCGAAAGAAAAGCTCAAAAAATACGATCTCGGTGCTTCAAAACACGTTTATGACACAGTGACAGGTGATGAATCGTGGATTTACGCGTATGAGCCCGAAAGTAAACAGCAGTCGATTGTATGGGTGTTTCAAGATGAGCCGAATCCAACAAAAGTTGTTCGCGCACGAAGCACTTCCAAGCAAATGATCGCCTGTTTTTTCGGAAAAACTGGACATGTCGCAACCGTACCACTAGAACAACGCAGAACAGTCAATTCTGAGTGGTACACAACCATTTGTTTGCCAGTTGTCTTCCAAGAAATGAGGAAAACCGCCGAAGACGGATCACTCTTCACCACGACAATGCGAACTCTCACACATCGGCTCAAACAATTGCTTTTTTGACCACTCAAAACATCGATTTGATGAGTCATCAACTGAGAGGTCAACGTTTTTCGACACCTGAAGAAGCGGTTGCTGCGTTCAGAATGCATGTTTTAGAGATACCGCAATCAGAGTGGAAAAAGTGCTTCGACAATTGGTTTAAACGCATGCAAAAGTGTATAGATCTTCATGGGGAATATTTTGAAAAACAATAAAGCGATTCTCGATGATTAATATTTGTTTTTGTTCTCTAATCCCGAAATATAAAAGGCAGCCCTCATACCACGTTATTTTAGATTAATTACGTTTATATATATATAAACAGAAAGTTTTGTATCCTAACACTAAACCATTCAATATATTTATGAAGTAAACCGAAATTTTGGTACAAACCTTTGATTTTACACATCTGTGCATAAAAGGATGACACTGGTCAACAACTTAGAAAGCATAACCTGAAATATTATCAGGTACTACTGATATGTGCGAAAAAATAGAAGTAATAAAAAACAAAACTACGAGAAGAATCAACTTCAGAAGCAAAGACTTTACTACAGAAAACCGCACGTGTATAATATTTAGAACTGTTCAATGCAACAACATGCAGAAAATCAAAAAAGTATAAGAGCGCATAGATAACATTAATAATCAATAAAGAGAGAAACCGTGACATCAATAAACATATGAATAATAAACCAAATAATGGAGAACATAATCAAATTCTACAAACACCAGAAACTGTTGAAATATGGATGACAGGAGAATAAAATACCAGAAGTCCTGGTGAAAGAACCGCAGACAACGCATAATAAAATGAATAGTACTGGATAATGAAAATGGAAACTTCTGACCAAACTCTAATAACCAGACACATTCCAGAACACACTGGATTATGCTCATCCCCTGGAACTGTAATAGATAGATACACTTAATAATAAATAGCCAAATACTACATACATAGAAGACAAAGATAATGCATAATGAAGCAGCAAACTGGCGATGTCATAATCCAACCTCAAGGCGGTTGGTACATCTCAAAAGAATTATGTTCTATGCGACCTGATAGGGGATTAAGACACTCATATTCTAAAAACCGAAATGACGCTATAATCAAACATACGGCTGTGGAGACATGTGTCACATAAATAGCCAGGACATACCGATAAATAATCGCTGATAAGTAATCTGACTTAATTAATAGAGGTCATAAACGGAAATAGGTGGACACCAAGAAATGGTAATCTTGTTCTGGTTTAATGTGAGATAGGACCACGAAATCAGGAGCAATAGCCAGGCATAACCTGGTACCACGAAGAAAACATAGAAGAGCCTTACAGAGAAACGTAGAAGTAAGACGGGCTACGCCTTGGAATAATGGTAGAATAGAACTGAGCGCCGATGATGATGAAATAGGTGTCAAAAGAAAGTGGGCCTAAAATTTAAACTTCTAAATGAATTAGTGAGATGCATATGGTAATGTACACAGCATACATATGAAGCAGACATCACGATTTGGAGTGGAAGAAACCATGGAGAAGTGCTAGGAGGAGATATAACTCGAATGTAGTGTGTCAAATGTTTAAAACTCCTAAATAGAATATCATATACTTAAAACAAATTTTCTAAATACGAAGAAACATACCTGTCAAATATTAATTTCATACTACCTTTATGTAGGTCTTTATATTTACAGGTATAATTTACAATTCTGTTCAAAGCAGTTGTTCTAAGGCAAAGGACGACGGTTGGTCAATTTTTTTGGTCAATATTGGTGTCTGGGCGCACTGTAATACAGTTGCTTCCACTGTGACATTAAATGCCATTAAAGTTATGATTATTTATGCCAACACAGTATATAATGGTTCAGATTCTAAAGTATTAAAACCGTTTTTATGATCGAACACTCATTCTAAACACCTGCATGGTCGTTAAATGCACAGTCCGACACCTAACCTAACTTGACTGGTCAGCTTCATACATCGAGATACGTAAATAACTACGAGATAATTTACTGCCCGGTCTCTAGCTTAATTCATATTTTCTTTCTTTATCTCGCACCTACGAGGTTTTATTTACAATCGGCTTGTGTCCGAAAATCGTAAATAATGATGGAATTTTTATCCTTAGCATGGTGTGCGTCACCGTTTGATTATTTCCTGATTAGACATTAATGGAACATTAATTTTAAATTGTACGTACATTGTCTTCATTCCAGCGACCATGTTCGATATAAATTTTTCCTGCCTTCATTTCTGTGGCCAGATAGGAAGCATTCAATAACTTAGGAGTAAAAAGATGATCGAAATACACACCATCTGGGCAAGATCATGTCTAGTTTGGAGTAATTATTGTATATTATATGTTCAAATAACTAAATATTATGTAAAACACATACAAATGAAAAATAAAAGGTTTTTTTCTTAACCGACTTCCAAAAAGGATAGTTTAAACAGGATTCTGTTAAGGAAGACCCCGAAGTGGTCCCATATTTTTTTCAATGGATAAACTTTGGCGAAGGCGGTGGTATTAAATGAAATTAATTATCGTTGGTCGAAACCTGGGATGTAATTAAATTAGAATGAAAGCAAAATTAATGTTAGTTTACGAATTTCAAGATGAAGGTTCTCAATTCGTCTGTATATAAAAGTTGAATAAAAGTTGAGATAAAATGGAAAACTATGTAATGAAACATATTTAAAAAAAGTTATCCTTCATAAAAAGATCTGCCTGACTTGAAACCTAAACTGACGTCATCACACGCCACTTTTACAAGGCGAGGTTTGTCAATAAATATGAATTTTGTTTAAAAGTGAAGTACCTTTATTACTTTAATACCGACAAGCAAGAATGTTATTTAGTACTTATCGAAAATGTATCCACCTGTTATATTACTAAAAGTTGTAAAAACTACATATATATTTTTTTAAATTGAAGAAATTGATATTATAAAATTTAGCGTACGACACAATATTAAGGGAAAACAATTAGGTAAGTATATTTTTAAATTCTACATTGTGGTTTTGTTGATTCTTGTTCAACTAGTAATATAAAAAATAATTGAATAAGGACGTATTTAATTCTTGCTGCTTGCTTTTGTGGATTTTTGAAGTGTTGAACTATACTTTTCAGTTTTTGTGATAAGTACGGCCAACACTAAAACTAGGAGTATATAGATAAATCCAATGTTTAGCATTCTAAAGCCTTAGAATTATTTTTAAATCTCAATGTCGATTGTTCTTTGCAGTAAAGAAATGTAGTTTCAATTTTCTTTAATCTCTGTATTTTAGTAGCAATTATTTGGCAATTACAGAAAACTGCTCTGATGTAGAAATATATTGTGACAGAAAGAACGCTAATGAAAGTAATGAGCAACAATTAGCGAAGCTACTCAACTGAGCCAGGGATATTGTAGCTGCGTCTGTAATAAAAACTACCTTCTCATAAAGCATCAATTTCCCCCTTTTTTAAGAAATTCTGTAATAAAATGTGTTTATGAATGTTTAAGCTATAAACTAGCTGATCTAGCAAACATCTTCAAAAACCTATGAGAATTGAATTTTCATAGAATGAGTTCAGATGGTCTAAAGACTATTTATATAGGTATGTAAAAAGGAAGCTATCGTTTGTTTGAACAAAGGCCACGTGCAAATTTTTAATATTTATAAATCAACATAATCTATGTCCTATTAACGCACAGAACGGCTCGTTCTCTGATAACCGCGTTTTCTGACAGCGTAGATATCATCAGTGGATCAAATTTAAAATTTTAAAACTGCAGATGTTGTAGGTTTCTCATGAACGATACGAACATAATCTAATTTCTATTTTTTAGTAGGTATATAGGTAATCATTTAACTGAAGACCCTTTCAATTTTTAGTGATTGCTCCATTTGTTGCTCCGGTGGGTCTTTAAGTAATAAGATGTCCATGGTCGTGTTTTTAATCAACATATATATTAAACAGGCCTATATCTACCAATTTGATGCCCTTGAAACCGAGGCGTATAGCTAGTGCCTTATAAAATCTAATACAAATTGATAATATAACGGAAGTTTATCTTTCATCATCCCACATTAAAAGATCTGCTAAATTATTATATTATTTAAGTAACAGTATTCTGAATTAATATAGTAAAGCAGCTGCTTACTAAATTATTATCTAAGAAAAATATTTATCTAAATGAAACATAAATGTGTTATTTTCATAAATCTCATGAATGATACTCATTTAAAATGTTATCTCTTGTTATATTTGCTCTAAAAACACCTTTGTGCCATTTCCTCTCGAGTTGAAAGTTAAACAATGCACGAAATACTTGGAACAACCAATACCCTTGAAACAAGCCTCAGTGTAACGTTACAAAAATTTGAAACTGAAAATATCCTGTGTTTTGTGAAATCGTGTCAAACAATGCAGCTGTTTATATTATTGGTAATGATAAGTAATCTCAGGTAGAAAAATTCATAAAAGGGACTAATTCGTTCTTCTTCTAACACATGCGATGCTAAAAGAACACAGAGAATATTTGTGAAGCAGGTAACACCTGGGCACAAGAGATTAAAAACAACAATGAACAATAAGGCGAAATGGCAACCGATATTGAGAAAATAGATGTGCCCTATTTTTCATTTATGTTGAAATATTTGTTACTGATGAATGCAGAAATTTTTAAGATATATCCAAACGTTTCACGATCTAATTCAGACCCGTTCTCAATGGCATGTCAAATAGTACACTTTTTGTAACTGCTCAGGCCAACTTTTAATATATTGTTTTCAATTTCGTTTTGTTATTATGGTCATTAATAAGGGGGGGGGGGGACTTTATTATATCGAGTTTATATGAGGTAAAATATTAAACTTGCAATACCTATCAAATTATCTATAAGAAATTTCACATTCAGTAACAAAGGTATGCTGGCAGAAAAACCCAGGAGCTTAAATTGGACTCACAATTAGACCAACATTTTGGAAAGCATAAGGAGTATCAGAAGTATCAAAAACAGCATATAATGGCAAATGCCCTATTTTAACCTATGTGGCCGTTTCAACAACAGAAGTATAATCGAGGTCTTCATCTACAGAGAAACATAGTCATTAGTCAATCAATATAACATACAAATGCTTTTGAACACCACAAGTATATGAAACAATCATTGCATCTATCAGGAAAATTTAGAGCTTATTATCGGGAAATGAAAGGTAAAAAATTAAAATAGAACAATTAGTGATAAAAAAATCAGCTTAATTTTGTAAACACTCACACTTTACCTCCTTAGATAAAAACCTACTACATATACAATTATTAAGCATAGAAAACATCGTTCGAACGATTTAAAAGCAATAAAATTAGTACAGATTCTTTTGAACAGAATATAGAACTAAAAACTTAGGTTTCCGCGGCCAGAGTCATAACTGATTCTGCTTTTTCCCGGCTTGGAGAGCTTCATTTTTTCGAATTAATTTATTTATATATTAGAACCAACATATAAACAAAGGTTTCAGTCTTTTCGTCTATACTTATAAAGGGCTTTTTCAGGGATGAAATAATCGGGAGGTCAATTATTGTTTCAGAGCCATTTATAATTTGTGCTTCAGTGTGAGAAGTTTAATAAAGTGAAGTTTCAAAGTGTGTTTGTGAGACAAAATACTAAACCAATGTAATGGCCGAAAGGTAAGTAACAATTGTATTTCTCAACCTTGAAAAAGCCTGTAATAAGTGTGGGCGAAACGTGGGAATACTTTGTTTATACGTTGGTTCAGATGTAATAAATTAATTCGAAAAAATGACGCGGTACAAATCCGGGAAAAAGCAGAATCAATAATACTACAATACTACAATATAGAACTATGCCCTAAAAGGTACTTTATTCGAGTATAAGCCAATCGCGTAGCATTAGTATTGCACAATTTTTTGAAACTGCTGATTTTTTTTCACTACGCAACAAAGTATGTAATAATTTGAAACAGCATTCCTAGGCTTTCAGATGTTGTTGTTGATCAGTGCAGTGCTATAGATCGAGAATTTTGCAGATCTTGCACAGGTAAATCAAACATAAGTACGGAATTCTTTTGAGAAAAAAATAACTGACGGAATATTTTCGGACTCACTTCGTGACTCGACTTTTTTTCTCAATAAGAGAGGAACGGCAACGATTTTTGTTCAAAATGCACCAACTTACATTGGTGAATATAAAGTGATGATATTGTTATTCTTACTACAGATTGTTCAAGACGATATAGGTTTGTAGTGTTTTGAGAGTAATGCAGCTAAAAAGTTGGATTTTTATCTGAGGCATTGATTCATGAATTGGTGGATTGCACCAGTACGTTTGAATAAAGCAAAAAAATGTATATACCCGTAAAAAGGATTGTGCTAGCAATAATTGTGATGAACTACGTGTTATTACTAGTCCTGCTTTTCCAATTACTAGTCGGCAAAATACGGAATTAAAATTTATGCTGCAGGCAGAGGCGGCGCAAGAAGTAAACTTAATGTGGGCAAAATACATTTCGCGAGGCCCTCTGATGGTGCAAGAAGGGACTATAAAATCAAAAATCATTTGAAATTAAGATTTGAGGCCCTTTGCCCTGCGAGGCCGTGGGCGGTGTGAGACCCTTTATCCCGCGAGGCCGTGGGCGGTGCGAGGCCATCTGCCCCGCGAGGCCGTGGGCGGTGGCCCACACCGCCCACGCCTTACGCCGCCTCTGGCTGCAGATGATCATTTTATACGTCAAATTCAGAATTTTTTGCAGAAAAGTTAGACCACAAAATTTTCTGTTCTCTAAGATTGGATTTGATAAGAATTTATAGATATGTTACTCTTTAGAAATTAAAAATTGCATCTTTCACATTCAGTTTTCAATTAATGAAACATTTAAAAAATTTAGTGAGAGAAAATGTCTTGAGAGTTTTAGCCTAGCAAATAATGCCGGTTTATAGAATTAGTTACTTCGTTAGAGAATTTAAAGAATTTAGCTAAATTCAATAGTGTTTTCAAACAAAAAATGAATGATTAAATGATTTCTGATTATTTCCTCAAGAGAAATGTTGGATGTAGTTTCTAGGTATTGAACCCACCCAAGTGGCTTAATTATCACTTCCAGAAATGATGAATGTATTCCTTCACAACAATCTCCAATATCGTATTCTCTTGTTCATGACTCATTAAGCGTTAGATCTCTTTGGACCATTGGCATCGCATTAATTCAGCTGAGTCATTGCAGCCGATATCGCCAAACTGCCATTATCTTATCCCTTATTTTTTATGTGATCAAGTTGGCGTGTGTGTGTGCTCGGGGTAAAAAAATACATGCAGCCGTGATAGAAGCGCTTTCACCACGGCCGTCTGCGACGTATTGGTTATGGATTTCGTCTTTTGTTCATTTAAATTTATTGCCGATCGGAAATACGGGCCCAGAACCAATCATACTGATCGATCCGCCGACGATGGTTATAAATTATGTTTTCAATAATTAACATAAAGCAACAATAGCTGTGGCAGTTAACTGTTTATACGAGTCGTACATAATTAAAATTATAATAATGGAGTCGCGCGGTTTGTGTGTTGTGCATTTTTTTAATGTTAAATACTCTTGGAGTTCAGCTTTTTGCCCCAAGGGACTCACGGCAGTATTGATTGTTGGTAATTGAATAATAAATATGTATTCTTGTAGTCTGTCATGTTCGCCTATTATTTAAATTCAGGAAATGTAACGTTCTAGTAAAGTACTAACAGTAATTGGAGTATCTAAAGGATCGGCCAACAAATAGGTTTGAGGAATGGCATTTACTAATAACGCAAGATTTCAGTACTATTAAATCAGATCATCAGTATTTATCAATTTTTCTCAAACGAGGATGTAAAAATAAAGTATTTGGGAATAAAATAAAGCATTAGTGAAAAGATAGGAGGACTATTATTACTTGAAATTATAATACATTCACTGTTCTTCTTGAATACCCTTTTGATAAATCAATAAATGTTTACGACCATATATTTTTGTGCCTCCAAACCTCTGAATATAAAATCTCCTGGTGCCTCTCCTGAAGTCTGGAAATATTGGCCATCAGTAGTTCATATTCTCCAGCTCCAACATTTAGGCACTCAGCAAATATTGAAATAGTTATCATCTTACATTACAATCGTTCATTTCATTAGGGATGGCCTCGTAACGAATATCGCACCATGACTGTTTTATATTCTGCCAATAAAGGGTTCAAAATTATAAAAACTTTTCCTGGAGTTGTTGTGGAGCTGAGCCGGTCAAGAGTATAGACCATACATAGACACTATATGAATGAGATTAACAAATGAAGTACTAGAGGTGACATTTGCAACCAACTGTTTATTCGGAAGCTATTCAGCACCATTGTCTTCCTGTGAAGCTGGTAATGAACAGTTAGTTAATAGAAGAAATATTTTCTCAATGTAATCTGATTATTATTTTTTGGGATACCTACAATTTAAGATACGATCTATACTCCTTATTTCTAACATAAATAGCATAGATTGATGAAAAATGACAAATAATTACTGTTAACTAAAAGGTCTTTAAAAATAAAAATGTTAATATTGAAAATTGCTATGGTATTGTGTGTGAACCACATTCCACAACTAGTCTCTCCTCTAGAGGAAACCACAGCAATTTATTAACGTCAAAACTTAGTAGCATTGAGACGCGTGAAAATAAATCCAACACTGAAATTACAAATCTCCACCCTCTCGATTTTGCGATTGGCCAATCAGGGTACATCATATGGTATTAAAACAAAATAAAGGTATAAAAGATTTGAGCTTTGCAACTAATCTTATAGAAGAAGCAGAAAAGGAACGAGTTTGCGAATCAACACTGCCAGCCTAACAAATTTCCCCAGTCTCTGGGAGGCCTTGCTTGCAGCTTTTGTGTTGTTCCGGGTCTGGTGAACTGACATGAATCTTCCCCACTTATAATTTTAAGTAATTTTTCACAATAATCCATGTTTGAAACGTAGTCATGTAAATAAGCTCCGGAAGTCTTGATAAATTTATCTATTTTTGACTGTATTCCTTATAACTAATTTCGCCAACATTTATGGCACCAGCAAATATTATAAAACGATGGTTTCCGTTTTATGTAAAGGTATTCGAAACTTCATTTTCGATTTAGAATTATTGAGGGTTATTCTTGAGGAGGAGTTATGGTAATCTTATCAGGATTTCACAGTTTAATATGTGAATTGCTAATGCGAATTCTTTGCTAAACCCAAATATAAAACAGCATAACCGCAAATGACAGAACATGATAATTAATAACAGAAAAAATAATTGGAATGTAAAAAACATTATATCTATTATGTGATGCCAGTTATTGTTCAGTAGTTTAAGAGACAAAGTAAATTAATTATTCAAGTAGCAACCGTTTCATAGATATCTTTTGTATTTCAATATATGTTTCAGCTGATTTCTTCTCAGTAACTGTAGATGGTTCAAACTTACTCTTTTGAGTTATCTTGCAAAATGTCTCCATTCTCATACAACTTACGGAAATGGCAACGTTGCAAAACTCAATGCATGAAAGATGTTAAACTTACCAAATTATTCAATTTTCATAATTAATGAAATTGATAATCCGCAATTTTCTTTATTTCAAGAAACTATATTAACACGTTAAGCGCCACCATGTTAAAAAAAATAATCCCAGTGGGCCACTGTGTAAACTTGGTAAAAATGTATGAAAAATGCTCTTTTAACTGTTTTTATATAATTTATGTATTAAATATTTTGTTTTTTCATAAAAAACTATTGAAAAAACTATTGTATTCAAATGGATACAGCTAGCTCATTTTCATGAATTAACGTTTTTGATCACTTGTATCGATTTGAAGAATAGGAGATGTTCGGCTGGCTATGAAAGACTAAAAAACAGTCATGATTGGAAATATGCCCAAACTAAATCTTCACAAACGCGCTACAAATGTAGTTCTTGTTAAACATTTTATTGTATAAAATGTTTTATTATTACCCATAAACCAGAATTAATTCAATAAATATGAGTTTTTATAAATTTTATTTGTAAAAGCTCAAAAGTTATTATTTTATCCAAAAAAAAAAAAAAATTCTCATGCCAAAACCAAATTTTGGACCAACGGGCCATACTTTATAAGTCCCCTATACATTTAAACGCACACGTTGCATCTGTTTAAATTCAGCCAGCCTAAAATAAAAGTAGACCTTTGTATCCGTTTGGATACAGGTGCCCCAAATGATCAAGGTTACTTGTATCCAAGAGGATACAAATGGCGCTTAACGTGTTAAACACGTAAATACCTTTTGCTCTACATTAAAAGAACTAAAAACATGAGATGCACTGAAGTGCACAGTCACCGTTATTCCTCCATGTTCGGTACTTAATGATAGTCAGTTAGAGAAGGCTCAGTATCTCGAATAGGTTTCCAGCAGAGAACAGAAGAAAAAAAACGGAACTTGAAAAGAGGTTGGAGAAGGAATATGATAAAACACGTACTTGGTGAAATAATTAATAAATTAGTCAAAATCATATGGTTAATTGAATAACTGCTCCATCGCTTCTACTTCGGTGCCACTGAGGATATCTGTTGCATTTGCAGCTGAAACGTTTATCTATTGACACCCAAACACTTTAAACATCAAAGGATTGGCTATTTTGGGGATAGTATAAAAACCAGAAAAAGAAATCAAAGGTTGGAAAATCATTAGTTAAAAATCCGACACGATTTAAACAGCGACCAGTTTTTGAGACCCCACATTTTAATTTTGATTTAGCGGTAGCAGAAAAAAACCAAAACAAGTGTACAGCTGTATATTATTTTTATTGTAAATGTGATATAGATGTTCCTTTTATTGCACACGCTGTTAAACGGTCAAGCAAATCAGAAGGAATAGAGACAGAATTAGAATAAGCTATAAATTCAAGTGCCAAACCTCATCGAGCCGGTGTCTAGCCTACAAGCAGAATCTATCGAAGTCAAAAGCAAAGAAAATATTTGTCTGGCGTGCACCTCAACGCTAATGAAATTGCATCTGCGTACGCTGCAGCATACAAAATGAACTGGAACCCTGTAAAAACTACGTATCACGATTGTATATAAGTTTATAATCGACCGTAAGTAAGACGGGTCCGCCAATGAAAGCGCGTAATACGGTAGCTATAGAAACGAACTTGTCTTGTTTGTCTTATTGTAAAAGTAGAATGAATCTGTAAGTCTCCGCCCAGTATCCACACGTCTCTCTTACCACTACAAACCGACGTTAAGGTGTACTCTTTTGCTCTCAGTTTCTTTTACATTGTACGAGATGCCTTTTTTTTGCTTTAATCTATTAAAAGGAATTTATTGCTCCGTAGCTGAATCAAGGTTTGGTAACCGTCTTTCCTTGCGGTGTGCGCTCGTATCTTTCGGTCTTATTTTTTTTGTTGCTTCGCTCGACGTTGCTGTTTGCGTCATATGAGGAGGATGTAATTGTTTTTGGCAAGTAATGGATTCCGCTGGAGATGCAACGGGACTTTATTCGAATTAAAAAGATTTATTGTTTTGGAATAAGAGATAAATGACGTTGCTTAAAAATGTTTTTAAAATTTTATTGTTGCACGTTGAAGACGAATTAATTGTCCTCTTATTTAAGAACGTGACGTTTCTACACAAAAATTGATTTAAAAATTCGCCTAAACAATATGTAACGCTCATATATAGAGAACAAATTGTAAACAAATAATCAATAACAGTAGATGAAAATATTTTGATTTTAAAACTAATAATGGCGATTTTCCAATATTTACCCTTGTTTCTGAATGACTGAGGAGGTAAATAGCTGTTTTTATGGTCCAATTAGTTTTTCACTCCTCACAATGATTTCTGACTAAATAGTGACAGGCTAGGTAATTGAAAGGCAAGTTGTAATACCTAAAGGCAACTAATGGGAACTACCTAGAATACTAGGTGCCTTCACACCGCACAGATAAGAAGAAACCTTAGTTAATATAGCAGGAGAGTTTTTCTTTAAGGCAACTAGGATTCCGGGCAGTTTCCCTTAGGTATCCTTATTTTCAATTAGCTAGTTTATCTGTATTTTTCAGAAACCATTTTTAGTGAAACCCAAAATGAACAATCAAAATGGGTACTTACACTATAGGCTATTTACAGGAGATGTCCAAAACTGTCGTTATACAGAATTGTTTAAACAGAAGGAAAATAAATATCTCAGTTTTAACCAGACTTAAGAATGCCTACCCAGACGAACCTCGAATAACAACACATAACAAAATACCATTGGGCGAAAATTAATAGATTAACCAATAATAGTACGTCTCAGTTACGAAGAAGTGGAAGTTTGTTTCCACTGAAACAGCAAAATGTAAATATGTAACATAAATAAGACATTCCAAAGTGGTATGAAAATCTGAATTAATAAAATATAAATTTGAAACTGAAAGAGTTTATATAATTTTACTTGACATAACTACAAAAAATTTTAAAGATCATGTTTGAATAATAAAGCTGGTTTTATTATACCACGTGATGGGATTACTGAAACAGAATTCATTGATCCCGTTTTTGGCAAATACTTTGTCTTACAACATAGTCGCCCCTTGAAAGCGCCACATATAAATGCTTTCAACTTGATACCAGCTTGACTGTTATAATATATGATCTTTGGAATTTTCTAGCTACCCTATCTGTCTAAAAAACAACATTGAAAATAAAATTTATATTTTAATAATTCAGATTTTAATGCCACTGAAAACAAGGTCAGATTAGCACTGAAACCTTTCCCCAAGAATTTTGTGATTTACCCATCAAACCATAAAAAGAAAATTTAAAAATATATGTAGCTGACCAACATTTAATTTTATGAAAATCTTATTTTAGATGTTATAATAAAAAATGTGACTGTTTCAAAAATAATTTTGGATAACATTACTTTTATTTCCATTTCTGTTAATAATTTGGTAACCACCAAGAGATTTAAAATATCTGCATTTTTATAATTCAAATAATCAGGGTAAATTCCCCATGCTCATAAGTATTATTTGAATTAAAAGAAAATTATGTCTCGGGGTAAGTTAAACCTTGTGAGATCTACTTAACACAATTTTTTCGACGTAGCTACAGACTTACAGAATAGAGACAATTCAGGGAAATCTAATGAAGACTTAAGGAAATAGCTTTTTAGAGCAGTGGTATTAAAAAACCGGTTAATTGATTACAAAAAATTTAATATACTCATGTTTTTAAATTAATGAGTACTTCCGATAACCATTTTTTGTTCCAAAAAATAACGATTTGTCTATTTTTTCTTCTACTAATTTATCCAATTTCCAGGTATTTTCTCTCAGATATGAAGTTGTGTAGTACTTTGCCACTTGCCAAAAGCATTTTTTATATTAACTTATATGATAGTTGACGAACATCTAGACATTTAAATGTTGTATTATCTCTAGCAACTTGTGGCTAATCATTTGAGTCCAGATTAGTTCAATGGGATCACTTCACAGTAATAAGATGAGAATCGCAACACCTTAACCGAGAGATCTTTTGCTATTTAATCTACAGCCTACTTCTTAAATGTTGATGAATATATTTGACATACCTGCGCAGCTCTTTTTGAGTTCTCCTTCTGCATCTAGTATTTTGCTTCCGAACTACTCCAAGAGTTCCTGTTTTTTCCATTTATTTCTACATAATGGCTCGTTTATTCTTTTCAAATCATCTGAAGTAATTTCTTCATAGCAGTCTTTCGTAGATCTTTAAACAATCTCCCAACTGGAATTTTTAAAGCCGTAAACTTCTGTAAACGTCCTACGACTATCTGGCACTCCGTTATCTTGCCACTATTTTGTTACAAATCATGTTTTGTCACAGTTCTTCCAAACGAATAATATTTTGAATGTCTCTTCTATGGTTTCGAATTCCCTCAAATATTGTGTTCTCCAAAATTTATTTCTGAATGATGATTTTCTATCGTGCTGCTCCCCTATGAATTCCATTCATTTCTTCTGAGAGTGTGTCCAAAGTAGGTATGTAGGTATCTTATTCTGTAAATAAAATGAAAGCACCTTTATTCGGTTATTTGATTCACAGGATTTGAATGGGGTTCCTCCATGTTGACGTGTTCAGTGCTACTGTATCATCTACAAATGTCCATACACGGTTTCCCGACGCCAGTTAAATACTCAAGCTGACCTAGATGACGTAAAATCAAAGGTTTACTCCATGAAGATGACAGTTTGGCTGTTGAAACTAAATTGAGTGTTAATCTTAAAAAGTTATGCAGGTTGAAGCACTTAAGGTTGGATAATAGTAAAAATTAAATCATGATGAACTAAAAACCGGACAAATCATAAAAATATCTGGAAGAAATAGTTGGTGTATCAGGCTGACTTAGAAAGCACATAGCAAATTCGGTTACGTCATGACGAAGAGTTTATGCATAGGAATTTTAGGATTTAATAAAATTAGTATCGTTTTAGTACCATAATGGAGTTAATTTTGTTAGAACATTTAATTGCTAATGTTAATAATTCCATTCATATATCCGATGAAGTTTTATTTATTTGTGACCTGATAAATGGATTTTTTATCATAGTAATCATGTATTCTGAAAGAAATAGCAAAATTCCATGCAAAACGAAAAGATGTGTATTTTATAGCAATGGGTTCTAGACAGTATTTATAATGATAGTATATACTTTTTATAAACAAATAAAAGTTGAAAAATTAACGTACTGTAATTTTTCCTTTAAATCTTCGTTCCCATAACTTGTAGAAAAAGTTTCTTAATAAAATTTAGGATAAAATTTCTAAACCATTGACAAGAAATTTGGTAAATTGCCAATATTTTCTCGAATATTGGAAACATTTAGAAAATGTATGAGAATGTTAAATTTGGTGTTTGATGCAGAAGATTTCCTCCATGTTTATCGAAACTCGGTAATGTGACAGATTTTTTATAGTAGTTACTCCTCTCCTGAATCCGTCTAACCGATCCATTATGAGAACAACAATTAATTTGTTGGTTAGAAGAAAGAAAAAATTATTTTTAAGAGCGGACAAATTTAAAATAATACATGCAAATGTTTGAGACTGTTTGTGGAAGAACAGCTTTATCATGTACAAACGTAAAAACCATATTTTTATATAAAAATTTAAGTTGCGTGGTAAGTTTTTTATATATGATTATTCTAGCAAATGGAAAAAAGATCTTTCTCAGACTTTTAATTTCCATTCTGTAGAGTTCAAAAATGTCAAACATGGTCCCAGGGAATTAAAATATTTGAAAAATTCATTTTGACAATTGTACAGAATAAGTTTATCATAATTTTATATGGACAAAAAAAACATTTTAATTAATTATTTCAGATTTGGCATTTGATGTAATTTTTAATATTTTAAAACAAACAACTGCTCTGATAGTGCACTGATACAGACTCATAATAGAGAAAATTAACTACTTCAAAGAAAATATCTTTTTTCAGAATTCCGACAAAAAAGTAATCAAGTTTCTGTACCAAATTTTAATGTTAAATTCACATTTCATTGAAAAAATCCAATTTTTGAGAAAATTTGTTAATTTTCAAAAATACTATTCTCAATTTTCTTTAATTTGATCTAATCTGTTCGCTGTAAAGAAGAAATTTGAGAAATCTTGCAGCTTAAAAAATATAAAGTAATTTAGATTGTTTCAATCTAACTTGACAGTAGAAAGATCTATAAAATAGCAGCTAGAAGAAAATTATTGTGTTCTCTCGTTCTTTATTTAATTAGAATATCGTTATCTTTACCCAATCGTGTAACTCTAAAATGGATCCCAAACATCTCATCTACTCCGTATAAAAACAGCCTACCAAATATAATACTATGTTATTTATTTCGTAAAATACCAATTTCCTTTCTCGGCTACATGAGTTGTTATCCCCCAGAAAATGAGAAATATGAATGAATTTTTCATTCCCCTTTTGTATTTCTCATATGAATTCGTAAAGCGCCGCAGTTCGCTGCCTTTTTAGAAAGAAAAATGTTTCTGGACTATGGGAATTTCGATCTTATGTTTCAGACGCTTTGAGGAAAAATTTGAATGCCGGTAAAGTGGTGTGCCGTTAGGTTTCCAACGTTGACACGAAACGTATTCTTATTCTGACAATATAAATAATAAATGAAGCACGTCTCACTGTTACACGCCCTGTATATTTCGTGACTCTACGTTTCGAGGCAACTCCCGAATTTATGCACTGTTATTCGTTGCTCCTAATTTAGAGGAGGTGGCTTCTTATCTAGGCCTGATAAAAGGTCATAGAGACATCAGTGTCAATTTTTATTTAGCAAAAACTTATCAATTTAACAGAATCTCACTAAATTATTTTAATCAAAATAGAACATCAAGAGATTTTTATCTTATACGTCAGAACCATTATTTAACCAAAATATGTAATTTAATTGGTAATTATTATCTGAGATATTAGTTGAACTTTGTGCATTTAAAACACCATGATTTTAAACATTTCAAATATATTTTTTTGGAAAATAAAGTTGCTTTGAAGTTCCAATAACGAATATTGAAAAAAGGCAACTCCTAAGAAATGGTACACAAATAAAATAGTGTTTTTTCTAAATTATTTGAAACAGCAAAAAACATTAATATTGAAAGTAACTTTACACTATTATTAAAATTATACAGAAGTTAAGTAGCCTTGTGTTGTACTTAATTGATGACCTTTCGTTGTGTATTACTTACTACTCATAGGTATACCTAGCATTTTTATTTATATGTAGAATTTGGTAACATAAATCAATATAGTTATTTTTTCACTATTGAAATATCATAATACTTGCGAAATATATAAGCGCCAATCTTATTTTATTATATATTTTATGAATTAAGAAGTTATCAAACATAACTTCAATATTTAAAGAACGCACTAGTTACGACAAAGAAAAACAAATATTTAGTTAATAAGAAACTAACTGTACCGAATGGTTAAATATTTCTATTTCAATTAAAATGAAAAATAATTCATGTTAGATATTTTTTCTATTTAACTATGACATATTTTAAATTGGCGGTTTATTTAACATCTATATATTCTATATAATAAAACAAATGACACATTAAATGTTTGGCAAGTAAATTTAATGATATAAGTATGTGACACACAACAATATTTCTTCGAACGGATGATACTGTATAATTTTTAAAATGTATAGCAAATTGAAAAGTTAAACAATTTATATTTAATATTTACTAAAGTAACTAAACATTTCAGAGATATTGTTTCCCATTTTCAATTGGTAATAAAAATTGTACGCCATTTTGTTCATTATTATATACTTGAGGATGCATAAGTTGGAATTAATACATTTAGAAATCTGGGTTTTTTTGGATGGACTTTTTCAGAGCGTAAATTCATGTATACGGGACGGTCAGAAATAAGTTCAAAGTTAGTTTCTCGTAGAGAAGCAACTACTTTTTGAGTTCTACAATGAATTTTAACTATATTTATGTGTCATGTCATATGCCTACACTTGAAAGTTATTGAAACATATACGGTTGACCATATCAATAAGAATTAAATAATTCTTTATATCAAAATATCAAAGGTTTAAAAAAGGAACGATTTATTAAAAAAAAAAGAAAAACAACTCTAATTGATAATGTTCAAATTTTTAACTGTGAACTTGCTAAGAACGGACCAATCGAAATTAACATTCTTGCAACAATTCACATGCCTGTGGATGGATAAATTTCCGAAATTTATATGAATATATTCCAACTTACGTGTCCTCACTGGTTAATAAGTCCAGTGTTTGAAATTCTACTTACCACATTCATGACACTTATTTCATCACAACATAAATGAATGTATCTTTATGGTAATAGTATTAAGAATATTAAATACACCAAATATCACAAAAAATAAAAAATGACAGGATTGTCAAAATTATTCTGTCAAAAACTCAACATGAGAAAAAACTCAAAAATCCAGAATAATCAAAACAGCAAAAATTCGAAAACTAACAGAAATAACTAAAGATGTCAACGAGGCCATATATCTGAACAAATATCAGAAATGTCAAGACCACAAAAGAATTAAATATATTCAAAATGTCAAAAATATGAAAATCTCAAGTCTCAAAATATCAAATACGTCATAAACCGTTAAAAATGTCAGAAATATTTACAATGCCAAAAATGTTAAAAATATTTGGAATTCTACTTACTACTTTCTATTGAATTAAAATTTAAAAAAAAATGACAAAACTATTTTGCCCAAAGCGTAAAATGAAAAAAATCTCAAAAACCTAAAATGTATAAAATAATAACGCCAAAACTAACAGAAATAACTAAAAATGTCAACGTCACCGTATATGTGAAAAATATTAAAAATGTCAATAACACCAAAAAAATAAAAAAGATTAAATGTCAAAATATCAAATGTCAAAAATTTGTTTTCCAAAAATTAAATTCCCTAATTATATATGAATGTGTTTCAACCAACTCATCCTTACTTAAGTCCAGCGTTTGAAATATTACTTACAAAACATCAAAAATAACCAACCTGATACAAATAACTATAAATGCCAACGTTGCCGTAAAAATGAAAAAAATATGAATAATGTGACAAACACCAAAAAAAATTATTCAAAATGTGTCAAATTGTCAAAAACGTCAAAAATATCAATGATGAAACATCAAAAAACCTAAAACAAAACGGCAAAACCTGAATATCATATGTCAAAAATCTAAAACCTGTGTATCTCTATATTAAAGCCCAAAATAATGTTTTAATTTAGAAGCTGTTGTTATGCAAATTTTGCTCCTGAATGATGTTAAAATTGTTTTCACAAAAAAAATCTAAAAATGCACGGGAAGTGAAAAATACGAAATGAAAAAAATGTTCAAATACGTCAAATATGCTCATATGTCTACCCTGTACCTTATCCAGGACGGATCAGCTAGTAGGTAAACAAACTGCATAAACGCAAAAGGTAAAATAAAATCAAAAGCAACTATTCAATATACAAAATGAACAACAACAACTGAAAATTGCTCTTCATTCTTATTAACAATTGAAAGAAACAATTTCCCAGAAAGTTAATTTTAATAACCGCAAAATATATTGGATTTGACAATCAAAACGTTTTGTCCGCATATTATTTTATATACACAAAATTAAAATGTTCCCCAAAACACAGTGTTTGTTAATTATAGATAATTGTTTTATTCGGAAGAATAGTTTTTCTTAATGACTCGAATGGGATATTACACCAAATCGTCTAGATTTTCATCAGTTTAAAAATCCAAATAAATAATAATAGTCATAATATCAGTATAGAAAGTGTGCAAAAATCGATGTAAAAACTACAAGAAAATACGAAATAATTGACTCACCGTTAGCTCCAAACATCGTATGGTGAACGTACTGATTCTGCACTCCAAAGTTGGCGTTGTTGCCCAATGCGTACAGCTGCTGGAACAAGGTCTCCGAACTCTCCTCCGGCTCGCTTTTCGGCACCGAACCCATTTGCATACCAGCCATCTGCAACAGCTGAAGATGCGTGTTGTTGTTCAAGTTCTGTTGAGGATTGGTTGTCGAATCGGCGTTGACGGATCCCGACGCTCCTGGTAGTGGTGGTACCGTGAACTCCCCTTCAACGCCCATGTCTTTGTTCTGGCTTTCCAGGTGCATTCTCACGTTCGCGATGTGGGACTTGGTGAAGATGTGATCTTGGATCGAGTACTTATGCGAAAACTTGAAGTTACAATATTTACAGTCTTCCGGCATTGGTGGATTTTCTGTATCAGGTTGACCCAATGCTTTCTGCAAAGCAATTTTGCCCTTCTTCTCTTTCGCTCGAGCATTTTGGAACCACACTTGAACCACTCTTTTAGGAAGGCCAATTTCTCTACCCAGACTTTCACATTCAGCCATTGTGGGTGTTTTGTAGTCGTTGAAGAGGATCTTCATAACTTTTACTTGTACAGAAGACATTTGGGTTCGAAATCTCTTTACACCCCCTGTAGAAGATCCGCCACTGTTGTTTAACCTTTGAGTATTGCTTTGTGTACTACTAGCCGGTGATGTTGGATTACTTTCGTCGTCATAGAATTCAGTTGTTTCGGACATTGTGTCGCTTCTTTCGTCACAAATAGAACGTTCACTAAGGTCAGTTAATGGTCCAGGATCACAAATGTTTCGTTCATGATCCATGGATACCTTCATAGGTCTCGATAAATCTACTGGCTTGGAGAGATCTAAAGGGATTTCACCACTTTCGCCTTTTTCAGATTTGATTTCACTCTTATCTCCGTTAGAGGAGGAAGCGTGTGCTTGTAATTCACTGATGTATCTCTTCATACTCTCCTCGTAGTATTTTTTGATAGAACTTTCCATTTCAGGATGAAGAGAAGGAAAAAGTGGTGGCATCATGTTTGGGTTCTGCTGTTGTTGGAATTTGTTATCTCCTACGGAACTCAAACTTGGTGCAGATTCCAAGCTGATTTCTTCGTCTGGTAAAGCGTCAATATTAATCTCTCCCCTTGCACATTGATCAGCATGTTTCGTTGATAAATGTGACTCCAGTGCTGATTTAACTTTGAACAGTGCCGGACAGAATGGACATCTTTTGTTAATTACCTGAGCATGGGCCCGAAATTGTCCTTTACGTTCCCTTGCTCTAGTGTTTTGAAACCATACTTGAACAACTCGCTTCTTCAAACCAACTTCTCTTGCGATGTTTTCCAACATTTTTCTGGATGGATTGCTTTCAATTTGATATTTCTGGTACAAGTAGTCTAGTTGTTCAGGTAAAATGGTAGTTCTCAACCTTTTGTCTTTCGGCTGATCGGAAGTGTCACTTTCACCATCAAATTCATCAATTTTTCTTTTAGGTCCTGAGACATTATTTAACATATTTAGTAAAGGATGCTGGAGATTTGGCTGCGACAGATTATTTTGTTGTTTAGTTAAGTCGCCAAGATTAGCGTTCAGTTGTTGAAGTTGAGCATGTTGCTGGAGAATACCAAATGGAGAATCTGGTGGATACGAAGGAAACAAATTAGGATTCATCAGATGAACAAGTTGGTGTTCTTTCCATAAATCGAATCGGGGAAAAACGAGATTGCATTTATCACATTGAAAAGAACTCTCTTTGGATTCCGAGGGCAAAGGTGATGTTGGAGGATAGTTTCCTTGGCTCGGTGTAGGTGTAGTAGGTGGGTTAGGTTGTGAAGGACTTAGCAAAGGACTTTGCTGGTTATGTTGTACACTCGGTGGTTGAGGCATTTGATGTTGCTGTTGTTGCTGCTGTTGCGATTGCTCTATTGTAGTACTAGAATTGGAATCTTCAGAACTCAAAACGGCAGCGATTTGAGCTGCAGCCGCTTGAGCTTGTGCTGATCGCTTGGCGTCCTCTTCTTTGAAACAATGAGTTTTTTGATGGCGTATAAGTTCATAGTATCTTTGGAAAACCAAGAGACATTTCTTGCATTGGTAGTTCAGTCCTGGAGTTCTTTGAAATCGATTGGCACCCGCATCGTCGGGTATGCCTGGCACAGGATCAGCTGCGGGTTGATTTTCATATACCTTACGAGCTTTTTGTCGGGCGTTTTGAAACCACACAACTATGACTCTGGGACTGAGATTCAATAGTTTGGAAAGATATTCGAGATCATCGTCTTTGGGATAGGCATTATTTTCGAAAAATTCTTGGAGGACCTTGATTTGGTAATCGGTAAACCTCGTCCTATTTGCTCGTTTTCCAGATGAGCCCTGGCTTCCTGGATTACTATAGTCCCTACTGGGACTAAGGCAACGATTTGGTGTTAAGGGAAGCATACCTTGGAGGCTATTAGGAGTTGGGAAACTTTGTTGATTTAGTTTAGGAGGCGGTAACATTGGACTTGTTAATCCATGATGCGAGGACATGCTAGTCATATTCATGGTGGGGGTGCTAGTGGTTAGAGTGTCACCCAACTGAGATGCTATAATAGACGTAAGTGTAAGATTATTCGGCGTTGAGGATTGTGACACGCTCTGGTGGTCAGATCCGGTCATTGAGGTGGCAGGACTTTGCGGAGGGTGCAAATTTAGTGGTAAATTAAAAACGTTTGATTTTTCATCGGGAATATGTTCATGTGATTTGTCTTCACTATATTTCGATGTATCGTCAGTTGGTTCTTCTTTAATGTCATTTTTTGCTTCTTGAATGCAGCTAAGAATAGGAGATTCTTTTGGCTTGTTTTCTTCTACGCTACTTCCTGAACTGTTCAGAGGCATTACTTTGGCTTCGCCAGTTTTCTCGTACTCTTCGAGATTTAGAGTGGTTGAAGGCGGGTTATTAAAATTGTATGGACTATCTTTATTGCGTTGTCTTTCTTTGAATAGGGTATTTCTGAACCAGTGCTTGATAACTTTGGGTGGTAAACCGCTTTGCGACGCCATCTCGTGAATTTGCTCTTCCGATGGAGAATTGTTAATATCGAAATGGGCACGAAGTATCTTCAACTGATCATCTGTGATTCGAGTTCGGGCGCGCTTCTGGTTCGCAGCTGCTGTGACGGCCTGTTGAAGTACAAATAAATTTTTATCAGACAAGTAAAAGATTATAGCAACAATGATCATAAACAGATTTGTTCGATCTGAATAGGCGGTCAGTTAATATATGTAGCCTTAATAAATTGCAGCAAATTGGCTATAAATCAATTACGATAATTATCACAATACAAGGCTACATCTTATGAACGGCAATTAAAATAATCAACATAGTCGGATCGAAGCAACAGAATGTGTATGATTATTTTTTCACCACGTATGTAATTTAAGTCCCTCTCTAAATATCTCTCGTACCCTTCGTTCGTTTAAAAAATACACGTAATGTAATAACTCGGATAATATCAGCTAATTATCTCTGATTGCCCTGTTGAATTCTGAATATAATCGACATAGCGTATGATCGTAAAATTTTATTTGATTTTTTGTGTTTTGTTACGATTTGCAGGTTGAATTGTTGAGTAATTCAGACAATGTAATCTAGCAAAGAAATAAATGCGTAACTTTGAGGTGTTAAAATCCTGGAAAGAAATGACAATTAACCATTGTTTTAAATAAAAATTAATTATATTTTGAAATTTTAGAAATAAAGAAAAAAGGAAGACCAAGATTTAATTAAATAATATATTTTAGAGAACCCTTTTATCAACAACCTGTCTTACATCATAAAAATAAACTGGAGGTGTAATGACTCAATGGATAAAATGTCTACAAAACAATTTTTGATTAGGGTAAAACCTATAACAGTTTTGAGGTTACAGGTACATTTAAAATTTGAGAAATATACTAACAGTAACATTTAACATCATTTTTTTGCCTTAATTTAATACAAACATTGGTCCGGTTGTATTATTGTCAATACCCCAAATCATAAACTTTGCAAGGAATTAAGTGCGCAATTACCTGTGTTTCTAAATGTTGATTAATCAATTGAAATCATAAATAATTTTGTTTTTATTAATTCCGTTAAATGTTATTAAATGCCCTAAAATAGGATTATTGGATTTAGATAAACTAAATATTTTAGCTCATTTAACAAATAGCAATATAGACGAAACCCAAAACGATTAATATTGGCTTTAGATACTAGAATTACTTTTTGTTGAGGAATCAGTTTTATTATCAGAATAACAGAACAAAGGGATCTATTTCTTCATTACTTCAGGTAATTTTCAAGGCATAAAAATCTATTCTATTCAAATTTAAGTGGTGTGACAATTTGGGGTAGGATTTATGAATTTGGGAGGGTAAGTAGAGATTAAATCATACACTTTTGTAATAAAAATCAATGACCAATTTAATTTAATTGACACACCGATAATAGCCCAAGTAATCTCTTGTTTACATACAGGGTGTAAAGGGTTTGAGTGCCAATATTTTGAGGAATGACAGTTTAGGTCAAAACAAATCAAAAAGTCTTATAACATTTTTACGAAAAAGTTTTTTCAAAAATAGAAAAACGGAAAATTGACAAATTTTGCCCCTATTTTTACAGTCACCTAGACATAATTTTGGTTGCAAAATGCCTGTAAAGCTTGATATATAGATTTTAAAGAGTTTCTATGATTTCAATAATCCCAATTTTATTAAGAAACCTTTTGTTTCACTTTTCAAATTAAATGAAAAGCCGACATAAATCTACCCAGAAAATATGCCAAAGTGGCGCCACTACATATCTATAAAGTTTAACCGTAGTCTGTTAATTTTCAACGTCGTGTTTGTTTCCTAACGTGTTATGTTGAAAAACTGGTTAAAGACGAAGTTTCTGCATTTGTGCAGTTATGTTTGAATATCTGTTGTGATAATTTTGGAATTTATTTAGTGTGTAAGTAGGTACTTTATGTTTTAAAATAAATAATATGAATTAATTAATTAGTTTGGAAATATGCAATTTAAAATAGGTACTGGAGAGATCTTTTGAAGTATTTTGTGAAAAGTTATTTCTAAATCATAAGTAAATTGCTTTTTATTCTTGTGTTCTTTAACTTAATACATAAAAGAATTACGCAAATTTTAAACCTCCAAACACTAGTTTTAAGAATGATGTTTTGAAAACGTTTATTTCTTAAATTTTTCATTTACCTAAATGAAGCAAATCGTCGACAAAACATAATTATTCAATACAATACTGTGCAGTGCAATTTTCGTGTTCAAGGTCATTTTTTTACTTATCCGATAAGCGGTGTTGTCGAATTGACAATAATTTACTTAACATATATGTTGTCATAACTTGGTTATTAAAGCCCACAGACCATTGATTTATAAGATTTTTTGTTTGATTTAATGTGGACTATCTCCATCTAAAATATATGCTTACACCCTGTATATAACCAATATTTTATTGAAAAAAGCTATAAGTTTTCATTTAGTATTTTCAATATTAAATTCAACTTAATAAGAACAGTTTTTTATAAATAATCTACGGAAATAAACACTAAACCACGCAAAATAAATAATCGTTAAATAATATCGTATTTGTTGAATCCGATTCTGTTACTTTTCGTGTTTACATCTTCAAATGCACAGCCATTCCGAAGACTAAAAGAAAAGTTCGAAAATATTAATTAGTACAATATCTGGTTAATGAATTCAATTTACACTTGCTCGCATATTTCAAACACCTACTCGACTTGTTAACGATACGGAAAAAATATTTAATATATTAATAAAACATTTCAACTGATTATCATACAATCGGTAATACGCTAAAACCTACCTGAGTGTTTGGCGATATAATTTGGAGGTAATTAAAAAGTGTTAGAATTTATGTCATACGTCAATTACAATTCGAATGAAAATAGATCAATGGAATCATTAATTTTTCTAGGTTATAATGAATTACGAACACTAACATACAGTCTATCATAATAGAACTCCATAATATTGCTTGTTTCAACAACTGTGTTGTCATCATCGTAAATCAGTATCCATAAACATGTGTCAAGTGTTAAAATAAACTTTTAATACCGGGGAGGGGGGTTAATAAGGTATAAAACATTGGTAACCCGTTTATTTTCAACAAGGCCTTGAGAGAATCTCACATGGTATGCACTTCAGGATATTTATAATTAAAAATTTATTCATCCTTGCTATGAGATTATTTTTGAAAATAGACCCGACAAAAAGTACTAAGCTTGATGTAACTAGAGTACGTATAATGAGAGTGGTGCCAAGCCCGGAAGAAGAGTCAATTTATTTTATCGGGAAATGTAATTCGACATCGAGGAGTTTCAGGAGCTACATTTTTCTGAACCTCCTGGAAGTCGGAATACATTTCGCGATAAAATAAATAAATTCAGTTATATGTACTATATTCATAAATAATTATTCGAGAATTCAATCAGTTAAGGGGAGCGCAACTGATGAAGGTTCTCGACTAGAAACAATATATTGTCTTGTGTTCAACGGATTGAAAAATCTCTAAGTTAGTATAATAAGAATCAACTTTAAAATCGACAAAACATATATATATATATATATATATATATATATATATATATATATATATATATATATATATCTTATTAAATTATATTAATATCGTGAGGTTTACTTTAAATCATAAGATCTGGATGGAGGTTCTCGACTAGAAACAATATATTGTCTTGCGTTCAATGGATGGAAAAATCTGGAAAAGTTAGTAACGGAAGAAGTAAATTTTTGTGGGAGTATCCTTAAAGAAGAGTAACTTGGGGAATCTTCGGTTACAAAAATGTACTGATACATTGGAAAATTATTTGGAACATAAACTCATTTTCCTATTTTTGAAAATATATGGTGTGACCCTCGTATTGTACATAAAATATATAAGGACGCATCAAATAAAAAGAAGCCACTGAGATTTCATTATTCAACTAAAAGTAAAGTATTAAACAGCTAAAATATGTCTAAAATTATTTAAAAAAATAATATTATACGGTTGACTATTTAATAAGAAAGAAGGACCAGGGGCGGATCCAGACACATGTTTCCGGGAGGAGGCGGGCAATTTCATGGTTCAGGGGGCGATCCAGTACTAAATTTACCTAAATAAAATTATAAATCCAGATTTCTTGGGTTATAAGATTAAAAATAGTCGTTCTGAGGTTTAAACCCAAAGAATTTATTTTCTTCTTGGCTCTTGGCGTTAGGATTACCTCGTTTTAATACTAAATTTACTAACTTCGAAGCTCGCGGTGGGGGCGATCGCCACCATCGCCCCCTCCTTAGATCCGCCCATGAGAAGGACAAGAAAATAAGTTTAAATTTCAAGGGGGAGTTTTACAGCTATTGTATGTTGACCTACAGACAATAATTATTGTTAATGTTCAACAGTAGAAATGAAGCTAATCCTTTTTGTGAATTTCTAAACAATACAATGCTTCAATTTCTTATGGCAACAAACCAGAAGTTTCGGAGAATTTACGGAATGCAGGTGTACAAGATTTGAATACAATTAGAAGTATAACTTTTCTACCTGTATAAATGAATGGTCATCTAAAATGCAGGTATCCTACTAATCCTTTATATATCGGAGGCATTTTTGTTTTCCGTTGTGAAAAAAAATCATTGAAACGTTACGGAATTTATTTGGTTTCAGTCAGTCTTTTATGAGACTAATCCAGGGGACAAATTTAGTGTGCAGACCCATGTTCTTGTTTAACGTATAAAACACAGCTGTAACACATTTAGATTTGCTGGGTATTCGTTGTTTAAATGTTTACTATTAGCTTGTTCTTTAATATTTTTATTCAGCGTCCAATATTTGTACGTTTGACAAATGGTTTCTATGTTATGAATGTATCCCTCACACGACCAAGTTTTGCACTTCGGATGTCAATATTATAATTAGCCAATAATCATCATAGTATCGAACATGTCTAATACTAAAGTAAGAATGTATTCGATACAAGTAATCTTGAATTGCATGGATCTTATAATGGAAGGAGTGTAGAGACGACCTGAGAGGACAATAACAATGGCGAAACAGCTGATGACCGGCAAAAGATTTGTCAGCATTAATATTTTGTGTCAAGTGCTACCAGATTTTTGTTTTTTATTTATTAGGTACTTGCATGTGGAATTTGTGTTAAAAATCCCTACTACGGTTAAACGTTTTCTTCTTGCTGCGCTTATAGCTGCAATCAACAACAAATTAAGAGATTTTCGATTTTGAATATTATAAAATTTGATTTTAAATTTGTGCGATTTTAAAAAACGCGTGTAATTTATAGATATCCTATTGACAAAGAATTACGGGAATATTAAAACAAAGAGATATTGTAATTAAAAATCAGTAATTATTAATAAATAATGTCATGACCTACTTTTGTTTTTGCTTACTGTAGTATTTTAGGTCTATGATGATACAGTCATCCCGTTCCATCTCAGAAAATATTCGATAAATGCAATTATGGACTTTGGTTTCTGAACCAGTATCGATGTAAGCGATATCCAGTACAATATTATACGATCCGAGATTAAAAAAAATAAACCCTCAACTGTTAATTGGATGAAATAATGTTTTATATATAGGCTGATTTCAATGTAATGAATTTATGTAAACAACCTCTGCCACCATAGGTCTGTTACAGTTAATATTAATTAATTGATTAACAATCAGTTTTTTCTAATTTTTACCTTCAGATGTAAATTACATGAACTAAGCAGAAAATTTAAATATTTTATATTATAAACTTTGTTGCAGTAGGCACCCATCTCTATGACTGCTATATTTCCCTGCACCCAGATGAGAACAGATTATTCCTGAAAGAGACTACAAGAATATAACAGCGTAATTGTCTATGCTTTCCCGAGTAAATCGGAGGTAGTATACACAGTAAACCTGTTTAGTAATAAAAACACCATATGTAAAAACATAACCAACAAATGTTATTGGAGCTTTAGAAAATGGATTGATAAATGTAGTGTATTATTTATAAAATTGAAATTACAAACATTCATAATTTTTGGCCAACTATTATATTTTAAATATATTACTATAAAAATTTAATTGAAGCTGTGTTTTTTGTGTAATGAAAATGGAGAAGTGTCTGACTTGAATTTTTTAATTAATATATTACATGAGGAAAATAAGTTGAATTTATCTACCTGTTCTCACTTGGTTGCAGGTAGAAATAGCAGTCATAGATATGGGTGCCTACTACAACAAGGTTTATAAAATAAAATATTAAAATTTCCTGCTTAGTTCATGTAATTAACATGTTAAGGTAAAAATTATAAATAAATTGATTGTTAATTAATGAAGTATTATTAATTGTAGCACACCTATGGTGGTAGAGGTTGTTGATATAAATTCATTATATTGAAATCGAATCAAATTATTCTGTTAATAACTTAAATTTTATTATATTTTTAATTTGAGGTAATTATCATGATTGATTGTTACTGCTGTAATATAAACTGTTCATAATTAAAAATTATTTTCTACTTTTTAGTTCGGTTTGCACTAAAGCGTTTTTTTTTTAATTTTTTTTAACTATAATTTATAAACTTAAAAATTATAAGATTTTGATTAATTTCATATGATAGTTAAGTTGTTGCAACTTTTGGTATTTATATAATCTAAATTTTGAGAATGTGACTGACTCTTAACACTACATATGGCTCGATTGGACATTTCTATTACTAGGAAAGTTACATATGATTGATTATATTACCGTTTATCCCATTAATATAGTCTCTGGAACTGATTTAAGAGGACGAAATTTATTTAAAATTTTTCGATAAGACGCAATCTTTTCGAAATAATTGACAAATAGGAAGAATAATTATTAGAATTTTTGTGTCTTAAAAGTTGTTAGTTTGTTTTTGTCACAACAATCTTAACCATAAGAAAGACAACCATTTTGAACATACGTCAAGTAATAGTATTTCTTTAAAAAATTAAATTCCAGCAACAAAAACCATTAGAAATTAATTAATCATATTTTGAAAATAAATGCTATTATTTTTATTTGTTATAGCAAACATTATATACCTTAATAATATATCTGTACTGATATTTTAATAAACAACAAATAAGTAGTTCCGTATAACTGGTATATTTTAGTAATTAGAAAACATTTTCTACATATCCAGCAAACAGGGTGTGTGAACTAGCAAAAGTTCGATATCTCAAAATGATTATATCTATTTAAAACCATTACTATATATTGTTGGTATGAAATATAAAATACCAAACAACTCAACCATGGATAGATACCTTTTCAACTTTTATTAAATTCAATAACTTCTCGCAATAAGTTAACTTTCCGTCTCAGCTGGAACTGTCTGCAGTTGTCACTCCTACCACCAGGAGTGGTCGCAAATTAAATCAAAACAACGTTAAATTGAATCAGTCGAAAAATTATTTATAAATGCGTCTAAGTATGATAATGATAGTGCACTTATATAACTATTTGAAATGAAATCACGAATCTAACATTTGTTAGGGGGAAATGCCACAGAAATAAGTCATTTTTAATTAGTTAATAAAACAGAAAAAATATCAGCAGCTTTGAAACGTTGAAGATGGTAATGGAGATATTCTTAACAGATGACTAACTATGAATAAAATGACTTTCAACAAATAAAATATTGTAGGAGGATATAAACACAAATAAACCTAAAATGAAAACATAAAGCTAACATAAGGGCACAGACCGTTTACGAAAATATCAGACATTTAAAAAAAATGCTTAAAATTTAAATGAAAGTTTTTTTCCGTTTTGCTACTAGGGACAATGACAAACTGCTTATATTAGACAAAAGAGGAACTATTTAAATCTTTAGAGTTTGTTGTAGTAAAAGGTCATATAATCCTAGGGATAAACCTACCCTCATTGGCAGGGTTGGAAAGCAAATTAGGTATCCTAATTAACCCATATCTCAAAATTTTGAGTTTAATGAAGTCAGAAAGCAATAAAAAGTAGTTTAAAAATCAATTATCTCTGAAATTATTGTATATGTAAAAATCGTTTTATCCTTATAAACCGCCTCGATGCGTATTTGATTATTAGTTATTACACTTATTGTTTATATAATTATAAAATACCAAAATATTCAGAATTAAACTGAGTGACCCAAAAATCAAACTTTCTAATGAAAATAAAAAACATACATAATAAAACCTAAACATATATATTAATATATTGTGTAACAAGTACTTGTTTAAAAAAAATTAACAAAAAACAATTGTTAGAATAAATATACACCATTTAAATTTGAACACGTTTCTGAGAAACTGTACATAAAACTAATGACAATGGATTTTAGTTGTTAAGACAATACACACTGTATCCGAATACATTTTCTATTACTTTTTTAACTCAAAAAGTTCAGAATTATCTGCTGAGGTATTATGGTACTTCATGAAAAGCTTCCCATAGTTGAATTGTTGTTTAGTAAAAACAGCCTTTCATGATTGATGTTTAGTAAAAACTATAAAAGGAGCAAAGAAACATTTTCTTGTAAATTGCATAAGCCAATGTGATGTTTTGTCCCTAAAACAAGTCGATCTTGGGTTTGTTATATTATTAAAATAGAAGTAAACAACAAAATATAACTTTAAACTGGACTTTAAAGGTACTGAAATTTGATCAAAGGGTATTTCACTGGATAAATAGAGAAAATAGAGCCAAATATTGTGATAATTACCGCACATATTAATTTAAAAAATATGTCAAAACAACTCACCGCTTGCTGTTGCATCATGACCTGTTGTTGCTTCGCCAGAATCGTCTGCTGATCCGACGGTCCAAACTGCCCTATGGGATCGTACGGAGGTGGTGGCATCATCAAAGGAACCAAAGGCGGCTGTAGATTCATCGCTGCTAAGGCATTTAAACCCAAAGGCAAACCCATACCCATCATTTGCATCATGGGATTGAAATTCAGTTGTTGCAATTGCATTACGTTGAAAGCGGCCTGCATTTCGGACATTTGCTGTGCTAGAGCCATCGGGTTTTGAGCCATCGTTTGAGCAATCATTGCCTGAATATTTGCAGGAAGCGAATCAGTACTGCTAGCTGGCGTGGAGGAAGATGTGGGCGTCGAAGGTGCTGTGGAAGTGGCCTCTGGAGGTGTTTGCAAGTTGAGTTTAGCGTGTAAGGCTTCCTTGGATTCGTCTTCTTTCTCGGGGGTGGCTGTTTCCACGGGACTAGAGGATGAAGCTGCTGTCGTCGTCGGAGTGGTAGCAGGAGGAGTTGTGACCCTTGGCATGGTGTTTATGGTTGAGGAGGTCGCTGCCGTCACCACCACCGTTTTCTTTTCGTATTCGGTTTTGAACTGTTGAGCATATTTTTCTAAGAATTCGAGCGGCACTAAATCTTTATGAACTTCTTCACAGTGAGATTTTAACACCCACACACTAGAGAACTCTTTATTGCAATGTTGGCACGTGGATTTACTTACTTCAGGTAGGTTGGTTTCAGTTTCCTCCTCGGCCTTGGACTCTGTGGCAGCGGCGGCACCTTCAGCGGTTGCGACCATGTCGATGGATTGCTCTTCAGGACCAATTTGCGTTGTTGGAGGTGGCGGTGTCTGAGCCTCAATGGCAGCTTTTTCTTCCGCCTCGCGTTGTTGCCTCTGCCGTCTCTGATGACTTTCATTATATTGCATCACTAAATCGAAACCGAAACTCTCCAATAAATGTTTGTACATATGCGAACCGGTTTTTTTCGGTATATTTAATCGAACGCCACCCTCTTGAATTTCTCCGGGTGGTGGACTTTTCGCCTGACCGGGTTCCGGCGCACCCTGAAAGATGGCCATGGGCGATGCGAACATGCAGTATAACTGCTGATGAGCGCTCAACTGATCTTGCGATGTGAATAGCGCCCCGCACTTCGAACAACTCATCATCCCTTGACTACCTGTGAGACCAGGTGATGGTGGGGTCGGAGAGGGTTGTTTATCCCCACTACAGGGCGCGGGGCTCGTTTGTTTCGGAGACTGCATGGCTTCGGGCTGTTCGATTAATGGTCTCGTCAGATCTATTTGGCCGGACAATGCTAAATCTTGTAATTTACTGGCCCTCGTCTGGTGCAAAACACTCCTCATATGAATATCGAGGGTACTGCCTTGTGTGTAAGCTACTTTACAAATATTGCACCGGTATTTCTTTTTGTCGTCTTCTTCGGACGATGTACTTTTCGGCGTTAATGCTAAATTCTGCGGCTGTGTCATACCAGCTATCGGGGAAATAGGTGAATTATTATTGTTGTTTTGTTGCTCTTGCATTGCCCTTTTCAATTTATGCAAATGACTTACGGAATTATAATGAACTAACAAGATATTTTTTTGTGTGAAGCTCTCTTTGCAAACATCGCATTTGTAAGGCCTATTAGGATCGAGGTATTTCTCCATGGGGTAGCTAAGTTTCTCACCTTTTCGGTGTAAAAGGGTTTTATTGTGGGCGGTCAAATAGCTTTGTCTTGTAAATGCTACTTTACAACGGTGGCATTTGTACTTTCTAGTTGGGTCATTGTAATAATCTTCGGCAATCGTTTGGCTGTTCAAGTAATCTTCCAAGACTTGTTGGTCTTTGTAAATAATACTGTCGTCCGAATTTTCACCATCGTTTTGATTGCTATCATCTAACGACTGACTAGTATTTAGTTCTTTGCTCTCATCACATTCACCGGATTCGTCTTCGCTACGAAGGGATTCCTTCTTTAAAATATCATTAGTTGAACTGTCAAGAACTTGCCCTTGTAGTCCTGCTAATAACAATGGATTGTTCATCAGACTTTGTTTATAAGCATTCAATTCATCGTCGGTTAGTTCAGAATGAACACTTTCTACGTGTTTGTGTAAAGCTACAAGCGATCTGAAGCTGCGACCACACAAAACGCACTTAGTTGCATCTCTTATCATGTGGTATTGAGAATGTAACTGTAACTTTTCCAGCGTTTTGAATGCCAAAGAACATTGATTACATCTGTATTTGTATACGTGTTTCTCGGAAACGGACATATTGGCAATGGAGTTTTTCGCGTGCACTTCTTTGAAATGCATCTGTAAAGTATGTGCAGTTGGAAAAAATTGATTACAGCCCTTCTTCCAACACAAATACCCCGGTCCACTCGGAGTCTGTTTGATTTCCAGGTGTCCGGTCTCGTTCTGATGATAACACAGCTCGTCAATATTTCTAAAAGTTTTAAAGCATGTTCCGCAGCGCTCCGATTCCATTTCCGTCGTGTCATCGCTGTTCGGCGACAGTAAGTCTGGGTCGGTTTCGGTTCGGGTTAAATCAACCTTTTCGAACTTATTAGAATCTTTGGAAGACACGGATGTCGGTGATACGATCTGATTAGGCGTCGTTTGAGTTTGGTTCAGAGAATTGTTCGGTGTGGGTGTTCTTGATGCTTGATTCAACCAATGACTTTGATCAACGAGCATTAGAAGTCGTTGAAGACCTTCGCTGTTCACAGAATGTATTTGCATTACGTGGCGTTCGAGGTTCAGTCGATCTTTGAAAGTGTCCTGACAAAGAGGGCAGTTATATATCTGTTCTGGCATAGAGGCGTTATTGGTACCGTGTTGAGCGAGGATGTGCGCTTGAAGACGCATCTCTGAATCGCTCGAGTAGTCACAGTAAAGGCATATATGTTGAGGAGAGTTGCTATCGATATTGTTGGCATATTCAACGTCTTCGCGCGGCTCAGATTTAACTTGATCTCTGCTGGCTTCGATTTGACTGATTTCGGAATTGATGCTATCTCTGCGTTCTATAGGAGAATAAAAGAATATTTTTAGAGGTAAATTTCGGGTGGGTATTGTTACAGTAATGACGGGGATTAACGGTATCTTTGTGAAGCTTAAAACACCGGGCCCCTGTGACAATAAGAACTATTGTTTAGTCTCTGCTATTGTGTACGCGGCCTGAGGTGGAAGACACGCCTTTACGGCAGGCTTTCGCTCGATAAAAATATGGCTAATTATATGGGATAAAAATTCTTAATAAAATCTATGCAATTATTTGTATCGGGCATATGTTAGCGCACTTGCAGCTACGCCAAGGGTGTCGGAATACCTCACGAAATGTAACATAATAATTATTTACACCCCAAAACATCCAAACACAAAAAAACTATTATCACGATATACTTTTGAAGTATTAATTTCATCTTTTGTTTGTTGGAACAATGGCCGACGATGGGGTTATGTTTAACCTGCTGTCGAAGGTAACTAATTGGACTCATAGAATTCCAAGAACCGGATCAATTACGACAAAAAGAGGTTGAGTTTTATATAATATAAAAGTAAATATCAAACAAAAAGATGTTTGCTTATAATAACATTAATTACCCTGAAATATCAAGTTATGAACTTTATATAATAATTAAATATGATGCGACTATATAAATGTATAAGTATTTATAAATTCATCCGGGCAATTGTAATTGCAATTTAGTGGCAGTTAGTCTTTAAAGTCAAATATAGCGATCTGCATTTATCAACAAATTTGTGTTTGTTTTTAACTATCTTATTAATAAATAGTTATTGGTGATTTATACAAGTATTTTCACAAGCCAATAAAACGTTAGAACGAAAAACATTTAATTAGTAAACAATGTCTAAAAACACTAAAATAAAAAAGAAACTTTCTACAGTATAGACGGTACGAGTATTATATCTCAACCACTAAGACTGCGAAATTATTTTTAAAATAACGTCATGTTTGTTTATTTGAGAATTTGCAACATTGTCAAAACTTTTTACTATTATATCCCAATAGGAGGGTATACTTAATTTTTTGTTGTTGCTTTTATCGTCTTTAAAATCAAGTGGTTTTAGTTGACAGTGTTTTGGCCTATTTGTGATCCTCGTAGTTTTTGTTAATTTTTTTTCCTGTTTTGTTTCATTGCTAGTATTTAATTATATGGTTATTCAAAATATTAATTTTATCTGGCAACTGGGCTATGGCAATGCCTTTTTGTTTTAAAATATACAGAAATAATTTGAATTGAATTCGTTACCTGAAACATCTCTCATATCCTCGAAGAATACGGAATCAGGCATTTTTTCGGAAAAATTATCACAACACTTAATTAGATTACTTATCATAAATTTAACACTATTCGTCATTTTTGCTCAACTAGTACGAACGTAATTTTAGCAGTTTTCACATTATATGCATTTAACCACTTTAGTTTTACAGCGTTTACACACCGGTACACAAACACTGCTACCAGTCGTGGCGGCCATCTTAGCTGTAATAATTATCTTAAATCCACGTTAAATTCTTTCGGTACAGCCAAATCGGACCATTAGTGTCTGATTTTATAAACACTGCAATCTAACATATTTTCAGTTCGGCAACAGGGACCATACTGTATTTTTCATTAATAAAGCGGTTTTCTGCATAGAAGCAAAAATTATTTGGAAAAAGCATACTGATACCTCGAAAAAAATAGACAGTAGTCATAAGGAACGGTCAACTGCTGTAAAATAATTTGAAAAATATTTAACGTATATCCAAAAATAAAAATAAATCTGTATAGTTTTGTAAATATTGTATGTTTAAATAGCTTAGAATATTTTTCAGTGTAAAATGTTCATAATTACATTTTTATTGATAATTTATTATATTTTTTCGAATAATTTTGTGTGATTTATAGTTTTTTGATGTTCTATATTTTTTGTATATTAACACTAAGTAATGATGTTTTAATTTTGACTGGCATACATAGTAACATTTTTATAAATTGCTTAGTCGTATAGATCAATCTCAATCAATGCCTTATTAAAATTTAGTGTGGAACTAAAAAAAAATTATCATTTCTGTAAACACTACATAACAAGAGATACTATGAATCAGTACACACTTCACTGTTACAAAAACATGAATTCATATTTTCTTTAGGCAAAATAAGTAAATCCGATGCTATTTGTTACTTATCACAACAAAAAAAAGTATATATCTGGGGTAGCCATCTATTTGAGATACTTAGAGTACATCAATAAATTTACAAATTTTATATGCTAAAGGAGCCTTCTGAATATGTTTTACTATTAATTTTGGGGGTTTTGATAAAATGACATTAGCTGTGAATATTTAATTTACTATAATAGAAAAGGCAGGAGGTAACTACCTCAAACCTAAAGGCCATACTGTTTTACTGGAAAAATATTAGCAAAAATAATACGTAATAAGGTGTATTGTCAATCAGTCAGACAACGAAAAAAGCTGTGATTTTAAAATCCATCCCTAACTATGTTGTTATAGTATAGTCATATGTTTTGGTAATTAGTTATAATTATATAATAACTACATTTCTAACTTCATTTACTGCCAGTTTATATCAATTCGGGAGAAATGTTATAAAACTTTTAACACAAGCAATGAAAAAACTACAAATGCTATATATAGGTTTGTACCACGATACACTTATAACGGTATGCCGATGCGCATCCAGCAGTCTGGTATGACGTCACGTTGGAGTAAAAATTTAAAGTTCTTAAAGATAAACACATAAGGGCGTAGCGTTTTGGTATTAATAATTAATTTCAATGACCTATTTTGTCATACAACTGAATTGGATATATTATGTAAATGTTAGTTGCCACTCAATTATTATAAAATGAAATGAACATTTTTATGTTTTCGACAAAAGCGATATTTATTTTTATTCATTTGCTGAAGGCAAAATTTTTCTGGTCAACATTTACCTTTGAAAAATATGTTATATCATGTAAGAAGTACCAAAAATTGAAAAACATTATCTGCTAACAATAAAAAAATCGATTTATATTGTATTTGACTTGATTGTTTTTAAAACATTAATATTATTGTTAATAACTAAAGTATTCAAGTGGATCGATATTCTGTTAAAATGTGAAGGATGATTTGAGACTTTTGTTGAACTAATATTTTAACAACTACAGGAAGAATTAATCACATATAGAATAAATAAAACTACAACGTCAAATGCGAATTATTTTTTATTTGTCTAAATGTTTATTGGGAAATAACACCACACTTTAAATTAAATTGCTGTATATTCCAAACGTTTGGAATATACAGCAATTTCCTTTAAAGTGTGGTGTTATTTCCCAATAAACACTTAGACATTGAAAATTATGCCACAAGTATCCTTCAGAAAACAATTATTTTTTATTTGTTAATTTATATAGTTTATTTTTCTAATTTTCTTTGGCATTTGCATATTAGCATTAATAACTTGCAGCAGTAGATTTTTAATCTGTTTTTCAAGTATTTTCATTTTCTCTTTTAATTCAGTGACTTCACGAAAATAATGATAAATAATAATTTGTTAATACAAATTAAAATTAAATAAATTTAATTTACCTACATTCAACATTAATTGCTCATTTACTAGGTGCTGTCTCAATCATTAAGAGTTCACTAATAAACTGAGGTTTGATATTTCCAATAAAATTTTCACTAGAATTGTCAACATAAGACTCATTCGGATCAGATTTTTGTAACAATTATTTGACAGTGTCTCGTTGGTTCCTCTTATCAATTCTCTTTGAATGGTATAAATCATTTTTTTCCGACAGGTATCAGGAAGTTGTAATAATGGGACTGCATCTGATTTTAAATTTTGAATATTTTTGATATTGCAATAGTATTTGCCGCATAGAAACTTCAAAACATTTCTCATCAAAATGTAAAGAACATATACGGGCTAAAGTTTAAAAGACAGTGACAATAAAAAAACTATAAGGTTAGAATTTATATTAAAACAGTAATAGTGAACTCTTTACTTACCATTTTTTAAATTAATTTTATCTTTTCGACAACAAGCAGTTATCCATTGTTTTGGATAAATCCTCATTTTTTGGAAATCCAATATATTTAATGTTCGAACCTTTAGTATTTCGGTTTGCATTTTTCTTAGTAATATTAATAAAACTAATAATAATAATATAAGGGTATCGTGTAATGGATGTTTTGACTCCAACGTGACGTAATGCGCACAACTGTGCTCATTTGAGTTGACAAATCAGCATACCGTTATAAGTGTATCGTGGTTTATACCAACTTGATACAAAACCGTACATGAACGATACAGCGCATGCCAATTACCTCAAAAGCGTACCTACAAGAGCTTGCACGGTACACGGTATGATTCAGCTTTATGTACCAACCCAAATCTGTACTGTATATTACCGGTTCTTGTACGGTTTTGTCAGTTCACGATTTTTAAAGGAACTGATAGTTCATTCTGTTATTATGACTTGCGCAGTTCCATTCTCCAATTACATGTAAATGACAACAGTCTATGCCATTAAGAGGATAAGTAATGGAAATATGATTATTTTTCATTAAAAAACTATTGAACCAAATTAAGTATTAGTAAAACAAAGAAAATTATTGACGTACGTGTGTCTATAACGGAAGTAATGTACCTTTGGGGGTAAAATTTTGTTTCGTTTTATATTTTTATAGCAAACAATTAATGCATTTTGCCCGAAATCAAAAAGTAATGTTGGTAATTTGTTATTTTTCTCCGCTATAGTCACTAACCATTGTGAATAAATTAATTACACTTATTAACATTATGTCTGACTAATCTGATAATTGCAGACAGTGATTTTGGTATTATCTCAGTTTCGAAAACGTTCCAACTTAGCTCTAAAACTCGAATCGTACTAATATTAGGCATGCGCCTCAAGTAGTTCTTGAAGGGTGTACCGCATGATTTGGTAACGGTACACTGCATCAAGTTGGGACAAACCCTATATCAGTATTTTTGTTTCCAATTGTCAAAACCAAAAAAGGGCTAATGCGAATTAAATCACTGCATGTAAAAACAAATTTATTTCAAAGAATCCTTTGTTATATCTGCCACGTTGACATTTCATTGAACATTATTGCATCAAAATATTCTATTAGAACATATATTTTTGTAATGTTTCAATATTTTTTCCATTATACTTTTGCCTTAGTCCAACAATAAATTCGTTAAATTTACAGGAAATTCAAATGGGAATTATGATCTTGGATTATTTTATTTCCATATTTTCATTTGTATACCCCCTTTAACCTTATTTTGTACTAAACCTCTTTTTGTGAATTTGATAGAACTTCGTTTGTCAGTTGTACTCATTTATTCAAAATGCATGAATAAAATTCCTCTATTAAAAGATACCGTTAACCCCAACATGCTGCACAAAATGCGTCCCTATAAGGAAAGTAAATGTATAATCTATAAATATAAACAATATTATTGCAATAAGGAATGCTGTAATGTTTAATATTAGCAATTAATTTATTTTTATTTAGACAACCCGTGTCTTGACAACGTAACTTCTGGACAAAATAAGACAATTTGCGAAAATAATTTAAATTTAACTGTAATTTTTAAATATATGTAATTAGGTCCTTTAAACAAACAATAGATATCTGTACTGGCAAGTTATAAAAACAAGGCATGCTACTGTCATTATCTTCCCAACACCATCATTTAGTTAAGTAAATCATCATTACGGTACTTTACTTACTTTACATACGTACTTATCAACCGATGTCTATCTAATGACTTAGTATTTATTGCTTGCGTCTCTACAGATTTTTATGGAATCACTATGATATTCTTATATAGAAGAAACCGCATAATAAACAAGAGGTTTGTAATCTTCGGACTTAAGGCCTTAATAAAGATGGAAACATGCCCTAGAGAATTATCTATATTTCCCATGATCTTGTTTTTGGATATTATTAACGTTACTGCCTCTTGCCTACTCTTACTGCTAACTAGGAAGTATAATTTCTGTACTATCGCTATTTCGGACCAATGGTCATGTTGATGTATGTTACTGGGAATACTTGTACTCAATATTTTTTACTGTCCGTCTCTCTGGAACTTTTCGTTGTTTAGCATATTTGGCCAACTTATAGACTTCTAATTACTTAAAATCTCTTGTTAATTCATGTTGATTTTGGCCGACGTGAGGGTCACATGTGACAAGAATCTCCATAAGTAGCTTTCGTAGTATCTTTTAGCACTAGAAACAAGCTCTAAATTACATTAATAGAATGGGATGCTGGACACTAGTCTCCGGAATCTTCGAGTACTCTTCTCGATCTTTAATCTTGAATAACCTATAAGCTCTATTATACCAACACCGTTCTATACTTATTGTCTTCTTGCTGGTTTCAGTGTTTTCACGTTATGTAACAAGACTAGATCTGATTTTCGCTGTGTGTCACTTTTAATTTAGCCTTACAGATTCTTTGGGAACTACTACACCTGAACTAAAATTGAGCATACAAGATGACTGAGTACAGAAATACAGCTGTCGGAATGTAATCCAAACAAAAGGCAAAAGGGACGTTCAAAGTATATTTTCAAAAATCTCAACACTCTAGTTCAATACATTTTCGTTAAGTGTCATTAGATACTTGAATATGGTCAAGAATTCCAATTTTTAGTCTTCACTGATGGAGCCAAAGGCCACTTTCAATCGTGACGGAATTAGTATCTCTCGCAATTCACATTAGTGTTCTGAAGTAAATCCACATGCCATGGAGAGATTTTTTCAAGGATACTTCTCTGTAAATGGTGGTGTGGTTTGATAGACAAATAGTTGAACAGACCTGTTGTGTTAGAGAATGTCTTAAAAGATTCCGTTATTTAGACTCTTGAAAGTGAATTTCTGGCATTCTTGGAAGAGATTCCTTTGGCTACAACAATTTAAATCTAACATTTCGGGAAAGAGGGATTGATAGATGAGGCCACACATATGTTATATGGATTTTTTACTGCAATTCTTATGTACTAACTCCTCCCAAAATATTTTTCCTCCTCAAATATCCTGAATAATACTAAATTTCTAAAGGTTTATTGTTAAATGCATTCCTATTAAAAGCTATTTTAAATACCTTGTATAATTGCACTTTGAGAAGATGAAGCAAGATTTAAATTTCTAGGATATAATTTATATTACGCGATGAACCTCTTGTAAATGTCACTAAAGTTAACATTTTCGGTAGATAATTACAAACATGTATTGTACGGGAATTTCTCATACCTTTTTCACAAACCAAACTTACCAGGTGTCTGCGGTGGTTTTTGTTCCTGTATTGGTCCTGGAACCACGTGGAACACTTCTCCAATCTCCGGCGTTGATTCTTTACCTTCAGCACGTCTTTGTAGCTGATGAAGCTGCTCCATATGAAGATGACTCAGAGATCTAACGTGTTGTAAAAGAGGTAGTCTGTTGGTTGTTGAGAACCCACACAATGAGCAATGAAAGACCCTGGCTTGGTTGGTGCTTAGCGTCGAACATCGCTCCAATAAGTGCTTCAAAAGAGCCACGCCGGCATCGTGTCGTCCTGCAGCTGCGTGAAGCTGCAATTTATGTGCCGAATTCGTATAATAATCACAAGCGTTACACCTAATTTGAACTCCTCCAGGTGCGGAAGCGTATTTGAGCTTCCATTCGTTCCGAGGACCTCCTTCTTTGACATGATTAACATGCTGCAGTCTCTGGAGATGCTTGTCAGTCTTACAATGGAGTTGGAAGTTAGCTTTTAGATTTGTCTTGTAGGTGCACAACTTACATACGTAATGGCCGGCGACTACGGCAAGAATTTCTTGTTCTCTGAGTCGGGTTCTGTCCATAGCCAAGTGTCGTCCAAGCTCTTCTAAACTGTCGGTTTGAAATGCGTTGCAGACGCAACACTGATAAGTCTTTTCTGGGTCTGGATCCGCGGGCTCCGGCGGCGGTTCCATAGTTTCGGGGTTGAGTCCAAAATCTGAATGCGCTGACATGTCACCTGGAGCGGCATGTGCAGGTAGCTGCCCGCCTGTCATCATCTGGATCAACAAAGCTTGATTATACGCCATGTCGGCTAAAGCTGCTTCAGGTTTTTCCCCTAGACCTGGATACATTCCGTATAAACTCTCCATGTGCTGTTGCGGGTGCTGTTGATGATGCAGCGTCGATAACGTTTGCATATGTTTGACGTTTTGCTGAAGAACAAGCATGTTGTGCGTGTGCTTTTCGGACGTCATGTGTATTCGCAAGTTTCTGGCAACGTTGGTTTCGTAATTGCAAACATTACACCTGAAGCTTGACTTAGGTTTGTGGCCGCTGCTTACTGGCGAGTGGTGTATTGTTGGAGTTTTTGGAGATGATTGCCGAGATTCCGTGTTTGGAGCTCCCCCATTTTGAAGCTCTTGCATGTTATTGAGATGTTTATCAGACTGCATGTGTATACTGAGATTACCTTTGGTTGTCGTTGAGTAGTTGCAAACCTCGCAACGATAGGGTTTGTAACCGCAGGTGTAGGTTTCCCCTCGGGCTAGTCGTGGGTGGGGTTGACCTGCTATACAATAAATACAACTAGTTTCAGCTTCGGGATGTTTCTCCTTCATATGGATTTCTAACGTTTCTTGGTATTTATAATGCCAATTACATTTAGGACATTTAAGCGTTTTACAGGAATTTCTACTATGTACGTTGGCCAAACCGGCTGGCCCAAGTCTACCCGATGCAAGGATCATTTCACAGCGAGCGCACTCAACACCGGACGGCCGTCCTTGAAGGTGTTCAGGACAAACGCCTATCGTCGTACCAGTCATGAATGCGGGTGGCGCCACGAAAGGCGGTGACGGTGATTTGCCGGGTGTGTTACGGGCTGAGGAACATGGTGGTGTTTCAGTTATAGGCGAGGGTCCTTCGTTGCGACTTTGTACAGGATTAACAGGAACTATTTGATTTGAGTTATGGTTTTCGTGCGAAGAAGTACCGAGAGGCTCCAGTAGTGAAACCATCGGCCTTTTTTCGGCACCCACGCACTGCAATATGGCGGAACAGTCAGCGGCCAGCACTTCGCGTTCATTATCCTTCAGCGTAACACCGTGCTCGGACTGTGCATGATTCGCAAAGGACCGTGCAAAACCGAAGCTCAATTTACATACGAAACACATCAAGATCGGTTTGACTGGCACTGAAGCGGGCCTCGGTGGCCTGGCGTCTCTCAACGCGACCACGCGATAACTGTGAACCGCTGGTAATTCTGTAGGTCTGGCGGGCTGCCTCAGCAACCTGGAAACGTACACCGCCTGAAGAGGTGGTACGATTTCGGGTATGTTGGTGTTCTGGCCTTGGGATTCGTTATCGCTTTCAGAGTCTTCGATAATGTAGGCGGATCCATCGGGATTGTAGACGATTTTTCCGGAGAATTGTTCAACGTCGGAGTTCTCTTGATTGGACATGGCTGGTGATGGTATCCGCGTTGACGTCGGCGGCGGTGGAGAAGCGCCTGGTGCAGCAGGCGGAGGACTAGCCTCCTGCTCAGGGCTCATGGCGCCTGGTTGTTGTGTGTTCTGCCGGTCGGTGCGGCCGCCGGGACTCTGCTCAGGCGCCGCGGACAGAGTGGGCATCGCGGCGCATCACATGTTCGCCAAAGAGACGCCCTGCAATAATAAAAAAAACACTTTTTACTAAAAGTCAGTATTATATTTTACATAAAAAAATAACTCAAAAGTCATAGTTAATTTTAAATAATAAACATTTTTCCAATTTGACATATTTATACTTGTAACCTATTCCAATAGTTTCTATAAATAATTCAATAAAAACGATGATTTATATTAAACAATGCTTTTTTGTCAATAAAATCAATGTCTTACTACAGGAAATTAGAGAAATTTTGGATTTCATGGATTTATTTAAATATATAAGGACTTTTTTGTTATTATTAATTTTAATGGCAGTAATCGTGATGCTTTAATTACATAGTTAGTCTATTCCTGTTCTATACTTATTTGTATATTTCATATATGTATTTATTTCCTTTCCTTTTTAAGTATCTTTAAAACAAGCGAATATTCCACTTATTCACTTGTTTTGAAATTTTCACTAAGTGCTCTGATATTTTATAATACATTAATCATACATATATATTTCATAATTTGGTATTACTATTAGGTAGTTCTCATAACAAATGTCCCTCAAGTATCGGGTAAGAGCTACGATTTACTCAATTGAAGGGTTTTCAAAAGTAAGTTGTTGCTCCAATTGATGTAGCTGATTTTTTATTGATTATTCACTAATATTTTAGTGTAAATTACCTATAGTCCGGATATATCAGGTTCCCGATATACCTAAATCCCGTATTACTTTTAACGGGCAAAATTGGGATAGATGACCTGGTTGTCTCAGGATAGCAAAACACTATCCTGAAGTAAATACCGACGTTTGTCCTACATCAACTGTACTGGCACTGGCTGTAACTACGTCTCACTATATCACCAATCGTATAAGTTCTTCGAAAAAAACGCAAAATTATACATAGATAACTTTGAAAGAAAAGACGAATTTAGCAACAAAAGTATCAAGTATGATGTCAGTAGCGGATTTTCAGTAAGGCCTTTTACATGTTCTCTTATTTGACTAGACCCTTGGGCATACAATACTCTGTTCGACCAATTATTTTCAACACTTCAAACTGATTTAAAAAAAAAAGTTGTAAATTTTGTTACTTCTAACAGGTTGACATCATCTCACAATTGAAGGCATTTTGAATACCTACCAATTTTGTCAGTTGGGTTTTAGAAACTTAAGAAGTAGGTCTCTTTAACAAGTTATGGGCTAAAAATGAGTTGCTCATTCACAGTTGACAGGTGGATTAAGTTTATTCCAAAGAAGAATATCAAATTAGCAACGAAATATGAGTTTATGAAATCAGTGAGGCGAACTAGCGATTTTGATGAATCCAAAACGTATTTAATTAAGTTGATCTTCAATTAGAGAGCTTGGGAGTACATTTACAACTTACTATCAAGGTTTATTATGAGTCTGGAGGGAGAGAGAAGAGCTAAATGCCTTGATACGATACTATTGCTTTAAAACCATTCTTCCTTCAATTGTAAGAATGTTGTTGATGATACATTAAGTATGTTTCGTCCATATTCCTATATAATTGCATCTGACGTTTTGTGTTAACCATTCGAAAACTAAATTGAGATTCACAGAACTAAATTCATCTGTGTAAGCTGATAATATTACCGACTTGAACAAATGGCGCACATTGAGAGCTCATTTGTTGACAAAGCACAGAAATATTTTTCCCGTATCTTTGGAATTTATTGCATGGATCCAAAACTATACCTTGTGTTATCAACACACTATTTCTACGAATAACTGTCGGTATCTGTTATACAAAAATGCAAAATCGTTAATTTGGATCATTATAGAAAGCTGTGTTTGCAATTCGATTCACAACACATAAAAGCATTTATAAATTTCATCGCGTTATTTATTTTACCACAAGCGCAATATTTTATCTTTGTGAGAAATTAAATATGCGACTTATCTCACGTTTAAAGTCATCAACGCTGTCTACGATCTCCTAATAATTTCAGATATTAACTGCAATCGTTATCAGACATAACGCTTTAGAAGATAATTTTTTAAGGCATCGTCCACCTGACCGATCCGATTTAACTCCAATTAGCTGTAATTGCATTAATAAATCTTAATTATTGTAGTGGTTCGAGATGGATGTTGAACGGTTTAAAATTCCTTTGTTGCCAGCAATGGGATACATTTAATATTCCGTTTTTGAAGAGAATAACAGTCTGCATATAATTGATATCTTCAGGCAACAGAATCGAGACCGATCTAGGTGGTTAAATATTCAAGTTGTTGCTTTATAACACGAGCAGAACGCTATCCCCGAACAATATTGGCATCGGAATATTAAAATCAAAAATTATATTATATGCAAGTAAATAATGTAGAATTACAGGTCGAGTTTATAGTATAAAATCTCGTAGATGGTAAATCTATTTGGCTGAAGGCGAAAATCATACGATAACTATCGATAATTTCATCCTATTATCCTTTTTTTTCAGCATTTCTTACATTTGTTGCAAGTGATTAATTCGATCCTTACGTGGATGAATACATGCAATAATTCATGACTGCTGTTGGTCATACCGAACACCGGCGTCTTATTATAGACATCGACAACGTTTTGATAACATTCTTTTTTTTTGAGCAACGACCAATTAGGGTCAATTGACTTGAGGACACGTTGACCGAATCCAACAAAATTGTGTCATCGTTCGAGGATCAGATATTGATTGTTTCTGTGGTGTTTTTTAGCATTAATTTTCAATTCATATAGATTGTTATTGAGTAAAAACGAATGTAGTGAATATCCAGAATCAAATAAAACAGCAAGTTCTAGAAAAAGAGAAAACATCAAACTCAAAATTCGAGCGATGTCTCTTCTAGGATATGTTAAAACTACGGGAAATCCAGGACACTGTGACAGACTTTGTGTCGGTTTGGAAATTCGAACAAACTTCGTTCTCTCTGTAGAATCACTTCTTGAACTACTAAATATCAAATTAGATAAATTACCAGCTCTTAGGCTACTTCGCCTAACTGATGAGACCCAGAAAGGTCGAAAGCTAAAATGGGATCAATTACAACATCCAAAGCGATGTTTCGCCGGATAGTAGACCAGATGTTAACCCAGTTTGCCCGCCGCAAAGATTTCAGCGCTTGAGAAATTTGACAAAGTCAAAGATTTGGAAAAATTCTTCCGTCCGACTGTCATTTCAAGTTTGCTGTTTTCACTGCAAAGCAAAGGTATTCTGTGTGTTACAATAAACACTGTAAAGTTTAGCTTGTTTCGACTTCTGTTCGTCATCTTCAGTCAGGGAATGAACCCAGGGTTCGCTTTGGATGTTGTAATTGATCCTATTTTAGCTTTCGACCTTTCTGGGTCTCATTAGTTAGGCGAAGTAGCCTAAGAGCTGGTAATTTATCTAATCAAATAAAACCATAACTTTAATCAAACGGTTTTTGTGAGAAATAATAGTTGCTCATTGAAGATTGGCAATACATTACTGAAACCTTTTTGTCACAAAATAGGTCCAAAGAATTCAAAAAAGTGCACAAGCAACCCAAGAAGCTCTAACTAATCTGTCAAAAAGATCCCCAGATTTACAGTTCACGGATTTAAACACAGTTCGACAAGGTAAAGCGAACAAAGTTATTTTGAAAAATATCAGTGGAATGCCTCGCTCTGGAGAGCTATGTGTAATTAAAGGAACGTCAAGAACCGGAAAATCAACGTTGCTAAACACGTTGACAGAATACAGCCAAGTGAGACGAGCGGACAGATCTGGAGGCTCAACAACGAAAGAGATCTAATTGTTTTCTGAAGGATGCTTGTGGCATCTTTTTCAATGTCTAAATGTTTATTGGGAAATAACACCACACTTTAAAGGAAATTGCTGTATATTCCAAACGTTTCGGGGTCTAGTCAAATATTTAAATTTACATCTTGGAATTGTACCTTTTTAATCCGTAGTTTCTTAGCCATTGACAACGGGGTCTAATCTAGACCCCGAAACGTTTGGAATATACAGCAATTCCTTTAAAGTGTTATTTCCCAATAAACACTTAGACATTGAAAGAGATCTAAGTCGATTTCTATGCTTATCAGCGTACAACATGCACAACAACCAACTTCTTGAAAACTTAGTTGCTGGTGAAGCCGTGGAAGTATAAACCTTTATTTTTACATTCAACGCTGTTTATTAAGTAGCTGCAAAATTAAAAATTGGTGTAACTACGAACAAAGTTAATTGCCTTGGAACTTGATAGCAATCCACAAATTATGTTCTTTGACGAAGCAACTTTGCGGTCAAGATGCGTTATCTCGCCTCACGTGGATTTCTTTGCCCCAAGCGTTGTCAAAGGTAAAACAACAATATTTTGCATCATTCACCAAACTTCAGCCCATCTATTTGAAATGTTCGACCAACTTTACTCCATCAATGAAAGTCGCTGCGTCTACCAAGGTTCAAGAAACCAGTTAGAGTTTCTCTTGGGTTACCAAGGTTTCCAGTATCCGTCAAACCAACATCTTGCCTCTGATCTCACAGAATTGGCTTATACTGAAAATGGCGATAAAATAGATATTTTAGTGAAAAACATAGCATTCATCAAAAAAGCTATTCGAGACAGCGAACCAGAGTTGAAAAACTGAGGAGGATTAAGTAATAGTCCTGAGAATTTGAATGTGATAGCCAATGGTTTGGTGTAAGGTACATCGGTTAACTACGCGTATAATGACATTGGAAAACGTCATCGAGGATAAAAAAGAGGCTATTGGCGATCCTGACGAAGCTAGTGTCGTAGATGACCTGTTGGAAAGGAAGGAAATGATAAAACAACCTCGATACGGGTATTTGAAGATCCAGCACCTTTTCTTTGTTTTGCGCAGGGCGTTGTTGTTCAGTAGGAAGAATGAAACTCTTTTACAACTCCGAATTTTGCATAAATCCTGACGGGTTGTTTCATTTTATCAACATGTTACACTTCATTGTACACTTCAATGACCACGACTATACTTTCTAATTGTTTCTGAAAAATCATCTTCTAGTTTCTATTATTATTTGGTTATTAGGAAAATACTACCAGATTTAAGAACAAAAGCTGTATATTTAAAAGATCAAACGTTTATAGGTCCCCCAATCGGACCTGGTTTTCAAATTACTATAAATTGAATTAATAGAATATAAATTTATGTTCATAGTTTGCTACCTGGAAACAGTCAATTACAATAAAATAATTAGCAAACACGTGTAATTTTGGAGTTTTTTTTTTAAATAATAATCCAGCTTTAATATTTAAATTAGAAAAATATTCTGCATAAATTTTGCATCAAAATTGCATATCCCAATCAGTCCAATCCGAATAGTTTCGCAGTAAAAAATATCGAGAAAAAAAACAAAGATGTGACGACCATGGGAAAAATGAGCACGAAATTAAGAACCAAAATGAACAAAAAAGGTCTAATTACCGCTGTGATTAGACCAACTTTGGTGTGGGAAACAGTAATTACAAGTACGGCATTAGCCGAACGAACGAGCGACCATCACCAAGAGATGATTGGTATCTCTTCTGCCGACTATCTGACTCAATAGTTCAGGCGCCTTACCCTTACTTATAATCAAAATTACACATAATTATAAAATTTTTCCCAAACGAAATCTTTCAAATTAGTACTCTCGACCATTCGAGAAAAGATTCATTTTCGGTTCGGATGAGGTCGTTTAGGTAAAAACGAATTTAATAATTGCAGGATATTTTTTTATATTGGCCCCATATAATTTTTTTAATCGTCCCCTGGATTTCAGATCGTATTTTAATCGGCATGTATTATAAAAGGTAAATATAATAACTTTTTTGGGTTTTGGAAAATGATAACTATTCGTAAAAGAAACGAACGAGAAAATTCTGTACATAAGTACTTCCAAATAAAAAAATTCAGTAGCAAATTTTATAATGTTCATCAATGGTAGTAGTTTTCATCTCTCAAGTATGTGTGAAGTACCAATTGTACAGTCAACCAGTGAAGAATTTATAATTGACATACTATTATATAACCTTATACTTATACCTTATATTTATAGGTAAGAAGAGTACATAAACTTCTGATATTGGAGTGCTAGAAACTCTTAGGTGAAAGTGTTTCAAACGAGGCATGGGCCAATGTTTAATCTAACAGTGGTATATGTTTTAACATCATACCACTCTTGAAAACTACAACAACGGAATAAAATTAATCTTTATATACACTCGGCGTCAATTAAATAAAGGGAAGAAAAATGTTTGACAAAAAAATTAGGACTTTTTTCTAATCAATCGATGGCGGCAAATTTTATTTAGCCTCTGACAAGGGAATAGAGAAGACGCGTAATGCAGTCAGCAAAAGTGTGCCGTTTGGGCACCAATTTCTTATAAATTAAACCATTCTATACTTTCCCGTAAAAAGTAATTTTTGGTTGTTACTTTTACACTTGAATGCCACACAATAAACTATGCTAACAATGCAAGCATTGAATAGTCTTTCATTCAGAAATTACAAATTATTCATTTAACAAATTAAGGAAATGGACACCATTTCGCCTAAAAACCAGCACAGTTTCATATCTTTGCTCAAGATGTACATTATCCTTGTCAAAGGTTTTAGCCTTGACTATGGCCTTATAGCGGAAAGTGGGCGAAAAATTCTACGTACGGACATAACCTTGGCCATGATATTGGAGGTCACATCCAGGTAATACAAAGTTTATTAACTTTAATTTTATAGAGAATTTAGGGAAAAACCGATAATTTACATATAAAACATAACCATGAGTTTGGAGGTCAATTTATGGTCAATTTTCATTTTTTTAAATGTAAACCTAAGTTTTAACAATAATGATCTGTAAGGTTAAATCAGTTCTAGACATGAGAATAGATACATACTGGATCATAAGATTTTGTCCCACTGATTTCTAATAACAACAACGACGAAAAGTACTTTCCTTGGGATTAAATGGGTATCTATTTTAGGAGGCCCGGATAGCCAAAGTTAGCTAACTGGCCGGAGAATCTTAAGCTTAAATTTTAGATTTGAACGTTATGTTGTATATATTTTAGCGTCATCAGTTGGTGCCCCGCTGATTAAATAAAAAATCTATATTTGTAAATGGCGGTATAGCATGTGTATAGACTAGGTTAGGGAGATGTTATTTCATTATTATTGTATGCTTATGCAGAGCAAATGTATGTAAACCCCAGGCAACAGTAGGACTCAAGCTTTTCAGTTGAATTACAAGAAATCCAAACTCAATGTATTGCAAGGTATTGAAAATTGGTACCTATATTTTTTCGTAATGTATGACGTCTCATAGCGTCATACAGCAACAACTTGATTCTTCTTGTGGTGAAATATTAATAATCGAATACATACCGAAACCTTATTGTGGTGAGATCAGAATGTTGAAATATATTTCAGTCATCACATGAGCAATCTAAAGGTTTTTAAAATAAATATCTCTTAAAAGCAAAGGAATGTTTTCAAAAAATTTTGATATAAGCGTAAAATATGCCAGCTCGATTTCCAAATTTCCTAGTTTAGTTGGAAGATATCGACTTTAATTTTACATACATGAAAACATCACTAAGTGTCGGGTTACAATAAAACATGAAAGTTTATATAAGAACAGTGTCTAACACATACAATAAAGAACAAAATAACTACTAAAGTAAAAGCTTTTTGTTGCTTAAAGGAATATAATAGAGCCACAAGGCAATAAAAGCCAATTGATATGTTATCAGAAAATAAATCGAAATATATTCAGATGTCTTAATTTGAAAATTATTGCAAAAAAGCAAAACTCCTAGAAAACAAGTTTACACGACAGAAAGTCTCTCTTTTTCCTTTAAACTATCTGATCCGCTCAAATATAAAATCATCAATCACGAAGAATCTCAGAAAACTCACATCAAATTTCGTATGGCATACACAGAGTACTCTACCGTGTGCCCATAACTTTCACCTTCGTAAAAATAGTTTTATTGTCTACTACAGTGCAACCACCGGCACATTTTATTTGCAGTGAGGCCAATCTCATAAATTTATACGACAATTTTATGGAGTTTTCGGTTAAAAGGTTCGAAAACCGGAGAAGCGCGAACGTTACTGTTGCATTTCATGCGGTTAAATGTTTGGAATCCGAACTTTTTTTCTCATTGCATCCCAGTAAATATTGAATTTCACGCTTCGGTAGATGAGAAATGCCTAGTAATTTATCTGAAGATATACCATAAATGTAGGTGTTTTGAAATATGAGATATGCTTGCAGAAGCTTACAACACGTGAATAAAAATTTGAAATCACAGCTGTCAGAATATCTTGCGGATTTTATTTTAAAAATTTTCTATTACTAGTGATACATTAAAGAAAGTAAATTAAATGTTAACAGAATAATGGATAATTTCATCTGCTACAGCACGAGCTATTCAATTCTGGACAACCTTTGGCAAGTACTCTAAATGTATAGAAAGCTACACCTTTTTGAGTCAAATCAGAATTTCAGGGTGCTAAAATCTACAATCCTTAATCAACACCGAAGAAACTTACATGTCATATTAATGAAGAATCAAATTTGAAGCCCCACCTTGAATTTAAATAAAACCATATTTAGTTTCTGATTCTGTGGTCGTTGTATAGAAAGAAGTTTTATAGCGACTGATAGCTGATAGCTTTATTGGGTCTTAAATGCATTCCTGTTGTGTCTATTTTACTTACAACTGCTTTACTAACAGAAAGTAAAAAGACCAAATAAAAAGCAAAAAGGTATAATATGATAAAATCCAACTGTATCAGACGATAAATATGTTAGGCAACCATACCTGTCAGTTGATGAGACTGAGATCAGCAGAAAACTGTGAAAACGCGTGCTGTAAAACATTCGATTTATTAACGTTTTGAGTTTTAGTTCAGATTATAAATGTATTTGAGTAATATATAATTTTCAAGGGCGTCTATGGATTTTTATAGTAAAGAAAAATCTCTCTTCTTCTACTCCATTTGTCAGGAAAATGTGTAATCCGAACTCTTCCCCACAGATGACGCCACACAGTTTTATTTTATTTTGACAGCTACCGCGATGTTGTTGAGCAACATCAGACACTAAAACTTCTGTGATAAAATATATTTGGAATAAAAGCCATATTGACACGAATTTTTAACGTTGAAGTACAAATGGAAAATGTGACATATAGAAATACCTATATACCTTATAAGGTGGGATTTTGACATGATATATGTTCAATAAATACGCAGAGAAGTATTATGAAACATAGTGTTGGGATTTCAAAAATTACAAACAATAACAACTCTATTTGGTGATCAGCTGGTCCTGGGCCCATAGTAGTTCAGTTAAACACTCAAACATAAAATAGTTGCTTCTAGGTAATTTGAAACATCTGGTTAATAGCAGTTCCAATTCCCTTTTGCAATTCTCCCAAAAAATGTACGGAAATCTAATAGCTGCACCGAATATTAACTATCTCTCTCCCAGAGTGTAACGCCTTTATTTGTGAAGACCATAAACCAATGATTCGACCTACAAAATGGATAAGATCAACTTGCTAACCTTCGTGACGATCAAGTATTGGTAAACAATCATTCTGGTTTATTGAGACAAATATTTTGGCAACTATTTTAACTGGACAATAATTTCAGAAGCATGCTTGCAGCTTACTTTGGAGAAGCTGAATCCCAAAATTATCTCGCACGTATTCTACTTCCTAAAAGCAAAGTGGTACAATTTTCAAAATAATAGAAATCAGTCTTAAAAATAATTTACAATTAAAATGTATATTCACCTACCTTTAGAATTTATTGTTAAGCAAAATTTACAAAATATCAACACTTATAAATGAAAATAATTGTTTTCTGTTAAAAATTGTGTCAGTGGTCTTTACACCACAGTAGTAGGGTAGCTTAATTTATAATCCAGCATACCTTATAAAATTATAATACTATAAATCCCTAAAGGTATGTTTATAACGATTACAATTTATACACATATAATTTGAATATTATACAATTGTCGTCTAAAAAACATGTATATTTCCTCGTACTATGTGTGAATGTCTTATCTGTTGCACACCTTTCCCAACACCGGCAAAAAATCGCTTCGGCCGTGTTTCCCTTCGGTCGTAGCACATTCAAGGGCACCTCTGTAAAGGAATGCGATCCATTTCTAACGTCATTTTATAGAGTATGACCTGGCCGAGGCCAGCCGTTTGAGCAACAATAGAAAAAGGGGCGAATATCTCATGAATGGTAGCGGTGGTCAGCAATGTTGAATGGGGATAGTAAAACAGCTCTGGCGGATGACGGGTCAGCAAAAAAGGGGAAGGTTTTCAGATCGTATACACACACGGCAAATATTCGGATTGACTGGAATTAGATTGGCAAATCGACTTCGATGCCAAGTGAATAGTTTAAACATAAAGGAGATTAATCGTTGCTATTTTTTTAAATTAAATATAAATTAACAGAGTGGATGCTATCAGTCCTATTTATTCTTATTCTTACTAGGGTGACGGTTAACTAAAAATTTTCATATTAGCTCTAACATGAGTGTTACATGAACAATTTGTGACAGCCATTTATTACAAATCATCAACCTCAATTTATTTTTATCTGCCACTATATATTACAACAATGTTTGCATGAGTTATGAGAAAATTAAGTACGTGCGACACAATTTTGGACGTCGGCACCTAAATGAGATTAGTAGCTGAGAGAATGCTTCTAGAATCATTGTCCAGTTGAATCAGTTAAAAGGTGCCAGAATATGTGCGCTAATAAACTTTTATGTTATGCTTGTTTATCAATATTTGGACAATCAAGAACGTGTTTTTTTAATGTTTAAACATTATCCTTTTTAAATTGGATTTCAATTTTGTAGACAATAGAGAACTTAACTATATGGTAAAATAGATTTGATAGGAAACGATAGTATCCAAATTCCGTCTGAAGCTCAGAATGCTAAGAATTGCGAATATTTTACAGGAATATTAACTATGGCAATACTATACAGTTGCAATGCCATTGCCGGTCGTCACGTGACCGCCGTCTTTCCTTGTTTATTTTCGAACATATAAATCGCGCACACTCTCGCGCGCATTCTAGCTTGCTGTTATCACTTCCTTTGCGTATGTCAACAAGTGTTGCTGAAATCAAAACATTTTAGGTATAAATGAGAATATTTGTCCCTAAAATAGATAAGAATATCTACATAAAATGTTAGCCAAGTTCAAAAAGATCATTGATTGCTGTTTCGCTGCAAACCCAAAAACCCCATATCCCTTATGTTAATTAACAAGTAGATATATGATATACCACATAATTTAGAAAAACGTTAAATGCATGCTAAAAAATCACAAAAATAAAAAAAGAGATATGATGATGATCGAAAAAAATTATTTCTTAGCTTTCTTAAACATTGTGAAAATACCTATAACTATTTTTAATCTAAATTAGACAGAATATTTACAGCAAAATTGTCTTCGTATAAATATAAGCACAAATAATCTAAACCTGTACCCTAACATCAGAAGTTTATTCAGATACATTTTGGAACTCTAAATTATGTATACTAACCTATATCTTACAGACCAATAGTGCCATAGTAATTCTTATATTTATAACAATTAACAATAGGAATGTTTGGGAATTGCTGCCCATTTATCACATACGTCTGTCTAACATTATTCCACTGAATGACATCAGCAAAGAAATATGAACTGATCACCTTTGCCACGGCGAAGATCTAACACATCAAAAGAAGCCCTCAGGTAAAATGATTTAGTATTTTGTAGCGGCCCCAAAGCTCGAAACTTCTTAGTATCGATTCATTCATCATAGATGACTAATATAAGATACTTAACCTTAAAAAGTGATTGACACATGTGGAAGAGGCATCAAAAGTATTTTTAGATTAATTAGTACGGCAAAATTAGATGAAAAATGGTACCAATTTTAGAAACAACAGAAGAATTTTATAGTCCTTAAAAATATTGATATAGGGCTTTGTTTAAAAAAATTAAAATACTATTTCGTATTGAATATGTGCATACATGAAATCGTATATTAAGTGTGGTTCACACGTAAAAGGTCTTTAAAAGAAAATGAGCATTTGTCCTATACTTGGACGTACACAGTTTCAACTCTGTTTCAAGGAAGGAAGGACCAGCTACATGACAGCTGTCAATGTCGGAGTGAATGAGCCGATAATTTCCATTTGTTACATAATTCACTCATACCGTCCGACAAAAAAATTGTTGATTGATTCAGAAACCGTCTTAGGCAACCGGCCATTTACTTCAGAATATGGCATTTTTTGAAACATTGAAAGCATTAATTCTTAATTATTTCTTTATTCCATACAAATTGCACTTGGTTTAAAGCCATGGGGAGTTTTCGAACACAATATTTTCCTATTGTCACTGTACTTTAATATTTTGAACGGTATCATTTATGGTCTATGGCCTATGGCCTTAGTGATTGGTAGAATGATAATTCACAATGATCATAGATAACACTTACACGACTACGATTAAATTCAGTACCAACTGCATTGGTTAAAAAAAAAAACGTTAAAGTTTACCATTCATTTTAGATCACATTCTGTGCCAATATTGTCGCAGGTTGCCACTCTGAGCATTAGGACATAGTTGTCCATAACAATTTCCACATATAATGACTGAACCACAATCTATGTACCAAACAACCAAATTCTGACGACAATGCAATCGGTATAGCTGTTAATATTGTCTTAAGGAGCTCCAAAAGATTGCTAGAATCTCTATCCTGTCTTTTGGACCGGATGATATACCTACACAGTACAGATGTTCCTGAGCTGCTTCAACAATAGATGGTAACTTGATCGTTGTATTGAACCTAGTCAATCTCGCCAAGCTGCAATGATTGGCAAATTCTGAATCAGAGCCTACATATATTACCAAATAGGGTCAGCTTAGATATGCACTTCGGAACTTTACATTTATTAAACATTTCAATAATTTTATTAAGTAAAGTTGACTCTGACTAAGTAGTCACCAGGTAGATCGCCGTATTAGTATTTGTTTCTTCCATTCGCATCGTTTTATCGTTCTTAGTTTATATACATAAAAAATGTAAATGTTCCTTTGTCAAAATCTTAAATCCCCAGAAGTTCTTCACCGATTGCTTTGAAATGTTGGCATTTGTATATTTATATATTAATGTTACACTAGGTACACGTAAGAGACACGCTTTTTGAACCACAGCGCCATCTGTTGGATGTCAAACAACATACGCTGCTCTAAGTATTTTACGACAAACTGAGCGCCAGATTAAGTCAGAGTATCGCGTGGACAGGTGTAGATATGGTTGCCAATATTTTCTTCATAATATCAAAACAAAGTAATTAAAAGACAAAAACGTATTATCTGATTGTTTCAAATTGGATATAAAGTTACTGGATTAATAGTGAAAACCGTAGAACCACCATCCACAGATATTATAAAAAGAAACTGGCCTTTTGTTAATGCAAAGCAACATTTGACATATTACATTTCTAGCTATAGTCATAACAAAAGTCATGAGATGTCTCTAGTCTCTATAAAAGACTCTCTATCACCGTTTAATTAAATGTTAAGTGGCGGATGAAATCTCGTGAGCCGGTATCTCGTGACATTTTAACATCGTGTTGAAAACAATCCTTGGTATAAACTTATTTAGACAAATTGTTATTGTCTATCCATACAAAAAGATAATGGGTTTAAATTCAATTTTGATAAGTAATCGTGCATTAATATTACCATTAAATCAGAATTATTTTTACGTAACGCAGCCAAATTGGTTATTTAAATTGTGTTTCTCTAATTGGTACAATAGAACAAAATTGCTTTTTTTGAATTACAGTTGGCAAGTAAGTTGCGTTAGAATGATTACCAGAAAATTAGCAATTATAAATTATTAGGAAATCAATGTCTGAAAAACACATCCGACTGTAGTTTTAATGTACAGTAATTTTGTTTTGTGTTAATTTTTCTGTGCAACAATTTTACGTAAGATTATTGCAAACAATTGTAAACTCCAAAAAAATCCAATAACAAGAAAAAGCTACCATATATATAAATGTGATCACTTATAATGTTTACATCAAGTAAGTGTGAACTACGAACACCCGAAATTTTTGTTACACATTGATTAGCTAATGACTAAAATAATAGAAAACCCTCCAAACGAAGTTCTGAAAATATTGTTGACGTAACCGTTTGAAGAAAAGTGTCAGAAAATTTTTCAGTAAAGAAATCAGTTAAAACAAGATCTGTTCAATCTCACACAGAAAAGATTTGTACTATAAAGTGACATGGTCATAGATGGCTCATGTAGCGAGTACCATACAACTAACTCCTAATATATTTCTTAATTGTGCTATAAATTGGAAGCATAGGTACGCTACAACAAGTAAAACAACCCTAAATATTCAAAAATAACGCAAACATAAGGGAGATGAACAGAAAAATAAAAAAGGCAGCAGGGTAGTTTTTAAAGATTTTAGAAGCAAACAAATTAACAGGAGCAACAAAAGAGGAATTGGGTAAAGATAAAGCTATAGGGAGTGGTAGCATGTGACGATCGTTGGAGCAATTGAAGCTCAGAACAAACATAGAACAGAAGTAAATAAGATCAGGATTACCAAAAATCTAGCACTATTTGGAATGTGAGAGGCAGATGGCTGGGCAACATTACGCAGCTATCCGACTAACAAATAAGACTAGTACTGAAATGAAAAGAGGGAAGGGAAAATAGAAGGTGGGAAGAAGAAAATTGTGGTTGGTTGATAGAAAAATCTGAACAAGAGGCTCTTGGTAATCTGGAGGAACTGTAGATTTTTTACCATTGCCTTTAGTAGCCCGTCAAGGTTGTTAAAAAATATCATGTTTGTACTGGACAAGTATGTTGTTTGAAATGTGTCAGATAGTTTAAATGTTGTATCAATGTATAAATCTGACATTGTAGAAAAACATTGGTTAGTATTTTACAACTTTCATAGAAGGCTGCATAGGGGGTAAGTGAACCAAATGCTGTATGATCAGTATACCAAGGTATAAAATATATATTTCTCCAAAGTAAGCTCCCAATTTTGTAGATTCGCCTAGTGATCCAGCACTGTTAACAAAAATTCGATTAATGCAGTGAAATAACTTTCACGAAATGACGTGGCAGACTAGCTCTGTGTCGGAATACACGTTTCTGGTTAATAGGTTAACAGAAAGATCTGAATGGACAACTATTTCGAAGTAGAATAGAGGAAACACATGCACACTAATCTGTAATGAACTCTTTATCACCTCTAGTGTTCAAGGTATATCCAAAATCCTACTTTAACTGGGTGTTAAGTGATCAATGTCGAATAAGGAGAAACTGCTGCCAAAGTAAATCTGGGAAACTTCAGATAGAGAGAAAGATAGAGCATAATTGGAAAATTATAGGAAACTGTGTCACAGAAAAAATGGATATAATAATCCTAGTAGCTTAGTGAGCAAATTTAGTATTGGCCAATATAATACACTAATAGTGTGTTAAAATATTCATTTATAACATATTAATAATTCCTTTAGTTTTTTGAAAGATAGTATCCATACCTACGCAAAACCTAAATAGTGTACAATAAAAAAGCTTAATCTTATTGAAATGAAAAACAATATTTATGTCTCAGCTGCAAATTATACTTCCATGAGAAACGATTTAAAAAATTGTAATTTAAAAAAACTAGATACATTTAAATCTTAGCAATTAATTTTAAAATGGAATCTCAAAACCGCGCAAAACTTTCCATTTATGAGTAACACGTTTAAGTATCTCTTCCTGATATTAGCTCGGATATTAGTCGAGTTTAGTTTTCTTGTACGCAGACCAGTTTGTAACATCTCCTGTTTCGCAGCAAATTATGTAAATAACTCATCGATATCGTTTTACGCCATCGGGCTTGAGAAAAATTCCCGCAAATCCTCATTGGAAATGCTGATGGTCTTGAAATTAGTATGCAAAAGAGCAATAATTAATTTATACTATATACTTTATGTAATAATTGCGGATAACATTTCAGTTTTTAGACCAAACTGACCTTGTTTTTGTATACTGTTGTGACGCTGAAGTAAATCATTTTCTTTCGTTATTTTGCAAAACGTTTTGTGCGAGTTTTTATGCGGTGCGTATTCAATAAATGTCCTTAATGTGTGCCAAAAAGGCTCAGGATGATATAATGAGTAGCATTTTATGACAATATGGTAAATACTTACATGCATTAACATTTCCATAAATATTACCACAATTGATTTGTGTGTTAACGAAAAAGTTTATAAGATAGCCCCTGAGAACAAAATGTCAGATACGGCTTTGAAAGACTAACTGAAATAAATTATACCAGTGTAATCCCCAAAATGATTACAACTTAATGCATACTTCACCAAAAGATTGCACATTTCAATAAATTGTAGCAAATGAGGCAGGGGCAAATTAGAAGAAAAATTGTCCCAGCAGGGGGCAAATCAGGGGAAAAATTGTACTAGAAAGAAGTGCAAATCAGCTTGGGGCAGCTGCCCCACAGTAAAGTAGAAGCTTGTTTACTATAATGGATGAATTAAACCTAGGTATACGACATAAATGGAGTCCTTCATGGTAATTAGCCAAAGAATGGAGGAAAACATAAAAAACTAGGTGAAAAATTGTCATCTGTATGATGGCAAACAAAAAAACTCAAAGAATGCAAGAGATTCAAGATTGATTAATAAAATCATTGGATCGGGATGTAATCACAAAATTTAATCAACAAGAGGAAGAAGAAAATCTAATTAAAATATGGAAAGGAAATGTCAGGGACAAACACCACATTTCATTGAAACATTGGGTGAAATGGGGCAACATCAACAGAAGATCTTTGTGGAAAACCAATAGCTTTTAGTCAAGTTCTAATGGGAACAATTCCCAAATACAACAGTGGATCAAAATATCTGAATAACTTAAATCCGATATAGATGAAGCAAGTAGGTACTAAAATTCAATTAACAATTTAATTACTAAATGTTGAAGTTAAAATCAACATTCTCAAGCAGTAAGTAACATTAAGTTTGAAAAATGAAAACCAAAATAAACTGTATCAACTATGTGCTAGCAGAAAAACATTAAGGTACAGTAGTTAGAAAATACAGTTTGAAGTAGTTCCTATAGACAACAGCTGGGATAATAATAAAAATGCAAAATCCATTGCAAAATCACCAAAATCACTAGAAAACATTCCAGTAAAACTAGAGGAAGATTTTGAGAAATTAAATTTAGTCCTTGAGAGGTAATAAGGAAATCATTACTTAAGTCAACAGTACTCAGTTCCACTCAGTACTTGAACACAAATAGTTGGGGAAATCTTGGAGGGATTGAAAGCTGAAGTTCTATGTTTCATCTAGCTTACCCAGATTCACCTAATACATTTAAGGAGACATATGTTATTTCAAGTTGGAATCTCAGTGGCATAAAAAAGTGCAACGGGGTCGTCTGTGCTTTGGAAATTGGAGCCAGTCCCGACCAAAAGACAGAGCCGTTTCTTTTGACTATAGGAACACAGAACCAAAAGTAGGCAAATTACGAGATTCGTAAACACGTCCTTCTTAGGATTAATTTACATATTCATCTTTTCCATCAGCCCCTACATTTTACACCATTTGACCTCTTAGTTGTAGTGTTTTTTTGAATTGAATTTTAGTATATTAAAAAAAAAAATTTCAAAAAAAGTTTAATGCTCTTCCATAAACATCACATAAACAACTTCATTTTTTTCAACTTATTTCCAAGAAAGTCTTGCCGTAAAAGTTCGAAACGAGATTGACGTTTTGATACTCAGAATCAGTAGTAAAATCCAGCTTTAGCTGGTCCTTATGGTTAATGTTTCGCTCCAATGGTGGTTATACCAGAACACCCTAAAAGATAAATACCTAAATATAAAAAATCTGCAGAGGTTACGGCAACAACATATCAATGGTTCCCTTCAAACTGTAGGGGACAATATAGCTGAGTAGGTTAAAAGAAATAAATCAAAAATGGAAGACATATTGTTAAACATACTGCTTCTGATATGGTCTTCAAACTACAAGTCATTAATTTAAAAACAGAAAACTGAAATGGTTCATAGTAGCTAATATGGTAAGAATGGTAAGTCATGAAATAGTTAAAAACGGTACCCAAATAGTTCTTAATTAAAAACAGGCACTTTGACTGCACCTACCCGAGAAAAATTTGAAGAACGGATGTGGCTCTTTTGTTTCACGCACCTGCTTAACACTGCGTACACGGTATAGTTTTTTTATAATTAAGTATAATTAATTTCACAATAATCGTGCCTGAGAATTAATTTTTCTTTGACCATGAAGTTCAAAATTTAGTTCCTCTAAAAATTAATTAACTAAAGAAATGTAATAAGTTGCGGTCGTTTTAGTTTCGTTGTAATTTCCTCGATTCGATTTGCGTGGAAAAAAGTGCGTGTATTTTGTCACAATTTTATGTAAGTATCACCCATAATTAACTTTTTTATGAACAGAATTACAGTTTCTAATTTCGTGTGAATAATTATCCAGTTAATATAAAAAGCCTGTATTAAATTTCGTAAATGTGCTACATGGCTTAACCGAAAAACAATGTGAACTAGGAAACATAATACTTAATTGGACAGTCGTAAAAAATGACATTTGATTTATCTCGTTTTCCGGGTCTTGGTTAACAGCTAATTTAATTCAAATAGTTACAGAAGCAATTTAAATTGGAAAAAATAACATAAAAATCTGTCAAAATTGAAATCGTTAATGAAACCAAAAGGAAAACCGCAACCTTGGTCAGTGAATTGGTTTAAGAAATTTCTATAGGCAGACAAACAATTTTATTCAGGCATATCAAAAACATAAAATGTAGAACGTCTTGAATATAATGTTGAGAAACCATATTTATTGCAAGACAAATGCTAGACACAATTCCTATGTGATAGTTATTGCTTGGTTTCTGAAATCTGAAAGGGTACTACCGCTCCTAGTAAATATCTTTAATCAAAGTGTCCTCTGGGTATCGACACGGGTAACGAAAAAATATCGATACAGGTAATATCGAAACAAAAGTGTCGATATTGCTAACGAAAGAAGGTGTCGATGCCTATTTAGTGTGAGGAGAACCTATAATCAGGGAAAATACTAATTTAGCAGAGGGGGTTGAGATGAATGCCATCAATATAACAAAATCAGGATAAAAGATCGGTATTGTATAGATGCAAAAATAACAATATGTCTACCCAAGTATAGGAATCAAAGTAACGATACTAGTATCATATCAGTAGTATCGCAACGTCCTGAGCTGTGGATACAAGCAACTTCGAAGGGTTACATTTAAAAAAATTGTAAACGTTTTGATATTGGACTGCCAAAGTATGTGTTTAGTGTTTGGTTTTAATATATTTTTTTTAGAAAATAAATTCGATGCTGAGGTGGATATAATTAGACGAAACTGAAGATACATCATTGTCAAGAAATCGGCGACCAAGGAATTGGGGATCAATGAAATCAGGCAAAAGTGGAGAGCAACCATGATTCAGAAAGTGAACAAGTAAGTATAAGAGTCATTTGATGATACAGAAAAGACCAAATCAAAATGGTCCCTAAAAATATCGTGGTCTAAGAGGAAAGGAAAACAATTTGAATTAGTGAACCAACGATACGGGAAATTCAACAGGAAATGAAGTAGCAGATCTGAATTTTGAGCTTCGTTTTGTTAGCGAAACACAAACTCAATGATTTTTTTCTCGGGTATTTTTTGTTTTTTAGTTTGCACAAATCAGATCTTGCATATTTAATATGGGTTTGGGCAACAAATTCAACTGGGTTTGGCATATTCAGCTACGCACTGTCTCAATAAAATTTTATTCATCGACATGAAAGAAAGAAGAAATAGAACAATTAAAACAGACTAGCAACCATATCTGATATTTAATAAATTTTCTACAAAGTTGTGTGGAACCCTGTTTTCCGGGGGAGTACCTAACTATGAACGAAATGCTGGCAACCCTAATATGCAAAACAATTCCACGTTTAACAATAACCCCTTTGGGTTATTTAAAAAAAATGTGGTACAGTTTTACATAATTTAATTCCAAGGCTGTATAGTATTCATATAATGGTTTGTACTTATATTTTGTGTAAATCTAAGGCCGTATTTGAAAGTTGAGTTAAAACCTTTTCAACAAACTACAGACAGCTCCGAAAAGAAAAATATGTGCTTTTTGCCTGAGGTGTATCTAAATTTATTTAATAAACACTTACATGTACTTAGTTTTTGGTCTTATTTGTATTTTGTTTTCGATTATACTGGTGAAACAGTTTGTCCCATTGTCAAATTTGTTATAGGCAGCTGTTAAGAGTAAATAGATTTAAAATAATCTATGCAGCAACTTACATTCATCTTCAAAGATACTCTATAATGATATAAAAAGTATACCTTGGCAAAATCTAGATGGCACATTACATGGGAAAAGATGAAATCTGTATATGTGGAACTTGCGATAAAAATTACAATGACTGGTTAACAGTACCTATATTATCAAATCATTCGAACAGTAAAGACAAACTGCATAAAGAGTTTAAGTTTAAGGTATAAATTACCAAATACATATTGTGTATATTGTTGGAAGCATACTTAGATTTTAATTTTTAACAACTACATACAAGTAATAAAGAACCGCATCTGCATGACCATGCACCTACAAGTATGGTATTGCCATTTACGATATGGTTTTATTAAAGCTATTAAACACTTCGAGTGGTATCACCAAACCCAAACGGAGTGACTAATTATAAAATGCTAGGTGAAGTAATAATGACAAGCTAGGCTGTTAATAAGATTTCTCGGATCGGGCATAAATTACCATCTCAAGGCAGGGTCCTGCAGTTCGGTGTCCAACATATAAAATATTATAATTATTGTTCTGCATTAAATGCATGTTAAACCCGTAAGGTGCAGATATACATACGTATTCCTACACCTTTATACTTGCACGATCGCGATAAAAATCTCCATGCCGACAATTATTGCGTGTTAAAGCCATAACATGCATGTCTTAATCCAATTAAATAAATATTAAAGAATTCACCCATCAGTTTTTTTGCGCATAAAAGTGATTTATTGGTGGAAAAATAAATAATAACGCCATTAGAGCTCAGTATAACAAATTACTCGATGGATCATCGTGCATTAATCAAATTAGGTAGGAGGCTTCATTATGTAATTTCTTAATGTCCTGATAGCCCTTTAACGACGATCCAGCCCCCTATCCCCAAATGGAAATAAGATTGCGTCATGACAGGATCCATCATCATTTCGCCGGTTTTACTTTCCCTTCGTAAACATTAATTTATTAAATATGAAAATGGGGGTTGATCGAGTTATGCAAGTAACTTAATTTATGATAATAAAAGGTATAGTCGGCTTACTTAAGGGACCTATTGAAAACGCTCATAAAATCTTATTGTTTAATCTTACTAAACCACGTATAGTTGATGGCTATGAGCTGCGAGGTACTTATATATATGGCAAAAAATAATTTAGGTTCATTTGTAAACCCATGAGAAAAATTTATATGTACTCATTTTTCGCAGTAATGAAAATGAACAATGTTACTAGCAGTTCTGGTATATATGGCATATCTCCTAATGTCATTATTGTCGTTGCCTCTGATCAATTTCTACTAGATTGAGGGTTAAAAATTTTTGGTAGTTTGTAACCTGAGATCTATAGAAAATGTTTTATGAAATAACTATGGTCATTTACGTTACCTTCAAAGAACTGAAATCTTGTACAGGTATTTCACACATATGAGTGAATATTTAACCAAAACTACATAGAGTGGTATCCACGAGTCTCAGGTGATTTGTTGTCCTGAAATTCCTAGATGGCCGTAGGGTATTCACAATAAAAATAAACGGCTTCACAGAAATAGACTAATAACATCTTATCAAATGGATTTCAACAATTTAGTTTCGATTACAATTTCTTAAAATATATCGCAAACAACAACTCATTGAGAATAGTGAAATATGGTAGGCAAAAATAAATTAATCCATGAAACATTTTTGATGTAACACATCGTAAGTTGTTCATAGGCACTTTGCAGGTGCAACCTCTATTTTATGCCAGAGAAAGAGTTCTAGTAGTCATTGCATTTAAAAAATTGCTAGTAAATACAAAACAAGCAGACTGCCAAGTATCGAGACATGTGGCACCCCTAAATTGATAACAAATATTTGATTTATAACCATTAAAATTAATACCTTCAAGTCAATATAGAACTCATCCACCTGAATTTTTGGAACCACAGTTGAGGCTTGGAAAAAGATTGGTCATTGTGGATATTGACAGTTTTTTAAGTTTCCAGCAATAAGAAAAAGGTTTTGTGATTAGTATTAAGAAAAATAGTCTAAAGGTGGAACAAAACTGCTAAGCAATCCGTAAACAAAATGCTAGGTAATCACACCATATGCTGTCGATGGACTATCTTCTAGAGCGTAGGGATGTAGAAAACCTAGCCTCATTCTCTGATGACTTTACTATGATGATAAGCATGAAGCAGCTAGTATGTTTGCATCTAGATTTAGCTGATTTAGAATAAGAGTAGGCGTTATTCGAATATTTTGTAGCGGAATTTACCAGTTCCTGTGAACTTCATTAATACATTATTCTTGAACCTTCGGAACGAGCCAGGAGAAACATTTTGGAATTACTACGGACCAAGAAGGCGTCTCTTCATGTTTTTGTGTCATTTTCTCCTATACTTGAGTTTGCTCTAAAAAACAGAATTATACCTCGAAGTTTCCTTGGACTTCCATAGTCTTGAAATTAGTGATCTTACAACGTTTCAAGACGATAGAAGTGAAAAAAAACTTCGAGGAACAAGTTACAATGTCTACCAGCTTCAAATTATACCTGTTTAACAACTTATGATTCTAATGCTTGAGTTTGATATTTGAACTAATGCATGCAAATACCATGAAGGGTATTTGCAGATTTTCTACAGCGCACAGAACAAACAGTCTATTAAGTGTTTGAGCAGAATATCACACAATCCACTCGGTTCACGACAACAGGGCAGGAAACTAGAATTAAAAGCTAAATTCGAAGTAAACACTCTGGTAATTAGCCTTTTTGAAGTTGGCAATTTTACTTTCGGAGTAAAGGATATCTTGACCACACTGAGCTATTAATGAAATTCTAAGTGATATTCTCTACAATGTGGCTCTACTCTACTTTATAAAATCTACAAAAAGCAATACTCTTTCGACGGAATGTAAGCTGAAACAATGTTTATCAAATAGCCTTAATTCTATTATACTATGTGCATCCTAGAACGTTCAATATTTTTATACACTCACTTGTGAATGTCGAGTAACACCAACTGAATAGTTAACAGATGCAGAAACGTCGTATCGGCCATAATAATGAAGAATTCCCGCGAAATCTCGAAAAAAGAATCGATCTACGGTTTTGTAAGTAAAACGCGCATTAACAACCATTCTACAAGCCAAAGATAATCGATTCTATCCAATACTGTGGATTCCAACGGATGCACCATACGAATGTCATTAGCAGTACCGGCAGACCTATCATTTAAGACAACTACCGAAGTGCGATGGTGTGCTGGGAGTTCTCATGTAAGAAACGCGGCACAACGGACATTGCAAAAGACCCGTACGTGAGTAATTATGCAAGTACTGATAATTCACTAATTGAATCTGCGAATGCAAAAATAACAGTTGATGAATCCTTCTCACATTCGTGACTACGAGGCTGCGTTGATCGTTTGCTACTTCTCTATTTATCGCCTACTGTCTCGTTCACTGTTAGAACATTATACGAATATGGTAGAGTTTGTTTATTTCGTTATAAAGTTCTCGTACCTGCAAATGGGTTTTTATTGTTGCATAACTATTGCTTTTAGCTTTTAATGATATACGAGGATCAGATAATACGTCTTGCGACACTCAATGGTACAATACAGTACAGGAGACCGTCGGATTGAAATCATCGACAGTTTAGGACATTAGGACTTTAGGCGACATATATCATTGTCCTACCAATATTTTGTAAAAGCTCGGTGCTGATGGTCGTCTGTTTCCATTTGTTAAAAAAATATTCAAAGTAATATTACAAATTAAACAGCAGAATACCGTGCAAATGGTAGAGGATTTAGACTTGAAGCTCTACTGCTAACAGAGTAGCAAAAAGATCCATCCTCAAGTGGAAGTAATATTTTGTGTTGTCTTATAACCATACGGTCGGTTCATTCGACTTGGACACTTTTTAAAACTTTTTGGGAAATTTGGAATCAACTAATGGGTGGCCAGTTGAATGAGCAAGTGTGTTTTAATGAGTAATAAGATTTCTTTTCTGTGATAACTGATATGTTTTGATTAGTTATCTACACTTAGACAGTTCAACATAGTTATATCGGATTCTATGCCATCCTTAGCAATACATATATATCGAACCCCAGAAAACGAAATTAATATTCTTTCATATCTGATACAGAGCAACAAAAAATATAATTAGTCATCAGGTTTTGTACTGAACTCCATACAAATTATTTAGCAAGTGTTGACAGCTTTAAACATAAAGTGAAACAGGGTCGGATAACGGTGATCCATTATGCACAGAATAGTTAGTACCTAGAGGTTTTAAATAATTCACATAACAAATGAATAACAATGTTCACATCGTGGAAATACTTCAACGTTAATTATTTTTTAGGATTTCATAAGTCCAATGAAAAACCAGAAACCATATATGATCTCTCGTCGGTATGTGACACCACATTTTGTCCAAACTTAGTAGACAAGAAATGGTAAAACTGTGGAACTTTTGGTGTGTCACAGACGTATAAACACAAAGTTTTGTACCCTAACACCAAACCTTTCTTTTTTCGCTTAACGCATGTTTCAACAGCGAAACTGTTTTGAAGGATTGTTGGTTTTGGAGTAAACAAAAACTGTTTTGGTTTATATATACAGAGATCGTCGATACAATCTCGGAAGTATAGTGTCAATAAATGAATTCTTTTTTTAGAAAATAATTTGGATCGAGAATTATATATAAAGAATACGGGGGAACTCTTATCTCCGAAACTACTGAGCCTAGAATTTAAAATAATTTGGTCAAGTGCGAGTTGGAGATTGTTATAATGTATGTAAATCATGATACATATTTCTCTAATTTTCATATTTAAGACAAGCAGGGAATGACTGGATTCTCTTATATTTTCCTTAATATCTTTCAGAAAATGCGTTATAAAATTACAAAAAATATATATTTCGACAACAAGCCTTTTCATTTGATCTGCTACTTGATGCGATTGATTTTTTGAAAAATAATTATTTAATTTTCTAATTCGAACCCCCAGGTTGAGATTAGGATTGTAGCTTTATTTTACAAATAAACTTGCAGGGGGGCCCTATATTATCTCTTTTCTGAAGTTTAGATAAAAGACAGAATGGGTCAAATTTTAAATAATTTAAATTGTTTTAAAAATACAAATAAAATATAGTTGTATATTATTATATTCCCATTTTTTCTAAAAATATGAACAAAATATATTTGTATTCTTAGCTACGATCTCTGTCATTTGATATAACAAGATGCGTTTGAAAACATTTTTATATTTTATTAAATTTTATAATTTGCCCCATATAATAAATAGGACTTTTTCCTGTAACCTATATTCCTACATATTTTTTGATTTTAAGTTTGATAGTTAAGGAGCTAAAGGTCGATTTTGGTATATGTCTGATGATATCTTGTAAACAAATTATTGTAAAAATATTTAAAAAGTATATGTGTAATTATTTAAAGGCTCAGAATGATAGTTTTAAGATTTCTCCTTCACCTTATTAAGCCTCAAGAGTAACTAAACACAGGAAATATGTAACCCTTATATGTATCAGTTTTCAAGACGATTGTTATGGTGGCTTTGAATATAATAAATCATGGATGTAGGGCGGAATCCTTAGTAGGCAAGTCCAACACACATATAACCAAATTTATCAGGTATATTGAATTTTATCACCCCATGATACTGTCTCTTATTAAATTCATGATTTTCAGTTTCACTATTTCCACCAAAATCACTTTGACCCGCCAGAATATATTACAAATCATTCCAACAGGATACTAAATTTATAGAGATCGCTTAGGAATAATTGTGGGAAATAAATAATTGAAGGCCAATAATATAAACAAAATTCTAAAAGCAGAAGCAAGTTAGAAAATAATAGAGTAGAACTGTATCAAATTGACAGTACAAGATAGAGACGAATGCAGCAAAAAAGACACCAGTCTATTCCTAGGACATTGTAGGAGTCAATTTTCACTAATACAGAGTAATTACGTACATTGAAGGCGAGTACACGTAACCCACTGAAGCCCTGATGTTGAAATAGTGAAAGAACAATAACTAATTTAGAAATTACGCAATTTCGAGACACCGCATAAAAAATTATCTTGGCTGTAAATATATTTATCAACTCATTAAATATATCTCATTACTTGAATCGGAATAAGTAAACGCTGCAACGACAATATCTCATAGAGCGGCATAAAAATTACAGAAACTACGAGCAATTGTTCTGTCCGTCATCGTTCTTCATTTGTTGTGACGGTTTCGAAAATACGCCGACATCTTGTACTCACAGAGCCATGTTATTATCTTATAATTTACATACCAACATATACCTATACATCTGCAAATCATCGACTTTTAAATATATTGTTATTCAACCAACCAGTCGATATCAAGGAAGAAGCTTTCAATGTTTTGACTGCTGCTACTGCTGCTGCTGAAATGTCTGCGGGTAAAATATCAACATTTGTTTTGAAAAGCTATGAATATTTCATTATATTGAAGTCTATAATCATAACCCGTTTGTGCACTCGAAACTGAGAAATTTCCTTGCAGGGAATTGCTGTCCGTTAAATTGATTTGTCCATTTGGATTGTACAAGTTTGTATACAAAATTGGCTTTAATCTAAGAAGAAAATACTTGGTTCGCATTTTCGTGTTGTTTGTTTCTGGCTGATTCCAAAGGTATTATGGAAAACGTCGATTCAATTAAATATAGGTACGACAGAAGTCAGCGAAATGAAGAGTGTAGATGTCAACGACATCTAACGTCTTTTTATGTAAATTTCAAACAGTTATTCCGATGACGTACCCGTCCCATACTCTTACTGTTTCCGGTGTTTTATAAAAGACAAAAAAAAAGCAAACTCAAAAATTGTTGATGAATGACCAAGATATGCACACTAAGAAACAGAAACATTTGTGCTTGAACTCGAACCTACTTACAGAAGGTAACCAGAGGTTATGATCAAAGCTGTGCAATGAAAATTGAAAAAATGGCGGAAGTACTAAACCTATTCTATGTATAGTTTCCCAACTTGGGGTCCTTGTCTAAGGGCAAAGTGAATACAAGATCTTATGAAAGTTATATATGCATCCACTCTAGGCCGTAGCCAGCGGGAGTTCAATTTAACATATCCTGGGAATATATGAACAAAAAAGTATATATTGAAGTCCTAAAGAGTTTCATAACTAATCAAAAACCAGTGGCGAATCTATAAGCAGGCTAAGTAGAATTGAGCATAGGGCTGGCATACAAATAAATTAAGAGTAATAAATATGTAAATATGTACTGGTACCCATTATTGACTTGAGATTTGTAGATTATCAAGAAATTATGAGTTTTAGCCGAAAAACTCACCATTACAGATTGCAGTTGGAGTCGATAAAATTCAAATCGACGTATATCGTGTTGTTATATTACACATCTTGAAGGATTATATTTGCATAGCTTTAGTAGAGCCAAAAAGGTTTCCCAACATCGTACAGTCGTAAAATAATAAAAATTATACTCTCATTTATTACTACAAAGTTGTTTTCATAATGACATTTGTTTTTATTGATTTTTACTAACATTCATAAAAAAAACATTATTGTACGATAAAACTCAGCTTTCTTATTCTTTCTACCCTGTATATATTCCTTATAACTCCACCAATTCTGAATGAATCCGACGCTCTCAACTCAGACATAATCTGAGTCGAATCCAGTTCAGTACAGCCTGGTTCAAATTATCACTTCACTTTACTGAAATTTGTAACCATTTCAACAAAATTTTGTACTTTTTTCAAATACTTAGCCAATTTTTATGAATTCGTAGATTCATGCAGCAAAGGCGATGAAATTAAGCGTGTTGAAGCAATAGGTACACAAAAGACATGAGAAAAAGAAATAAAAGGAAACTAGATATGATTGATGAGACACCATTGCCATTAATAGACTGATACTTGATTTGGAAAAATGGTAAGAAGGCCTACAATAAGTTCAATAGAAAGTTTTCTTTTCTGACCGAAATAAGTGAATTTTCATCGGCAATCCTAACGAAAAGAGCTTTTTCTTTGAGTGTACTCAATGCTTTAGAAACCGACTCAGTTATATGCATATATATGCATTGTATATCTTCAATAAGAATTTTGGTAAAACCAGATTTCTGGATAATAAGAAATTATTCTTGGTTTCCGGAAAAACAGACTTTGCAAAACGTTTACTTGAATTTAGACTCAACTCCTCATGGCATTATATAACCCCAGTAACAAATTATTCTGGTGAGAGAAGCTGTCTATACACGATAAAAAATTATCAGACTTAAGAAAAATGAAAAAGTCGGAGTTAATAAACAAGATTACTACTAATAGGATTTTTTGTTATTGTTTGTAAGAGCAATAAAGATTATTTCATTAACTTACTAGCAGATGATTGAGCTTTGACTCCCTCAGGAATATAGGTATACAATAACTAAGTCTTGTACAATTTCAACCAAACTGTTGGTTTGTTAAACTAATGTAACTAAGATCTGACAATTATAGAGGTGGGGCTGGCAAAAATAACATAATTAATATTTAAAAGTTTGGGAAACCATATACATATTTGAAGTTTCAGAACTAACCTTATAGCATTTTATTATATGAATGTGATCAAAGACTAGTTCTAAATGGATTGTTTAGATACCTATCTATAAATTGAAACAGCACAAAACCAATTGCTTAGTTAAATGTTATACAACTTATCCGAATAAGATATAACGGCCGAAAGTTGCACCATTGGCAGTGTTCCTAGTAGAATACTGCGAAATAACTTTAGGAAACCTAACGGAAATTCAAACTTCCCTTACGCTAAACTATTCTTGTCTGTGAACAACGAAAAAGATTAAAGATAAAACCAGTTCGTGATCTTAACCAATGTTTGTTCGCGCCAAACTACATATACACACAAAGTTGTCGATACAATCTTGATAGTCTTCACCGACTGTCATTATTATTGTAATGGTGTAAATGAAATCAAACGGCCATTGTTTTCTCTGACAGGGACAATTTCGAATCATTTTTGGTATCAGATCAGGCACGGCATTCGTCCGTTTTTCGGATGTGTAAAAAATGAAATTGTTCTTGGAACATTAATACTAACCTTGTCTTCGATTATGATTTCTAAATCATTGGAGAAATTTACTAAACGTCAGTGCAGCTACCTCAAGTAAAGATTATATAAAAAAACATAGTCGCTTTCACAAATATTAAAATATGTGAAATTTTTCAAGTCTCGGGAAAAACTGGCCCCTGATGAAAAACATAAGCCAATTTACAGAGTATGACATTACTTTCTGCACAGGTGATTTCTACAGTTCCAGAGCCAGTTTTTTAGGAATAGTAGACACATCTATTTTAGAGATGCGCCCATGCCCAAGCGGGACCTGGTTTATCTGCCTAGATCCTAAAAGAGAAACCATCCTATCTCAAATCTTCTTCCCAAACTTATTACGCTCCCCTTCCTGCTAGCCTGGTGGGAGACCAACGGTCTTTGAAGAAGCTGGACTCTTAAGTTCCGAAAGACAGCCTATCCAGAGAAAGATCGCCTCAGAAAAAAAGGTAGCCAGTACTTGAAGATTGAGACAAAGGAGTTTCTCCTTATTACTTACAAATAAATTGTAATACTGCAACAAGTTGTAGCTGAAAGATTTGGAAAACGGACGGATTATTTATTTACGAGAAAACTTGTTGAACAAATGAATCTAAAAAAGATAAAATATCTAAATCTAAGAAATTGGAACAAAACATAAGTTGCAAAAATATATATTCCTGGGAATAACAATAGATAAAAGTGAATACTGATAAACAGAAGGAGAATGGGATTTTTAAAGTGACAAAAAAAATCGTGCATTTACTCTATATTAGAATGAAAAACATAGGTAATGCTAGCTAAGCACCAGTGGAATAATACCATCTAAACAATGTCCTAATATATGGATGTGAATCCATATATTAGGACATTGGCAACTATATAAACCAAAACAAAAAAAATACCGTTTATTTTATGTGGATTTGATCTAGCAAATGGCAAAATATGGAGTTCTATAACCGCAAAGTAGTCTATATCACAAGTTCAACATTTTCAACTTGTGGTGGTATAAAACTAATAATTCTTATCAACAAATACAAATTGTGTAATATATAGTAAAAAAATTCCTTAAAACAGAAATTATGCTGTTAGTCCAATAAAATATTTTATTATCTGTAAAAACAGTTACAACGGTAACAATGACATAACGTTTTTAGGATGCACGCTGCATTTTATTTTGCTACATTTTATGATTATAATCTAAATTATATTACGAACTGTACATATGTGAAATTGTTCCACAAATAGGCGGTTTACCGGTTTTTCCGGACACGATTACCATTAATATATTAATTATATACCGTACACTTGAGTTGGACACCACTGGAGTAACGAGGTAATGAAAAACAAATGAAAATCAGTTGCCCACCTGCCTAGATGTAAATAAATCAACATTAATAAATCAAGTTGGCCACTCGTTGGTAAACGAAATCATCGATGAAATCGAGAAATGTTTATCGAGCGTGTCAGTGTGCGAACAGCTTTAGGCGATCCTTCAGGTATAACAAAGTGGAATCGAGTCGAGACATCTAGAGCTGTTTGTAGATCGATACAATGAACCGATTTAAACTTTTTAAACACTCTCAAATGTTAAGAGTACCTAAAAAATTACCCATGGAACGGAATACAACTTGTATTATATAAATGTTGTTAACAAGGAAATATAACTGTGTTGAAAAATTTCATTCTCGTTTGTTGGTCATAGCAATATTAGCCACAAATTTTCTACTTTAGAATTTCTTTAAACAAACAAGGCCGTAGCAAGGGGGGGGGGTGTCTAGGATTTTGGAAATTTGGGTTTCAAGATTCAACTTTAACTAAATAATCATCTTTTTCATAAGACTAAATGTTATATTTATACAAATTTATATCTCCTGGAAATACATGAACAAAAATATTAATTTTGCAGTCCTGATCACCAATCAAAAAATAGGTTTGACAGATGAGTATTCGGCATTTGTAATGAGAACAAAGTGTAATAGGAACAATTCCCAAAAATTTCCCGGGTTGTTGAACTTAAATTCGACTCTGATAGAAGAATTAAGTTCTGTGAAATTTATTGGAGTCATAGAAACCAAAACATTTTTATTTATATACAGAAAAATTCACAAATTATAAAACCAGATCGATTTAAACGGAAGGGCCTCTATGGACGAAGATTTATTACATTTACCACAAGATGGCGCACTTTCGGCAATGGTTAGATGACAACTATCCCAATCAAAGACGGTTAATCAAATGGTTATCGAGATCCCCGGACATCCCGCAATTTTTTATCGATAAGGTTGTTTTTAAAATAGGGAAACTGTAGGAACGGATAATTCAAGAATGTCGAGCTATTTCAAAAAGTGAGTCAAGAGTTCCAAGAATGATTTTTGTTTAAACTATGAGTTGCAAGTGCACAACTTTCTTTATTAAGTCTAATGTCACTTTTATGGGAAGTGATTCTGTGTTTAAGATTCCTAGATGTTTGGCCAATATAAGAGGTTTGACAGTCTTTACAGTGAATTTTGTAGATTACATTAAATTGAAGATTGGTTGAAGTTTTGTTTTTTATTTTGCTAAAAAGAGAATTTACAGTTTTGATAAATTATTGTTCAAATTTAATGTTGTCTTCAGTTTTGAAAAAGTGATTTAAGGCGTAATATTTTTAATGTAAGGAATGGAGACATAATTCTGTTTAAAATTTGTTGGATAAGAATTAATATGTACAGTACTTTGTCGTCGTAGTCCATTAATTGTAATGACTTGTGGGTTATTACAAATTAACTTTTTATCTCTGAAAGTTGGGTGACAAATATTGATAATTCTTCTTTTCATGCCATTAACAAGGTTAATTTTCATTTGAATTGGATGATGAATGGAAATTAATGTATCTTCCAGAGATAGATGGTTTCATATACCAATCGAATTTTAAACAGTCGTCCAAATCTCTAGCTACTCTTGTATCCAGGAAAGGAACGCTAAAATGCTCGTCTTCTTCTTCTATGGTAAATTGTATAAATTTATTTTGTGTAAATGTGTAAAAGTTTGTTTCACATCTCTTAGGAATACAACAAATGATGTCGTCAACGTACTTCTTCAGAAAAGGAATATTATAACTTAATTTTGACAGACATTGATGGACAAGGTCGTCCATTATATATTGTTAGATAATCGGTGACAATTTTGAACCCATAGGGGAACCAAAAATCTGTTTGTAGTAAACGCCATTGTAAGAAGATACTATTGAATAGAAAACAAGTTTGATCAGTTTGTAAAAATTGTTTTTACTAATTTTAGTATGACATGAGATGGTGTTCCAATGTCTGTCAATATTTGTGAACAAAGATTTGACATCAAGACTAACAATCAGGTAATTAGGTGGTAATTTGAAATTGTTATAAATTTTGAAAATGTACTTGAATCTTCTATGTAATAGTTATTATTTTTGTCATATGATACAGTTGAAATATCAGCTAGTAAGTTGGCAATACCAGAACTAGGAGCATCTATTGAAGAGACTATGGGAGGTAAAGAGAGAGTTGGTTTATGAATTTTAGGTAAAGTGTAGAATTTTGAACTATTTAATCTCATTTTATGTTGATTTTGATCAATATTAATAATATAATAAGGATAAAATGAGATTAAAAAGTTAAAAAACACACAGTGCGACAGTTTGAAAACTGGCTATATCTACTCTTTCCCTCCTATCTTATGATTTAACACTCCGTATTGTTCAGATGAAACGACGTCTGCATCCATAGAATCTAATTGTATGGACAAGGCAATACATAATATTGATAAAGGCCTCGCTTCGCCACGTCTGTTTCCGGTGAATTAGATAAATGAGAGCATTCAACGAGCCCACAACAGTATTAAATCTCGCCATCGTCTGAATGCGTCGCAGAAAATTCCATCGTACATAGTGCACCATGAAAGTATGACATTCTCGGTGCAAACAAATGAGCTGCGATTGTTGTGAAATTAATTTCGCGCCATACACGTGTTTCTTCAGATAAATTTTAACTTGCCACTTCGAAAAACAGCTACACCAAATTTTATAATTATCGTATTGGAATCTGAACGAACAGGTTGCGGCTCGATCTCAGGGTGCTATGCGTCTGACGCGCCATTTGTTTCTTCTTCAGATGAGCGAAGAGATGCGGCGAGAAGCCGGGATCGCTGTCTGCACTCTTCTTCACACCGAGAGAGCTCCTCCGAGACCAACTTTGATGATGCGGAGTTTGTTAGCAGTTGTTTTGTTTTTCTTTTGTTCGTTTTAATTTGGATGAATGTTTTTGCGAGATGAACGATAGTAATAATTTTGTTAAAGAAATTATTAAAAGCGAAAGCTGAACCAACTGTTTCATATCAAATTTGTCATACATTTGATAATCATTGCGAAATATTTTTCATTTTGATGGTCATTTAATTAAAAAACAATACAATTAAAGTTTTAATACAAAGCGAATAGTTGGAATCATATGTACGCTATAAATACGCTTAGTCCTTCTAAACTATGCAACGAATTTAGATACGGTTAGATTTGTTTGTAAATGTATGTTAGCATGTATAGAAGATGCGGCCATTGTTCTTGTGGGTCGTTTAAAAATTCGGTTGCCCGGGGAGTAAGTGTAGACTTTTTTATTATAAATGCCCTGTATATTCTTAGAAATTTCGGTAGATGTGTAGTAATATACGGTTGAAAAGCTTTTCGCTGAATTTCAATAGAGATTTTTCACGGAAACCAATAAAAATTTACCAGAAAAAAAAACAATTTATGTGCATAAAATAAACAACGAAAACAGTATGAAAACCAAGAATGATGTTTGAAGTGACTTTCAAATTTCTCAACTATTCTGAAGATGTTTGGGTCCTTGGGTATATACAACGGAATTTCGATGACCCGAGTGAAAAAAATCCAATGGGTTAAAAAAAGGCGACCGAGAGGAACGGACACGGATTTGGAAAATTGTCTCTGAGAATTGGGGACGCTTCGCTCATATTGAGGGGTGCTCCATTTTGCTAAATTCAAAGGAGTTCACTTCAAGAACAATTGGTCCACGTAAATATTCAGAATATTTTTATCCCGTTAATGTACCATCAAAGCAAAAAATAATACAGCTAAAAATACTTAGCCACACTATTATTATAGAGTAAGTTGAGACTGGTTGATGTGCCATGATTTCTATCTCCTTAATATATCCATCAACCTGTAATTGTAGAATGGGTTATTTGCTATGCTGTTTAGACCAATGTGATATTATTCATTGTCCAGTGAAATATTATCAAAACTGACTTTACATCTTATTTTAATGAATATCTTAGAAGATATCACAGTTTTAAAATGATGCCCAACAAAAGCAAAACAACAAATATGGTTTTAATTATTATCCAATTAGTGGTATTATGTGAAATAAAATGATTTTTAAAATTACACTAAACGCATTTTTCTGGAAGTGTAAACTGTTCAATGTAAAGCGTGAAAAAATGGATAGGTGAGTATAGGTGTTATTTACAAAATATATCTCTTGATATTCTTAATTTTCTGAATTCACTGCTGCATTATAGCAACAAATTCTATCAAAAGTGCTCCTCAGGGACGATTTTTCCTATTAGAAACAGCTACCAGATGTTTATAATTTAAAATATTTAACTCTACTATCATATACATTAAAAAAAATAATGTTCACTAAAATACCAAACATATAAAAGTATCAGGGCTCAAATAAACACATTTTTATCTATTAAATGTCCTAGGACTATTTAACTATTCAGTGCTGCAAGTTTTGCCCTAGGTTAAGTTTCCTTAAAATCAAACAATACGCGATTTCTAAACATATTTCATGATTGACCCCGAGACAACAAACACTCAAATACCTGAAACTAACTTAAACCTAAGATTATATTTAGAAATCAATAGCACGGCATTTCAAAAAATATAGATAACGAACGAAAATCATTATGCATACGGCTTCAAGATCATTCAAAATATAACTAACTATTCAATAACATAATGAATGACCGAAAAGCACCACAAGAATGAAAGGAAATTATCTTAACACTGATATCTGAAAATTGTAAACGACAATAATGAAGAATAAAACAAATGAAATGATAAATATGACCGAAAAAAAACAAATAGGGGGAAAAGAAATTGAATACAACAAATCGGGATATATATGCTTCGTCGGCTTGCAAAGTGCCCTCGATAGAGTACGACTAAATGTCATCCTAAAATTACTAGACAAAAAACAAATAGAACAAGATTGATTAATGATATAAACATAAATATCAAAACAAAAGTCAAAATGAGAACAGGAAAAAAACAACTTGAAAACTTAAAAGAGGAATACGGCAGTAAGATTCATTGAGACATTGTTCAATATGATAATGAACCAAATAATCCCCAGACTAAGGATAAGGAGAAGGATATAGATGCCGCTGCCATAAAAACACTATTGTATGTTACGCCGATGACACAGTACTAATAACTGACAACGAAGATGACCTGCAATGCCAATTCCATACATTCAATGTCTTAGCAGAGGAGCATAACCACATTTCTGTGGCGAAAACTAAGTACAGGGTACCTAATTACTAGAAGTCAAGTAGATATAAATTGACAATATGAGGAAATATCAGGTAACTGCGGAGGGTTTAAATCAAACAACAGAAGTAATATGGCAAACAAATTTAGAGATTAAAGTTAGCAGTGACATAAAAAGGAAGAATAAAGCTTAAAAGAACAGAAAGTAAAGGGATGATATAGTGAGATTTATTTTAACATATGCATCAAAAACAAGAGCAGACACAAACAGAACACAACACAACAAATAATTTAGAAATGAATAAAACGGCCAGTTCCGAAAGAACAGCAAGACTTATAGCAGATGAATTGGGAGACCACCAAAAGAGGACAGGTAATTACAGTGAACAACTACTGAAAAAATAAGACAAATAGAAAAAAATCATATTTACTTGAAGAAAAGAAGAGTGTTTTTAAATTCAAATTTCTAATGCCCTTAAAATAAATTTTAGTAATAGCAAAATCGCACAAAACTTCGATACTAAGAAACATTTTAGATCTCAAAAATATGATCAAAAAATAAAATAGCCAATTAAAAAAATTGTTTCAATATAATTTGCACATAAAAAACCTGTAAATAAGTTCAGAGCGAAGTTGTAAATTTTATATTTATGTAAACATTGGACTTTCAGAACCGCTTAACTGGTGTACACTAACCAATCGTTAATTATTGCACATAAGCCATTCAAGCATTTTACGACGACTCGCTTTAATATTATGACCTTACACCAGGAACGGTTACAGCCTTTCAGCGTTTTGAAGAGAACACATTCTCCTTTAGCTTCGGCAGTCGGCCGTTTGGTCGTTGAGACGGTGTATTCAATCACAGAGAGTCTCTGCTCGATTGCCATCCAAAGATCGCAGCACTTCCATTACCTCTCATCTTGTCCAATTAACCAGTTGAGTCCGATCTCATTCCAACAAATGACAACAAGCGTTTGGTTTTGTCGATTAACGTTTATATTCATTGTGAGCGGTTCACAAGTGTTTATCGCTTATAAATTTGGGTAAACGGACGAAAAAAAATCTGTTGGTTAAATTCTTTTAGAACGTGGTTAGACATAGTTTTCACATGTTACACATTATTTGAAAATCAAAACATAAATTATGTTCAGTTCTTTATACAAGATTTAAATAATAAATTTGAAATAAAAAAAATATCTCTGCCATTATGGCATCAACATATAAATTAAAAACAGAATGTAGATACTATAATCTATATAGATTTGTCCATGTTTTTAGGTGTTCTCAACCGACCCAATGAAGTAATGAATAAACTAACATTTGAAAAAGTTTTCGAAAACTTGGAAAACCCTAAAGTGCTTTGAAAAGCTGATCTGTCCTGACTAATTCACCAAAAACGGAATATGATAACTGACTAGTCAGAAAATCGTACTTAGTTTACGCAACAAATTTAAAAACATTTAAAAACATTTCGAACTACCTTGAGCAGCTAGAAAAACATTGCAAAGCTCCCTTACATAGCTAGAAAAAACATTGTAACTCTACTGGAAACACCTAGATAAGTTTTCTTAAAGTGAATGTTTTTTTGTTCTTGATTAGGGGACCTTAGTAATCAATTAGAGCAAAATTTATAAACATTAAACCACCCCAGAATTCAAATAAAACGTAAAAAGTGTAACTGTCGGTTACTATGTGTAATATTTTCTAGCTGGCAGATCAACTGTAGCTATCTACTAATTTACCTTCGATAAATAAATAAAAATAATCTGATTAATCTTTATTTGTAATGTTGGTTGCGCGTCAGATGATATACTACAATCGCAGAGTTTGTAACAATAGAGGAAATGTAACCACTCTTCACTATGACCTTAAGAGGAAAATTCAGTTAAATGCTCTTATTACTTTTCAAAATATCTATTTTATTTAGCATTTTAGATATATTTATGGACATTCCAAAATATCCAAGTCATTGAACAGTATGATGATCCCTTTTATGTTCATCTGAAGATTTTAAATTCCTGTGAAGGTAAGTTGGTATCAGCAAAAGTCCAATATTTGGTGTAGTTAGGAGACAAGGTAACGTGGAAATCGACATTTAAAGACCATAAAGAACGTTTATCAAAATTACAGAAGATAATTTCCCATTTTCAATTTACCTAAAAAGCAATAATGCTATTGGGGAGTATTGAAGAAAGTTAAAAAACAGAAATCCTATAAATACAAATGGAAAATCAACACTATGCTTTATTCGTACCACTACATTAGCGACTGAATTGTAATATGGGTGATATCATCTATACTAGTATCACTGATAATGATATTTTGACCTATTTTGATTGATATGGCATAAAAGTTTTTTTATAAATTCAAGTATAGATTTTATATTCCATGAAAGTCTCCATACATTTTCCTAGGTTCTAAACTCGTACTAGTTGGAATTAAGATTTTCAGTATGAATTTAGAATGATTTCAAGAACCAAAATTTTGAAACATTATGCATAGTGAAATGAACATTAAACAGTCAAAAATACATTCATTTGTTTTATGCTTTATTCACTTTTTTACTCGAAACACGAATCAAAATGATGCAAAACTTTGATTTATTGAGTATGCATTGAATACTGCATCTCAAAACCAAGCTTTCAGTATGATGTTGGGTGATTGAGTTCAAACGATTGGAATTTTCAATAATTTAACAAAATGCAAAGAAATGGAACTTCTGCGTCAAATTTAGATTTTGGAATCGCTATAGCTTAGATTAACTACAAAATATTTGAATCATTTAGCTTTTCAATGGATTGTTAAATATAAAATGATACATTAAGGACCAAACAACAATGGATCAAAAGTAAATGGGAACATACATTTGTGAAAGAAATATCACTCTACAATTTCCCTAATCAAAATCGCACGCTGCAAAGGCTTTAATATGAATGTCGTCTTACATTGTTTGAAATATGAAAAAAATCCTTAATAGTTTGAAGACTGCGCCAATTCTAATTTTTGATCTGGATGGCTGACCGGATCGGTGGATTTTGCTTACTACGATACACGGCATTCTGACTCACACCATACATAAACTTCAACCTTTAGAGAGTGCATTCCACAAGGCCATAAAAATGAATTTCAACAGATAATGTGAATGTTTATTAGGAATCCATCCTAGGGATTCACACAAACAAGCAAACATTTCTAAACACAGAAATGAAGAAGAAGGACCACAAATTATTTTACCATCTAATCGTGGGGTTACACAAGCGATTTTAGTGTGTTTGGATAGCTCCGTCCTACCCATCAAAGATCAGTAACGCCTTTACTCATTGAATTGCTCATTTCGGGTCGTTCGCTGATAGGAAATTCCAGTAATTGCCAGCCGAAAGTTTTAATAATACAAAAAGAAAAAATTAATAAAAATCTGAGATTGCCTAAGGAAGCAATCACACCGTAAGTCCTATACCGGAGTTTTTTAACCGACAACATTTAACAATGCCGTATTCTGAAATGCCCAAAGCAACATTTAGAAACAAAGTTTAAGAAAAATATCAACCACTTTGGCCAGTAAGTCGAGTTGTTAAATAGTTTAACGCTTTAGACTGGTTTCTTAGTGTAGATCAGACACATCGACTAATACGTATAATTTTTAATGGTTATAATCCTTGTCTTTTAGAAATGGCCCGACTAATTCGAAATCACCGATTTAGTATCAGATCGGGCACGAAATTCGTTCATTTTTGCCTATTAGCAATTAATGTTATCAAAATTCCTAACAAAAAACGGGGTAATGAGCGGGTGAAATTTGTTGTTTTTTCGACCAGTATAATTGAATTATAGACACGAACAACGCGCTCCCCGTGCGGTAATTGCTTTTTGACATTAATGGTAAAATAATGATCGAGCTCGGCGTCGAAGAATAATTTTGTCGTAATATACTCTGTATGTTTATATGTTACATTTTATATATATGAGCATGTGGGGCTCAGGTTTTTGTTCAGTTTAACCGTTATTTGAATGTGATGAGTCATCGCTGAAACGGATCAACAACAATTTCAACAAAGTAATTTTTGCAAATTATTTCTTTACATTAGGATATGTTTTGTTGTGTCGGTATAAGCAATTTGTGCTTATTATTCCCTACATATAGTTAAAGTGAGCATAAAACTTGGAATTCGATTTAAATCTTTTATTGGAACAACAAAAAATGAAGATATCGATGTTAACAAATCATTATTGCGCATAAGCAACCAATATCCTTAATGGTTCTTTAAATATTAGTATATTTAGTTAGCTGTTGATGAAGGCATAAAATATAACGAAATATGTTAAAAAATTACACTTACGCAAATTCGAAACAGCTTGATATGAGATTTCTGTCTACAAATAGTTCAGAAAGGATACTTGGGGAAAATATTTCTCAATAGAATATATCAACAGCAAGAAATAATGACTTAAATAAGATAAACATCTGGATAAGTCAAGAATGTAATTGGATTTGTTCTGGCAAACAACAGTCCAGTCAACGATGGGAGTACCCAAAAAACAAACTTCAGTGTCGATGGAAGTCAGACTGTGGGCTTGAAACATTTCGCTAAAATAAAGTTGTTAATCTCCAGTGGTCACAATTTCCCAAAAAAAAATCCATAAAAAGAAAGTAGAAGTTGCCACAATTTTATAAAACATTTGATCAATTTCTACTCTACATTTTGGTATGTAGAATAGATTTTAACTGTCACTGACAGCAACTTTGACTATGTCATATGTTGTTTTCAGTTTAACTGTTTCCCATCTTATTTGTGAACGGCTCAATATAGCATTGTCTCTTGTCTCTTTAGGACCCTTCCCGTTTCTTTTGTCATATAGTTTCTCTTTCCACACCGGCACTACTTGCCTCTTTCCTCTTATAGGCCAAATTTGGTCCCACCAGCTCCTGTTTGTGTTCAATACTTGTCTGCTACATATCTCCATTCACGGCAAGTATTTGTGATGCTTAATTCTGTTTTCTTGTGACACCTCTAACCCTCCACAAGTACTCCATTTTTTCTGGTTGTAAAAACTATTTGTTAAAACATATATCTCACACCTGAAGCTAACAATTGGTACTAAAACATTTTTTTATATGGCAGCATAGTCCCTTTAAGGCACGCATAGCATGACGACAGTTTCCCATGAATTTCCTGACCATCTGAGCTGTTCCTAACAGGACGGCTTTTTGCATTTGTTGGTAAAGTTGTTCGTCCAGACCTAGGTATTTTAAATTGTTAAACATAACAATTGGTACAGCTCGTGTGTTGTTCATGTCCCACTGAGTCTTTATTTGGAATTCCAAATCCCTATATTTGGTTATTTTCTCAACCTGCTTGATATTTATATTATTGTTGTTAGGAATTGCTATGTCAATTAAACTTGTTTTCCGAGAGACTTTATCTACCAAAACTATATCTAGTCTATTGTGAGCAACAGTTCGATTAGTCAGAATCGTGCAGTCCCAGTACAACTTGTAGTTGTTATTTTCTAAACCAGATTCTGAGACTTTAACGATGTACTTTAGATAGTTCTTAGTTGTAATTACTTGGTGTGATCCATTTCAGGAAACATATGACCAGAGATCAATCAATAGTTCGACGCTGCACTGTCGACATAATCATGGTTGACGTCATTTATATGTCTTCCATGAATGGGTTTCTCTTTCCATTTCAGCAGTTTCTGATCAGTGGTCTGGTGGTGTACTTGGACGTGTTGTTCTGTCAGTCGCAGTAGTGTTGTCATCAACGTAGCATATGACTCTGTGTCTATTCTATTATTAACTTCTCCATCTGTTGGTATTTTTTATTGCTTTTACTACTTAATTTGTCCTTATTGGTTTCATACCATTCAGAGTTATTTATTTGCAATTACCATCACGTGATCGACGAATGCTTGTTCAGATATTTCAACAATTTTTAAATTCGTGTATCTAATATTCAGTTTCATTACTGTTCCTGTACATGTTCGAACTACTTCTATAAATACTCGACACAGCCTATACTTGCCTTAACCCGTACTTGGTCACAAATTCATCTGATTGATTGCTTTTCCGTACTACAGTTTTTCTATATAAACATTTTTATGACATGATTTGTTTTCTCACTTATTTCTCTGTATTATGAACTTTTATACACTATAAATGCAAGTAAGGGAATTTTATTTTAGGCTAGTACTTTCTTTATAACTAGCTTTATTGTAAATATGTGGTCAGCTGTGAAAAGATGTTGTACTGGATATAGAATTGTAAATAATCAAAGACAAACTGGAACAAATCAATTAGTTAGTTATTCATCACTGGAACGAAATGGTATTTTCGTTAAATTCTTTAAATTTAAAACTGATTCTCAATTAATGCAGTTACAGTAATTAGACCAACCGTTTCTTACAATAAATTTATAGGAACATAAAAAAACAGAAATTAAAAACAGTATGAAATTAATGCAACCATAAATCTTACTTAAATGACCGAAACACAAACAATTTGAGAAATTTAAATATTCAGACCGTTGTTTTATTTTAAATATATTTTTTATTAAAACGCAGTAAATGTAGAAAAGATAAATAGTGCTAAAAATGCCATAAGTTTGAAATAACAGATAAGAATTATAATTACAGTAGTAGCAATTAAACCTTTAATTACCAATATTTTAAGTTTTGCGTCAAAATCGATGTTACGTTAGATTACTTACTCTGGTTACATGGACAATATAATTCTTCGCTAATTTTACCACGAAATCAATAAAATTGTGTCGCCATTTTACTGGGTATTAATTAACACTTTATTAACATAAACGTGCTTTCTCAGACAGTACTTTTCTTAAAGTACATTACACAAGAGACTTTACATGATAAATAGAAAAATTCTTAAAATTTCACGTCCAACAAAATATAGAAGCTTATATCTTAGCAAATATTCAAAATACTGAAAACCACGATAATAACAAATGGATATCAGTTCCATCATAATTCAATTATTATCTGGATAATAAGTACAAATTGAATATATAGGTAATTTCTCAACCAGGTATTAGAAGAATATTTCTGTTTACTCCTCCAGCCACTAGAAGTCTAGAATATGTCGCTAAAACTGTTATTGGTTCTTTGGTAACAAAGCTGTTTGTCGAAAAACAGAAAACATAGGCTGAAATCAGGATTGGAATTACACTATGAAGCTGACATAGCAGCGATTTACAACAACAATTTACAGCAACCTGTACTAACAGATAGCGCCAAAATGTGGTTAATTTCTTATTATATAGGTTTGGAAAATTAGCCGTCGAATTTAATTGTAATATGGTGGTCGGTAGATTTTTGATTTCGCTAAAATGGAATAACGTTTCGATTATAGTGTTTGATACAGACGTGTTTCAAGGGGGCGATTACATGCTTCAGAGGGTGGGGCGATCCTGTACTAAATTTACCTAAATAAAGTTTAAACCCATATTTCTAGGGTTATTACATTAAAAATGGTTGTTTTGAGGTTTAAACCCATAGAAGTTACCTTCTTCTAGGCTCTTGGAGTTGGGATTCCATCGTTTTAATATTTAATTTACTAACTTTAAGGATCTCGGTGGGGGCGATTACCCTCATCGCCTATGGTTTTATAGAATGCGATTGGAACGCGATTGGAAAAAGCAGTACACTGATATTGCTACAAAAAAGTAGACTTTTTTTGTGAGAGATTTTCTTGTGGTTGTTATCTTGACCATAAATTGAAAGCAGAATCCAAAACATCGGAAAAATCATAAATTTAGAACTAGTCTCATAATTATAACCATTAAAGTGTCTCTGAACAGGTTACTTGTTTTGTTCTTGACCTCTTTTGAAAAGAATGCCCCATTCGGGTTTGAGAGAAGCCAATAGTCGCATGGAACGTGATCTGGTTAATAAGGTGGAAGTTCCATAACAATTTTTTTTTTTTGATAGCTAAAACTGCTTCACATGGAGGAGTTGAATGTGTTTTCTCCGTCGGCACGATGTCCGGATCCAGCATCTATGAGTTGTCCTTCCACAGGTCGGTTTTATCTAGTTTGCTGTTTCTGCTAGTCTGGTCAGAACACCTCAGCTATTCTCTCATTAATGATGCTACTTTTAGTATTGAAAAAAACCATTGCGTGACTTATTTTTGACATCGCTTGAGATGCCTTGACGAAGTAAGTGTGTCTAAATTTTGAATTGAATTGTAAACTAAACATTTCGGCATTTCAGATATTTCTCTTTATCAGATTATATAAATATTCCCTTTTGTCATATCCTTATAGCGACTCTCAGACAATACAACGTTCTACTAAACAAAGGAGAAAAACAAAGTAAAAAAGAGAGTGAGATGGTATGTAGCTCTATCTACACGTGAAGTACCAAGGTCATCTACATTTACGCCCATTCGCCTTCATCGATCTTAACAAAACTGGAAAATAGTTCAAAATATTAGGTTATAAGTACATAAATTTAACAGTCCATCCGGTATTGAAGGTTTTATAAGAACCTACACACAACTATCTATTAATGATAATAAACGTAGAATAATAGATACCAAAACATCATCCTTTCGTATTGAATTTAACAAACATCTATTTAATTATACCCAGTAAAAAAGCACAACCCGACTCACTCGATAAAATGCCACAATTTAACGACATCAATACTACTTTCCCAGTTAGTAACTAAATAAATACTACTTTTATTTTTCAGTTTTCTACTAAAAGTTTATTGCTTGTAAAACTTTAATTTTTTCCATCAGCTTAATCGAAGCAAAACACCGAGCGGTAATAAAATAACAACCGTCCGAAAAAAAGACCAAATCAACCGGAAAAATCCATACCTCGTTTATTTTTCTTTAGCTAGTCGACAAATCCAACTTCAGTTGCTTGTTATTACCGACAAATTAGTGAAATTACAAAACAAATAACTCCATAAAATAAATAATTAATCAAAAGGTTCAATCCACGCTAACGTTTAAAACAAACCCAATACAACGAAATAATGAGTCTCTCTGTCTAATAACGTTCGATTAATATTTAAATAATTGTTCGTTAAATATTAATTGACACTCTCGAGATGGTGTATTACGTTTAGCAATCTTATTGGAATATTAAACAGTTGTTCTAATTCCACGAGTAATTTTCAGTAATGGAATTTGACTATTTGCGTCATCGTTTTTAAATACTTTCTATAAGAGAATCGATGGCAAATTAAATCAATTACACGTTACTCTTTTTGGTTAGGTGTGTTATATTCACAGCTTATTTTGTGTTACGTTAGCCATTAGCATAAGTACAGTATCCTGTATATTGGACAATTTTAAATTTTAAATTAGATATTATGGTTGCCGAAGATTGTAATAGGTAAGTATTTTTAACGGTACTTTCAACGATAGTGACAACAAATGGGGAAATACGTGCTTCAGACCTCCACATTAAACGAATCTGAAAAAAAAACCGATACTTGTAAACAAATAAATTATTTGTTCTTGGTGAAGGTGTTTCAAATCCTACTGAAGCGAAAGCTTCCTAACGGAGGCCAACACTTATACATAAGAAAATAGATCAGTATAGATCAGTAAAATGAAAAAATTAGATTTCGTTCCAACACTTCTTTGACCTTGAAATACCTATACAACTCAAATGTATATAGTTTATATTTCTCTTTATAGAAAATTGAAAAGCCTTAATAAATAAACAAATATAACATCCAATTAATATACAATACCAACACAAAATTTGCTTTTCGTTCTAATAAACATTCCAATTCTCCGTTTACGATATTTTAAATTATCTGAACATTACAAAAAAGAAAAACGTTACACGCTGTGATTTCCAGTTACCACTACACTTGTGTGTCGATTCAGTTCATATAATAAAGTAAACATTTAACATTAACACTTCCGAATAATATTTCAGTTTAGAGGGAATATCGTATTTTAACATTCTTAATATCATTAGAGCATATACTTCTGGAGGTAATTTACATGTCATATGTTCCATTCCGGCTATATTTAAGTTAAGAACTAGATTAAACATTAGGATTAATACTTAAATCGTAACAAAATAGATACAATTATTTTAATTTTCCTAAAATTAATCTTCATTACTAAGAATAAGATAACGAGAGACGGGAAGTATATTTCGTAAGAAGCTTTCGGTTCCATCATTCAGTCTTAATAATTGCCGCTGTATTTTTTTATTAATTTTTGGTATTTTTCTGCATTTTCTGAAGTATTTTGTTTGCTGGTCTAAGAGGATTTTAGGACAATATAACATTTAGATTCTTAATTTTTCTATTTTCTGGTATTATTATGATCAAATAGATAAACGTGTTAAAGATGGCGACTTTAACTTTCCCCATAACGTCCTGTTGCTTAAATTGTTGTTTCTCCTCACTACTTCCTCCTGCTTATATGTGTATCTAGCCACTGGCGGGGCTAAGGGGCTGATAACTCCCCAAAATCATCTGAAAGGTATGCTCTTTTGGTCTTCTAATTTTTCGAACTGTATTTATTCTCGCTTCATTTGATTTGTTATACGTTTCATAGGGAAGCAAAACAAGTCTAATCCACTTAGTATATTCATACCAGCTTAGTATGAGAATGTCTATATTCGCGGCGAAATGTTAAGTATAATCTTTGATTATGTTGACGATATCTGGTCAAAGATTTGTTCCTTATTAATACTTTTTTTCCTTCTGAGCTTTCCCGTTCTCTTTCTTGTTCAATCTTAGAGTTATTTTAATATTTGAATTAACATTCTAGTTCTATACTCTGACAAGTTTTGAAGTTACGATTTTTTCTTTTGCATTGTCTATACTTCCTTGGTTTTTTCGTATAGGTATTTTCTACTAGTTAGGTTAGACTTTTAGATCTTCGAGCATTTTTGACAACTTATTTTTCTGAAACTGCAAAAAAAGTCAACAGAAAATATTTTTAAGAGCTCTGAATAAATGGCAAAAGAAAATTTGGTGCCTTTGGTATTATGGAGAATGTAAAAAACCTATTCAATTTTGGAGTGACCTCTTATAAGCATAAATTTCGTTACATGAATTTCTGAATGAGGTAAATACACTAAAACAGAATTGTAGAAAAAAGATTCAAAAGATTTCCTAAACCACATACTTAAATTTTTTCAATGAATTTTTCTTATGGTATGACATACCATGGTAAGTAGCGAAAGCTTTTGGTTTATTTTACAATATTGTTTATGGACAGCACTATAGGATTTAGACGGATGCAACAACCTGTCACATCACCTGGCAAACAATTGACTATTGGCAAATCAATTAGCTGCGAAAATATTTTTATAAAATGTTTTATGGCCTCACAAATCATGCTATCTGATCCGGCCTAATTATTTTTCTGACTACCTATATGGCAAAATCAACAATTCAGGATCCAAACAATGGCATTCCACGCGATTATTATTAGATACAACCAAAGTTGTACTTAGACGTTACACTAAAAATACTATTGGCGACAACGAAGCAGAATTTGTTTGTTTTACTTTTCATATCTCTCTAGGAACCCTTACTAAAACACCTTTTATATAAGATAAGTAAAATAAAATAATGAATGCTACCATAAATTTCTCTCTGAAGAGCAGAACAAAATTAAAATAAAAGTGAATTTCAGAACAAATCACTCCGAGATGGAGATGCACACATTCACTGTTTGACAGTTTAGTATGTTATTCTATAAAAAATTGAAACTCGTATATATTATTAGCAGTAGCTCAGTTTATTCTTCCGAACTAATGGAGGGACTCTCAATAAAAATTCAAAGTCAGCTGTAGGATTGCTATATATGATCGATTAATTATTCTGAAATTCCGGTAAAACAGTAACACTATCAAGTTGCAACTCGAATATATTTGGCGAAGAATATTTCCGATCTTCATTTGTTTCATCTACAGAAGTCGATTTTGATAAAGAAACTAGCACAAACTTGCCACAAAAGTCTGCACCTTTACTTCCAGTTCAATGTAACAAAATGTATGCTAGGAGATTTTTGAGACCCATGTCGTTCCCTGCTTCTGCATCTATAATTATTTCACAGTAAATCATTATAACATTTTCAAAGGCTGAGCTAAAAAACAATATTGTTCGTAATAACCCGAACATGGCATCTTGAAACGTCTACTCTAGAATAAGGCAAGATAGAAGGAAAGGGAAATGAAAGGAATCTGACAATAAAATTCTATAAAAGTACCCAGCCAAAATCTGAAACAAATAATGATACAGATTTTGATTCATCTATTCTCATAAAAGTGTTGTCATAAATCATACATAAACTAGCAGTGAAAGACTAAAAAAGGCCACCCAGATGGATGTGTTGCATGCAATGGATATTATAGTCATATTGTGATTTAGTTGCGCTGAAAATTTTGCTTTTGTTGGTCACATAACTTCTGTGGTGTGAAAATGGCACCGATTTTTGCCAGAATAGTTTTTGGTATTTGTTTTGTTTCATTGTTTTTGTTTACTTTTTTATAACTTCCAGGTTTTCAAAGGACTGTAGGTTTCTAGTTCTAGTTTGGATTCAATGATCATATATGACTAATCTTCAAAAAGTTGTTTAGATATAAATAAATGGTGTAATAATGGCAACACCAAGAATCTGATCGTAGGAAAGAAAAACGACAAACACAAATATTTTATCTCTTAAAACATCTCTTTCTCCACCATCGAACACCTGACGTAGTTCCCAAATCGCTTCTAAACTTTTTCTTGTACCAAATCATCCCCAAATCCACCACCCTCTCGCAAGAGTAAAGTTATCCTGCCTTGTTGGCGAACAAACTTTCAGGGGGTGTCAATGGCCAGTTGGTCACCACGCTGTGGGTACGGTCAGTTGTGTATACTTACAGTTGTTGTTGAAAACTCGAGGGACATTGTAGAACGAGACTAACGAGAGAGACACACCGCAACAATCTGCGTGTAAACGTGGTTGCGTGTCACGAGATAATTACCGTTGAAATGATTTCGAATTGTCCACCCGCACGTCGTATTAGCGATGTCCGAGACCAGAGAGAACAGTTTTGTTCACTTGATTGACAGGTAATGCCGTACAAGGGGTGAACGGAAGATAAGGTTCGTTTGGTTTTGGTGGAAAATTAGATCGAAACAAGTGTCCGATAATGAGGAAGGTTAATATGGGTGACGCTAACCTAAATGATATTTTAAATGGAGCTCGGTTTGAAAAAAAATCATTTTTAACATTAACTTAATAATAATTTGTTTTAAAAAATGAATTAACTAAATATGAAAAGGTTACAAACATCATCTGCTGTCAATAATTATTTTCTTATATATATTGACGTTAAATTCAAATATTTGTGAAAAATATGACGTTAATAAAATACAATTCAAACTATTCAAATGGATTAAGCAGTTTAAAACATCACTGGACATTTGTTGAATGGTACGCTTCGGATTTTCTAAACAAAAGTATGAGTCTCGTTATAAATATATACTTAAATGCTTTATTTCAGCTTTTTTATATATAGCATATTAAATTTTTACATATTGAACTTGTAATATTTATGTCTGAAATATGAATTTAAAAATATATTTTTCTAAACATACTCCTAAATAATGTTTTTACTTTGAACTTTTATGATAATTGGTGGAAGAAGAAACTTATAGAGGCTCCTTCTAGATATTTCTTAACATAATACAGTTTAAATTATCAAAATTGATTCAGTCATTTTAGAGTTGACGGTGAGCATATGTAAAAAATATTTAAATATTTACTTTTGGGTAACTTTAATATTTTATTCTTAAAGACCTTTTTTTTTCTACTATATGTTTTTAATGTTTTGGTTTTCTGAGTTATACCTAGTTTTCCCTCAAGACTTTTCCGATTTTGTAGAAAATTTTGATTGGAGATAACATCATAGGTTGATTAAAGTTGCCTGTATGTTTTGAATTTGAATCATAAAACCAGATAAAGGGCAGCAACTCGTTTATGTTGTTGACACTTTTTATGAAAATTGTGTTGTGTTGGAGAAAAGAAATATCTAGATTTTTTTTAAGTGCGAATAATCCTCGCTCGGAGAAGAAAAAAAACTATTGCTTGCCGAAGACACAGAACAGAGCAGACGGACGGGCACTATTTTTGTAAAGGATATGTGTATAATTAGCTTACATGTAAATAGAATTTGTTAAACCCGAATGTTTTGGAAAATATCAGGGCACTGTTTTAAGAATCGGACTTCTGTTGATTACCTTGAGTAGTTTTATAGATTTATTTTTTAACTTTTTATTGTACTATTTACTTGTTCTTTCATTTGTTATCGTTCGTGACAGGTCGTTATTATCGACATTAATATAGGTAGGCTATCCATTATATCCGGTTCCACCAAGATAAGTTATTAATTTCTCTTTAAGATTATTAATCAAAATAGGCTTTGCTACAGAAAATAAAATTGTCATTTCAACAGCTACATCCTACTCAAAGAAGAGTATATAACATACAAACGCCATCTACCATAGCAGAAGCTGAAATGTCAGGCTAAAGTAATTGCAATAGTAAATGTTTGTTGTGATTATTTGAAAACTGCGTCCAACATATGTTACAGACTTCGGAAACAAATCAAATGTGGAATTTGATGACATTATGGTTCTTGGTTTAATACGGTTGCTGCAATTTTTTTGGATTGGAGGATGCTTTAGGATTGACAATTACAAAAAAGTTGGGTTAAATCATTGAGACAATTTATGTCTCATATTGCTATGAATGCGCTGTCAAATTCCGGTTAAACAGAAACCTTTGATCAAGTTGCAACTCAAATATATTTGACTAACAAGATTTTCTGTTGTCATTTGTCATTGATAGAGTTGTTCCGCCTGCAGAAGACTATTCAGATAAAGAATATAGTAACAACTTGTCAAAGAATTGGAAGAAAATTCTTGTCCTCTATCGTTTTCATCTGCTGATGCGCATTTAGTTCAAAGTACTTGATAGTAACAAAATGTATGCTAGGATTGTTTTGAAACGCAAGTGTTTTCCTGTTTTCTCATCTGTAAGTATTTAATGGCCAATGATTACACCATTTTCAAAAGCCGGAAAATTGCATCTGCCACCACGGATTTTTTAGAAAAGAAGTTAATTTCTATACAAAAAAAAGAAATAATGTGAAGAAAATAAAAACAAAGAATTCTATAAACTCTCAAACAAATAATGTTACAGATTTTGATTCATCATATTTTTGTATTGTCAGAAACTAAACATAAACTGACAATGAAAGACCTAAAAAAGAAGTATAATCGGATGTTGGTTTTGTATGTAAAGGACATTATAATGGAAGCAATGCATATTTACCTGTTTTGAAAAAGCCGAATTTTGTTAGGTTTATAATAAATAGATAAAAGCACCTCTATTTTTGTACTTTCTTGCCTTTTTTTATATATGCTGAAGGAGTTTATTCATTATTCGTACAATACTAAATTCTACAAAAACATGACATTTTCATATCTAAATAAAATAAGAAGGTGTGAATTTGCTTAATTTCACATTGTACTTTTTTTGAGAGTGGTTGTTAGTGAGGAATATTTTTACAGGATTGGAAAAATGAGTTCAGGTGCTAAATGGGAATAAATAAGTCTCATTAGTATTTTTAATGTGCCAAGAAAAAAATGTATGCAATGTATGTGATTATCTTTTATCATCTTTTTGTTTAAGAAAGGCACAAAAACAAGTTGTTTACAATTTGGTAAATAGTTGTGTAAGACTACTACTACTATATAGAAAATATATATAGTAACGGTTAAAAAAAGCTGGACACTTTTTAAATATTAGCAAAACATATGCAAATATTTCATTTTCAGTTTTATTTCTGGAAGAGAACTATGTGATGTAATAAACGGATGACAACCAATAAAGTCTGCTATGTAATTATTTTCAAATTAGATTAAATCATATAAAGTGGACAAATAATTTAAGTAACAATAAAAAATATGTATGAATCTAATCAAAAGCAACAATAATCATATTATACGCACTTTTCCAGTAATCACTAAAACTTTTCCCAAGAAAGAAAAAAATAAAGTTTACAACAAATAATTTCATTTCTTTGGCTCAATTGGCCGCTCTTTTTCCGACAAATTTCGGTCAAAAATATAATAATGAAAATGACTATTTTCAAATAATTTTCTATAAGTTACATAAATTCTATTGTGTTCTCCGTATAGTTACCATTATCAGAAATTGACAGGCAAATAGCTGTACTTGAATGAATAAAATAGTAACTTAACCTGCAAGTAGGCATTGTTTGTATGGTAAATAAGTGACAATCACACACGCAAGGCCACCCTCAGCCCTTTATGGTACGTGGGATACTCTGTTCGCAGCCCGATAACGAAAATCCTAACCCCTCCGAATGGAGCTCGACCAGAGGCGTAACATAAACTTGGTAAAATATTTAAAATAATACTGGATTGATTCAGCCGATACTTGTTGGAAATTCATTTCACTGAACTAAAATCACCTTGAATTGCACTTTCCACTCTATTTGGTTTTTTAAAAAACCTTTTCTGACGCGTTTCGATATTAACTATCTTTGTCAAAGAACTACTTCTTTGACAAAGATAGTTAATATCGAAACGCGTCAGAAAAGGTTTTTTAAAAAACCAAATAGAGTGGAGAGTGATTTTAGTGATTTTAGTTCATTTAAAATAATATAACAAAAAATTTTTAAGCAAGGTATTTCAGTGGGTGTACAAGCAGAGTCTGAAGCAATAATGCAAATAACGAATAGCTTTTACAAATTAATGTACAGGATGTCTAGAATTACTTTTCCAAACAGGAAATTTCAGGTATGATATATAAAGTGATATTAGTAATGATCACAAAGATTAAATAAAATAATGGTGATCATATTACATATACTTAAGATGTTTTAGATTTAAAATAATATTCTTAATATCACTTTAGCGTTTACATGTAAATTATCTTGAGTATCAGTTGAATGTGTTTAATTTCAGACTTTAAAAATTGCCATTGGTTGTAATTTTTCAATCGTGTGGTTAATTATGATACAAACTTGAAAAGTAAAAACAAACGATATACCTAGTCGGGGAGCTTCTAAGATTCAAAAGTTAAATGAGTAACAAATACTAATACAATAATGAAAAATATGGTGTCTGAACTAAGCGCGGAAACTTGAACGCAGTTAAAACAAACATCCACAACAAACCTTACCTACACATATATTCCTGCTTTGTTTTAAATAATAGGAGAGGTAAAAATTGCTATGAGATTGGATCTTGAAATATAACGCTTCGAGTATATGCTACATAGACAGCATTGTAGGAGTTTCATTCTCAGAAAGTTCAGGCTTTTCAGACATGGTTTCTCAGATTCAGCAGATTTATATCACAAGCTGCGGCAACAGACAAACCTAATCGTGACTTATTTTATCACGTAGTGTCTAGATGAGAAGCGACAAGATGCATTGTGTGCATATTTGAATGAAAATGTATTTGTAGTAACGACAACAAATCATCACGAATGATTTTTGGGGATTTCCGAATTTACCAATTTTTGCAATTCTTCACTTGGATCAAAATGAAAAAGTAAAAATTTGAAGGAAAAATTTCGTGAGTAGTTCTGTCGGACATCTAATATGTTGATTTTGGAGACAGAAAAGTCATGTGTCTAAGATCGGCGAGTTTATATTTGTTCAAGTTTTTACTTACTTTAGTAGTCTTCAACAGAGATTGAGAGAATAGCGAATAAAACTAGTGTTTAATCCAAAAACGTTTAATTGATAAAACACTATGATAGAACAGGAAAGTTCACATGAAATTCACATAAATACCTACATAAAATCACCACAAAATGAGAAAAATTAATTCTGATTTTCATTGGCACATAGAGACTTAAAAGTTCCAGGGGAAAATGGAAACAAAGGTTTCCTCCCATAGTTATTCTTTCCACACGTAACCACAGAAGATGAACAATAATGGTTTTCGACAGTAAATATTAAGAAAATTGTATCTCCAATCAACAGTTATATACTTTTAAAATAGAAATAAATAATTAGATTTAATTCAAAAGGTGACAATTTTCATTTTCTAATTTAGATAATAGCAATATAGCTGACCATGAAATAAATATTTAACCGTATTTAACAAACTTAACTATTTAACCATATAATTAAAAATGGAGACTATCAGAAGTCAAAAGAACATGAAATTAAACAAACAAAATAATTTTTAAATAAAGCTATCAAATATTTCTATAAGCGACAAATAAATCAAATTTTTTTTATGTTCCACTGCTACTATTACTTATATCCTGTGAACAGTTGGCATAAACAAATAAGTGCACGAATTTTTGTTGCCAGAAAATTCAATTCAATTGAGCTTATCGTCTATTCTAATTAAAAATTCACGTTAAATTAAATTATTGAATATATATGTAATGCAAAATAAGTGTAAGAAATATCATCAATATTTTACTAAATTTCGTTACTAAATGTTTTTGTTTTACCAATTCTCACATGTTACGCCCATGGTAAAAGACGCGTGCATATTGTTTCTCCCAATTCCAATTATGTGTGGGGTAAAAACTAAAAGGGGGTGATTTATCATTAATTTACTTGAGTTTTTCGATAGATGATTCATTGATTGTGTGACATCTTCGCCAGACATTTATAGTGAGTGATGATGAATTTCTGGAGGCTTTTCAATAATTTTTGCAGAGTAATCGGATTAAGAGGTTCAGTCATAGAAATGTGTACTGTACAAAACAATAAGGCCTTGAAGAGGATTCATTAATTTTGTTTGAAAGTGTCAGATTTTGGATGCACCTTTTATGTATGTACCTACAAAAACGATTCCAAATGTTACTTAAACCGTCAGCTAAATAACGTTTTCAAAATCAAATGTAAAAACAATAAATTATTTTTTATTTGAAAATTTAAACAGTTTAAAATATAAAGTATGAATTAGATATAATATCGTTAGTTATAATTATTTAAGATTCGTAATCAACATTCAATAGATACAACATATCTCAACCTTAATAATTTTTCAAAAAAAGTTCCAAGTGATATTGTTGTTTTAACTTTTGTAAATTCCTGGAATTTGTTATTTTATACCAATTATTTCTTTCATATATATATATATATATATATAGATTACAATATTTAAATCTTAAATTTCCTTATTTTATTTGTTTATAATGTGAAGTTTAATTTCATAATTCATCTTATATTGTAAATGATAAATTTTCCGATGTTTACAAATGAATTAAATTTGAATGGGAAACTTTCAATAAACACATCAGAACACAGTTATGTAGTAATAATAAATTAATAGCAAATTCGTCGAAAATCATATTTATCATGAAGTTTCACAATTAAAACTAGGCCGTATAATTTATCAATTCTGACTAATTAATGTCTTAATTTCTTAATTAAGTATATTTTGCACTTTTACCTCTGGCGTTTTTGTAAATATACTACTAGGTACGCCAGTTATTATTTAAATGTTTGTAAAAGGATATGAGGTTGTTTAAAAAATACGGGAGCATAAAATATCTTCAATAAGTAATTATAAAGCTAAGTGAATAATGTGAATTTTGAATCTTGTTACATTTCGTTTAAATTATGAATAAGTAATAACAATCAGTTGGAGAAAAAAAATGTAAAGCTATGGACACATTTTTCTGCCTATAAATATAGCAGTAAATCAAAACCTGAATAAGTAAATGCTAGAGATAGGTACATCACTTCAATCCATTTAGAAATCTTAATTTCGTCCATTTAACGTAACAGAGAAAGCCATTCTTTAAATTAAACATTGTTCTCATAAGATTGACGAACTTAGAATACTACATAATAACTGCCTAATTATAATCTGAATTCATAAGGCACGCGTTTTTTAAAATCTAGTAATTAAGCTTTATTCCTCTGATTATGAGTACCTATTCTTAGTGATACACATATACCAATATTAGAATACCATAAAAATAAAGTCAAACAAAAGTAGTAATCCCCTCTGTTTAAAGAATAGGTATTTAATTTTAATATCTTTGTTTTATTTATTTTTTTTGAATTCGACAAAAGAACATGATGTTTAAAACTTCATTAAATATTATTATTATTTCTAAACAAATCATAAAAACCGCAACAAATACGACGTCCAACGTGTTGTGTACAACAATGTATCTATTTATCAATTCTGCTATAAAATGTTTACTGAATGTTTATTAACTACTCGCCAATATTTCAAAAATTCAAATTTGAACATGTAATTTGTGAATACATACTGTACTAAATCTCTTATAATATAATTTTAAAATCCAATAAGATTTCATAGTATTCTAGTGAAATTTAGAGGTAATTTTAATGGATGTGTTATTAAATAGTGCAAACTCAGTTGTTTAAATTTAATTAGTCCCATTGTCTTTTGTACCTACTTACGAAATCTGCTCTTTGCAATTATTTCCAAAAATGACTAAATATATATGAATATCGAAATGGTTTATTATTAGAAAATGTCAGTTTTCCAGCGCAATTTTATGCTAATAGGAATGAACATAATTTTAACTGTTTAAATTTAATCACTCTTAGTCCCATTGCCATTTTTGAATTGAAATTATATTCGAAAGTTGAGGAAATGCCTAATATGGGAATTAAATGTACTTTCAAATGTTTGTTGACATTTTTTTTATTATGTAAATTGTCTGAACAGAATAGGAATAATTATTCTCTTGTCCTGACTTCATTGAGAACATTTAAGTCTAAACCTCTCAAATCCGACACTCACTTCATCACCTTTTTATCTAAAAACTTCGTTTTTTACCGGCCGTCTGGAAGCCGGCTTTGCTAAAGCTCGTGTCGCCGTTTTGCTATCATTGATAATATCCTTTTTCTGCATGCCTCTTTCACTTTTGTTGTTCCGTACCGCTGAACAAGTGAATATGCAAAACATGCGTACGTACGTTTATTGCCTACTACGATCTGTATCACAAATTTGCATTTTTCCGATTTAAACGCGTGCCGGTACCCTATTTTGCCTGTCAATTTGAATACGGAATCGAAAAAAGCTTGTTCAATTTACCTGTAAGCATTCCTATGCAGATAAATGTAAATCCTCAACACGTGAGTCACTTAAAAATAATAAAACTCTATGTAACACACGAAACACAATCACAAAAAACAAATGAAAATCCTCGAAACACAACACTTGAAAATATCGAAGTATCCTTGGTGTCACACAGGACTAAAACTGTACAGGTGTTCTTCATCAGTGGTGAAACAATTAAAAACGTGTGATTTCTTTACGCGGACAACATAACCGGTCCGACTTTGGGCTTCAACTGTTTTGTGCATAATGTTGACAGCCAATGAGGGGCGGGACCAGGAGGGGATAAACACCCCCACCAGGCGACACCTGGTCGAAGTGGGGCTGAGAGTGGGGGCAGCACAGCGCGCGGTTGAACGGACTTGAAATAAGTTTCGTCCAGCCGATTTGTGTGATGCTTTGCAACAATTTCATTTTTTTGGACGTGTTTGATTGAGGCTTTCTACTTGGTTGAAGTTTTTTCATTACATATTTATTGTGTTTGCCTTTACTGCAATTAAGTTGTAGGAATGAGTGGAATTTTCGCTAGAAGGTGAAGGTTTTTAATTGTGTGGTGAGTTCAATAAAAGTTGCGATGATTCTGGAGATTTTTTAGCATTCTTTCGGTTTAGACAGTTCAAAATTTCATACTACAGAATTCTTGTTTATTGTTGTATATATGGTTTCAGTAAGTAAATGTGTTATTGGCATCGACTGAAATAGAAGCTTTTGTTAGAAAATTCCTGTCTAATTAGAAATAAATTTTTCGCTTAACCTCAACTTCTTTGTTATTTTACTTTTATTGTAGGATTTGTTATAAATTTTATGATTAAACATCGGAGTGAAAACCCAAAAACGGCAGTCTACATATTACATATTACACACTTACATATTTAACCCTTCACATGTAAGTACCTATTTGGTGTTTGTAAAGAGAATAAACAAATAAATAAATACATATTAATCAAAAAAATCAGTTACAGAAGAAAAGTATTTCAGTTATTAGATTTTATAATCAAAATTTGTGTCCTCAAATAATTTGTATCGTTAGTTAAGAAGCAATTATAAAAAGTTTTAGAAAATTTAGTTATTTAGTTTCTTTCATGTTATAAGTTTAAAAATTTCATTAGATACTATCAATTGTCTTTTTGAAATTCTAGGAAACTTTTGATTTTCATATAAGCAACTACACAATAGTTGCTTATATGCACTACTAGGTTTTAAACAAACAATATGCTCTCATTTCATTTTGGTGATTTTTATTTTTATCGCCTTCCATATTCCGCTAATAAGAAAAGTTTTGAACAATAATAAGTAAAAGAATTTAAAATTTTCAGAATAATTAGAAACGAAATAATAAAAAAATAAATTAACATATTTTAATGTCACAGTTTACATAACCTGTATAAATTTCCTAGTCATTTTGGCTTATTAGACTGTATTTTATCTACATTTTTTAAATTAAGACAGGCATAGAATGTGGGTATTTTAAGTTCAGTTAATTCACGAATACTTGTTGGTGCTCAGAAGGTATCAGATACAGTAGGTACGTAGGGTATACAGTAATGGCAGTATTTCATTAATGTATATAGAAATTTATCATATTTTATCGGTTAAAAATGGATAATAATTTTCCGCAAAAAACACGATAATTATGGATAGTATTTTGGAATTATTATAACCATTAGTTATTTTCTTTAGGTACTTTAAATTGAATAAAATCTTGGCTCAAATAAATTTTTGACAAAAATCTTTTAAACAGAAAGCTTAAGAACTTCTTGCTTATTAAATTATTAAATTACACTTTTTGAAGTTATTTTATATAACTCTACTCTACTATTATATATTATATAATAATATATGTTATGAATTGAGCCTTTTCTATTTAGGTTAATATAAAATAACATTTTAAAATCTTTTTTTTAAAGATTAATTCTAATTTTATTTTTTTGCTGTGGAAAGTAGGCATGTAGGTATGTAGAAATTATTAGTAAAATTCTTGTATGATTTTTTAATCGAGTGTCAGCTTATTTATCTACTATTTACAAATACGTTTTTTTTCACACGATTTTAAGCTGTACGTAGTTACCAATAGATAGTGTATGTAGACTGCAAAATGATATGACTTAACGCTAGTTTTGATAGCCTTCAGATATGTAGCGAAATAAATACAACCTATTTATCAAAAATTGTTGACTATTATAAAATTCAACTTTGCTTCTATGTTTAAGGACTTTTTAGGGAAATAACCTCACAATTTACGAAATGCTTGACAATAGTATTTGATTTATGATGTAACTAAAAGAATTTAATTTGATAATTTACAGGGTAGCAAAGATCATATAATAATAAAGTTCCTTTCAAATTTGAAGAGTTAGGAAAGGGTGATCTTCAGAATTTTATATGGTACTCCTAGGTGCGACTTTGTTATAGGATAGTGCATTCGCCAAAAATGCAAACAGAGAATATTGTTGATTCAGTGATCCCATTAAATTAATAAGGGAAAGCCTAGGAAAAACCTTATAAAGTATCCCGATATTGGGTTGTTCACACGGACATCAATTTCTTCCTTAATCATTGGTAACAAGGAATGATTGAATTAAACGGAGTTAGTAGCGACACAATCGTTTTTATTTAAAGCAGTTCAGTCTTTTAGTTTGCGTTTCGTGTTGTGTTTTTCTTTGTGTAATAGAACCGAATCTTGAAATTGTAGTTTATGACCAAGGTCTCAAGCATGTTCACAAATTTTGGATTTTTCAATCTGTAATTTTTGGTTCGTTTACTAGAACATTTAGCAATCTAGAGGCTTCTCCAATATAAAATTTATTACATTTTATAATTTTATAAATGTAGGTAATGTCTTATATTTTGAGTTATATTTTTCTCTCCCTAAAGCTAATAGATTTGATGCTGGGCTCGCCATTGCATAAAATCTACTCAGCTTTAAATAATGTAGCTTACAGTTTGATTTAAGCTCGTCCTATAATATATTCGTTGGAATGCCCGAACTCTTTCTTGTATAAATAATATAGTTGTTTACTCTCTTCGAGGTGTCATTCTTTTATACGCAAGACAATACATATATAATATATATTGTTTCTGGTTAGGGAACCTTCATCAGTTGCGCTTTCCACAATTGAATGTTCTCTCGAACAATTCTGTATGTATTTGATACATATCGTTAAATATAGTTGTTTGTTGATCTGTCACTCGCTTTTTTAAGAGGCCTTTCATTTATATCTCTATATTGTCCATACAAATATTTTGATTTTTATTTAGTCACCTGTGTATTTAAAATTGTAATCAGTCGTGCTGATTATCTTTTGCTGTGCTAAATTAACATATTGAAGTGCATTTTTATAGTAAATTATGACTTAAAGCTGCATTATGAAGGTAAGTACATGAAAGTTATTTTGCAATTCTAGACCATTGCTATCCAGTAATTTCTGTAAAATACCTTCTCGTATAAAATTTTAATATACAAAATATGATTCTCTACACAAATTGTAGCTTACTTTATTAGGTACTTGATTTTAAATAAACTGAGGATATTTGTAGTGCAGTATTTTATGTATAGAAACCAAATCTGCTTCTTCGATCTTCTGTACCTAAACTCTGGTTAAATTGCATTTTAGACTATGAGCCGGAATTACCTCGATGATTTTGATGCTTTTTAAGCAAGGAATACGTAATAATTTCTATGTTTGGTAAAATTGCATTGGGAATTTAATAGTAGGTACCTACCTCCTCCAAATTATTCAATTTCATGAACTTGTTCCAATTTGTCAACGAAGGTACATTTCATTTTCATGTTAGGGCTGAGTAATGTCAACATGGGCAATTTTTGTAATTATTCCTTTCCCAATGTTGGATTATAAACGATCAGTGGACTCTGCAAAGTGTGGTGTACTGCATCATCCTCCACAATATAATATTCTCAGTTCTGACAATGGAAGCTTGTGTAACATAAACCCTTCTACCTAAGGTATTCTGACACTATATAAGCTAATAACTTAACCTAACATATTTACTGAAACCACACTAAATTAGTACCTAGGTACGCGGTTAGCATATGTGGGTTTCTTTTGTAATTCTTTGGATTTTCTTCAATATATAATTATATATCAGGTTTGCTTGTTGATGTATCGTAAAATATGTTTGTATATATTTTATTTACTGAACCCTCGACGCGTTCTATTTTTACCAGGCTGTAATTCCTGTTCTAAAATTTACATTGTGCTGTTTTCAACTGTTCGAAACGATGGTAATATCTAAATTTTGAACGTGAACATGTCATTGATATGAACAGCGCAATATATACAAAGTCGCTGAGACACTGTATGAACCTAAGTTATTTCTGATAGTAACATTTTGCACAAAATTCTTAAATTTAATATGGTAGTCTTCTGAGTGATAATTGTGGCATCTCTGGTTTTTATTTTTTCTGAGTTCTTAGGGAATACCTAACACCACAAAAACTTGAAAGTCTGTATATTTCAAAAGTCCAAACGTTTTAAGGTCTAAATCAGACCCCGTTTTAAATGGTATTGCACAAAATGAACAAGAAAATTAAAAGGATTCGCAATGACAAATATCACAATTTGTCAAATTTGTCAAATTGTACAAAATACTTTTACAAACATCGTTGGAATTGTAATATTTTTACCTCTATTATAATCATATGTTACTAATTTATTATTAACAACTTGTATTACACTTTAAATCAGGATAAAAATTTAGAGTAGATTTTAAACTATTTGCCTCATAAAAAACAATTCTGCTCATCCCTGAAAAATGATACATGAAAATATTTAAACTTTGTATTTGCCAACAATTTACGTGTAACAAATATGTTTCAGTCTGTTTTTCAAATGTTTGTGATTGTGTTTGGTTGTATAAGAAACGTTTCAGTTTCAATTTCAGTTCTGACTTAACGTTTAAAATGTCCATGACAAATTTAATATTTAATTAGACCACTTATGACTTAATAAAATGAGAATGCAATGGAATGGGATTTCATATTAGTAGTTATCAACAGGGAGTGTTAATTGAAATAAAATTCGTGAAAGTAAATAAACGTATTTAGTATGCAAGTTGTGAATACAAATGGTGGCATAATATTTATTTATAATATTGATTTAGTAATAATTCTAAAAATGGTGTTAAGTTTTATAATTTCATGTGAGAATTTGATTTGTTTTAAATTGGTAATAATTATCGACAATTTATAATGTTATTTAATGTTAGGTTAATGTTAAGCGAGATACTTTCAGGTGAATGAAAATTTTATAAATTCAAATAAATTTTGATAACTTCAGTCTTGTTTTATTTGGAACTCAACTAAACGATGTTTAGTGTATGTACGATGTTTGTTGTTTGAACAGTATCTCTAAAAACGTGAGGGAAATGTTCAAGCAAAACTATTGTTTTGTTGCCGTTTTATTCTGGTTTTTATTAAACCTAATGAACAAGTGTCTTTGGCTTATCTGTCACGAATCAAAATTTTGTATTTAAACCAAAACTTTTATACTTGAAAAATGATATTTGAATGGATGACACGTTAACTTGCACATGTAAATAATTTAGACAAAAGATTCAAAGAGATTTCGATAATATTTGTAAGTACCTAATCGCCTTAAAACGGTTCTAAAAATAATGATCAAATTTGTGTATTGTGTAATTTTGGTGTACAAAAGAACCTTTTATATAGGAAAAGTTGAAAAATTTACAATCCTATAACAGAATATATTGAAGGCTTCTTCAGTTTTTTAACATCTGTTAACAGTTTTTACATCTTTTTGTAAAACTAATCGGTCCCTATTTCTTATCATTTCATTTACACATTGCATTTATGGGTACTTTTTTTCAGAATTACACACATTAGTTATAATCCACGCCATTGTTAATTGTTAAATATACCTATTACTAACCACGTGATTCTCCTAGGCGTTTCTAAGACTGTCCTCTACATAGTGGTTTAATTTTCAAAATTATTATGATATTGAAAGCGTTTTTTTTATACTTGTATCTACAACACGAATAAGGTTATGTACTACCAATTTTTGCCTATGAAAAGCCCTCTACATTATTTATAGTTCACAGTATACAGGCTACGTTTTTACCTACATTTTAGTACCCGGCGGTTTTTCAGGGTGCGCTGTCTAGTGGAATCGAGCGCCCTCTAAATATGCAAGAAGTAGCTAACTTTACGTTTTAAATACATCTTCTATATTAATGTATTTTTGGATCGCTACAACAAGTAAATAGGAGTTTCATATAGATTTGATATGTCTATCTCTTACAGTTTATGACCTGTACAATATGACAGAAATAACATGTGACTGAATTAAATAAAACTCAAATTGAAAATAGATATAGGTTGTATAAAATTACATTGCTAACATAGATATTAAAAAATAACTTAGAGGTGGCTTATTTCAGATAAAATCTGTAGTTATGTTTTAAGTTATTCTGATAGAACAGGTCGGGTCTTTTCAATCCAAAGCAGGTGTTCCTATATCTATCTCTAACAATTTTTTTGCGCAAAATCTATTGAAGTTCAGACGACGAATGGTGAGATATCGAGAAGTGGTGTACCATGTCATGCATTAAATTTTGTTTTGAGTAATACATCAATTTCAAATACGTCAATGATGACCACTGTAGGCTCCACAATTGAAAATTAATCAAATTTACTTATTAGTAACTGAATATGTAGGAAAATAAATAAACATAGTGTATGTCCAGGATTTGCTGAACATTATTCTAGGAAATCAAAGCCAAACAAGAATACCAAAAATTTATATGCAAACACAAAGCGTTAATTAATAATGAGGGCAACGGAATTTTTGTCCTAGGGCAATTTAATGCCTAGGTATATATGACAATGGTCCATAAGGGATGCAATATTTAAAAAGGGTCCAGATTATTTTAATGAAAGTTGAATAAAAACCGTTTCAATATACGTTTGTTCATCATTTGAAACCCTATTATTACAAGTTCAAATTTGTGAGTGGTTTTTGATTAAAACTCGCAGATCTGACGTTCTCAAAACAAACTATATGATACAATAAACCCAAGCTTAGGAAAAATGTCTTGGTTAGTAGATATAATAGTCACTACTAGACTTTATGCTAAAAACAATAGATATTCAGAAATAAACAAAAAAAACTAATAAAATGGGTTCAAAAATTTGTAAGTAAAGTTGTAGTAGGACAACAGGAACATTTATTAAGGTAATGCCTTAATTTTTCAACTTGTTTAGTATTATTTGTTGCTACAGTAGACACATTTCTCATTCCTAAGTTAGCATGAGTCAAATAATTTCTTCATCGCTTTGATTAGTATCGTAACACAGTTTTACACTCTTATATTATATCTTTATTTGCAACAGTCAACCCCATTTCAACAACTATAAGTTGTCATCTTCATGGAGGAAACCAAACTGTGAATGAATAAAGAGTGAATTCCTTAGTAAAACCATACATATATGGACGAATTGACCGGACGGGTTTTCTTTGGAAGAAACTCTGGAGGGATTTGTGGTTTACTGACTCTTAGAGTACCTACCGTGTGTCCCGAAGCCAGTGAAGGGCTTCTACGAACGTCAACCAATTATCAAACGTTATATTCAAAGTATTGATTATTTTTCGTCTAAAGCTTTTCTACGACGGGGGTCAGTATGGCCCCCTCATTGTCCTTCAAAGTAAAGTTCTAAATATTGTAGAAGTAGCTGTTTTCGAGCATTAGTGTGGCATGTTAACTACCTGTGCATGGTAGGAAGGTTTCGTCAATACATACATAAGCTCGTACGCTGTAGTTATTTTGAAAAAAATAAGCCATTTATAGCTGTAGCAAGATTATTTTCCTGTCCCACTGTCCGAGTAGCGCTATCCTCAAACCTCAATAAGATAAAACATGTTTTCTTACTCATTATGGCTCTGAAAATGGGATGTCCAGTGAATTTTGTGGAGAAAAGGGATTTCAGTTATTTACTAGATGACTTGAACATGCAGCACAACACCAAAACTCCTAGCAGTGCGTCGATTTCAACATCGTTCGTATTTTTGTAGGAGGATTAGGCCATACATTGCAATTTGTTGCGCTTATGCTCCAGTTTTTTGTTAGTTTTAAGAATGAGTTCCGCATAAACGTCCTTTGTTTAAAACTCCATAATTTAAAAGGAGAAATTCGGTGGGCACTGTGCGATTTAGACAAAACATTTCAGCGTCCCATAATAATCACTTGTAGACTCCTCGTGATCTGCTTCGAGTAGATTAGCTTTATCCAAATTGCTGGACTGGGCTACTTGATCAACTTTTACCTAAGTACTGGCAGAAGTTTCAATAGCACCACTGGTAGATGTTCAAAGATAATCATCTAACCCCATCACGTCTCTTTCTGGTATCACAGAGTCACTATCATGTTCAGATATTGATATATGCCCAGAATCTGGGACATAGAAATTGTCAGGCAAAATTAATGTTCGAGTCCGAATCGTCTGAAAATCTGACAGGCCACTTGCATGATACAACGTGTTCTTTTGGAAACGTAGGCAGGGATTTTATCTCCCATTGATAACTGTAACAAAGAGATAAATACGCTAATTAGAAAACATAATCAACAGTCTAAATCAAATGTGGTAAGAGAACTATTTTCAAGTGCATATGTAACAAATGAGTTAATTGCAATATGTATCCAATGAAGAAAAAGAAAGGAGGTAATAAGACAGGCAAATAGACAAAATTAGTTTTGAAGTAACCCATAAAAGTTTACCTAATAATTCAAAACAATGTATTTATGAACATATGGGCAAAATAAATAGTGTAATAAACAATGTGAATGAGTAGAAGCTGAACAGAAATAATGCGAGTTTGGGAATAAGTATATGCGAGAAACGGAAAACTTACTTGTTAGAGTGGAATGGGTACCCTCCAGGCTTGAGAAAAATGGTGGTGTAAAACTTGAAGGTTGATGCAGAGGCGACCTGCCCTTGACTAATTGAGCTGTGAACACTAGTTGAAACTCTCAACACCCGGGTAATGAGATTGGAACTTGAGCACCCATGTTAGCAGTATTGAGAACTATATGTGTCTACCAGACAGATATTGCGCTCTAAGTGTTCATAAGTGTTAAATGAAATATGCTATTTAAATGTAGGTAAACAATAATTGATTATGTAGGGTGTTTAAACAGTTTTCAGTGTGAATCATTTGGTAGTGGGTTCTTTTTGAAATATAAATTATTTGTTGTACAATGTGACAGTCGTTTGAGACTGAACGATGAAAGCGAAAGCTTCTTACGAGTTATCCTCCTAGCATCGTGTTACCTCCCCGTCTCCATTTCTGTTTCCTTGTGTTTCAATAGTTATTGATATAAATTTCAGGAGAATTAAAATAATTGTCACTATTTAGTTACAACTCAAGTATTAGTCTATTAGGGTAATTATAATATTTTCAAAAGACTTCTTATGTCATATTCTAGCAATATTATAACAAGGTCACATTAATTATAACATATTAAATTATGGAATATTTAAGTATATATTTTTTAAATATCACAGCATCTCCAGGCTATTCTTCAAAATATCTGTTGTAATATCGTACACATTAAAAATATCATCAATTACAAATGTAATAAATACACGGGTTATTCGCGATTAATACTCGATCGCAGTAGTGTCATCAGTTTACAAGTCACTCGCAAATTCGCCCCCGTTTAAGTGCGAGCTTCTGTTATGAGTCTTTCGCTGGAAAAGGTCAATTCCAAAAAAGCATACAACTATTTCAGCAAGCATTAAAAAAGTTGATGATTTATTAACTTGCTAATTGAAGCTCATATCCGATGAGTTATCAGCGGCCAAAGATTATTATCCGATGAAATGCAAGTGCGACAAAAAATTTAACAAATGTGAATGAAAAAACTTCACTTTTGGTTTCAATTTCAAACCACAAAACGATAATTTTGTGTTTATGAACTTAAAGTCAAAAGATGTATATGCTCTAAGGTCCGCCATTAATAATAAGTTAGTTAAACGATACTGTTTTGTCAAGTATACGCTCTAAGGCCTTTATGAATATACATCGTACATTACCTCCAGAAGTATATGGTTCGACTTCCGGTTTAAATTTCGGGATAGCTGCACGTGTGTGTTTGTCCTAGGTTTAAAAAGTAGATTTAGTTTAGTGAAGAACTTTGAAGTTACCCCTGACTCGATTTTTGCCTTTTCTCTAGATCTTTTCATGTCATATAGACGCTTAGAAAGTGACTGAAGACGCTCTAAGAGTAAATAGTTATAATAAGTGTAGTGCGCGTTTAGCCGGAAGTCAAAGGCTGCCCCGATCCTGTATATAGTTTTGCAAAATAATTAATTCAGCATTAGTCGAGTTTACATAAGAGTTGACAAGTGAAGATTCATACTTCGACGTTACATAAACTGGGCAGATTTTAAATTGGTTCTATTTTAATTATTGAAATTGCTAATGCAGGGGAGGATGGGTTATCCCAGACGCATTTTAGTATGCACCTCCTAAAATTGAAGCTGGCTGAATGTGTCCGCAATGGCCAATATCGAGACGAAGAAGAAGAAGAAGTGTATGGTTAGGGTCATATGAAGGAATTTATCAAAGCCCTTGGTGAATTAACACTGGCGCCATCTAGTTACGAAAGATAATACAAATACAACGATGTTAATTCAAGAATACAACGTTTTGAACTTTACATTAAAGAAATTTCAATTATTATTCAGAAGTCATAATGTAAGATGTTTACTTTATAATATGAAGCTAGTCAGTACCTACATATATTTAATGGCAAGTCTAATGGTTTTCTTTCTGACTTCTGACATATGTCATGTCTCTAATTTAATATATCGACAAGAGAAAATTGGAGTTTTTATTATAACGAACTGCAAATGTTGTGTAGGTATTGTATATTAATTGGATGTTATATTTGTTTATTTCTTATATATTATTGATTTTCTATAAAAGAAGAGATATTTAATACATTATTTGGTCCCCTGTTTCTTACACAGAGGACTGAATTGTATGGGTATTTCGAGATCAAGGTAGTGTGTGGTGTCGGTCGTGGAGTCATTTGTGGTGTCGGTCCGAAAGCGTGGAAGCAAATGAAGCATATGTGTAAGTGTGGGCCTCTATTATGAAGCTTTCACTACAAAAATGTACTCATATTTAAATGACTTTAACAGCTTTTTTGCACATAGATGGTACTTAGATGATATTCTTTTCTAACTATAGTTAGAATTTCTGTAAAAACAGCCTCGCTTTTTTAACAGATCCAAATCGCAATCTTGAAAAAATCTTCATTGTGCGGAAAAGTTTTTTGCATGGCTTTGTAAAGCCTCGTATATTTATGAATGCTTCATAATCTAAATATCAACTAACAATAAATACGGAAACTTTCATTTACATAATCAAATAACATTCAGAATATGTCAACTATTTCCATCTTTATATCAATCTGCAATCTCTCGATTCGTCTCTGGCATGAGGAATTCGATGCAAACGAGTCTCTTTTTCCCCCTACGTAATTTCTCGTAACATCCTCGCAACGTCTATACAACAACATTGAACTCATATCGGAAAGCGATCTCGAATATGTAACTCATCTATCGCCATATAAATATTTTAGCAACTAGTATCGGTGTTGTTAGTTATTACCATTGCCTTTGAACATGACTATAATGCTATTTTTCGATACATGTGGAATTCTTCTGAGATTTCTCAAAGAACGGAGATACACCTAGGAGGGTCATTTACTTTTTCTATTTGAACATGTTACTGCAGAATCGTGGCTCGTCAATTTGGTACACATATGAGATTTTAAGCAATTTCGAAAAAATAGGATCTCTGAAATTACGTTTCAAATTACTTGGTTAATATTTAATTTGTTTTAAAGATCTTTTTTTTAACACACTAGTTTGACATTCAAGTACCAGAAAACGGCTTAACTAATTTGGATAGTTTATCTGTTTTCTCTTAAGAGAGATCCCAAGCGATCCCAAATGTTTTTTGTGAGGTAAAATATACAGTTTACCAAATATTAAACGAATGAATCACCTCAGTTATATTAATTGTAGGATGAAATTTATTGAAGCGGTTGCAAAAAATTTAAAGGTTTTCAGCTAATCTGTATATACAGTGCGCTTACTTAAATTGGCAAATATCTTTATTAATATTTTAAAAAATAAAGTTATTGTGTCTCTATGGTCTGAAATCACGAGGATTGACCATAATTATGAATTTTTATTAAAAGTAAAGCACCTTTGTTCTTGGCAAAACAGACAATTGTTATTAAAATATGTCATTAGATCTGAAAATTGCTTCAATTATGCATCTACCATGAAAAAAGATTCTTATGAATGGTGTGACTAGAGTGGTTGAAGTTCTTAAGAAAGGTTTAACTAATTACAGTATTTTACAAATTATATGACCTTTGTTTTTTTTAGAATCTTATTTGTGGCATCTTCTAGTTTTATTAAATGGTTTTAATGGAAAATAACATAACACTTGAGAAAAGAGACTTTATATTCAAAAAAGCCAAGCGCCTTGTAGCCTTATTCTGATTTATTGAAGCAGTTGATAGACAACGTTTCTGGCATCACCAATTGTCAACAGATGGTGTTGTATGATTTTGTTGTGATTTACGAGCTACATTTTATTTTTACCATAAAACAAAGTTGAAACGCTACTTAATCGTCTTACGGTCTATGCCATAACATTAAACTTTAATCAGAAAGCGATTTCGAATAGGTATGTAACCATTTATCGCCATACAAATATTTTAAAAACTACTATTGGTGTTCCGGCTGTTACCTACAATTGCCTCTGAATATGACTGTCATGCTATTTTCGATACATGTGGAATTCTTCACAAATTTCTCAAAGAACAGAGATACACCTAGGAGGGTCATTTACGTTTTCTATTCCAACAAGATGTTGCAGAAACGTGGCTCGTCAATTTGGTACTAACATGAGATTTTAAAGCAATTTGGAAAGAGGGAGGCCTGAAAACACGTTTCGAATTACTTGTTTAAAATTTCTTTCCTTTTCACTATCAAAGTGTCTTTATGGGATTTCTAGAACCAAAAATGTTGCAGTTGACGGCTTCATACTCGGGATATAACTGACTCTAAACCTACATTTCTAAGCTAAGACGAACACACACGTGCGGCTGCCCCGACGGTTTAAACGAGAATCCTACTTAATATCTAAAAAAGTGATATGATATCTAGTAGATTTTAGATTTTAAGCTTAAAATATCTTTGCACCGTGAATCAATTAATATCACCCCTTCTAGATATCATCTAAAATTGACAACTTTATTTTACCCTTTCTTTAATATCTCAAGTATTTTTCGCCAGACTCGTGCTATACTTTGCATAAATGGTAAATAGTATTTCATCCGACTCCCTTCACAAATAAAATATTTAAATAACTATGGGACATCCACTCCGTTTATTTTAACCCGATTTCGGTTAGTCGAATAACAAATAAAAACCGACACCACCAAAATAAAAATAGCGTTCGTATTTATTTGCATAATGGTCGTCTTAAGGTAATATGCAAAGTAATGCATATTTGACTTGTGTGCACTCAATGCGACTCGTGTTGGGCTTTGTGTCTTCACCTTGTGTTGTACATGAAAAATGTAGATTAGCTGTAGCCGAAGACAATTTATTGGAGTCTATGTCTATGTATATGTTCTGTGGGAGGTCACATTTCTGTGCAATAATAATTCCGTTTATGATCATATCAAATTTATATTAACATACAAAAATCAAATAAGGAAGAAATAAAGGTATTAATGGATGGTCAATCTTCAAAACTCTTTAGTATTTTAGAGTCAATATATGCTTTGATGTTCACGTCCATTTGAATAGGCTTTCCTGAAGGACCTAAAGGACACAAATTTACCATTATTAGCAGAAGTAGTTTGACATTGTGCAAGCAAAGTCATCCAACTGCCACAAGAAAGAAAAAGAGAGATAGTGAAAGACAACTATTTTTTAAATTCGAGTGCAGCAAAATATTCATATCCGAATTTCAATTAATTATAGTTATCGAAATAATCAAATTTTTGTAAAATTCTTCAGAAAAACTGAAACGAATGTGTACACAATTGCTGAAGACGCTCAGACACCCAATGGTAGTACCAAATCAAGTCAAGATTTTTATTATTTCTCATAAAAGGCTTCATATTAATACTAACAACTAACATAGAAATAAAAATGACAAATGTCCCTCGATGTTGCCACTTGATCAGTTTTATAGCGAGCTGGATACTTTTAATCTATGAGTTAAATTGTACGAATAAAACAACACAGACGAAATATTGACTACTTTTAACAAGTAATTGGCTGGTTTACATATTTTCGCACCATCCATTATACGATCGTTGGAATTTCCCATGCTCGTGCTATTGAAAAACAACAGATTTTTCTTTCACCTAATTATTGCTTGCTGTTTTAAATAAACAGTTCATAATGTCAGAAGTGTTGTTGTTTCCCAGAAAATCGTAATGAAACTACAAATACCAAAATTAACCTTCAGAAGACAATACCAAACATGGGCTTCCCTCAAGGATAGTTTATGTACTATCCTTGGGTTTCCCTGGATGCTCGGCCCATCGGATGTCATTAAACTGAAAGAAAAACAAAAAACAAATAGAGTACTGAGGTACCAAGAGCTTTAAATCAGATCATTTTTCGTATCAAGTTGTGACTGCGGTAATACCCCAGTAGATTGAGGCACAGAATTAAATATCTTCGTTTTTTAGGCAATTTTTCATATTGCTATTTCTTTATTACACAATTATTTTTGAATGTCAACTTCCAGTTTTTGTTGCATATGTTTAAAACTTTCATTTTGTGTTTCATAACTTTAACGTATGACATGGAAAATACGGATGACTGTTCAATAAGGAATTTATTAAGTTAAAAATAATAATAACTAAAGGGAATACCAAATGTGTTTTAATGACATATGTTGTAATGTTCCTATTTTCTCATGCAATTAAAGATGTGTCTGCCATTTCACTATTTGTTATTTGGTGTTACTTGATTTTGTTGTAAATCTACACCACGACTATAGATGACTGATTTACTAAAGAAGTTCCTGGGTGACCGAGCTTCACTCGTAAATTCCAGGTGTCATAAATAATGTAGGTATGTGTATCCAAATAATCGGACATTTACTAATTAACTAATATTTTCCAAAACGAGAATAATTTGTTTAATTTCAATTCTCTAATTTGAAATACCACAATAATTCCACATCATAATATATTTCATCCACCTTGAATATAAAACTCCTCATGGACTACCCATTATACGAATTTGTCTATCATTTTTTGAATCAGCCTGTATAACTAAAATTCCACCCTATATTCCAACCATACTGTTTATGGCACTGTTTATGGGCCACCCTATAAACACTCTTGTTTATAATTTTTTTTCTTCACCCTCGGTAACTATAATTCTACTCCACCACATAAAATATGAAACAGCCGTAAAATGCTTCATGTTTCTACACATACACTTGTACTGAAATAATTTTTATAGCAGCAATTTTATTGCAAAGTATTTCACCACCTGTCAAAATTGTCACAATTTGTCACTAAAATTATTAATATTCATATTTCACAATAATCTGATTTTTACTATATATAAGGCTTTGTCGAATCGATTTTTATTATCGAAAACGTTAGTGTCGTTTTCCGGATCTGAATTATATGCAAAGCTTTTGAAAAGTAAACTATAAATTCATTATACCTATCTGAAATTGAGAGTTTATCGAATAAATCCCCTGACACGTCGATTATGCTTTAAACAAATGCACGTGTTGACATATTACCCTTATTTTTCTAGATGTGACGTCATCGACATTTCCTTTTACTGGCGTCGCCCAATTTCTACCACGCTTGTCATTTTTCTTACACCTCGTCAGAAATTATGGTTGTCTGACGGTAACCTTAGCGACCGAGAATGTTTTATATAACTGTCAGATAAAAACTTTCTTTATGTCTTTTAAATTTCTTATCAATTTCATATATCTTGATGTTTATTGAGTAGTGACTTTGTCATTTAAAAAAAAATTAAAATTATCTGAACGAGAACGAATTGAAATTTTTTGCATGATCGGATTTGGAAACAGAATGCACACCCAGCAACAAGTACTTGAATTGTCAATGAAACTCACCCTGGTTGACATTCCATAGCCAAAGCATGGTAAGCAATATTGAGTCTAAATAACCCAAATTTGGACATGTTCGTGATTTACCTAAATCTGATTGAACTTCGAAAGCAGAAAAAGATCAATAGAGTGGTTTGTTAGCAATACAAGACAATCATCACTCAACACTTAACCAAGTGGCTTCTAATTTCAATATGGCAGCATCGACAGTACACAAAATTGTGAAAAAAAAACAAAGTATCATTCTTATAAGGTATGCCTTGTTCATCTGAAGGCGACTTGATCGGTAAATTCAATTCTGCGAGCAAATCTAATGGCCAAAACTGCCCTTATTGAGCTACCGACAATCCACGATGGATGATGTAGTATCTTGACACCCAGAGAAAGGGAATGTGTCGTGGGGCATAACTGGTGCAAACTATTTGGAGCTTCTTCGAAGCGACCTTATTTCTGAACTAATAAATCTATATCCAAATGAGGATCTCCCAAAAAATGGCATTTTCTTACAAGATTATGCAGGACATCTCCATGCTTATTTAGATGAGGTGTGCCCGAATCGTTGGATAGAGAGAAGGGGGCCGATTGAGTGGCCTGCAAGATCGCCAGGTTTGACCCACCCAGATTACTTTTGGTAGGAGTAATTATATAAAAATATAAACATATACAAAGTAGAAATAAATAAACATTACTAGTATTATATTAATATATTATCCCAACTGCTAGATAGCGGGATTTTTAGTAAAAAATAAATCTTAGCACTGTGTTTTTGAGCAACACCAACATTATATTTAGAACAGAAACTCTTATAAAAATTAAAAAATGTGCGTTATGTTTTTACTTAATATCAGTACAAAACATAACAAATAAATAACTTTTGCTTGACTAACGGAATCACTAAACACTCACGCAAACTCAAAAACCAAGTGCTACCATAAAACGTTTAGTAATTCTTCATAAGCGATACGCTACATCTGTACTTCAAGCTTACTCTATTTTACCGCCCGATTTTCCACTTTTTCCGACGACTGTACTCCAATTTTAGACGACTCAAGGAAGTGTCGCCAACTAACGGAAAACCCGAGAAGTTTTCCGGATTTTTTTCCACCTCAGACATCTAGTGTGTAGTAGTGAAGGTTGCTAATCGTGTGAGGAAGACGCTCGGCGTCTTGACGCCGCATTGTTATTGCTCAGCTGAGGTTCGGAAAGAAGGAAGCGTCACATTCGACTCTACAATGCTGCCGATTGTCGCGGCAGTGACACTGGATTAGGTGGCATGAGAGAGCAGAATAGGAACCTACATAAAAGTGATAGTTTTGAAACTATGCTAAGAAAATTCTACACGAATAAAATACGATTGTACAGGAACAGGTTTCTCGTTTAAAGGCTATAAACTGAAATTTGTGAGATTTGACGTACCAGCAAAACGGGAGGGAAAATGTTTGGCTTTAATTGCTAATTTTATAGAGTTTTTACAAAAGTTTGATATTTGTAGTATGACTGTATTAAATAAAGTAAAAATCAAGAATTATATTTTCAGACATTAAGTAACTGTTGAATAAAAGGAAGAATGAAGTGATTTCGAGAAATGCTTATAAAAGCAGGGTGTTCTCAAAGTCGTGTAATTTATATTTAAAACTTCTAAAACTCATAAGGAGTCAATCTACCAACAATTGTTTATATAAATGGTAAAATGACTTTTCCTCTAGAAAAGCGATCCATAGGACAACTTTAATCATCACAAAAATATTAATAACCACTTATAATGAACTCAAAAGGCCAAGAAATACAATTTATTTCTGTAGTGTCTCCGTATTATTATACGCCGATATATATTATTCGAGTTTCCAGGTCATAGCATGTAAAGCAGTAAAACTATGTCAAGCCTAATTGTAGGGAGAGCTATAGAAGAATTCGAAGCATCATATATTAAAGTTGATTCCAATGACTCGTACATCCCCGACAAATATGCTCTAGAAGGTGACTTTAGCAATTTTGTACTACACGATTTATGTGTCTTCCTCAAATGCTCAATTGTGGAGAAGAGAAACAGATATGAAATTATGAGAAAGCACCTGCTTTACCATTTGCAAATAATTTCCTGAAAAAAGTTAGAGATAAGTCATTTATCCATGGATTTTAAGAAAGTAATCATGGAAGGAGCTGGTGTAAACCAAGAAAAAAGCAAAACAGTAGGTCTTGCTTATACAACAAAAACAGTATGTAAAAATGTACAACGCTCTGCAGGAAACTTTCACAAAGTCTGTAATGTTTGTTTTCTTTCCTAAAGGATTTTACGTTTTTTCCCATTTATATTGTATTTACATTTTTTCATTTACTATTTGGTACGGTCCTTCATCCGAGCACTGGCATTCTCAATATTTAACCGGACTCGTTGGTGGATGTGGTCCATCTTTTGACGTAGCTGACTGACATAGTCTTCACCTGCGGCCTCTTCTCCTGGGGGACATCCAAACTTCAAATCGCATGGTAGTCTTAATTCTCATCCCATGATAATACTGGCCGGGATCTGACCCGTGGACTCTGCAAAGACAAACGATATGCCATTAAAAACAAATGCAGATACTGGTCCCAGTCTCTTTGGTGGTCAGAGACTACCTTTGATAAATGGCGGTTAATGATTCTATTCATCCGTTCTATCATTCCACTGGATTGCGGGTGTAATGATGTTGTTCGTGTTTTATTGATCTTCAAGAGCTTGCAGATGTCTTGGAAAAGAGTAGACTCAAAATTTCCACCTTCGTGTAAATGCAACTCCAAGGGAACACCAAAACCACTGATCCATTCCTGGACAAGGCGTTCAGCAACTGTCAAGGCTTCTTGATTCGGCAGGGCATCCGCTTCTGCCCATTTATTGAAAGAGTGCATCACCACCACAATGTACTTATTACATTTCTTGTGACATAAATTTGGTTAGTAATAATCATTAATTAAATAGATAGAATACTAAGTATATTTCAGGGTCGTTCGTCTTGAAGCACTCAGTGCATGCTAAACCGGGGGAGTACAGTATGTGGAATTATCAGAAATATCGAAAGAAGACCTTTCAGCAAGGCAACCAACTTTACTAGCATACATCTCGAATGACTTAGGTCATGTCCCAGAATTTACTGTTGCTCAACAAGAAGCTTTGAAGAAACAGTACAAAAAATTTATACAACTCTTTAAGCGTCAAGTCTGAAATTATTTTAAATAACTTTTTTTAAGGCGGTTTATATTTGTCTGACGTGTCGTGACGTGACGCGTCAGAACTGTGTCGGTTTCATTCATTTTGTATTACCTTGATTCATCTTAGAGCTTATACTTCTGTAGATAGCCTGCAAAGCACAAGTAGTGTGACAAGAAAAAAAGAGAAGACAATAGAGAGAGCAAGTTACCATTTCACTCGCTTGAGAGTTGCTTCCAATAAAATGCCTCCAGCATGTAGTTCAATGGCTGCTACCACCTACAAAGTAAAATAGCCCTGTTACCCTCTCTATTGCCCTCTCTTTCTAGTCTTGGAAGGATATTTGTGCCTTGGCTACCTCTAGAAGTATATGCTCTAAGGTTTTCTTTAGTAATATGCGATGTGTTGTGATGGCTTTTGTCATACCGCATCAGAAGCGATCCCAATATGCGTCAGAGCGACATATGTGACAATTATGACAAATTCGCAAGCGCTAGTATTGAGAATGTAGAGATAATAGCTACAGGTAGATAAAGTGACGTAGGGCGCCTACACAAGTGAAATCGTGACGTATGAGAGAGAAAGGATACCGAGTGCAAAGAGCTGCAAGCAATAGCCAGAAGTCACTTAGCTGACGCAAAGAAGCACTTGATTTTGAGTATCTCACACTTGTGTTACGTTATCCTCAGGAAATGACTTTCTCTGTGTTTAAATATTACCTCTATGATTAGAGGTTTTCAGAGCTAAATAACTTGTGTTTAGGCCACAAGTGTATAATATTAACTGAAATACTTTGACAACGGATAAAGAATATTTAGTTGAGACTTGCCAGTACCTACTGTAAATTGAATCTCTTCATAATCTAAATCAATATCAGATAACTATTGAAAAAATATTGGGAACTAACCTAACCTCTTCTAAAGCTGCAAGCGTATTGATTCAAAATGTCATCAGAAGGCGTTAGAACACTTGCAATGCCTAAATATCAAGAGGCAAGAGAGTTCAATAGAGACAGTAACAGGCTATTTCACTTGGCAGGTGGAAGCAGTCAATGAACTATAATCTGGACATATTTCATTGGAACCATCTTCCAAACGAATGAAATAGCCTTTTGCTCTATCTGCTGCCCTCTCTTTTTAGTTTTGGCACGATATTTATGCATTGCAGGCTACCTCCAGAAGTATACGATCTAAGTATAAATGTGAATCATTACGACACCGCACGTCAGACAAAGAGAAACTCGTCTTAATCTGCGATAGTTCTTGAACATTTCTTATTTGTAAATATTTCACACTGAATGGGAGTTGTCCGTTACTTGGTGGAAGCTATAACTCATGATAAATTAATACACAGTATTGCTGAATTCTACTTTATTTCGACACACTTTTAACAATTGTTTCGCTACTGACAATAAAATTTTGTCAGAAGAAACTATAACAACTGTTACAAGTGCGTCCAAATATAGTGGAATTCAGTAATTCTGTGTATTAATTCATCATGTAAGTTTTATATTGACAGTTCGGGTTAAGTAATTCACCAATTTGTATTAATCTTATATGCATATAGCCGATTAGATTATAAATTTAAATTCAATTTGCATTAAATAATTATGTGGAAAATTATAGGAGGCCTTAAATCAGAAACGGAAGAAAATTTATAGGGGAACATCATCCTTATCGACAAAATATTTGAACCCTTGGTTTGCTCTAATAAAAAAATATTTAAAGAATTCCATACTACTAGATAAATTTAAATTTCAACGTACTAATAATTTAATGTATGTCGTAGTTCAAGTTTAATTACATTCAGTTAATATCTGGAATTTATAATAGCAATAAAAATTTAAAATAGCGTATACCATTATTTTTATGTTGGTGTGTTCAAATAATTTTAATGCTTCGCATTGTCCTTTGCAGTACATTGCCGAAAGTATTTAAAATTCAAAACTAAAATTAATATTCCTAAGGAGAGTAACATACTCTTATGTATGTCGTGGTTTTAAGTAACATCATTAACCTCCTTTGAGGAATTCACCGTACAGTAATGACGATTTAAATGTAAGAATATTATATCTGAACCCATGTAATTAGTTTGTTGAGTGTAATTGCGTGCCAAGGTTTATTAACACAGTATTAGACATTTAGGCAAAATCTAAGGTTTAAAGGTTACACCAGATTACTATTGAAGACATCATCGCCGAAAGATTAGAAAAATAGTAGAGAGTAATTTTAGTGAATCAACGTGATGTGACAGAAAATATGAAAAATAGTGAAAAAATATAAATTTCTACGTGTTATGAACTATCAGGTCAATTTTAACGTCCTCAAGAAGTGTTCAAAACAAGAATGGGAAGGATCTTGGAAGTTGTAGTAGCTATAATGCTGGTTAAAGTAGGAAAGGTTTGTTAATTTAGATACTTTTACGTAATGTTTGCAATATTAAATTATCTTTAACCAGTTTTCATAGTTTGTATGTTTTTGTGAATATAATTATCACTTAATTTTGACCTTATTTAAACAGACATGAAATAGATGACATTTCACTTGAAGCGGTTAAAAAATTCAACAGATCTACATTCAATGGTGAACATAAGATTTATTAAAATAGTTAAAATTAAAAACTATTACAATAAAAGTAATAATAGGTAACAATGTCTAATTCTGGAACCTAAATTAGTGTTAAGTATATCTAGAGGACCGGATTGACGGCCAATTTGCTAAAATTTACGTTTAGTTTATGAAGTAAAATCTGAAACGAATAGATTTAGTTTGTATAAGTATATGCATCTTTTATTAAAACAAATGCAGTTTTTACTGCCATAGCATCAATGTCATATCTAAGTGTGGAAAACTGCACTTTTTGCCGTACTGGGCTAGAGTAAGAATTATGTACAAATAATAATAATAATAATTACGTTATGCGTGCCTTAGAGGGAGAGTGCTGCCATAAACTGTATGTCAAGTCGGTAATGTAATTTAAAATACCTCGGTGTGGACGAACATCTTTACCAAAAAATGCAAAAAACCGTCCTGTTAGGAACAGCCCGGACGGTCAGGAAATTTATGCGAAACTGTCGCCACGACTCCAACCACGGGCCTGATAACCTGAATTTCTCCCTGAAGGCACGTTATGCGGGCCTTAGAGGGAGAGTGCTGGCATACACTCTATGCTTAAGTCGGTGATTATTATTATACAATAATGGTGATCATATATTTTGTACTGCCCTAATAGGAACCTAATTTATCATTTTTCCTCTATCTTACACGTTCACTTTTTTCAATTCATTCTAAGAGCTTCAGGGGCCTCCTCAACTCCAGGACCTCTAGGCCAGAGCCTATTGATCCTACTGGGTATCTACTCCTTTATATTAGGTGCAATCATCTTCACTTCTTCTAAAACTACTTGAAATAATTCTTTCTTATCATGAAAATTAAGTTCATTCATTAAGTTCATCAGTGATGAAGTCCATCTTCACTTCATTTTCAGTGATGAGTCATCATTGATAACGATTTTGTTCGTATAACCGGAATTTACTTCTGTTTGCTCAAGGGTCCAATTGGTGAACTGTCTTCGCTTTCAAGGTCTGTTATCCAAAGTTGTTGAGTCAACTGGACATTGTAGGCTCGTAGATGTAGATTCTAAGTACAAATATGCTGAATAGTGGTTGTTGGATTCAGCGTTCTCAGATGGATTTTTGCTTCTTCAGTAGATTTTGCTTCGAAAAATCAGTAGAATTCAGTAGATCCTTTACAAAGGACATTTAACAAAGATTTAATTCGACCTGTTAAACAATGAGTGGCACTAAGAGACGGTTGGTTTAGGAATTAATATTGTCCGCCAGGGGTTCTTTGATAATTTATATTGATAACCAAATTAATAAGTATTTATGTGTTACGATATGGAAATATCCACAATACAATGTTGGATTAGCATTGTATTACTATTACTATAGACTTGTATGGTTATGGCCGTATATAAGTACATCTTGATTAACGCCTGACATTTCAAACAACTATTAAGGGCACGAGAGAATTTCTCAAACCACCGAATCGTTAAGCCCCCCATCTCTTTACAGCTCGAATATTAATACATGTACCAATATTTGAACGAGGTGGTTAGATGACCTTTTAAAGTAAAAATATTTTAGTTTCATATATGCCTATATAGAATTGCTTGCAAAACATTATTATCGATACTCACACGTTTTCTTCTAGTTTCACATAAAGGTTTAGATAAACCCATGCCTAATAGCTAAGTTTATAGTAACAATTTATTGAAATAAGTTAATAGGTGCAATTTTCTTCTGTATTTCTATCACAACTAGCTACTGCATAAAATTTCCATTGCAAATGCAAAACTCACTGTTACATTTACTAATTACTGCTGTCAGTAAATGCATCACAAACGTTTTGTAAGCAATTAGTTAACTTTTTATTTACATTAGTTTATTCACTTCACTATCATGTCATCACTGGCATATATTTGTAAATAAGGAAGGCGCCGTCCGTAACCCAAATCCTCACTTTAAGAACCTCTTCATTTCTAATAAATTCAGATGTATATCTGCTCCCATAAAATCCCTCAAGCGTACCATCTTCGCACACCCAAGGTGTCGGTAATTACCTACTATAAAGACGAAAAATTATTTATTTATGTAAATGCGAATAATAAGGGTTTCGTTTGTTTCAACATATCGACTAATTTGTTCCGCTTTACAAATATCCATGTAAATGTAAGCTCGATGTCGAACCTTATCCTTCAATTATGAAGTGCCACTCGAGTGTAAGTACCTAGTAGTTATTTAATTATCCTTTCAATTAAGTGGAGTTGTAAGCTTTTAATAATTGAATTACCGCTAACAATTTTGTTTATCTTCCGTAGATAAGGATTTATTAGACGTGAAAGTAGAGTGCTGTTGATTTGATGATATCTTCTGTCAAGTTAATTTTGTTCGACAATAAGTAGTTTGAGTAAGTTTGTTTTGAGTTGTATAAAAAAAAACGGAAGTGATAGATACCAATCTAGATGTACTATCTAAAGAATATCATTTTGTCTATTCATGGGTTTTCTCTCCTCCAAATTTTTTCCTGTAACAGATAAGTATTTAAAAAATTGTATATGTAGAACAAAGTGTAGTAAGGCAATTTCGTAAAATTGCCCGGATTACTGGTTGTCTGTACAGAGATTCTTCCTCACAGTTTTTCTGAGAGAAAGAGATGTCTATAAAATGATCAACCAGTATTCCTGTATATAAGTAATGTATTGTATATTGTGTAATACTTATCTGTGTATGGAGACGTTTCAACTCCGAGTCTGGAGTCGTTGTCAATCGTTTAGTGTTGTTTTCGAGGCTTTTTTCTAAAAAATTTTCGCTTTGATTTTGAATTTATTGTTTGTCAAAAAATTTGACACTGACAATTTTTTGACAAACAATAAATTCAAAATCAAAGCGAAAATTTTTTAGAAAAAAGCCTCGAAAACAACACTAAACGATTGACAACGACTCCAGACTCGGAGTTGAAACGTCTCCATACACAGATAAGTATTACACAATATACAATACATTACTTATATACAGGAATACTGGTTGATCATTTTATAGACATCTCTTTCTCTCAGAAAAACTGTGAGGAAGAATCTCTGTACAGACAACCAGTAATCCGGGCAATTTTACGAAATTGCCTTACTACACTTTGTTCTACATATACAATTTTTTAAATACTTATCTGTTACAGGAAAAAATTTGGAGGAGAGAAAACCCATGAATAGACAAAATAATTCAAGACCTCCTCAACAATCTTTTCGAAATTACTAAAGAATATCATTAGTTATTATTCAGATTGATGATCTGTACGTCAAAACTCTGAAATTTAGGATTCAGTTGCAGAAACGAATAGCTACAGAAAAAAAAAAGCAAAAACAATAATGAAATTTAAAATTTGTAAACTTCTTACTAAAGTAGAAGATTATTGTTTCACGAAATACATTAATTTGTACAGAAATATAAATAAAAGATCTGACAAACGTAGAAACTGTCCAACCAATGACAATTTTACGGCGTCATTTGTCCAAGCAGCACCTATTTTCCTAAAAATTTGGAGTACTACTTACCCTCAGCTTCAAAGTTGACCTTGTGCCGAGGTTGCTTTTTTTTCGAGGGTGTGGGGATGCTACTCCTTATAAACTTTTCTCGAAAAATGCATTGTTTTTCAGTTACTTCAAGATAAACCTTTCAAAAATAAAACCAAAATTTCAACAAGCTGTAACTTATTGGTCCAAATGTTTTTTTTCTAAAGTCCATATCTTTAAAGTTATTTACGAAAAATTCTATGAAAATATGTTTTTTTTTTGGTTGAAAAATCGATTGCGATTAACTCGAAAAGAATTGTTATTCAGAAAAAAACCTTAGGGAATAAAAGTTGCTTAAAATTAGTTAATTTATTCATTCCCAGACTAGAGGGTACGTAAAAATTAAATCCAAATTTTTAGGAAAATCAGTGGTGCTTGGACAAAATTACCCAGTATTACCGCTTTTTTGACTTCATTGACTGGACTATAGAGTGCACCATCTGATTATATTTGAAAATAGAATTAGCATATTTGTGATTTTTTTAGGAGTTCACAATCACACTACTGACATTAAACTAGACATGAATGCAGCAAATGCTGAAATTCAATCGTTGAGTTCTAGTAGTCTAGATAAGATATTGATGATCACTTGTGATTTCAGCCAGTGCTATAGAATTACACGTCAGTGGAACAATGGGTAGATTTTGATAGATTTCATTTTTTGGTAGAACGTATGGCCACCATCCACCAGTTTTCAGCTCACTAGCGGAACGGGTACTCTGCAAAGAGGATACCATCAAAGCAGCCACATCATATTCGACACTGGGTGCTGTTGTAGCCAATGTCAAAACTAAAGATGTGCGGCAATCTGAGCCAAGCCAATTGCCAACTAGCGAATCATAACTAGCTAATCACAATTAACTCAGGATGTGGCAGAAATAGAACTGCGGTTAGGTGAAGTCAGCATCTAGCTTAAATCCTAGTCGCAGAAATTGAATTAATTGCGGAGACATGGATAATCAAGACGATAAATTAAGAACATGAGGAAATCGGCAGTAAGGAGAGGGATAATGGCTTTAATCTGAGACTAGCTACAGGTGTTAAATGTTTGATCATGATATGCCTATTTTTATTCACCATTGGATGTAGGCCTTTCCCCTTTCTCGCTACCATTCTATCATCTGTTCTTGTCTCATCCAGTTGATCCCAGCTCTGCATTTGCTGCTATCGGTCCACCTAGCATGGACGGATCCACGAGGGAGTAAATTTAATATTAAAACTCCAAGGGCGTAGAAGAAGGTAACTTCTATGGTTTAAACATCAGAACGACTATTTTTGATGCAATAGCCCAAGAAATCTGGGTTTAAGATTATATTTAGATAAATTTAGTACGAGATCGCCCCCCTGAAGCGTGATATCGCCCCTCTGGAAGCAGGTGTCTGGATCCGCCTAGTGTTAGGCCTACGGATAGATCAACGTTCTTGTCTTAGTCTTCATTCGCTCATCTGTCGTCTGTTCTACGGGCAATGCTGCCCATTCCCACTATAATTTTCCTGTTCGAGCCACCACGTCCTCTGCTTTGGTTTGTTTTTCTGTCGCTCAGCTAAATGGCAAAAATATTATTTCCACGAACTCTGTGTGTTGTTGAGAGTTTGCGTAAGTTTTTTTTGTAAGACACCATGTTTCAGCATTACAAAATGAAACGAGAAGGACGCACTGATTATATAGTTTAATTCTTAGGGATTTTGGTATTTCAGATTTGAATTTAGAGCTAAGAGCCAAAAGCAATCTAGGCTAAATTTATTCTTAAGAAATATGTGGACAAATGGCTAAGTAGTACTAGGCCTCCAACATCTCGGCGTTTCGAAGAACATTTGTCAAAAGACTCCCCATTAAAAAATCTCCCTAGAAGCTTATCTACTATAGAAACTACGACAAAGGAAGGAAACCCATCTATTACAACTGACTGATTAACGGGGTAAAGATCAGTCAGTTCACAACGATCAGAATAAAGGTAGTTTGGAATTTTGGAACTCTGATGATAGTAATGCACGAAATTCTTTACAATAGAATTGAATAAAGTAAAGTATTAGGACGTTGGTGTTGTGGTACTTTGCTATGTACAATTTTATTACTGTCTTTAAAAGTAAGTAAAGTATACTGAATTATTACTTGAATACTAAGAGTAACTTGAAGTGAAAGCAGAAGGCTACGAGAATTATGCGAACCGACCTGAACAGGGCAGATGTGACTCTACCGAAACGTCGTCATTTTACCATCGATCTCGGCAGGGATCAGTAATCAACTACGCGGATGAATTCCCGGAAACAACCTAAAACATTTAGTGCCCGTGAAAACTTAAAAACAAATATATATATATATATATATATATATATATATATATATATATATATATAATATATCGTTTTTCATTTGCATTATCCAATACCGAACCCTAACATCGATTAAACACGCTCCCCTTGTTTCGCCAAACACAGTTTACCGACAAAAAATACGAGATCGCTTTTTGGAATTTTATCGTGTCCCATCTTTTATAATCGTTTAAGTCTTTTGTCATGAAACCGTCGCAAAATTAATCTCTTAATTAGTTAATTTTCCTGCGGCATCCTGGAAACCGAGGGGTTGATATTCAAAACCGCCAACCTTAAATTAAGTGTCTGAACTGGAGCAGGACAAAGAGGAAACTCGGAAAAACAACGTCAGTTGGAATTTAGCTTGTCTAAAATTATGTTTTTTTTTTTGGTCTTAGAATAGTATCGTTTGCAATTTTTGATAAGGGATATTGCTATTAATATTAATAAAGCAATTAAAATAATTGGAAGAGATGTGAAAATGGAAAAAATCGCAGTTTATAAAACACAACGATGTCAAGTCAGTGTTTATTGACTAAAAAAAGAAGAACAGTTAGTAGCATAATACACCAAGGCATCTAAATTTTACTATAGGAAAAATAAAAAAATAAAGAAATTATCAAGTGATTACGCAAACTTTTAGAATTAAATTTTCGCTCCATTTGGGACAGTAACAACATGGCTAGTAAAATTTTTTATGATCATTAACAACAGCCCTTATTAAAGCAAATATTCACTTCATTTTAGAGAATAGAATTAATTCTTGTAAAAGTAAATCTTTACAAATTTTATTTGTTTATTTATTGTTAAGTGTGTTAAGTTAATTTTCTAACAACTTACTATTTGCCTAGTAATACTGTATACTAAAATTAACAGAAGTGATAGTATCAGTGAGTAAAATATGTAGTTATATGAAAATTGGAATGGTTAAAATACATAGTCATCTTTATTAATATTAGTTTCTTCTAAAACAACATTATCAACTGGGTTCGTATAATGTAGGGTATTTAGTTTGCTAGTACTGGTAAACATGTTGCATTTGTTTATCATTGTTTTTATTTTAAGACAAATTATTAGGAACCAGTCGCATAATATAACGATTTATTTTTTAATTTAGGCGATTAAAAATAATAAGGGTCCTAGGTTAGAGCCTTGTGGAACGCTACTTTTGCATAATTAATATTAGAGAAAAAACCAGCATAATAATAGTACTGTTTGTGATATAAAAAGATATAACCTAAATATGCATATAGTTAACATTCAAAATTTTGTTTTCAAGTATTTGCTGAGTTTGTTAGTAAAAGGCCCTGTCAAAGAGTACATCACGATCTGGAGTTCCGGGTATTCTTTTATGATTTCCCCTAGAGTTTATTGTAAGCATCATCTGATAAGTGGTGCATCTACTCTCCAAATAGATACCATAAATATAGTAAGTAGTGAATGGCAACACACAGTAAGAGTAACCACTGTTTAGGAAGTAGCAGACTATTTGGACCTACATCTTATTTTAAATCCTCGCACATTAAATGTAGGTTTTAGGTTTCTGGAAAAAACTTTTAGATGGAGATGAGTTCTTTACCTTACTAATATCTGAGAGGTATTGCTGATCAATGGATTCATACGGAGGCTATTTCAAATGTATATCGACAACACTTTTGTTAGACAAACTAATTAGTCTTACTCTTAAAGAGACATTGAAAAGGTAAGACACGAATGTTCAGTAACAAGCCAGTCGAAGCAGAATTGGTACTAATAACAATAAAAACAAGACGCAACAATATAAGATGGTTTCCTAAACCCGCAAGCTCTTCTATATAATCACGGAGAGCAATTCAAAAGATTTAACTAAGTAATTAAAAAATATATTAAAAGAAAATGAAACTGAACATGAAATATGATGAGAATAGAAAGATTTTGTCTCAGACAGATGTTCACAATATGTTGTCTACACTAGAAAGTGAGTTCCACAGAGTTTCATTAATTTACGGATTATATAAAACTTTAATAATTTTTTGTCTAGTGATAAATTGACAATATAAACATGTACATATGCTGAGTAATTTTGCAGGGTTACAACGAACAATATGGAATGCCACACTTGCACTTAATTGCCCATAAACAAAACACTTTACTAAACAGTTCCTATAAGATGGTTAATTTAATTTAAACATTGTTACGCTGCATAAGCAAACTCATGTGTTAAGGCATTTCGTACATCAGGTGATGCCAGGTAATTAGTGTTCACATTATCTCTTGAAATAGAAAACTCCGTCTTATAAAAATGTTATAATTGAAAAGAGTTTTAATGGCTATAAATTAAAAGCTCAGTAGCGCAACTCAACACACGTGTCCTGTATGTTTTATTAATGCTCAATAAAATACAATAAATGCAGTATTTAAAAAATATAAAGTATATTATCAGTAATATTCAATAACACATGAGACGGTTATTTAAAAATCTATAATTCCTGTTAAAACCCCTAATGCCCAGTAAAAATATTAGAGCATGACTGGAGAAAATATTTTAATACGAATCTGCTAATACGTAAAGGGTAAGTAAGAAATTTGTAATTTGAGATTATTTTGCAGAATAAATAAAAGAATGGAATACAGATCCTACTGCTAGTGAAGTGTTTTTTACCGTTAGATCCGGGTTTCCTAACTTAGGGGCTACGGTAATCCCTGAAGGGTCCATCTGGAGCTATCCTAGGGGATAACGTGGAACCATCTTATAGGTCCGCGGACAAAAGAAAAAATTGACAATAAAAAGCAAAACTTTGGTGAGAAGTTCAAAAAGAGGCTCAATACGTAATCATTGAACAACTACGAATCCATGTTTCGACATTATTTTCCAACCCCAGACAAAGACTGGAATATTTGATTGTGGACCCATTTGATGTAAATAAATTCGAATTTTCTGGCAAAATTTTAAATTCGAAAATATTAAGTTATCGGACTGCTGAAGCAGTTGTTGCATTTCCCCACAATACATTTTTTCCAAAATGGGAGTTCCTCTTGTATATCTATATCGAGAAGGTCAAAGAATTTGTAAATCTACGAAAAACAATAATACTAAGCAGACAAAACCAAACTGCAGAAATCACAAGAATAATTCGCATGACCTGGTCCGTAGTGGGAAAACTCAATAGTGTTCTGAGAAATCCAGAGATTCCTATAAACCTAAAAAGAAAAAGATTCAATTCAAGTATTCTCACAGTCCTCTCTTGCGGCTTGGAAACAGTGACACTCTCTATTCATTAGACAAACAGATTAAGAACCAGTCAAAAAACTATCGAAAGCTCCTTGTTGGGAATTACTCTGAGAAATAAGGACATAAGAGGCAGACAAAATTATAAGATACAATAGGTAATGTTCTAGAAATGAACTAATTGTGGGTGGGGCTGTGACTCGGCAAGAAAACAATCGATTGACTAACATAATTGTGCAATGGTGACCACGAAAATATAAGAGAAGCACAGGAAGAACACTAATTAGCCCCAATTATCCCAAGATCGAAGGGGTAGGCCAGGAGTAGATGCAGACAGACTGTTGGAGAAAGAGAGAGAGAGAGGGAGAAAGAGAGAGATAGAATATTTTAGAAAATCTAAAAGTGTCCGGCTAGATTAAAAATTAAATTATAACAAGACAAAACATCCAGCAAGGAGACAACATCCATTATCTACGTAAATGTACCAAATAACATATTAAAATGAGTTTTTCTTGTTTTTATTTTAGGGGTACACGAGTTATGGTAATGTGGTGCTAGGGACCCGCCCTAGAAAAAAGTTGGGAGATGTTCGATCTTTATTATCTTCTGGAGCCAAGTGTTTCTGGTTTAGCAGACGAATTTAAATATACAGACTGCAAAACACACAACGTGTTTTAAATCGAAGTTGAAAAATGGTGGGCATATTTACCTTTAATCTAATTTGAGCCATTAGAAGCCACAACTATCCAAAACGTCATTCCTGAAGACTGTCGAAGTCGTAATTAAGAATTTTTTCTGAGTATTCTGTACTGATGTTTAAAGTATTCTTAAAGCAATAATGAAAGTCGATGGTTGAGGTGCGAAACATTTTAAATCAAGTTTTCCTATTTTGTGTTTAGTTTAATTTATAAATATTGGTATTTATCAAACCGCAAATACTCAAAGGTTTATATGCTAATACTTAAATAGTTTTATTATAAAATAAATTATTCTTAGCTTTTGCCATAGATGAGTTATATTATTTGCTTCAGTTTTACCTTTAATTCACAACTTCAAATCTACGGTAGGTTCAGCAAGTAACAGTGTTGAACTGTAACATTTTTTGGACACTAGCATTAGTTAATTTTGGAAGTGGAATTCCGTTAGTCTTCGTGGCAAGATTTAGCCCTAGAGATCCATGCGATTAGACAATCACCAACACTCACAGACCTGATTGGTTCTCAAACTCTCGGTCATGGTCGATTTCATCCGCTGACCTCGAGATCTCCACCCCCACCGGTTATTTAGTAAAAATCGTATTTGGTTTGATTGAGCTTCGATTTAGTCTATAACACTGTTTTTTGTTGGTGACTGACGTGCATTTCATATTCAGTCTTGCTGATCGCTATTCGCTATTAAATCGGCGGTTGCATACCGAACGATTTCTTTACCGGAATCATCCTCATCAAAATGTACCGGAAGCAGGCAAATGGAATGGAAGTGAATGAGCAGAAAGTCTTAAGTCAATAATAGTTTGATAGAGGAACATCTTTTAGAAACATTGCAAATGCTTTAAATAGAATGGGACTCTTAATTGTACCCACACCACATACATCGCGTTTACGTCCTTATGTCTGCTGATTCTCCTCTAAGTAGTGCATTTTGTCAATGGCTTTGGCAAGCATTGGCTCAAAGGGCGAATTTGTCGGAAAATGCATTTCGGGATTTTCACAAAAACTATTTTTGAAGTGAACGGAAAAATAAACATAAGTAACATGTGCAGACCGTTTTTAAGATACCTGGTTGAACGTTTGGATCTGGAATTATGCGTGACTGGATGTTTCAACCAAGAAGACCTACAGGGGAGGTATATTTACAACTTTTGGGAATAGTTGCTACAACAGTCTATGGATGAAGTTCCATTGGTTCCAAGAAATGCAATGTTATGCACCAAAACATTTTAGTTTGGTTGTTCTCGTGTATTTAAAAGCAAATTATGGAGATCGCTGAGTTAGCAGAGGGGGAACCTCTGTTATGGCCTGTTAGATCTCTATGTGTAAACCCCCTAGATTATTTTGGATAACTTCCTATGGAGTCAAACGAAATCATTTTAAATTACTTCATTGGAAAATGTAGAGTATTTGAGAAAATGGATACTAGCTGAGTTGTACGGCAATAAGAAAAACACGTGTTTTTTAATGAGTTCGGCCGCAATAGGTCGTTTCATATTCTTAGTGGGCATTTTTTCCGGATAAAAAATATTATGTTTACATGCCAATGGTGTGAAAAGTGTCCGAAATAAATGACAGAATTTGACGCAAGCGAACAAAAAATCTTCTAATATGAATGTGTGTGTGTGTGTATCAGAAAAATGAAAAAAATATTCTTCAACAACCAGTACAGTAACTCACTGAATTTTAGTAAAGTTAAATTTTGTATTAAGGGCCTTCTTAAATGACAACTTTTCAAAGATGACCCTCCACCGACGTTTTAATGTGTTACTTGAAAATAAGTTGATCTTTATCGGTGCTTGTACCTTATTTACAACGTAATTTAATATCTTAATGGGATATTTTTATTTTTAATAAAAATACAGATGATTCAGGTTTTTTAAATAAACAATAATAAGTATATTAAAATAACTAAATGCTCCTATTTCTTAATTAGCAATATTTTTTAGTATTTACGCCAGAATATCGGGCTACAAATATGGAAGAAAAATGTCTTTCAGACCTCATTTTATGTTGATAATCAAATGCATAAAACAGCACTCGAAAATGTCACTTTCCCGAAGTTTTTCAAGTTGAATTCAAAATCAATAAATATATTCTATTTCTTGTCTGTTCTGTTGTGATGTGAGAGAGTGCCTCGTTCGTTTCGACTTTCTTCGTGAATGTTCGCTGATGGATTTTTTACATACGGCCGACGCCTTACGATTTGCATACAAGCGCGCTTTGTCGTCGTCAAGATGAATTTTAAGAATGCCCTTGTTCGCCTCCGCTTATCTGCATTTTTTCACCTTTACAAGAGGCGAGATGCTAACGGTAACGGTTGAGCAAGGATATTTCGGAGTCAGAAAATTCTTCATGCGAAAAAAACTCTTGATTTGAATTTTAGCTGAGGTGGTGCTCCAAGCATAATTGAACCTAATTTAAAAAGTGTTTATTGTATATACAGGATGCAAACGCTTTGAGTGCAAATATTGTGAGGAATGACAGATTAGGTAAAAACAAATAAAAAAATCATAGCATTTTTACAAAAAAGTAATAGTTTTGTTAAAACTCACCCATTATGCCCCCATTTTTACAGTCAACTACACATAATTGTGCTTGCAAAATGCTTGTAAAGCTTGATAAAGAAATTCTAAACAGTTTCTATGCCTTCACTAATCCCAATGTCATTATGAAACCATTTTTTCTGTATTCAAATTAAAGGAAAACTCGATCTAAACCTACCGAGAAGACATGGCAACGTGGCGCATCGCGTAAGCGACTGTTTATAAAGTTTGACCGTAGTTGTTTTAATTTAAAACGTCGTGTTTGTTTCCTAGTGTCATGTAGAAAAACTCGCTGAAGACATGTAGTTTGTATAGATTTGTTTATTGTGTAAGTAAGTATGTTATTATCCATAAATAATAATATGAATGAATTAATTAATTAGAGATCTTTTAAAGTATTTTGTGAAACTCTATTTCTAAATCATAAGTAAATACTTTTTATTTAAATTTAAAAAAAGGTTACCTCCAAACATTCGTTTTAAGAACGATAATGTTTTGAAAACGTTTATTTCATAAATGTTTCATTTACCCAAATCAAGCAAATCGTGGACAAAACAGAATTATTCAATACAAAACTCCGCAGTGCAATTTTCGAGGTCAAGGTCACTTTTTACTAATTAGAGAAATGTGTAAGAGTGTAAGTGTATCGTCCGATAAGCGATGTTGTCGGATTGACAATAATTTATTTAACATATATGTTGTCATAACTTGGTTATTAAAGCTCATAGACCATTGTTTTATAAGAGTTTTTTGTTTGATTTAATGTGGACTATCTCTACCTAAAATATATGCACCCTGTATATATTTTGAGGAATAAGAGTTCAGGTGGAAATAAATCAAACACTTTGTTAAAACGAACTTTAGTTTTCTAAGAAACATAATATGTAACTAATTTTGTTTTCGTTTTTACAGTCACAAACAAACAACTTTGCATTAAAAATGCTTCTCAAATGTAGCTATTAAACAGATCTTATGGCGTTACTAACCACCTTAACATTCCGAAATCCCTTTTTTGGTTATTAAAAATAAATCGCAAGAATACCTCAAACTGACTGTATATATATTCCAACATTCTCAACAAATAGGACGTATTCCTAGTTTTTTTACATTATGTTTCATTTGTTTACATTTTAAGCGTTAGTTTGTAACGCTGCTATTACTGATAGTGGAAAATGTTAGGTTTTTACAAGAAGTGGACTAAATCGTGCAATTTTTTGTTGAATATAATAACATTGGAGTTTATTTCTTCTGTAAGTACATGATAGTGTCTAACTGAAAGAAATAATTTAGTAATAATAAATTTCTCATCTACAATGAAATTTACAGAAGCAACAAAAAATCAAAGAGTATATACAATAAACGATATTATATCCGACTTTACCAAAATGGAATTGAGAAAATTTTCAAGTATCAAGAAGTTACCTGAAACATAAAAAAAAATTGCAGTTGTTTCCTAAATCATGGTTGTGGAATATTTATTTATGTTTATGCTCTTTTTGGGAATAATACTACAATTGAAATGAAACTTCCTTGGCTACAAGTCAAAACAACAAGAAGGAATATATTGTCTTGCGTTCAGTGGGATAGAAAATCTAGAAAAGCTTGTATCACGGTTTAACACGATGGCTTTCAGAGATGACAATCAGAAGATCTTTTTAAGCATTGATTTGACTTATTTATAAATAATTTAGGTTAGAGCACTTCGCATGACTTCGAAATAGGTAATTAATTATATTGGTTCATGCTCTTGGGATAAATATGTTTTGTGTTTGTTTACCTCGATTTATTTTATTTCAGATTATTTCCTTTCAACAATTGGGTTGCTTCATTTCATTTACAACAGAGTAAAATAAATACCTGTTTCAACTCACTTAATTGCAGATCTTTTTGATGTTTATCAACTACTATTTTCCAAATCGTGGTAGAAGGTAGCGTTAAAGTAACTACCGACGTAACAAGAACGTTTTAGCAACATATTGTTGAATGTTCGTTTTATTCTCTTTAGACGCTTTTTACATAAAAAGTTGTTATCCTGCCTATCGGAATTACGATGAATTGTGTATCGAATTCATCATCTCAAGCCCTGGATGTAAGGAAGAAGGAGAAAAAAAGTCAAAAACTCCGAACCCTCCCATCCACCGACCACTGATGCCGTCAAAATTTAAAGAAATGAGGTCGATCTATTAAGAAATATATTGCAGCCTACTACAGAGTCGATGTTGAGATGTTGAGATTTTCATCATGAAAAACTTGTCGGTCATCGCTTCTGGGGTTATAGTTTAGATTAAAGGAGAAGGTTTAGCTCTTTAGCTTTAGCTCTTTCAAATTGGCGGCACCATCTGCATCCGGAGCTCCGGCGTTGAAACTAGCCAGCTCCGAAAAGAATACTCTGAGTCTAGAAGTAGAGCAAAGCAGTCACCTAGAAAACGAGAAGCTTCCGTAATAAACGAAACACCGCAAAGAAACTGCTGAATGCAGCAGCAGCACAAATAAAGACCATAAAGACAACTGCAAACCCATGAATTTTGCGGTAGCAGACTCGAAAAATTCTAGAGATACATAGGAAATGGTTTCAATGACATTACTTCACTCTAACCAATTCACTCCGATCTCTCATGGCTAAATCGCGGAATGTTGCTGCTTTGAGTGGGTGGTATGAAGATTATTGCAAATGAGAATAGTTAAGAAATTGGTCCTCTTTTAATTTTAATAAATTACATACCGAATATAATACATAAAAATTAATTATTTGTATGTATATATTAATGATTAAGTTTCAGGTATGTCACAATCTGTTATATTCTGGTGATATATTTTGTCACCACTTTCTTGCCTGGTGAGTTAGCTTATTCTTACACTATCTACCAAAGTATTTGAATGATCTAATTAAAAATAAATAATAGAATAAGAAAAAAGAACAAATAGAGTTCACAACTTGCATTCGTGATGACTTTTTAATACAGTCATAGCTCATGTTTGTTTACGTTTACGTTGCATTTAATGTACGTTATACTGTCAAATCGTGACTCATAAACTTTTCACTACAAATGACATAATACAGTATAAATTATTTAATTAACTAAAGTAAGACAATTTGCTCGCCATACAAGAACTTTATTGCGTATAATTATGACCTGCGGTGAAGCAATATTTTATACTCTTCAGTAAAATCTCAAAAACTCAGGGTTAGGTTTGTTTTGAAGTTTACAAATTTCTGACTGGTCATTTCTAACCTAAGGTGACAAGAAATAGTTAATATCACTATTTACATAATTGATTTCTTATTCAAAATTGTCATAAAATTTCTACATACTTACTTAACTCGAAATAGAAATTGGACCAGAAACTCACCTGCAAAGAAAATATCAATTAATATAACAACAAAAAGTGTTGATCAAACTAAGTATAATATTATTTAGCAATATTAAAGATTATAAAGAAAAATAATATTATTCAGCAGCATATAAGTTGTAGGGTTAATATTTCTTCAACAGGTATGACGATATGATTATTTTTGAGGCCTGCCTTGCCTACCATATCAGCAAGGTAAATACAGTTATTTTTTATTAATTAGTCATCATCATCGGTCAGCCTGTATACGTCCACTGTTGAACAAAGACCTCCCATAAATGCTTCTGAGTTTCTCTTTGTTGTGCTGCTTGCATCCAGTTTGAGTGAATACGGACCATTTAGTTGGTGGTATTCCTCTGTTTCTGTAAGCATCTTACCTAGGTCACCATACCATAATTCTCTTGATTCATCTGCCGTCCTGAATTTTTGCTATGTTCTCCACACACTTCCACTTTGACGTTGCGATTCTCTCTGTCGGAAAGCCCGGTCCTTAATCGTATTTCTGTGTTTGTGGTTAGATCCTTGAGGGGCAGTTTCAGCACAAACCTTTTCATAGCACGTTGTGTTAGTTTTATTTTGTATGTAACAGGCAGAACACACTGGTTCAAATCCTTTCTATTTAACACATCGAAATGTTTGCTTTGAATATATATGTCTCAGGTTTCCAATTGAAGCCCATGTCCAACCTACTCTTCTAAGTTTGATTGTCTCTATTTATATGGTTTTCATCACTGGGGTCTATATAAGAGTTCGTTTTTCCGACCTGGACACCATCTATATCTAAATTTTTGCTGATTACGAGATTAGTCATCTGGGTTTGTGATACTTAAATTTTTACACCGATTTTTTGAGAGGCAGTGTTTAGTCGTTGCAACATGAGCATTGCTTGATAGATACGATCCGCAGATCTGTAGTGTGTAATGCTTTCTCCGTTCATATTATTACCAAAATTTTCCCGATATATAAATTTATCTGAAACCAGCTTGTTTTTTGGGTTAGTAACAGTAAAATATTTGCTAGTATTATCACATAACGATAAAGAACTTGAACAGAAACGAAGAAAGTTTATTATCAGAGTATAGTATCCCGCTCACCGACACGCGGTACCAAAGCCATCGGTGTGACCAGCATCCTCCGCCCCCATGGTCAGGCTTCTACACAGATGATTATGCTCTACCGCTCCAACATTTAATTCATTTCGGTGCTCATATCCCTGTCAAAATATCTCGATAAATATACACAGTGTAGGGTTCGTTTGAATTTTCTAAATTTTTTAGTGATTTTGCATAAAAATATTTATTTACTTATACAGGTTGACCCTGCATAAACGTGTAAGGCCCTTTATATTACGAACAGCTCTATGTAGAGACTTGGATTAAAAAAAAAGTTATCATCATCAATCGCAACGCGAATATAATATTATTTATCAAATTTTAGTGTAAAATATTTCATAAAATCTATAAAATAGACCTCCTACAGCAGGTTAGTTAATTATAGTTAATAAAAAAATACCAACTTATCTTCCTTATCTCTTTTCTATATTGTATATTACCGCTAATTTCAAACTTACAAGCAACGATAAAAAATCAACTACCACTTCAGAGTTAATCCATATGTTCAACTAAGTCAACGTTTATGTGTATAGGATTAAACTATATTCCTAGCAACATGCAAAGGCAAATTATGTATAAGTAATCACTGGATTAGGAAGCATTTGTTTTGCCCCTGTCCTTTTCAAGTTACTTGCGACATAAACTCTACATTGTACGTTTAAACAAGATCATTTCCAATTCTTACATAAAGTTTTAAAATCTTAAATGTCGAAGTAAAATGATACGTTATTATCAAGCGGTGTGTTATGTTTAAATAATTTAGTATTAACATACTAATAAATATGGAAAGTGTATTAATAATAAATATATGTAAAGTAATAGTGGGATACGTATGTAATAAAAGTAATGGAGTTATAATCGCTTTTTCTGAAAACATTTGCTATTAACATACGTGGAACATACTTTTTCTAGGTTTTTTATATAGTTATATGCAATTATTAAGCAATAGCGGTTTCCAATTCAACAAATATTTCATATGTTAATGTTCGTATATACTTTAATTTCTACTATTTGTTAAAATGGTAATTGAAATTTACAAGTAATTTGTATATACTTTTTCTAAAGTGTTTTTTTTTTCTATGTTGGATTAAACTTGTCCGATCATTTTCTTATAATCAAATGTTGCAACTGAAAGTTTAAAAATGCTTGCAACAAATATCTCAATTTATCATTAAATTTCTAGAATATACTATTATGAAAATTTTTATTTTGAAAATCGTCACATTAGGTAACTAAGTATGGTTTTTAATTAATGGAGATTTTTTAAGTTGAATGGTAATTTTCTAATAATTTTATACTGCCTTTAGTATTCTTTCTGTGACTAGTGATATCTGGAAATTAAAATTCCTATGGATATTCCTGAGTTTTCATTTTAAATGTCGCTACGATTAACAAATAGAGCAGGGGCCTTTGAAAAAAGTGAAAAAAAATATAGTAGGATGAAACCCATTGGACGAGGAATAGAATACAACAAAAATGAAAGGAAAAATAATTTATATTGGTTTTATCACTTTCTTTTAACTTTATATCGAAAAAGAACCCTAATTTTCCATCGAAAATTCTTACGTCAAAATGTCTGCTTTTTTTTAAAGTGGGTGTGGGCTTTTGAAAGTAGAAATCTCTACTTTGTGATGGTGTAAATAAATATATTATTATGGAAAATGTTCTCAGAAAATTAAGTTAATATAGTTAATATTTAGTAAGACATCTACAATATTTTGAGAATCTTCTTTAAATTATAGAGAAAGTAGAAAGTAGAGATTTCAACGAACAAAAAACCCACCGACTTTTTAAAAAAGCAGATATTTTGAAGTGAGAATTTTCGATTGAAAATTGGGGTGCTTTTTCGATATTAAGTCAAAATAAGATGAAAAAATAAATATTTTAAATCAAAAAAATTACAATGTATTTGGGACATGAAAAGGTAAGTTTTCACCAAATTTCGTCAAAAAAGCAATATTTTGGAAAAGATAAAAAAAACAAAAACTTGGTTTTTTGAATTTTTCACATAAATTTTGAGGTTATGGGAAAAAAATGTAAACACGAAAGTTGTAGATATTTATATTACCTATAACTTTGCTATTGACCTTTTTTCCATAAGACTTGTAGTTTTACCGGAAATCGACATAAACCGTTTTTTACCTTTAAAACCCCAACCCTTTCCCCTTCCCGACCTCAGATCGCCCTTAAATTATTTTTCCTCTTATAGTTGTTGTATTCCATTCCTTTTCTGATGGGTTTCATCCTACTATAATTTTTATTGGTTTCAAAAATTACCGACCCTGGTCTAAAAGTGTTTATGGTCATAGTAAAACAAAAGTTGCAAAATTGATATGATTAAAAATTTGGTAATGTCGCAATATTCTCATATTACTCATTTCTCAGTACAGTGAAATATTTAGAGATGCTGGTGGTGTTTGTTGCATTATTATACTTTGATAATTGTCTTATGGATTTAATACTGTTGTTATTTACCACTAAATGTAAGTCCTTTAGATATTTTGCGAATAATATATATATATATATATATATATATATATATATATATATTTTAAGTTGAAGAATGAAGACAGCAGGAGCAGAACATATTAAAATAAACAATAAATATTTTTACAGCGAAACACCATTATACTTATGAATCAGTGCGGTCTATAACATAAGAATAACGACCAATTATAACGAAATGAGATACGTGAACACAGGTCACTGTAAAACACAGCAAAAGAACAGTAGAGTATAGTAGAATCAAAATAGAGATACAAACTCATATTGGTAAATCTACAGAAAAACTTGCAAGATTTTGAAGTCCATATTTATGACAGTTTGATTAAGTGAGCACCTTACACATTTAGAATAAGCTAGAAATGATGAACCTAGTATTGGCCATCATTACGCTACGACCTTCAAGTGAGTCCAAAGTGGCGGATCCCATTTGGTAGCAGATTCAGTTTGAAATAAATTTAATATTAGAAGGGTGTTTGGATATTTCTTCTGTTTTAAAGATTGCAAACAACATTTCCGAGCTCAAATTGCGACTCGTTTCTAGTCCATTTCCTTTCTGGTGGTTGTGGACGACGTGGCCAGAAATTAAAAATTCATCATGGCGGATACAATATGGTGGCTACCTTTCCAAATGTGCAACATTATATAGTCACACAGGTGGTGGGCTAAGGTTCTGAAACCCCCACAATCATCTGAATGGTATGTTTTTTTAGTGTTTATTGTGCTAAAATCAACCTTCAGTGACGTCAAGCCCCCCCCCCAAATGATAATGCTGGATCTACCCCTGTATAGTCATCTTGGATGTAGTCAACTTCTAGAAGGAGAAGATTTTAAAAAAATGAAAAAAGAAGAAAAATTAACTGACATTATCATTAATTCTTGTTACGATCAGTTTTCATTATTATATTTTATATTATTATTCATTTGGAGGCATTTGCCTGTTCTTACTAATTTCTGGTGTACCTAATAAATATAGGTTACCGTTTAAAAATATATCAAGGTTATTTTGGCTTTTCTTTTCGAACACCAAAGTTTTTTGGAAATAGTAGTTAACAATGAGGTGTAATCTTGGATATTTAGTAATCAAGAGATTTGAAATTAGAAAATAATTAGTGTTAAGTAGATATAAGTATCATTTCCTATTAGCCCTTAATATTATTATATTTGTTTATCGCATAGATTTTCCCCTCTTGTTTTAAACTCAGGGAAAAGTGTGTGTAAATTTATTGTTTGGTTTACTACAACAATGAAACGACAATGAATGTGGTAAATAGTATAAATAAAAATAGTATAACAATTAAACCAAAAAACATATTTGATTACACCGTTAAACAAACATGTTAGGAATAAATTTAAGAAAAAAGTATTATGACAAAAACTGTTAATCTAAATTAAACACATGATTTACAGGAGTAGGACACTATAGTCGTTTAAGCAGCATTGGTAGAAATATATCAACGCCTACAAAAATAATAAGAAACATGAAACTATTATTGCGAACCAGTTATTTATAGAAATTATAAATGTCATGACGATTATCAAGTAATTCAAAGAGAGTGACAGAGCCAAAGTGGATTCTTTGGCAATTACAGGAAATTAACTAACTATAATTTGTGATAATAGATATACGCACATACAGGGTGATCCGAAAGAATTGGCATATAAAACAATGGAGATCTATAATTCAAATTGTATTTAGACAAGATGATATCCTAGGTTAAAGCTTCTTTTCTCTTACGAAAATTTCTCCATCTTTAAACAATGTTCTATCCGGGAATAAATGATGGTGATTGGAATTCATACTAATTTCCTTGGGAATAGAATTTGTACCTACCAGCAACAAGAATTTATATTCTTAAGCAAAAGATAATTTCATATATTCAAATTATGCGTCCGTCCAAGTATTTTAACATTAATAGGCAGTGCCACTTTGTGTAGTTATGCTTCTATAATTTGTCCTTTATTGATTGTATGAAACAAATATATACAACAATGAATATAGTCAATAAATTGTAAAAATGTGTTACAATGTTTCTACATATTGAAACGGAAGGTTATGACTGGGCCTGACGGATTCTGAAAACGTCAAATTTTATATAAAGAAGTGTTCTGAGAAGTGTTCAGTTGAGTAGGGCGTTCAGTTCAGTTTTAGTTTAACAGCAAACGTCAGATTGTAATTAGAAATTATAAGTTGTGTGGTATTTCGAATTTAAAAGGTGTTTTCATCGTTGTTTATTAATTGGAAGACGAGAGTAATTAAAACCCATAATAATTCGTAACAATGTTGTTATAACATGTAATTTTATATTGTCAAAATAGGAATGAATCATCCTCAATAAAAACTAATTTTGCGAATGAATAAACTGATAGTAAAAACCATTTGAATAAACATGCGGACAAAAAGATGTATTTCCCGAACGTATAAAAACAAGTGGTATTAAAACAAGTGTCCAGAATTTCGAATTTATTACGGAATTTGAAATTATATACGTTAACAGGCCGGAATCAGACGGATAAGATCGATAACAGCTATGATGATATAAAAGGTCTAAGGTACAGGAAGAGTTCAGTAGATAGCCATGTAGCTATCATCTGATCGAGTATGAATGAGCGACTTTGTGAACAAGTGAAAATTCTTTTAGTGGAACGTATTGTCATTTATTTCCGTGTTAATGAAAACAATACTATTGCGTTAAAAATTTAATTAATTTGGCTATAGGTAGGACTTTTACTTCCAAAGGGTACATTTTTAAGATTGTTGACAACCATACCCTTTTTTCTTATAATCAGATATTTGTAGAGCTAATATTAAAATAAATAATTGATTTACTACTTAGTATATTTAGTATGTATAAATGAAATATCATCTCCGTCGTGCTATAAGCACACCATTTTTCGGCCAGCTATTACTAGTCAAACTTATTACTGCATACCTCAGAAAGGTGTATTCAGTTAAATAAAAAGAATTGCCGAGAGGTAATGGGACATATTTTAAGAAAATTTGTGTTTTCGGAAAATATATATTTAGATTCTAAACAAAATGAAAATTTAAATAATTTTAAAGAGAACGGTTCTTAACGAGGGCACACATTTATATGAAAATAGATGAGCCAGGGAATAAATTGGATAACTCAAAATTTTATTTATTTCGACACCGACACTGACACCGCCACCGACACTGACATAGATACCGGCACTTCACACTACCTTATAGAATATCAATAAAATATAGGAAATAAACTAATATATCATGCAATTAATATAGAAAACCCGCACAAAATTTGTTTTTCTAATAAAAACTCCAAATCTCTCCCTGCATTAGGGACTTGAAATATGTCAGAAGTCAGAAAGAACACTACTAATTTCATACAACTTTTGTTAATTTTTTTGTCGTATTTACAATTCATCGGATATGAGCTCCAACTTGCAAGACTCAACACATTTTATTTGGCACTTATTAATTAAATTAATAATTAAATTACACATTTAAGAATTAAATTATACATTAAGATTAATATTTGAGTCATAACAAAATAGTGACAATTATTCATTACTAATGATAATAGAAGGAAATAGAAACAGGCGTAGGAGATAAGAGATGGGAAGTATAATTCGTAAGAAGCTTCGATCGTTCAGACTCAAATGACTGCCGTTGTTTTTTCTAAACTTAATCCTAACGTCTCTAAGAGAGCGTTTACACAGGTTGCTCTCACTTTTATTGTATTAATTCTGTGCAACTAGGAGTTCAGAAAAACCAATTGAACAATCAAAATAGCCCCTTACCTTCTTAATCAATTAAACATAACTTATATGTAGTCTTCTGAATGATATTTGTGGCATATTTTTCAATGTTTTAGTACTTCTTGGGAAATAACACAACAAGTCACGATAATTGCTGTATATTTATATATCTGAAATATACAGCAATTTTCGTGACTTAGAAGTACTTAAACAACTTATATCTAGTTGTGTTGTATCTTATGATACAATTACAGGATTACGGGATTGTGACTTCAATAGTCTATCATCCAAATTTTGCACTGAATAAATGCATTTGTTTTTAAGTATTTTGGAAAATAGGGCTGCATCATTGATTTTAACTTTCCAAAGAGAATCCAATTATGCGTTTCATTTCATGTGTTTGATTGTCCCGTAGACTAAAAAACCTATGTCCTAAATACTTGTGCAGCGTTCCTTGTTCTATATTTCTGTTCTGGGAAAACTGTGGCACTTTTGGTGTCTCATAGACATATAAACACAAAGTTTTGTACCCTAACACGAAACCTTTCTTTTTTCACTCAACGCACATTTCAACAGGGATGCTGTCATCATCAAGGAGTTTTGGTTTACTCCTGAAACAAGAAAGGTTTAGGGTACAAAACTTTGTCTCTATTTCTGTTGTTTGTTTTGATAAAAGATTTGTTCACGAAAGTAAGTTATATCTGTTGAGCAGGTTTTAAATATTTAGTGAATACAACTGTTTTCGTAAATTGTGGAAAACACTGTAGAATATAAAAAACAAAATTTCGTATTTAAATTTAATAAATTGCAAGCTGTTTCTACAATTCAGCATAAGTTGAAGTAATCAAATTACAAATAAATGGTTTCGTATTGTTATTGGTTTTTACCCCAAATTAGTTCGGTATTAAATTGTTATATTCATTTTTGTTTTAGAATCATTCACGGATATGTCGGTAGAGGAATAATTTCAGTATTCAGACTTATGAAAAGACTGAACCGCATGCGGTCTGCGGTTAGTAATTCCATGAAAATGCATGGTAAAGAACAGAGAATATCGATTACCGTCGTTCAATATTCAGAATGTAATGAGTCCGGCAAAACGTACAGCACACTGTGTAATATGATGAGTTAAAACGTTAATAATACCGTAATCAAAGCGACTATTTTCTGCTTTTTTAATAATAGAGAGCCGAGTTAAAAATGCTCGTTCCGTGGATTACAACAAGGAACTTAACGATAGTCCTCGTTGTTGACCAATGGGAGCTATGAGGAGCCCGAATCAATAAAATAATTATAAAATTATGTTTAATTGCTCATAAAAATTTCAACTGTTTCGATTGAAGTTTCAGACGACACAGATTTTGTGTTTGAAATCAATTGCAATTAAATTGTTTGCTTTAAGTTATAAAGAAAGGAAACTAAAAAGTAATTTTTATTGATCATATAAAATGTGAATCATTTATTGAAAATCACGAAAATTATTAATAAAGCTGGAATTTTTGAATATAAAGCATTTAATCTGAAAAATAATATTCACCAAAATATAGTTTATAGATTTTTTTCTTAATGCGCCGACTCTTCAGGAGGTTGGCGTGATTATATATCGTCGATATTGTTCCAATGTTTAATTTTTACCCTACTAGCAAGGACTTTTTCTAGAAAATAATAATCTTTAATAAAAACTACTTCTCCGACATAAATCATTTGCAACAAAAAAATATGTCTCTGAATGCACTATTGATGATAAAAAGTCTTTTAGGGCAATGACATACATTCAAGTGATTAATACGACGTGTATATAGGCTATGAAAGTAATTGTGAAATAGTTATTATGAATTTATTGAGAACATAAAGACATATATATTGTTGGGGTCAATCAATGGTTTTGAATCCAGAAAAAATACTAAGACCAGGACCGAGACTAAGTGCACAAGACCAATACCAAGCTCGAATAAGTAACACCAAGACCAATACCAAGATTGGTTTTGGTCTCGCTTTGTTCATCAATAGCCATTAAGACAAAAATGCGCCTCATCTGAGAAAAGATATTTCCAATGATCTCAGATTCAGTTCCAAGTACAGTTTCAATCCAATCAGAGACCTCAAAATATGATTGTGATACTTTTTAGGGCCAAACTATTATACTTGACTCAATGTATCGCTTCCGCAGGATTTGGTAAGATATGTCTTGGATACCAGCAAACATTGGGATCGTCTTAAAACTGGTAAATTCAGGTCTTTAATTCTGGCCACTACTGCTACAATATTTTACTTACTTCGGGATCTAGGGTTTTTTTTTGTGAGTTCTAGTCGCGAATATTAAAATGCTGTTCAAAACGTGGTATAGCCTGCCCAGAAAAATTGAAGAACAAATCATGAGTAGCCACAGTTGAGCTGTCAATTTTGTGCACATTTTTCTTCAGAACTGGTGAGTCGCTGGAAGAACACAACGTATATAGTTCAGGCCATTTACGAAAATACGTGACAAAATTAAAAGTAAGACAAAAATACCAACGTGACTAATTGACATGACATTCAATACACTTATTTACAAAAAGGGATCTTCCCATACTCAATCTGTGTTCTAAAAACCTATGGAATACCTTTTAAACGACCATAGATATTCATCATCTCCGTGTTCCAAAATTATAAATATTAAAATTACTTGGGTATTCTGAGGTGGTTGAAACTAAAAATAGAGTATATGTTTTAATTGCAGAAGTAGATCTTCTCAATCCTAATCTATGTGTTTGTAGTTGTTACAACATAAGTATTAAGCTATAAAAAATCTGTTACTTTTAGAGACTCAAATCATAACGTCAGAGCAGATAAACCTAATACTATTCAGACACCGTTGGAGCATAAAATAGCTGCTCTAATCAGCCCTAGATTTTCGAATTTTAAGTTTAACGAAATAATTGTTTTTTAATCAAACTTGGGAAGTCGTTCAGCAAAAATCAGTTAACATTATGGTATTCCTTAATAACTTTTCTGTAACATTAATAGGTTCCTTAGTTTTAATCTGTTTACATTTTCAGTACACAATGTTTAGTTTTAAATAAGGGTAAATTGTTAATAATTAATAACAGACAAAATTTTGAAGTGATTCTGTTAACAAATTTTATATTAATAAATACTAATTAATGATAAATCGAATTTCTTTACATATACTTTAATATATAAAGTTTTAGAGCACCCCATGCTTTATTTATTAAACATGATTCATTATAATTGCTCTCTATAACTTCATCATTATCATCAGTCTCTCCAATTACGTGGTATTTCATTTTGCTTAATTTATTTCTAAATTCCATTATTGTGCTACATAATAATACATAAATATTCGTTTGTATAAAATTGAAATTTAGTACTAGTAGTAATTTTTCGAATGACTCAGAATGGCCAAATTTTTGGAGTAGGTACCTATACATATCTAAAAATTTTGGAAAACTCTTCATTTTTCCAACGCTGCTCTATTATTGATGAAAGGCTCATCATGAATTATCAAAATGTCTTCCATAGGTTTACTTGAAATTTTGCAAAGCTTAAGTTTTAATTTAGAACATACAGTGGGTATGAGAAGATCTACACTTTCAACTAATGATAATGTGTTTACTATAAATTAAAAAGTATATAAACACATATTTCTGTAGTTTTAGCAGGTAGTAGCTCATTTTGTAGGTTTTTCATTTCTCTACAACAGTGAGTAGTAAACACGAGGGGTTTTATAAGACAGATTTTAAATTGATAACGATTTTTTGAGGTTAATTTGTTAAAACAAAAATGCATCGATAAAAAATGTTGTATTGTTTACCTATGAGCATGTTTTATCTTTAATTTTGTTAATAAAATGTCTTATTTTCAGTTGATTACTTGAGCTCACATACGAAACTTTGAATTTGCTATTTTTAATAGTAGGTATCACCTCTATAGAAAGTAATGTAGACGTCTTGAATTTATAACATTACGTTTTACCTTGTTTGCATTAAGAAAATGATAGTATGTTTAGCACTGAAAAAAAGTTTCCGATAATATGCAATGCTCAGCTTTCAGGTGATTGTTAAAAAAATTATAACTGCATTACGCCAACATTAAACGTTTCCTTTAATATGGTAAAGTGATGCCCATAAATTCAGCCTGAACGTTTAGTGACTTCAGCGATAGTCTGCAAAGTCCGTTAATTGGTAAGTAATTTAATTGCCCTTCCAGCTATAACATTCCTGTGTCACTCGCATTTTAATTACATACATGGGAAATAATTTACCGTTCTTTATGAATATTTGAAATTTTGTGTTAATTATCATTTTTTCAATCAATAAAAAAATGGTAATAATTTGGTTGACGTCTTTAACACATTTAGAAATGCTATTAGTTATTTACTAATTGCCGTTTTATCATTTCATTGATCTAATTATCATATCATTAGCGCTTAATTGATACGGGGTAATTAAGTTTTTTAATTTATAAATTAACGAACATTGTAGCCAGTCAATTTATTTAAAAGTAATTAGAAACTAAATAAAAAATTGAATTGATTAATTAAAATATCATTTAATGTGTTATTATGGCTGGACAAAAAGCGTACATTTAATATAATTCATGTCCGTTTTTATTGTAAAATATATTCTGTTTTGTACACACGTTGCGAAATTTTATATAGAGCAAAAATTAATTAGCTATTAATAAGAGCACAAGATACTAAGGTACAATAAAACATGGTTTTCTGTAATAAAAGATTGAAATATTTATTGAATTAGAAATATAGGAATTATGTATAAAACAAATCTTGTAAATGACCACATGTTTCATTCATACAGCGTCTAATTTCGGGTTTCAAGTCCAACGGTGTTAAATCACAAGTCCTTGACGTGTAATGTTTGTCACAAAAGCTGGGATACTGCTGAATTCAAAAGCTATGTATCTCAATTTAGCTAAAAAAACTGCGTTATCATAACCCGATAATGTACGCGATTCACCGTAAATGCTTTACTTTCGTCATCTTCAATGAAATACAGTCCAATAAGGCGGGGCACAGACCTACCGTTTCTGTTCTGTTACTATAGAACAGAAGAGAATCCGGATTCATCGGCACACACTTTCCCGTCATCGGGTTTTCTTGTTTTGCCCTCAGTCGTTATCTAGCGCTTGTGGTAGACACATATAATATCTGATAATTTGTAATGGACGATAACCAACTGATCAAACGCACAGTTGTAGGAGAACTGGGGTAAAATATATGGAGCTAGTACGTAATCCATGCCTCTCTCTTACGGGAGAGAACGTTCTGTAAGGCGTTCTTACCGTTTCAGGCCGGTAGGTATGCGACAAGTGATTCTATAAGAACAGAACAGAAACAGTAGGTCTGTGTCCAGCCTAAGTGTTCTAGACCACAATGCACGCCAAACAGTGACACATTACATTTTCTGTCACGCATTTTCTAATTCCCAAATGCGAGAATTTTGTTGATTAAAAAAGCCATCGAGGTTAAGATGGGCCTCACACTGAAATGATTTTGTTTGCAAAATCGTCATTCTGTTCGGTTGCCTCAAGGATCCAATTGGTAAACTCACTCTTTGCTTTGCATGGTTTGTTGGTAAAAGTTATTTTCTCTCTTGGACTGTGTTATAGTAAAAATATGCTGAAGATTGGCAGCTGTAATGTACAATTCTTGTTCACGATGACGAGTCGACATCTCTGGACTACCGGCCACATTCTCCCGAACTGCAGTGATATTTTGTTGTGAACGACCTCTAAGAGTTCATGTCTTGTTTTTCATATCACCAACTGAACCAGTACTTTTGTATTTTCCGGTTATTCGGTATGCAGTAGATGAATTAGGAATATGACCGAATATTGGGAGCACATTACGAAAGTGGCAATCAAACTTTCACTAATTTGATAATATTTAAAATCAGGACGCGCTGCTCTAGCGTGTTATGCTCCACGTCTTGGGCTATTATGGAAACTGGGCCGACGAAACTTGTAGGCGGGCACAAATATTGCACAGAACCGGAATGACCAAAAGATGGCGCTGTGAATAATATTATGCAGCTCGCGCCTTTATTTAAATTAGTGGTTTAAAGCAGTACAAAGTGTGTGGTTGAGTAAGCTATTATAAACAATATTTCATACAAAATGTTTCATTGAGATTTGAAGTTGTATATCTCTCATATTAAATATCAAATATTTATGGTCAAATAAGTTTAAATAATTCGGGCACTAGGTATTTGTTGCCGGCAGAGTGCGTCTAATTCATAGACCGCAAAGACCTTAGATTTATTAAAGTTTACAAGGAATTTTTTTTTTTTTTTTGTATAAAACATATCAGGTAGAACTTTAATGACTCTATATATATTATTTGCAAAGAAAAATCTGGCAATAGCTAATGTTATTCTTTGTACGAAATTAGTCTACACATATTTGACAGTTTTTATACCAAAAAATTGGTCTTTAATTCCGAAAGCATTTGAAAACAGGTTCAGAACATAAAGACAAGTTAAGTAATCGCCAAGGGTTTTATGATTATTATTTATAAATTTAGATTAAACATTCGCAAGTAATGAATGAAATTGAAATATGATCGAAGCCACAGTTATGGAACGTTAGATTCAGTCCAATATATACTAAGAAAATTCAAATCTTCAGAACATAGATATGTATTTTGTTTTATAAAACTTTGTTTATTCCAATGGAAACATTTGCAGCAAAGAACTCTAATTTACTTTGAGTATTTTTAAATTTAATCAAAATTTGAAATAAAGGACGACTCATTTTTTAAAAATAAATGAATGGGTAAAATTGATAATAATAATTCACATTTAAAGGGTATTTATTTATTGTTCACATAAAACAACAACACCATTCTTAGCTCTGACGAAGTATGCAAAGTTTGCTGGAAACCCATGGTACTGGTCGGTATAACTCCTTAATACACCCTGCTCCACGTTTACTAACTCCCATCTGTCATTTTTTGATCTGTCACGTTCCAGTCATGATAAAATTTGGGTATTCAATCATTATATTCTAAAGGCATTATCGATATTATTCATTACATCTTCTTCAAGGGATTTAAAACAGTACCTTTCGAAATTAAAAAGTACCTATATTATGAAGATTCTTTGCTTCAAGAAGTTTGTAAATACAACTGTCCGTTAGTGATTCATGAAGAAACAAAATTATTTCGTGTACCTAAAAGAATAAACTAATGATATAACACATAAAGTAAAATTAACACTAAATGGACAACAATGTTATAACTCATTTAAATCTACACGGCATTTAATAATGAAGTAATGAGATATTTAGGAACAATATGAGCTATTTTATGAAAACGTCTTTGAAATTCGTCTCGAATAGTCTCGCAGAATACAGTAATTGGTATCGCGTGTATGGAATAAATCATATTTAACCGTAATTCATTCTGATGTGTAATTACATATTCTTATTAAAATATAGTCACTTACAAAAATAAATGTGTCACTAATTTGATGATGCACATTACAATATTCCTTAGGCGGAGAATTGATTAATTCATTTACGTAGATTAACCCATGCTGACCAGTCAAATCACAGAAACGTTTCATAATCTGACAAAATAGGTATTAAGTATTTTATAACTTTTTGTTTATAATATACTGCAATAGATTTTGTGGGTTCAAATCCAATTTTGACAAATATTCACATTCACTTTCAACGTCTTCATTTTTAACCAAAATAAACAAATAATTCACTGTTTACAAATAATGACTAATACTCCAGCTGTTCTCTTCTTTTGGTGCTCGATTCAATACACACGAAATTGTAAACTAAACTACTGAAATTGTCCTTTAAATACCGAGCCCAGAATATACCCGAATGTTAAGATTATTTTTTTGTTGTCGGAGCATTTTCAGGAACCTACTCGAGCCGTCCTTTTTTATACCCATCCAAATTTCGGGATAGCCATTGTTGCTTTTCTTAATATTTAAGCCGCTTTAAGTTGTTTTTACCTCTTACTGTGATCACTGTGTTATCCTACTATGAGCTGTTGTCTACATTTATTCCATTAGCTATTCTTACTTTAATAATTGTTTTATTAAATTTATTTCCTATAGAATTGCAGCTGAATGTACCATTATTCTTTCGGTGTATCTAATATTTATTCCCTACAAATTTTAAGCATCCTCTCAACTTTCAATTTGATGCTTTGACATGTTTAAAACAATGGTTTACTAATTACGAAATTGAAATTAACTCGTATAAACAACATCTATTATTAATAACTTTTTAATTAATGATAAATAAAAATAAATTTTTTGCTATAGCTACTTAAGTATCCATTATAATATATTGGATTACTGTCTGTTAACAACGGCCCCTTTGGATACATGCATTCTCTGCAGGAAATGGCACATTTTTTAGCCCTTTTAGGTTTTCTTTTGCCTTTACAATAACTACCAAAGTTATCTTTTACGGTAAAGTACTAACAAACAATGTACACTGTTTTGAATTGAAAGACAAGAAGGTTACGTTAAAGTTGATTGCAGTCATTTTCTACTTCTTCAAATAAACTCTTGTCTTTTTTGTTCTTAAAAAATTTTCTGAACCTTGATTCTTGAAACCATACCAGCCAATTTGTTTCTCAATGGACTAAAATATGTGTACGATGGCAGGGTGTTATACGAGCGTTTTCGTCGCATAATATTATTTCATGAATTAGGGCCGCAGGGCCCGATTCTCGAAACCATTCCACTTCTCTACCACTAGACTTTCGGCGTATGTCATATGAAAATTTACGTATATAAAGTTTAGTATATGGGATAAACTTCATTTATGATAGTTATTCGAGTGATAGTGCAGTCGAATGGTTTGAGAATTAATTTTCGAAACCATTTGACCACTATACCACCCGAACGGTGACGTCAGTCGAACAAAAACTTACATAAATCGGTATTCTCGAAGGTCGTGAACGACGGGACCAATTTGCATTTCAATACAAGAAACTACGTTATATCGTGTGGTTTCAAGAATTTTGGCCCAGATCTGTTTTTAGAGGAGAAATTGAGCTCTTTCCTCTCCTCTGAGACGGCTTAAAGCATGAATTACATTTAGTCATCTCTGATAGGATTTGTTTTTCATTTCGTTAATAATTAGTTTAATAGAAAAATGGTTAATTTATTTTGACCGATTATCTGCAGAAACGTTTTGAATTAAAAAAATGAGTGTGAACCATATAAAATGAATACCTGTAAATCGGTAACCTCATTTATGGTCCAATCGTTCTATTTAGAGTGCTAACGTAATAGAACCATTGGACCTTAAATGAATTTACCTGTTTCCATTTAGAGTTGGTGGATTGTACTCTTCACATATTTGAAACTAAGCTGTTACTTGTTCTGTTACTTGTTTGAGTTCGGCGACATGCAATCTTTTACATTTTCGTGTTGTTGCCGTTATTTAGGATTTGGAATATGGTTTAAAGAAAAAGGAAAAAGTTTTTTCATTGCTGAATCATTTGATGTATAGATCTGTTAGTCAAAGACACCTTTTGTTTTTAAGTAAATTTATAGAGCATTTAGAGAAGATTCTAGTCCATCTTCTGATGTCAAACTAGAGTAAAAAGTTTCAAATATAATATAAAAAAATCCTTGTGGAAACCTAAGATTGTTAAGTTATTTAAGTTGCGATATGAACCCTTTTAGTAACTAAACGGTTTGTTCACAAATATACCTAATTCGAAGTATTGGATTATGCTACCATTCTTAGCTATATTGAATATTTTTCATATTTGTGAACTTCTCAGATCCGGGAAGCAGATCAGAATTTCTAACAAAAAGTATTTTTATTATTTTTTGTAGTTTTTAAATAATATATTGTAATAGCTATTTAGTTTTCAAAGAATTCCATCCGTTTTACACGGTCTGTGTTTAAGTGAGATCAACTGACTGTCAATTGCATGGTAGATCAAAGAGTGAATTGTCAACCTTACATTGATGCTTGAGAACTGCACAAATTCAGTATTATGATCTCTACAGGTTCTCTGGTATCAAAGTCAATCTCTTGACTTACACGAGCTCAAGTCATCTCCTAGTTTATATCTTCTGCCATGTTTGAGGTCATGTGAACACGAAGTTTTCAAATCATTCAGATGTCATAAAGGAATTATCTTTTTAGTTCGTTCTTCTCCCTTATCAGCATTCATCATTTAAAAATATTTTTGAGTCAAGATAATCGAACTAAATACTTCTATAAATGAAGATTTTGTATATGAATGTTTCTTGTTTCTTTTCCAAACCTATTGACAAGGAATTTTTCCAGCCTTATTCGTATATTGAATATTACCTAGCAAAACATGGTTTACTGAGTTGTATAATTATATTAAATGTGCAGTTCCTGATATAATTCTGAAAATTGTATTGTGTATCGAACACAATACTTTTCACCATTTTTCAAATTATAAAAATCAAACACAGTGTGAACATTTATTTAGCAGTTACTCAAAATACTTACAGTTTCAAAACACCAGTCTCTATATTTAGTCTCATTTAGCAGAAACCTCAACTACGCCTCTAATGTTTATGAGCATATAAAAGCTCCAGAGTCGGTGTAAAGTATCCAATTTTAAAACGTTTAATTATCAGTCACTTCTTCAACGGCCTAATTAGAACTTGCTGGGGCAAGAGAAATTCTCACAAGGGAAACATGCAGAACTGAGAGGGCTCATCTCAAAATTAAAGGAGACATTGTTTGAAGCATGGAATAGCAAGCTTTACATGCAAATTAAGCTTTTAGCATACAAACAAGGAAATTACCAGGCTTCTAGGTTATTCGCTAAATTGGAGAGGGCTTTATGGCCTTTATACTGTAGGAGAAAAGTGCTATTTAATTTATTTTTCCATAATTAAAATAACTTTTCACTTCAACTTTTAGCAGTTATGTTACATGATTATTGAAGTTTTTATTACAGCTAGTATTTAACAAAAATTTTACATCTTCCTTATTATTCATAGTGATATTTTAACAAACACGGGTGTTTAAGAAAGAAAGACAGTTAAGAAAAAGTGAGTGAATACTAATGATCTAATAGTTTTAGTTTGGGTAAAATATCATCTTTAGACAGAACATGTTCCTCTTCTACGACACATATTGAGATAATTAACTCTTTGGTTCATTATTTTTAGCAATGGATATTAATAAAGGAGTACTAATTTAATTGAATCGAAGGAATTTTTTAATAATTCTACGAACCAGAAAAATTTGATAAATAACAATTTTAAATTTATCGAATTATTAAGAGTACTTAAAAAAATGGGAAATTAAACACAAAAAATTAAAAAATCAACTGTCAAGAAAAACGTTTGATTTAAACAAAAAAGTACAGTAATGATATCAAATCGATACTACCAATGGAATGGAATGTAAATAACTGTAAATCATAATAAGATCTTGGAAGCTATTGATATATATTTTTGTGTCTTATAAAAGTGCGGTTACCATTGACCAAAACACCGATATCAAAATTTACAAAAAATTCTTCCACTAGAGTAAAATACACATTTTTCCTTTTAATGTTAACGATGTAGCAAATAGTATGTGTTTCAAGTGACCATTAGAGCAATTAATGTTGTAAATAATATTCGATCTATTTTTCAGGTCTACTTCATCCCTAAAAATTGTGAAACTTATCAAAGCTTGAAGGCAAAGTCCTGGATAAATAATAACAAATAAAAAGGTATATGTACGGTGAACAATAGTGATAATTCTATATTTTTGTCCCAATATTAATGTTATCTTTATCTTGTGGTTGTGACTACAATGGCAATTCAATAATTGGCTCCAACCAAACAGAATTGCTTGTCATTCACCTCTGATACCAAAGTGTCTAAAACTGGAAGACCAGTGTTATTATTTTTCTACAGTGAATTTTATGTAATGGTTGCAATTGTTCAAGATCAGATGTATGCTACAGCACATTTTTATTATCTAGGGATAGAGGTAAGAGTGTAATCAATATATTTGTATAAGAAAGGAAGTTTGAACTGAGTTTGATAGCACAAAACTCCGCTCGAAATTTTTAGCTCTTATTAAAAAATCGGATCATACACTTTCTAAAATAGCGTATTATCTTATTAGACAATCAATCGGGTTTGTTAAACAATCTACCAAAATGCAATTATGAGTTTACTAAGCGACGTAGTTAATTCCATGGATCAATAAAGGAAACGTTTTATGTCTTTTTTGATCTAGGTAATAGTACAGGAAATGAAGCATTTTGGCTTGCAACTTTTTCGTCCAGCATGGGTTTAGTAGATGTTTTTACAGAAGATAGGGTATAGCCCAAGCATCATTTTCTATTTGAAGGCGCGAGGTGTAAAGACATACATCTAGGATTTTCGGGGAAACTAGTACATAGTTACCCGTAACTCCTAGGTTAGAATGTCACGATGAAATTTTCAGGTTAACTTCACCTGTCAGAGATATTGAATACTCTCTTCGAGGTGTCATTCTTTTGTAAGCAAGACAATATATAATATATATTGTTTCTGGTTAGGGAACGTTCATCAGTTGCGCTTACCACAATTGAATGTCCTCTCGAACACTTCTTTATGTATTTGATACACTTGTTAAATTTGAAGACCAGAGGATTTTAGGGGGTTAAGTATTTGATTTTGAATATTTTCAAATATTTTTGTTTTATATGCATTGTACTAACGAAGAAAGATAAAACCGACGTGGTAATATTGTCAGCATCACTTTGTGTTTCGTAGAAGAAAAACATGGGTCTAAAGATAACATTGTACTTTTCACTGAAAATATTTACTACCACAGATATTCTTTCAGAATTTTAATTTATTGTTAGTTAAATGTCTTTGCTTGTTCAATAAAAATTATCTGGTAGTTCCCATATAAACAAATCTTTGCATCTAAATAGAGAAAGCATTGCAACCTTACTCAGAATTAGAAATTGCTGCTCTCCTCAACACCTAAATAAAATTGGTATTCTTCCGACCCCTTTTTGTTCATGTTGGAAAATTGGAGGCATTAATCATACTGTTTTTGAATGTATCAACTATTTAAATCATAGGCAGGCCCTTTTCAACGCTTTGATGGAATTATGTCATCAACAAACTTCTTTAATTAAAAGAGCATTCTTTCAGATTTTAAGCTAGAATACCATTGGGAGCTATATAAATTTCTAAAAAGTATTAACTTAAAACTATAGAATATTTAGTTAAATAGAAAGCTTCAGAAATGTAAAATAAGTAAAAGTAAATTAAATATAGTTATTAATTCCTTTCCAGTCCTAGTTTTCCTTTCAGATTTTTCCCAATTTCCTGCAACTTTACACTATTACTTAAAGTTAAGTCTAACCACTTAAATACATAACTCTAGTTAACGTTAACGTTAGGTTCAAGACCATTTTAAGAAGAAGAAGAAGAAACAAATTTATATAAAACAACTAGTTGTGTCATGATTTGAGAGCTAACCTAATTTCTAATTTAATTGGCAAAAGGCTCCAATACAATAGACAACACATTGACGCAATAAAATTAATCTGTACCAGTATTCGAATCTAGGATAAACACACTTTTGCAAAACTTAATTAAAAATAAATAAATTGACAGTCTTTTTAGAATTAAATCAACTAGCAATTTGTTAACTATATAATCTCTTAAACAATTAGACAGCATCTGGCTTTTAGAAAGATTAATGAAACTAAAATGGATGCTGCTATTTATGTCAGTTCAGAATTCCCATCAACTGCACGTTGCAAATTTCTCGTATGCACAAAAAAGCGTCTAACCACTTCTAGCAACTTTTTGTCAGAAAGTTTCAGATTTTTAAAATCCGCTGATTATCTTTTATTACATATCTCGTCCTTTACATAATTCATATGTTTAAACAATATAAGATTCGAAACCGTGACTAAACGCTTCTCAATGTATAGCAAATGTGACTTTTAAAGGTCTAAAAAACCACTTCACTAGAGCAACTTTAGCGATATTTCATACGAAATATATCCTTGGACTTGTACTTCTACAATGGCGAAGGAATAACAAAATGTTGAGACGTCGATAAAAAGTAGTTTTTCGCAATCTTGTCATGGTTCGATGGTTCTTGATGTTTTATTTATCGATTATATCATAATAAACAGAGAGCTTAAACAAAATGGTTCCATTGTATACAAGGCAATTTTGTGGAAAATTGACAAATACAGGTGATATGCCAGTAAAATTGACAGCGATATCACAACATTACGGTTATTCGGAAAGATGCCCAACATATGAATGTATTACACTGAAAATGATTGACATAATACCGCTATAACTTATTTGCTATACAGAAATGTACTGTTTTGACTTTAAAAGTAGATTTACTGGAAATAAATTATGAAATCAAAAGGCAGGAATGTGCATTTATTATTAAGAAGTTTAGTCAGACATTATGATCTTTAAAGACTAAAATGTGGGACAAGATTTGCAGTTTGCAAATTATCAATTTGAATTCATAATAGTGTCTTATTTCTAGAGTTCATAAAATTTCTTTAAAATACTCAAATTATCTTAGTTGGACCTCAGGGATTATCTAGTTGGTACGTTTTCTATATTGGGCCAGTGCAACTGCTTGGAGAGGAGACGATGAGCTACAATGTGAGTGAGGCGGTGACGACGGCCTGAAATCTCATGGAACGCCAGTAACGTTGTTTATAGTGAAATGGGAATTCGTTAGCGTTACTAGCTGTAAAAATACCTCGAAAACCAGTGGTTTAAATTTTACAGCTTGGCCAAAAATGGAGAGAAAGTGTCGTCGTAACATAAATAGTGCACTATAATGTACAATAAAGTAGTTTGAATTTTTTTTGTATTTAAATATCATAAATAAATAATATTTGCATCAAGTTTCATTGATATGTAAGAAGAATGGACATTTCTGGCTATCACATAAAATATTCCCAGAATTTAAAAACTACCATTCACAGTCAACGTAAAAAAGGTTTGATGACTATGCCACAACTTTTGGAAAAAATCATAGTTAAAATTTATGTAGAAGTGATCAAGCAGCAGTTAAGAACTAACCATATTTCCTAAACATGTGTTTGATTTAATTCGCTATATAATATTTATGTATATATTGTTAATTTGTAAATCTTCAACTACAGATTAGTGCAAGATACTACTAAACAATAGATATTATTCTTTATATCATTTCAATGTATAGTATTTTAATAAAATTAGAATTACAATTAAAACTTTGTATTTTGCATTAGTGAAAAAATGTAATTATGAAGTACTTTTAGGCTTTTTTGTATAACATAACTTTTAAATAAATAACACACTCTACTGACTAAACTTTGTTTACCTTGCATCCATTACAGGAAGCACTCTTATTTAAGTTATATATAACCATTTGAATGAGAATATGATAAATTTTTCGCTAAAATCTGGTGCTTACCAATATTTGCAGGGCAATGGAAACAATAGCTCTAATTTACGGTACTGCTAACACAAGAAATACTGCTATTGCCGATTCAATGCTTTTAATCCAGTAACGACATTATATGGCGCGTTTTGAATGTGCATGGTGCTAATAGTTTAAATTAGTCTTATTTCATTTTTGGTTTCATTAAACAGTGGTTATTGAAAATGGCCAAATTTATAAAAAGTACATCTTTTCATCATGATGCAGGCAGCAGGATGACTAGTTTGACACAATGTCTTGCTGACATTAGGAAGAGAGCAAGTTAGGCAGAAACCAGTAGTCAGCACACTCCGCAATAATCAATCTGAGTCCTGAAGATTAACAGACAGTAAAGTCATAAATTGGGCAGTTTGCGTAACACTACATGAAGTTGCTCATTTAGGGCCATAAATCATTACGAGAGATATTATTGAAATAAACATTGTCTTCGGCAACAATTTTAGCATTGAATAGCCTCGAACATAAAATCGCCCGTGACGAATTAATAATAATTGTCTGAAAAGATGCTGCCCCACTTACTGGCCTTTCTAATGTTAAGATATTGCTGCTTCTCAGCGGAAACAAAATGGGTAAATTAGTCAGCCGCAGGCACATTGCTACTATCTATATATAAAAAATACATAAACCAACATTGAGCTATAGGTGTGCTTGCAGAACCCATATATAGCCACAATTCAAGTAGACATTTCGACGTGATCCCCTTCGGAAAGTTTCTTGCTTTCTGTACAAAACATGATATCCAGATATAGTGGTCATTATAGAACAAAGAGACTACATACATTTGACCTTATCAAGGCTCCACACAAGAATAACACCTACATGACACTGTTTCCACCCAATTGCACTAATATTATGCAACAGCTGGACGATTCGTATTTATGAGGACTAAATATTGTGAACTTTCAGATATGACTGATTTATGAACTTGCTGTTCCACACAGAAATTTAAAGTCAGCAGTCAGACCGAGAGTAATCGTATCTTTCGACGTCTATAATGTTCTTTCAAAGCTTGTCACAGCGCCAACCGTTGCTCTTACCAGACAGCTTTGGAAAGTGAACCATTCTCTTGGAGATTAGGCTGAATTACGTCAGTTAAATACCTCTACTAATGAAGAGAGTCTATGAAGAGGAGTTTCATCTCCTTTTTTCCACCGTTTGTTATATTCTTTTCAAAAAATATCTCTACCATTTTTTGTTAACTAAGTCTGCTCATATAAAACCATAAATCAGGAATAATCATATTACGAGTAGAAAGCGAAGATGCGTGTAATTTTTTTGCATGTATTTGGAAACTGGGTGCCTATAGAAAATGGGGCACATAATAGAGGGCAGAGTAACCAAGGAGAAATGTCAAGCAATTAGTGATTATTTGCATGCCTTACATACTTCATTTTTCAAAGAAATTTTGTCTCACAACCTTTAAGTTTCCATCGACGTCATGATCATCACATCTTTTTGATATAAACAGTAGATTTGCCGAAAATTTTGTCATTTGAAATTATGAATACTGTGTCCTGTACATTACCTTGGATCCTTGATCCTACTACTACAGTATTGTACCTACAGCCTTGCGGATTCAAATTAAAAATACCTCATTACATGTCACGTAATTACGGGTAGGGGAGGGTGGGGTTCAACGTGCCGATTTCACTAAAACGCAATATATCTTCCGCATTATTTAAGTAAAAAATATCTTTTTTTAGTATGTTATGTGAAATGTTATGTAGTTTTTGACACAATATACTGTCTTTAATCATATGCGTAGTTAATTAAATTATAAGCAATGTTATACAAAAAGTCAGAGGAGCACAGCTTACCCTATCAAGGGGCGAGTTGTGTCGATGATGAGGTAAGTTGTGCCACTTGTATTTATAATATGTTAAACTAAACTTTTTGGGTTTTAAAACAGTAATAAAATGTGTAATTTAGTAATAGCGTATATTTATCAAAAATTTAACAACTTGTAACTTACATAAATTTATATATGTAAAAACATTGTAGTTTTTTAATGAGATCAACACAGGAACTTTTCTATTTTAAACAAAACTTCAAAAAATAAACATAAAACTTAATATTTAGCAATTATTTTTCTAAATTAACAAAATAAACATAATTATTTTCTTGTAACACATAAAACTTAATATTTAGCAATTATTTTTCTAAATTAAGAAAATAAACATAAGTATTTTCTTGTAACACACATTTGCTAACGTAGTAATTTATATATCTCCACAGGATATCATATGTTACCTTATTAAAAAAATCTACATAACGTTAATCAATCAGTTAGTCAGTCAGAAAAATCAGAAAAGCAATTTGGGCAAGTATATATTGTGCAATTTTCATCAGTGGTGCATTCTGAATGTGCTCAGTTTTTGCATGTAGTGCATTGTATCCACACTGCTCTCCTGGCCGCGAGTTAGAATAGGAGTCACAACAAATAAGACAATAGCATTCATCGTCATCTTCTTCATCTGTTTCTTGCAATACTCTTCTTTTTACTGATTTGTTTCCTGTTTTTTTTTTGCGTTAGTTTTTGTTTTCTTTATGGTACTTTTTCCTTTTCCTTTCCCTTTCTGGCTTGTAACTGTTTCCACTTTCCTTTTATTATTTGCTTGTTCTTCGGCTATCGCATTCTTTTCTGGGGTGTCGGTAAGAATGGGACTCTTTCTGATTCTTCGTTTACGCCCTGTTTCCACTCGAGGTGGAGCTTTGGGTAGTGGTCTAATACTTTTTGGTAAGAAAGGGGCATCTTTAGATGTTCCTGGTTGTGGTTCGTCATCGTGAGCTCCAAAAGACGTGTCTGGTTCCGTCTCGGTATGTTCTGTGGTGCTTATATGATTGATATTGAAAATACCAGTTTGAGAATTTTGCTCCGCAGATTGTTGAAAAACATCTGGGTTAGATGCTGTAGATTCGTTAGTCGTTTGTTGCAGTCCTGATGGGCCAGGCTGATTCGCGAGATCTATGGATTCATAAGACTAAGACCGCCTCTTCTTCAGCATTGAACACCAACTTACGGATATATCCAACTGTAGAAGTTTGTCCGAGTTGAAGTTTCTTGACATATCTTTGTAAGATAGCATAACATATTTCCAGTTCACGAGCTACAGTTTTTAATTTTTGCCCGTCATTTATAACAGCTTCAGCAGCTTTTTGGAGTAAGTCTTGAGAAGTGGTACCCCTATTTGTCTTCCTTTTGTAAACTCTCATCCTAAAAACAATACAAATAATAATTAGATTCATGGAGGGTTAGTTGTGCCCTAAACGGGGTTCGTTGTGCCGCGGCACAATGTACCTCCAACCATAGGCACTTTTAACCCCCTTAGCAACACAACAACCAACAAACCGATATCAACAAGCAAGTTGAACATAGAGTTGTTACACAATATCCTCACGATTCTTTAATAAACTGTCAACACTTTATCCACACACGTAAAACAATAGGTTGTAAAATGACAGAAACAGACCAAAAAACATAAATAAGAAAATATTTACTTAGGTGGCACCGGGAAGGCATGTGGCGGCTAGCTACTGAGACCGCGGCGAGGGCGCAACTAAAATAATCGCCGAATGTGCGCGTGGGGAAAGCAATTTTAGACGCAACAACATAATATGTCTATCTCTTTTCGTCTTTGTGATATTCTCATCGGCACAACCTACCCGCGGCACGTTGAACCCCGCCTTCCCCTACTGCAGACTCCAACTTTTATAGAGCAACAGTTGTAAGGCACTTGTAGCGACCAGACAAGGTATTGTACGGTCTAACGAGCATGACTGATATCGGCATAAATACAAGGGAAATGTGAATTAACCAACACCCATCTGTTCACATTGTGATGTCAAAAGATATTAGTCCTATATTTTCAAAAGAATGAGCTACCTTGAATGAGTTACATGGGCGAAAGATTTTATTTAAGGACGCCAAACAGTTTTAATAACTAAACATGTGAAACATACCTTATAACAGACAAAACTGATATGAGTTTAAGTTTCTCAATTCACATCGCCTATATTTAGAGTATGCTATCTAACATGAACTATTTTAGGGTAATATAGACCTTCATATAAATTTGTACAGATTATTATATCAAACAAAAATAAATTGCCATACAACAAATATTTACTCAAGTGCAATTTGTCAATCGATGGGATAGGATTGAAATTGAGAATTTAATAAAAAATCAAAAATAGAAATGGTTCAAAAAGTTTTACAAAAAAATGTAGTCTGTGTCTATATCTTAAAAGATGTTCTAACATGATGTTTAAAATATTTAAAACCTACACATTTTATTTCATGATTCAAGATATTTATGTCATAAAATATCTTTAATAAAATATAGTTAAAACCGGACGACACTATTTAACCTTACCTCGTACAATGAAAATTAATTATACTTATCCATATACAAACCAGAAAAAAATATTTGTACCTATTGGTTACTTTTACACTATTGTCTTCATTGAAAACTGAAAGCAAAAATATTCAAAACCATTCCCAAAACATGGTAGCATCCATCTTACGGTTGCATATTATATATATCATAATTAGTGTACACGTCACTCCATATCTATCCAAAATGCGGTTAAATATCCACAATGTAACTGACAGTGTGACACTATTTCTATAAGTCAAAATTAATAGCCAAACAGTAGAAATATCCCAATCAGTGAAACTGCAAAATGGCCTAACGGATAAATAGCCAAACTATACAAAATATCATCCAGCAAAAATTATCCCAATACTATGACCTCAAATTATTACATTGCTTCTTTACATATGTTACTTCAAAATTGAAGTCCACTCACCTTTAAAAAAAGGGTTATAAGTAAGTCAAATCTCAAAACGTCCACCTCATCGATTCATCTTCGAAATGTTAATTGGAATAAACGTCCTCCACATGTATCTTTAACCACTGTTATTACTCCAGAAGAAGAGGATACTCTTTTAATCCTAACCTGATAAATCTGACAGTTGTAAACGAATGAAAATAAATCGATTTTAAGTATTCATATAAATGAATATAATCGTCGTTGTTATAAGGACAAAAGTAATGGCTTTGTTATTTCAGTCTTGTGAAAACTTACCAAGACGACAGGATACAAGGTATTCAGGAATTACAAACACTAAATTAGTTCAGTGAGTCCCTAAAGATCAGCTTCAACAACAAAACATTTGAACATATCTTGTTTAAACGAAATAAAAATGGTCAGTACCTATTATATTACTGATATGACCTGCTACAATTATTTACATTGCTCAACATTATCCTCCACCTTCAAACCACTTCTTGTTCTTTAATTTTCTATGTGTTCACATTTTCATAGCTGTTCGTTTTAAGATTCTCACAAACCACAGTTGTTATTGTGCGAATCGAGTAAGTTGTTATTGAGTTAAAGATCCATATTAAGCCTTAATTAGTCTGTGCACAGAAAAAAATAAACACAAATAATATAAAATCAATTATAACAGGGGCCTCATCAACAACGCTATATACAAGATTCAAATTCAAATCCTTAAAGTTGACATTAAACTAATTTTCAATATACTAAAGTTCAAATATCAGTTTCAACCGCAGCGGGCCAAATCTGGGAGCCCTAAAATTCTGAGCAACAGGTCTCTCTTTTCTGTTTTAATTAATAGAGAGCATCCCCTTTAATTACCGCTTTTGGTTGGTCCATTATGCAAACTGGCGGCGGTTCGACCCCGCCAACTTTGACGCTTATGTTCCAACTCCTGTTAAATATATAATTACTTAAACTTCTAATTGACGTTTATTACGAAAAGGGGTGTTAATGAAACGCTTAAGATAATCACTGACTTGGCTTTTTCATGCTCGAGGGTGTTTTCTTAAGATTTTAAAACCGACTGATTAATTGAAAAGGGGTTGGAACGGAATGTCAACACTGCTTTAATTGTCAGATAGGATTGACTTCGTTCCTTCTCTGGGGGATGATGATCTGATGAAAAAAGTGGTGATAGCTATATTATGAATAGCAGTTAGCGGGATTACGCAGCTTTGTGGGCGAGCGAAAGGGTTAAAACAGCTTTTTTGCTTGCGAGATGATTGTGGACGAGTAGCCGAACTGTGTATTTGGATATTGCGTTGGCTCCGAACTTCTGAAAATTTAGTCGTATGTTAATTGCATAAAGTTTAAAAATTACTTTTTCAATTTTTTATCACGTCTATTAGTTTATATGAAATTGTGAAATGTTTAACATGGAATATGGTGTCATAGTTTTGGAGATAGTGTTATTATAAAATTATTGGACGAAAGGGGTTTGTTATTTATCCAGGCCTTGTTTACATAAGGGTGTGCAGTTAAATCAGGACCATGGCAACGTCTCCGGCTCGGGAACGACCTTGATACGAATGCGGTTAGAATCTGAATGAAGACGCCCTGAAGAAGCATTTGCCTCAGTTAATGGAATATATGGTGAACGAGCTTCAATTTCTAAGAGTAATTTAAATGCAGTGGTCGCACGATGCAGGGTCACGGGAGTAGTCAAAGCTTTACCTTGATGTAGCAGAATCAAAATAAACAATGAAAACAAATAATTTATCCTGTTATCCTAAATTTGGAAAACTAAAAAATCAACATAAAACCTACCTTGATTTGTTCACATGTTCTAGCGGCTGCTGTTTTTCGAAGAAAATAAGATCGTGGGTAAAAGATAGTAAAACACAAAATTTAAATTTATTTATGATTTTTTTAGGGCGCCATTTGGATGAAAAACTTTAAGTGAACATACCTTAAAAACCAAAAAATAGTATGCGGTTATGATGTAATCACACCGGCTATAGCGATGTCTTATGTTCCTTACAAACAAAATGATTTTATCAAAAAGGATAATGGTATAATCTCTCGACAGAAAATAAACCTTACCTTTACAAAAATGATCTGAATTTGCTATTGTCACAAATTTACTGTAATGTCTATTTGTACTGTACTCTTGAATCTGGAAACTCAAAGCCAAATATCTCCAACTAATTCATTTCCGACTGGACTTCAGTTACATTCCATTTAAACGGTTAAATCGGTTCCATACCAAATAGTAACTTCAAAATCCCATCTCAAAATTAACAGCTCCAAAACGTAGAAAATTCTAACTTTAAAAATTCTTAGTTAGAACATGGCTCCAAACGTAGAACAAAACTCAAAAGAAACCACAGGAAACAGGTTCTACTGTAATACGAATCCACTATAAAACAGGAATCAGAATGTGAAAAAATCCACCGTAACCCAAAATTCTCCATAAGTATTCTCCATAATAATGTACCATAATGTACCATAAGAATGCACCGTAACAATGCACCGTAACACCTTAAAATATAATTTGTACATGTAAACTTTATCTCCAACAGCTTGGCACGTACTTACCTTTCTCAACAAGGGTTTAGTCCATAAATATTTTAGCCATCATCGTCTCTTTTTAAACACAATTTTCGCCATCGAAAAATGCCATTCGGCCCTCGTCTTCTAACCACAGAAAACTTTCATACGCCAACTTCAAGGAACGCCATTTCAATTGCTTCTTAATCTGCAAACGCAAGGCCCATGCATTCACTCCGCTTCAAGGCGAAAAGAAGACTCTCTTCCCCGTTTGCGTTCTCCGAGTCTGAAAATCTTCCTAGTCAAACGAACCAAACATGCGTAAATGTCTATACAGCACAGGAGCGACTTCAGATAAATTAGGAATTAGAGAACATGAATTAATCTAACAGATTTTTAAGAAGACTGATTTATGGATGGCATCAAATTTAACGGACATTGTACTGTGCTAACAAAAAATTATTGTCCTGGATATCGTCGGCTTAGCGAAAAGTCGAACAGACAACGAACTAGGTACTCAAGGAGGCACTACTTTGTGAAATTGTTGTGCGTCAATGTGTCGAGAATTTCCAATTATTAAATCACTTTGTCTTTTCCGATAAGGCTACCTTTTGTTTAAGAAGGTTTGTCGACATCACCTTTAATGGACGATGGATTGGTAGACGTTGTTCAATGGGGTAGCCATGAGATTTCCAGATTTGACATCAATAGATTTTATTTGATTTCGCTAAAGTTGTTCAGCCGGGAACGCTTTTGTGTGATCTAACAAAAATAATTTGTGCCACACAAGATGTGTTTAGTTTCTGTATCAGTGTCTGAAGGGTTCGTATCATATAGGACCGGCCATAAAAAAAAGTTGTGCAGATTCACTTTCCTCCCTCCCCGTACAGGAAGATGGCGTATATTCTCTAGAATGACGGTTAATCAAAGATTGCTTGGAATGCGACTGAGAACGTCCTATCCCTTTGGGTGTTTCCCTGACCCTACAACATAAAGGTGATGTAGCACTGGACAAAACTCCAATGACCAATGGCATATATGCTCAGTGATGATCCGGGTTTTTTGTTTGGAGCATGAGAGTCAGGGGGATTTCTGGGGCAGAGACGAAACTCAGATTTGGCTATTGAAAGACAGACAGTAAGAGTGCTTTAAATCCCTACCTATAGACATTCGTTCAACCCATTCAATTGCACTCTTTCAACATGATAACGCTAGATCTCATACTGTTGCTGATACAATGGGGTTTTACAAGATTCTGTCATGAAGGCTCTAGAATGGCAATCAAGATCATCTGATTTTTCTGCTATCGAGTATGTGTGGGAAGTGTTACAGAAAACAGCAAATTTGGATGACTGCCATAAGGATGATTTAGTTTAGTAATTTTTAACATTGTAGACAATCGAATTCTATAGACCCATAGCATAAACCAGTGCAAAAATAACTTTGGAGTGCTCATTATTAATGTTTTTGTGGAAATCATTGTAAAAAGAGTGGGAGCAGATTTAATATTAAAACAACATTCAAAAAAAGAAGTACACTGAAATCAATTATATCAAAAACTATACCAAATCACGTAACACAAAACTCCAACAAATACATTACATACATATGATTCCTTATGAATGTAACAAATTTTATTTTGGAGAAACCTCTAGATCTATAAATGTTCGAAAAAATGAACACAAAATATAAAAAAAAAACGACAATTCGAAAAGTCTAATATTTGTGAACATGCCTGGAACCTACGCCATAACATACAACTTCAAAATTCAACCGTATTACACAAAGAAGAACACAATACAAAACACAAACTCAAAGAGTCTGCTGTAATGTTGTTAAATGAAAGCGATTGTATTGCTACTACTTCTACAGAATTCATTCGTTCCTGGTCGCCAATAATCAAGGATGAAATTAATACTAGTAATGTCCTTTTGAACAAGTCTTTTTCGGGATAGTTCATAAGGTTTTACCTAGGTTTTCCCTTATGACATTAATGTGATCCCTGAAACATCAGAATTTCTTTGGTCTCATTTTTGGCTGATAACAAAGTCGTACCTAGAAGCGACACATGAAATTCTGAAAATAACTCTTTTAAATTCTTCCAATTTGAAAGAAGCTTTGCTGTTTCACATGATCTTTAGAAGTTTTAGTGCTAACCTATATTTCAAATTTGCAATAAATTTCTTTGGTTACATCAGTTTGATCCTCAAACATTAATGTCAAATTGTGATTAACTAAATATGACACTATGAATTCTTTTAATTTTAATTTGTGTTAACTTAGACCATTGAAAACGGGGTCTGACCTTGAAACTTTTAGATTATTTGAAATATACAGAGTTTCAAGTATATGTGGTGTTATTCGCAAAGAACTAAGAAAAAATAAAAATTATTATGTAAATTAGGTTAAAAAGTAATATATTACTACGGGTAGCTAATTAATTATTTGTATAATAAAATAATTAGTAAATAATTTGTACCTCGTTCTTCTAGCACTTGTCTCGGTCTTCAGTGTAGCTTGTCCATCAAAACAACAAATTATAACTTTTCTTGGTGTAATATTATTCTATTGAAAAAAAAACCCTATTACTGGAAACATAATTAATTAAAGTCTTCTTTAATTACATGTTTTCTGACATCAAGAATATAATAGCGAGGTAATTAAAAATGCATAAGTAATTGCTAAATGTCCCGTCTTGACAACAATTACAAAAGAATATAATATTATACGTAGTGCAATAAAGCGTTATAACTGTTTTAATTGCCGTAGTAGCTTAATTATTCATTTATACGGAGAAACTTTTTATGTGGTGGACAATAATAGAGGATGATTGCATTTCGTTTAACATTTAATGAACTAGCATAGTAAACAGATTAATTGTTTGTGGTGAAGTTGTTTCCTTTATTATCCTTTCTTACAAATTTCTTTCGAGTTCATTTCAACTGAAGTTTATTACAGAAATTAATTTTAAATGAAAGTAATTAAAACTGTTTGTAGTTTTATTAGATTTAAGTCAACTTCAGAAAATACGTGAGGTACTAAGTTGCCATGAAGAAACTGAGATCGAGATTGTGTTTTCAGAAATGATTTAAGCAACAGTTGTTAAAGAATGTATTTAAATTATATTTGAAAATCGAATTGAATGGCTAGATCTAGAAGTGAACCACTAGAGGCTTCTAAATCGGGTGTCAGAATCAATGAGTAACAGTATTAGACTAGGGTTTACAAGTCCTAGAAATCTTTCTCTCCAATCGCAAGTTCCTAAGAATACCTAGATAAATAATTATAATTTTGTTTTTTTAATAATAAATTAACCTCGAACATTGCAACGTCATCTCGTGGAAGTCTTTGGAACACTTGCTCCAGAAGACTCTCTGTTTAATACTACTCTCGTAGGATTACCCATGCCGGTAAAGTCAAAGATGAGGTTAGGTGACGACTAAGTAACGATTCAAAGGAGTAAATCTAAAAATCTGAAACCCAGGGGGTCTAACGACCCACGCGATAGTTGGTCAAGAGCGAACCCCAACAGGGTAAGGACCCTCTGCCGCGCTGGACAGTTAGTTCGTCCTACATTCGTTTAGGGACTGAGAGATTAATGAGATATTTGGCAGCAGAGGTTCAGTCAACACCATGAACTCAGTTGAGATGTGCGGCCACAACAGCATCGAAAACGCTAATTGGCTGAGAAAGCCCGGAAAGAGGCCGTAGAGCAGAAGGAGGAACATACAAATATAAATAGCGCTACCAGATGATTATATGAGAATAAAGGAGATATCAAAAACATCAAGGTCTATTGATGTCCTGAAAAGGCAGGAAGCAAGCAAGTAAATCATGCAGAAGGTTCAGGCGGATAAAAAGCAGGTGGAGCTAAACGGCAAGAGCATAACTAAGTGCACCTTTATGAAGGAAATGGAGTGCTGGTATTGAGGAAGTGCCTGGAGAGCTCGTATAAGAATTACAACATTATAGAAGGCATCTCTTGAAATAAAATGGACATATTTATCTTGTACTATCATGGAAAAGAATAAAATAGCAGCAATATGGTACCCTGGGCTGTGAAAGACTTGAGGAAAATGGATACAGCCGTGTCTTCAATAACACTCATGTGATTAGGAGGACGGAGATTATGAAAAAATATTCATATTTTAGTCCAGGTATAATTTTCAGATCCGCCATTAAAATTTTTTCCCTGGGAATCACATAAAAGTCATGTTTAACAAGTTCCTGCCTGAGATGAAGAAGGCGTTAAAGGATACCACACGGGCAAATGATACCCAAATCCAGAAAAATGATATCAATTCATATTTCCTGTAAATCTAAAATTTGGAGGCCAGCAAATATACATCCTACAACGACAGTATTAATCTAAGAACACTGACGGGTGTGTCCAAAACGGTGCAAGCCCAAGAAGAACTACATATAGAAAAATACAAAATGCGACATAGATTATAAGTAACAGTTATTGAAGATGAATTTATCCTATGTATGGGCCTCACTAAAAAGTATGGATTTATGTTATCAGGGTATGGCATCCTGAGGAGAAGCCGGAAAATGAAGAGTTGTTGTCTTAACAAATGCAAAATCCAGGATGAGGGTTTCCAGTATATCATTAACGGTTAGCTGGAGAAAAAATCTGAAATCTGTGTTGGTTTGGTAGAATTTGGACAACAGTAAATAAATACCTGATTGGACGAACCTTCCTAAAAGCTGGACATAACGTACCCATAAGGTTACACAACCTGTCAAAGAACAATAAGTTTACCGGAGGGGAAAATGAACTACCGTGATCTAATATCATCTAACTGTGAAAATATTGAACAATTTCATGTCCATGTCACAGAGTATATCATCCAACATAAATCAATAATATAATAAATAAATGTTATTTAAGTTATTCCAGACATTCTTAATTATTATTCTGCAATATGTTTCTCACTACACCTAAATTCACTCTAACTTCTCCGTATAATTAAAATAACATCTATTATGTTCAAGTAATGTGTACATGAATCGAGGTTGTAATAATCGTATATTAAAAGGAAATAATTACTTACCAAGTTGGTAATTTACATCCACAGCTATTACGAATGGATTTATGCATAGATTGACCTACTAGTTAATACTTAATTTGTTAGTTAATAATTGATAGCACTCGATATTACAATTGTTTTATTACTCCAGTCTTTAGTACAGTAATAATGATTTCCGTGGGCTTATATTATTTCTGTAGGTTTATATTATTAATTGTAGGAAGAGGTACAATAACATATCTGTTGCATTTTACTTCTAAGAGATATATTTTTCTTTCAGAAATAATGTCAATACTATGGGAGTTATCGCAACACCGAGTTGTAATTCCACAATGAAAATTTACATTTAAGGTTTTTCAGTAGTATTAGCGACACTATTTGTTATTATATACAGAGTGTCTCACATATGAAGTGATAACACACGTTAAGAGATACAAACATGATTACATGGAGAAAAAGTTGAATATTTTAGAGCCCATTCGACTACTTAAATCAAATACAATCTCTTGCCGGTCTCAACTTATACGGGAAAAACCGAAAATGCCACTTTGTGTTTTATGTCTCTACTACTTTTATTTTAAAGAATATCAATAATATATTAAAGGAAAAAGTCTTTTGACACATACTTGTACACAATCGGGCGGAATCATATCTTCACTCTACGTTTCGTTTGCTCTGGGCCATCATCAACTATTTATTTTTGAATACGGATCTGCACTTTTTCGTTAGAATATCGATAAAGCATTATAAGACTAATAAAGTGATACATCATATAGGAAGTTTTATAAGACATTTTGGGAGGAAACATAATCATCATAGTAAAAAAAAATGTGTACTTTTTAAAGCCTAAATAATTCAATTAAATATTTTTTTTCTTGACAAGGAATTCTAAAATTTTTTATTTGTTTTTCTTACATGGTAAAGCGATGTACGTGGAAAATTATTTTAAAAATTCAGGTTTTATTTTTGTTGTATCAAAATCAAGATTTTTCCTTCATAACCTCTATACTATAAGTTGTAGTGGAAACATTTAAATACAAAAACTCTGGGTAATAGCAAGATTTATGGAATACAATTGACACATTTTCATTTGTTACTTTGGAAATTTCAAAAAGCACAATTTTTACAATCATTAATTACTTTTATTGATAATAATTGGACCAGCAAATATTGAAAACTAAAATAAATATAGATACTTCACAAATAGGCAGCCTTTGGTACACTATTATCATAAACCTAGTAGCTAACAATAAAATAAATAAAATTGCCATATAAAATATTGAACATCATATCCATATGTGCATTATAAAACAACTAAATTATATAAGAGATACTTAATTTCACGAGATCACGATTTCTCAGACATGAGAATACGATTATAAGAAGAAAATGGAATAGCAATAGGGGCTTAATCTTTCTTAATATCAATAGGTCTTTACTTATTTTATCGCGAAATGTATTCAGATATTCAGGAGTTTCGGGAAAATCTAGTTCACAGAGACTCCAAATCGGGAGTAGTGCTGTGTGTAACGCCCTTTCCCTGTGATTCCTAGGATAGAAATCACATGAAATAATTCGTAGATTTACTAAAACCTGTCAAAGAAATTACGATACTAACTTTTCAATATTTTTCAATCCATTGAACGAAAGACAATATATTGTGTCTAGTCGAGAACCTTCATCAGTTGCGCTTCCATCAACTGATTGAATTCCCGAATAATTATTTATATATATAGTACATATAACTGAATTTTTTTTACTTGTTAACTTGACAATTTCGAGAAAAATTTCCAGTATTTTAGCAAAGGTGACTTCCTGTTTGTGAATATCTCATCTACGAGTTGTATTCTCTGGATCTCTCTCATGGGGATATAAAATGTCGTCCAAAAAGGAATTTTTAAAATAAAAAAAAAACACGAAAACGGTCATCCGGTTTCAATAGTTAATGTTTTTTTTGCAATTTGCATGGCAACAAAACAATATTTTACATATTTGACGCTGTCATTCGGCAGATCCCACTTTTCCGACCTACAACTTTCATAAGCATATCTTTTAAATATAATATTTATTTTAGTACAAATCAACGAGAAAGAAATTTTTTTGATAGTTTAGATTTTTCCCATTACATCGTTTTACGAAACAAGAAAACCAAATCAAGGAAATTATTATTACCGTTTCTTAGATAGCAATGTTATGCTTTCATATTTGAGACACCCTGTAAAAAGTGTTTGACAGTTATGTACATATTAAAAGTTTGGGGAAGTTACGGGCATTTATTTGGATTTTAAAATTCATAATATAACTAGATATTTTTTAAATATAGAAGCAGACTATTCTTCAAAATAGCTGTGGTAATATAGTATAATCTAATACATATTTAAAAAGTGCCGCTTAAAATTAATTAAATAAAGGAGGAGCTGATATAGCAAGAGGGTGATCTTAAAAAGAACCCCGAAAGATTTAGAAAGTCTCATAAATATTTGGAAACAGATTTTTTTTCTTCTCATTAGTTAGAAGAATACAAAACCCGTGGTTAGTTTTTGAACTTGTTATTCTATACTTTCAGCCCTTTTTGAGTTTAATCTCTATATAAGTTTGTCATTCTTTGCCTACCATCCAAAAACTTACCCCTTTTGCAATTCTTATTTCTGATGTATGTCAAGTCTTTAATATAAAATGTGGCAAACAGAAAATCGGTTGTGCTGGTATTGTATATTAATGGGATGTTAAATTTATTTATTTACTATAATTCATTGATTTTCTAGAAACGAAGGGACACAAAGAACTGAGTTTTATGGACATTTCAAGGTCAAAGAAGTGCCCTGTTTGTGGATAGTGTGGTGTTGGTCGGAACGAAGTCTGGACACAAATGCGATTTTTGCATTTCACCACCATCTTCATCAATTTTCGAATGTGTAAGTGTGAGTCTACGTTCAGAAACTTTCGCTTCAAAAATTGTTCGAAAATGTAAACGTCATATTTGTTGCTCCTGGTAGATCGTTATAAATATTTTTCAATTCATGTCAGGTTGCTGAAAATAAATTTCCTAAGATGAAAATTCTATGCAAATTACGGCAGTATAATTGACTTATATCTTCCCTTTTCCCCAATTAAAGATCCTGTTAACGGTTCAATCTTGTTCAAAGATAAAAAAAATGTAATCAATTTTCCTCCCGCTGGCATCGGTTTTCACGGATATCTTTCCTTCCCAGAATAAATTAGAAAAAAATATTCACAAAGTATATTCTTTAATTATCTCCCCTTGCTATAAAAAAAAATACGGAGTCCATAACCCCTTTATATCCTTTTAGATGTGCAAACAAAAGAGTGGAAGCTTTCCTTCTAATGAGATAAAAAATGATCAACCTAATGTATTCCTTTCGGAGTTTTATATTTAAAGGATTTATCAAAATTAGCATCGGGGAATGACTAATGCGATTGGATCGAACTATAGAGAAGGAAAAAAAAAGAATGGAGTTGATTAATTCCTTGGGCATTTGCTTGAATGTAAAAGAATCTCTAATGAGATGAGGAAATGGTGAAATATTCATGGAAGAGTCTTTCAGTGATTTTTCTTGCAAACAGTTGAGTTTTCTTATCTCTTTAATGTGAAGAATATTTCATAAGAACAATAACAAAGATTGTTTCAATGAACAAATTAGTACACCATATATATATACCTATATATATATGAGGCGTTACAAAATAACGGAAAAAAGAAACAGAATTTTTTTTGTTTACAATTAAAGGCAGTTTGTATCAAATAATCCATAGTACAGAAAATAATCATCAAGGAAGGTTAGATATTTAAATTTAGTTAAAATGCTGTGTACTTATATTCAGGACCAGGCACCTATCTTATGGAAAATTGGACTGAGTTTTTTTGTTATGTTGGTATGTTGCACGAGTCAGAGTCCATAAGCCCTAATATATTCTATGACTAGTGTACAAGTTTCAAATTGTGGTTTGTACATTATTTGACATATATTTCACGAAAAAAAAATACAATAAATTTTGGCTGATGACAGGGTATTTGAAAAAGACATAACATGTTTGTTTTCGACAAAATCAGTTTTCATTACAAAACAGAATACATAAAATGCAATTGCACTATTACTACATACGAGGGCTGCCTTTTATATTTTGGGATTAGAGAACAAAAACAAATATTAATCATCGAAAATCGCTTTATTGTTTTTCAAAATATTCCCCATGAAGATCTATATACTTCTGCATACGTTTGAACCAATTGTCGAAGCACTCTTTCCACTCTGATTGAGGGATGGCCAAAACATGCATTCTGAACGCAGCAACCGCTTCTTCATGTGTCGAAAAATGTTGACCTCTGAATTTGTTTTTTACGTACGGGAATAAAAAGAAGTCATTTGGTGACAAGTCAGGACTATACGGCGGATGACTCATCAAATCGATGTTTTGAGTAGTCAAAAATGCAGTTATTTGAGCCGATGTGTGAGAGCTCGCATTGTCGTGGTGAAGAGTGATCCGTCTTCGGCGGTTGGTTGTCCTCATTTCTTGGAAGACAACTGGCAAACAAATGGTTGTGTACCACTCAGAATTGAGAGTTCTGCGTTGTTCTATTGGTACGGTTGCGACGTGTCCAGTTTTTCCGAAAAAACAGACGATCATTTGCTTGGAAGGGCTTCGTGCGCGAACAACTTTTGTTGGATTCGGCTCATCTTGAAACACCCATATAGTCGACTGCTGTTTACTTTCGGGCTCATACACGTAAATCCACGATTCATCACATGTCACTTTGTCATAAAGGTGTTTTGAAGCACTGCGATCGTATTTTTTGAGCATTTCTTTCGACTAATCGGTACGAGCCTTTTTTTGAACCATTGACACATTATGTGGGATCCACTAATGTGTAAGGTTGACTCAATCTCACGATAGGTCACATGACGATCTTGCAATATCAGTTCGCGCAGAGCATTAATGGTTTCCGGAGCAACAACTGTTTTCGGACGACCTTCACGAAATTCGTCTTGTGGTGAACTACAACCTCGATTGAATTCACCATACCATCGATAAACAGTGGTCCTTGATGGAGTTTCATCGCCAAAAATTAAATTAAGTTCATTCATGTACTCTTGCTGACCTTAATCCACGTCGATAGTTGTAAAAAATAATCGCACGAAAATGTTCACGATTTAATTCCATTTTTTTTGGCCGAGATGAATCCTTTAAGTTACTGTAAACAACACATATCACTCGTATGTCAAAACGTTCTGAGTACGTATAACCTCAAAAATGTCAAACTTTACGATAGAGCTGTCAGTTGTCAGATTGCAACACTAGGGTTGTCCAATCCCGAAATATAAAAGGCAGCCCTCGTATTTATAATGGTTGTTTTCCAATTATACACACAGGCGCACTGTGTGACACAGTGCGCGAATCTTCACCGTTCCATTAGTACTCCAGCATGACACCATGTGTGCACAGAAACGCACATGTAAAATTTGTGTGTATCGTTTGTGTAAGCACTCATAGACTAACATATTACCATAGAGTGATGTGATATACAATCAAGTGACAACACCATCGTTCTTTCTATCACTGTCTTACAAAATAATATTCTATTAAGTTAGAGAGAGATAAAACTAGCAACGCCAATCATCTTGTCACCACTTTAAATTGTTTGCCTGGTCGCCCAGAGGGTAATATATTTTGTATATATTCATAAGTGATTTCAAATTAGCTGAGAGAAAAATATACTACATTGTCTATTTCAGTGATTTTCCAAAAACAAGTTGTTTATAACGAAAGGCAAATAAATTTGAAAATGCGATAGTTTTATTTAAATCTGCTTTGTTTCCCTATTTTGCGATAACTTTTTCTATTAATGACATCTATAGTGTATTTGAAGAACTAAAGCACGTTCCATTTATCGCCTTTTACGTAAGTTGGGCTATCCTGTGCATGCACAGAGTACGCACATAGTCGTCCAGTGCGTGGTAATTAAAAAACGGGGAGTATTAATTTCTTGGATTTGTTTCATATAATTACGGTGTAAGCCATAAAAATAGGTAGAGAAGGCATATTTTATTTTTTACTATTAATTACTACAATTCGTGCTGCAGTTTTTATATGACATTAAACAAAAATAGGATTCGCCTCTCTACCCCTCGCATGTCAGTTTAATGATGCAATAAAACAGGAAGTTTTTACATCACCCTGTGGTTTCTCCGTCAACTATTAGTCCTTTGAAATTTTTTTCTAAATCTGAAAAATGAGGTGGCAGATAATTAACACACAATATATAAGTTTTCGAGCCTGCAATCTGGCAATAAGAGGGGGAAAGCCTCAAAAACACCCCCAAAACAGAGTTTTTTACATTATTCCAGAAAACTACAATTATTATGAAATAATTTGGTCATGTGCGAGTTAGACTCGCATACTAAGGGTTCCGTACCACTTTCAAGATTCTAATATTCCAGTTTCAGACAAGCAGGGAATGAATGCATTTTCTTATATTTGCCCTAATATATTTTAAAGGCAGCGTTTTGAATTTATAAAAAATATAGTTTCATTTTCTACACATAGACTTTTTATTTTATCTGCTTCATTATTCGCTTGATTTTTATAAGAATACGTATGTATTTAATTTTCTAATTTGGCCCCCAACAATTAACATTAGAGTTTTATTTTACTAATATACTTTCAGAGAAGCCTTTTGTAATCTACTGTCTCAATTTTGAGGCTCTTTGGATTGGAAGATATAGATATAAATTATAAATTATTAAATATATTATTATTTAAAAATACAAATCAAATTTATATTTCAAAATTTAAATAGTGTATTTTCTAAAGTGGGAATTAAGTCGATGTTTAATATATTTGTTAATATCGTTTAAACAAATGATTTAAAAATATAATATATTTCTAATTCACATAATGAGCCTTTTGAAAATTGAATTTTTAATTTGCACTTAATTGCATAATTTGTTCCTAAAATTACAATTGGGGTTTTCTAATAATTTTTCTTATTAATTTCAATTGAGCACCAGTACCCCTAATTATTTTAAAAATTTTGGGTAGTATGGTTTCGGAGAAATATAAATGAATATTAGGGGTTTCTTCCAGTAAAGTTCAGGTGAGGCACTATACCTGTATTTTTTTTCACAATTTTACAGCTTATGGTTTCGGACATAAGGGGGGAGAATGAGTATTTTTTTTAATATTTTTGTTAATATCTTTTAATTAATTTATTTTAAAAATATGGAAAAAATATATTTGTTTTCGTCATAATGAGCCCTTTCATTTGATATATAACATGATGGGTTAGAAACAATTTTAATTTTATATTTTCCATTTAATTCTGTAATTTGTCCCCCAAAATTACAAGTAGAGGTTTCTCCTTATTTTTCCAGTAAACTTCAGGTCAGGCCCTATAACTCTACTTTTTTCAAAGCTTTATGTTTTATAGTTTCGGAGAGGGGAATGGGTAAATTTTGGTATATTTTCGTTAATATCTTTTTAATTAATTTTTTTTAATATGAAAAAAATATATTTTTTTATTTTTAAATTTTTATTTAATTCTATAATTTGTCCCCAAAATTAATATTAATGGTTTCTCCTTATTTTTCCTGTAAAGTTCGTGTAACGATCTATATTTCCTATTTTTTCCAAAATTTTAGGCTCCGTAGTTTCGGTGATCAGGAGGGGGGGGAACCGTCGATTTGTTTAGTTTCCCCCCCCAGAAGTACTCTTAAAAACAAAATTTCTTCATTTACAATATGTACTCCTGATCGGGTCACCAAACTATACATTGATACAAAATTTCAACCTCTTCCGTCCAGTAGTTTAGGAGCAAATTGCTGTGATGTGACAGAGGCAGAAATCCGGAGTGATATTATAAGGGTATCCGTATATTGTATTTACGGAACCCTAAAAAGTAGCTCGACCATCGTGTTCCTTGTCAAATTTTAAATAGAAATCATGTAGTAAGTTATACAAAACCAACGATTTTATTTAAGTTTTCAATTTAATTTTTGGAAGGCACGCAACGTGTGCACAGTGCCCAGACATTCCATTATGCGAATATGCAACGTCTAATGATTGACAGAACTGTTTTTTTATGAAAAATTTTGGGATTTTTTTTTATATTTGGACAAAAATCGGACTATAGAAAGGTAGCTTATAGTACGACATCTGGATTGTCGGACATGGCAATTGTGAAATTAATATTAATTTAATGTTAAGTAATAGTCACGTTTGTTTTTAAGGATAATATAAATAGTTGCAAATCTATTTACGGAGATTAACTTTTACATATGGAGAAGTATGAGTGTAGAAAGGTTTCATCGAAATTTATTTTTGGCCTTACCCTTAATTACAATTCAAATTAAATATAAATTAAAAACTGAAATGAAATTGAGTACCTTTTTGTTACATACATACTTAATATACTTCTCTTAAGTGCAGGTTGATGCAGTTGTCATTGTAACAATGGGGTTGTGTAACCATAGATTAAATACAAAACAAAAAAACTTTTTTATATACACACATATTTTGGAATATAGGAGTTACGCTGAATACATATTAATTATAATTACAAGTAAAATTATGATCAAGGTGTTATTCGGTTCGTAGTTTAATCTCGAAAGGTTTTGCAAAATCCAATACCTGCAAATATTATAAACAATTTACTTAAAAAGGAGTATAGTTATTTTTCTTGAAAAGAAACAGGATACTTGCTACAAGAAGCCCTATCTCTACTAGGAACTCTACTACCAATATTTATAATTTTAAGTTAAAGGCTACCCCTTGATATAGAGATTCATCATAAATAATAGTTTTCCATGTACTCATTGATTTCATGAATTTTTAAATTCCCCTCTAAGATGAATTTTCTTCCCCTTCATATTTTATCAACAGCTTGCGTGAGTATAGCTAACAATACAAATGCAAAATCTAATGAAAACAACAAGTTTTTCTAGTGAACTTACATTATTAATCTTTACAGGGAACCACTTAATATTAAAGGAACTCAACAACTAAACTGTTCGTAAGCTAATTTATGTCTTCATATTTCTTTTGTTAGATATATCTGCAAATTGTGTTATTACAATTGCTGTAGTCTATATCAAATATTGTTAGTTACGGTACCATAATTTTTAAATAATCACAGCTCAGATTAAAGCATACCATTGTCTGTCTATCAGGTGAATGACATTTTATAGTCATTATACATTTGCAATTAATTAGTTATTCATTAGGCAGGTGTTAGACAATTGCTATTAATTACGTCAAACATAACTGTAAATTCGGTATAATTAAAATAACTTGTTATGAATTGTAGACATTCAAAATGAATTGTCAACATATTATGCTAATGTTCTGTAATGTGTTTTTGTAGAACTTTACATCAAACAATTAAAAATAGAATTAAATGCCAAAAAAAACAATGAAATATTTTTTCAATTGTTGTCATGCTGACTAAGGTTTATCTTAGTTTTTTGCTAGGTTTGGCAGTACTTATTACAAGAGGACGATAGTAGTGAGCACTAGAGAGTTTATACACACAGAATATTTTTTTGCTTGAGACACCAATCTGATAACAAAATATACTACACTAATGATTTGCTCTCAAACTTGCCAACGGTTGTTAGTTTAAGTGAATATTGAAAGGAAAACAACTATTAATAGGGCGCCAGACAATTTAAATAATTTTAAATATAGTAATATACCTTACAACGGTCAAATCAGGTATAAAGGGTATAAACGGTTCAAACACAGAGAATTTGAGGATGAATACTTCCGATCAAAATAAATCAAAAAGCATTATAACATTTTCAGAAATATACTACAGTATTGGCAAAGAAAAGCTAGCCTTTATTACAGTGAATAATAGACTATTTTCGGCTTCAAACTGCTTGTAATGTTAAATATATAAAAACCCAATAGCACATACACCTTGAATAACTGTATTAACAAATTATTATTTAAACTCTGTTAAAATTTGTCGTAGGTTTGTCCGGACAGATGTGGCAGCGTGGCATATAAACATGCATAGCTTCGTACATGTTTACTTAATCTACAGCTGATCGCCGCAACGAGTTTTTTTTTTGCTCTATGAATTTATATCTAAATGAAAGTGATTTGTGTGATATTCGATGTAGACTTCGTGATTTGATTTTCGTTTAAAAAAATAAATTAAAAAACAAACAAATAAAACCGGTTTTGAATTGTCAGTTCGAGTGCGAGAGTATTAGTTTGTCACAAATAATGGCAGAATATAAAATTAGGGAAAGACCTGACATGTTATTGATTTGGGGAGAAGGCAGGTGTAATAGCAAAATTGTCGAATTTTGAATGTTTACTATGAAGAATACGTTTGTTCTCCTGGGCTTTATCATGATGATATATCCTGTAAGTACATGGATATTTATTTGCCAACATTAATAATATTAATTTAATGAATAATAATTATTTTTCGAATAAATTAATACATAAATTAATACATAAAATAATTACATATAAGTAATGTATTGATTAATATACTTTGTATGGAATTAATCCTATATCATATCCTACCTTCTTCAACTAGATCCATAACATAAATCGCCAAATATAAATATATATTTCAATTCATAGTTGTTAAAAGCGTACATTTATGAAAATAATATTTCAAAAACTCTGATTTACCTCACTAAATCTAACGGCACTCGATACAATATAACTAATCAATACATAAAAAATCACAGGTGCTCATGTTTTTGTGGTGAATCACTTCTTCATTATTCGTACTAAAAGTGAATCTGATTTTACGGTGACGTTGCCGCATTGACAATAATTTACTTAACATGTATTTAGAATTTTCTTGCTTAGATGATATAAGAGTTTTTTGTTTTATTTGGTATATACTATCTACACCTATAATATATGCTCCTAAACTGTTTACACCCTGTATAACGTTGTTGCTTTTTATATAATGAAAAGTTATGTTAAGAAGTATTCTTCAAGTAAAAATAAACAGATATAATATATACTTTATTAGATTTATCAAATTCTATGTAGTGTCTATAATATATTCTTATTCAATTTAGGCTACAATGGGTATTCAATGAGTGACTCAATAATACAGTATGTACAATAGAGAGATATCTCAAAAACGCTATAAATTTTACTTAGCGTGATCAAAAAAAAAATTAAAAATATTACATAATATTAATCTAAATATAAACGTAAAAATTAATTACAGTATATTGATAATTATAAACTGCAGTTAATAACTGAGTTTTGACTTGTTAATATTATAGAATATAAAAATTTCAAATGTAAAAAAAATATTATCTGTGAATAGTACTTACAATACTTCAAATTTTTTTTCTGGGAGCAAAAAATCTTCGCAAGAGTTGTTGGAATTTTAAAGTGGAAATGGGCACAGAGAAGGGTGATATTCAAATATTCGTAAGCAGCAATTCTTGCAATAGTATTTGATTCAATTTATTAAACTTCGTTTCTTTAAGATGAACGGAAATTTTGCGCTTTCGAAAAACTCATTTTGACGTAAACGACTAAATTTTCAAATATCGTCTTAAGAAGAATTGTTCCTTGAGGAATTTTTTAATGAAAATTTTGTATTGCTGCGCTTCACCATATACTAAGAGCAGATCAATTTAATGTTTAATCGCTTTCTGGGAAATAACAAAACAAGTCATAAAATTTCTGTATATTTCCAAAGGTTTCGGAGTCTAGATCAGACTTCGTTGTCAAAGACAAAGAAACTATGAAAAAAAGGCACAATTCAATAGTTTCTTTGCCATTGACAACGGAGTTTGACCTACACTCCAAAAAGTTGGAAACATACAGAAATTTCATCACTTGTGGATATTATTTCCCAGAAAGTCCTTAAACATTGAAAAAATATGCCACCAATATCCTTCAGAAAACAACCAGATCAATTTACTTGAAATAATTCGTAAAACTGGACTTGCACCGCTGAAATAGTCTCCTTAACTTTCTTTGTTTAGAAGCAACTAAAAGGAAGTAAGGGCAATTCTTGAGACAAAAAGGTGTATTTTCAATGGGCTAATCATAAATGGCGAGAGCCCGTGAATTATTGATAATAGTTTTCTAATTAGGAATATACGCCAATCAGGATCTAGCTTTATCTGAAAATTTTGCTCTGATAGGATGATAAATCACTTCAAGTCAACTGATGGTAATTATTTTTTGAAACCCTCTTTATATGATTTGGATAAGCCTTAAATCTCAAATTCCAAATATATTGGGCATTCATACAATGGTAAATTCATATCAGTGATTTCTTGAAGGATAGTTGTGACATCTTTAATTAATTATGTTTATGTTTTCTTGAGAATAACACCACAATTGAAATAAAAAGCTGTATGTTGAAAGAAAATACCAAACGCTTCAAAGTTGAATCTTTTCAATATACAGCTTTTTATTTCAATTGTGGTGTTATTCCCAAGAAAACATAAAAATAATCAAGAACATGCCTCAAATAACATTTAGAAGACAATCTTTAATAATGTTTAAGTAGTTTTTGGGAATAACACCATAATAATAATACTTCAAACTGTTGTATATTTGCAAACCTTTCGTGGTCTATGTCAGACCCTGTAGTCAATGAAAGTATATATTAGTAGTTACAAGTATTGTGATATTTGCAAGAAGTGCTTAAACATTCGTATCAGTGAGTTACATATTTTACTATTATTTATTTATGTAGTGTACCATTACATTAACGTTATAATATCAAATGAAAGAGCTCATTATAAGAAGTACAAATATATTTTTATATTATTCTAAAATTGGTTGCGAAAAATCGCCCTATTGTCTTATTTTATCAACGAAGCTACTAAGCCTAAAATTTTGAAAAACATTTCGACCAATCAATAGAGATTTTTTCGTGCAAAAAATACTATCAGGATACTGCCTTTGCCATCACATTAAGAATGATTTGTAGTGATATTTTGCATACCTTTTCCACTAACATGGTTTTTTACTTTATTATAAACAATTGAAACAAGAAAATTGCGTTTTTTTTTTCGTTGCATGTTTATAAAATGAAAAATAATAAACTAATCTCAATGGTGTCAACAGGTGAATTGTAAAGCATGGAAATACCAATGAAATAAGCCCAGGATCGATCCGATAAGATCTTTAGTAACAGGGAAAAACAAAAAATACTGGAAAGTTGTAGAACTGGGCTTGTTGGAACTGATAGTAATTGATATCTACCTTATGCGTGACTAAACCAGGCGCTATCGGTTTTTTAGTTTTTGAATAATTGCGATCTGAAGTTTTTAGTAAACTATTCTTGCAGTGTGTCTCCATGAGACATGGATCGTCAAATATCAATTCAAAATAGAGATGTTGAAAGTAGAGGTATCATTCAACAACCCCTCTATTTTCATTTTTCATTAAATGACTGTGAAATATACGAAAAATGTTAGCGAAAATGAACAGAATTTGGTGAGCGTATAAATGTGTTCGAGTAGTGGGGGGAACACGGTTGTTGAGGGGAACTGCTAACAATAATTATTATCGATAGTAACTGTCACTCTGACAGATAGTGAAAGATTCTAATCGCTAAACAAACTTCTATATAGAGTGATTTGTTCGATTTTATTATATCAAATGAGAACTGTTTGTTTATTAATATATTTATATGTAAATGTTTTCTCGTTTTGGCTTTAATTTGTGTGTACCGAACATCGAAAGAGAGCGGTCATTAGAAAAATTCTTACTTGTGAGGATTTTAAATCTTAAAACGATCTATGTATGTGCCTCTACTATATATTACTATACGCTTTCCCGCAACAACCTTGTTTCCCCCACTTCTTGGATACATTCATACGCACGCCCATTTTTTTGTCATGATTGCTAACATTTTTCAGATATTTCACAGACATGTAGTGAAAAATGATAACAGAGGCTTTGTAGAATGACACCTCTACTTTCAACAACTTTTTTCAAAATTCTGATTTGATTATCTATGACGCATGGGCGCACAATGCAAAAATAGTGAACAGAAAACTTTATATTACAATTGTTCAAAAACTAATAAACCGGTAGCGTCTGGTTTTGGCATACATTAAATAGATGTAAATTACTATCAGTTACTACAAGCCCAATTCTACAGCTTCTAAAGTGACAAAAATACGATTTTTTAAAAAAAATGCTACATTTTTCAGTATTTTTTATTTTTCTGTGTTACTAATGATCCAATTGGATTGAGCCTGGGCCCATTTCATTGGTATTTTCATGCTTTACAATTGACCTGTTGACACCATTGAAATTAGTTTATTATTTTTGATTTTATAAACATGCTAAGAAAAAAAATGTAATTTTCTTGCTTCAGTTGTTTATAACAAACTAAAAAACCATTGTTGCGAGTGGAAAACATAGCAAAATATCGCTAGGAATCTTTGCTAATGTGATGGCACAGTCGGTATCCTGATAGTATTTTTGACACATTATCAGTTAATTTTTGCTCTATTGATTGGTCTAATAGGGAATATAGCGCCTTAGTCCTTTACACAAAAGATAAACCGAAAATCCAAATATTAATTCTGAGGGTTGATATATTGGAGAAAGTGTCCAAAAATCAACCTATTCTCTACATAATCTCAGAAATTTATAGCCTAGATCAATGATTTTAGGGTAGATTTATCTTGTATAAATCTTGACACTATAAAATTTGTTTTATTTTGCTAAAACATATATAAAAAAAGATTTTTTTTATGTGGGTAAAATTCAAAATTCCAATAAAGTCGCATAATGCACATGCTATTATAATAGAAAATTGATATAGGCCATCATCTTACGTAATATGATAATTAATTTTCGAAAATTGCTAGATTTGCAGGTAGGTATACCCAATAAAAATTCAACTCATTTATCATTAAATTAATTATTAATCACGTCTTGCACACTATCGGTTATCGCACATACTAAGCTCCAATGTTTGTTACTACGTGTTCAGCTAATTAAACCATTCATTATCGAAAGGCCTCGTTAAATGGTGAATATTTATTGTTTTTGACGATAATGCCGGTTTAATGACACCTCATTTGTTGGTGATATCATATGGCAAAATTAGATATTCAAAGAGGTGTTTCGAATTTCGAAGATAAAGACAACCAAGAATTATCATAAGTTATACGCTCTGGCACTGTTGAGTAATTAGTATTCCTAGTTGATTCAGACGAATTGCGAACATGAACAGAAATATGTATGCGTCTTAGATGTTAATCTGGACCTACCATGGGAACATTTTTTAATATGGTATGTCAAATATTATAATTTTGTTTTTAAATGTTGCCTGTAATTTCTTTATCAACATGACGAATTAAGACTCATTGAAAATCCGTGGGAAAGTATTTTAATCCGTTCTTCAATTTCGAACTCCCTACTACTAGGAAAATCCACTAAGGACTTGTGCTAAATTGTTTGCCAAAGTAATGTCAGGAGGAGGAAATAAAATATTTAAAAAATATTAACCGACTTCAAAAAAGAACTAAAATGTTGAAAATATTTAAACAGGAACACACAATCGTTCATTAACTAGGAATGCAAGTAGGTGCCCATCAGCGCTATTAGGTAGCTACACACAAGGTACTAAATATGGATAATAACAGGTGCTTAATATACGAACAAAGAAATCGCAACACCTACCAGGAGATGTTTAAATTTAATATTGTTTTTGTAAAATATAGATGCTACAGTAAGCAGTAAATCATTAAAATTTGGCAAAGTTTGGTGAATGTTTTTTCATATAAACTTATTTTATCAATTTATTTTGTAGTCGTTTTTGCGTTTTTTTAAATCTACCAAAAAACAAAATGTTTGGTGGGATCCAAAATCGATGTTTAGTAATGTTAAAGTGCCTAGACTACGTGTATGCCGAATGAATCGCCAGGTAAGTGGATTTGAAAGAGTCGAATTATTGGTTTACGGGAATTATTGTGTTTTTTTTTCGAGAAAACGGTACCCGCGCGAACAGAAATCAAACTACTGTTATGAGATGTCCAGCGTGGTTTGATAATACCCAAAATCGGAGAACAGTAGGCATCGGACTTCGAACGGGCACAAATGAAGTTCAAGATAGACGTCTAAGACTTATCGCCTTTAGAGACCGGTTTTTGCTATGACTCCTTAACTTAGATCCGTTCTTCTAATGAACACGTTCAGTTCTTTTCAAACAACAAGTTCGGGGAACAACTTGTGCAAACTGTTCTCAAGAACATGTTCTGTTCTTTTGGTAACATCCTCTACCTCACATTCCAAATCAGATCAAAATTTTGCATGTAAAACCCACTTAACTGTTAAAAAATTGCTCAAGAATTGTCACACAAAGTAGTAGTTGTCACCAGTAAGAAAGGATAGTCATTAATGGGTGAGGTAGCAAATGTCAAAATTCTAAAGAGCAAAATACTGTAAATTTGACAAGCATAATCTAGAAGACCAATAGTCGACGTTGGGTGTCTAAAGAAGACAAAATTGTAACTTATAAATTTAGTAGGAATGTAATTGACAAAATTTGAAGTTCGAAGTTTAAATCTATACAAGAAATCCATCAAGAATACAACAGAATATTTTTGAGACCTGTCAACTTTTTACGTAACCGGACATTAAAAATATTATGGTTAGAAGCATGCGTTTATGGAATATGTGAGTATAGGAAGCATTAACCAAATTGTTTTAAAGTTGCCACAAACTCTAAATATAAATAGGCAAAGACAAAACGGTTCGGTTCAATTTTCTCATCTGTCCCTCAACCGATTTTGTTTATTTCTGTTTTGATCAGTAGCTACTAACCACCTTCAGTGCAGAATAATAAAATCTATTTATAATATTATTTAGTATCTTAAGATTCAGTATAATAAATATTAAATAAAAAATTTATAAAATAGTCAATATTTACATCCATACTGTCGATATCAAACAAAAAATAGTGTCAGTGCCGCCAGATTGCTAGAAGAGAGAATCATAAGATGTATTCATTCATTCAATGTGAAAGACAAACTAAATTAAATGTTAAACTACAAGTTTTGGCATCTTCGCTATAGAGTTATCCTACATAGTCAGGCTATTGAAATAAAGCCGATGAAAAATTATATTACATAATAATCGCAGTTTATTGGGCTCTCAAAACTTTCAGTAGGCAAAATCGTGAAATTATACACAAATTCACAATAAATAGGTAGATCTGGCACAACATATTCATGGCATCATGGCCATCTGCAGGGAATTTCATTTACCTAAATTTTGACATTTCATTGCTTTTGTAGCTATTAGATTGAAAATTTTCAATCCAGTTTTTAAAGTATTTTCAAGGTTTCAATTTCAATTTACTGAAAAAATTGTCAAAAAATATGTTTATTTACCAAAAATTAATTAACAGCAGGTGGTTCGTACTTCTTTATATTTTCAATATAAAATAGAAATTATCATGGGTTACTAGGTAAGTGAGTTTTAACGCACATTTATGAAAATATACTGAATCTTAAGATATTTGAAATTTATTATATTGTAAATCATACTGAAAGTTAAAGCCTTCTGACAATTTGGCATCTTATGGTTAATTAATATTACATTACATGGTGCTATTTTATATTTCATGGTCCCATTCTGGAAAGTTCTGAGTTTTAATACAAGGTGACTAAGTTTTACTTAAAATGAACATATTGACATTTAAAAGGTGTGTTTAAAATATAAAGAAGTTAGGTACATTTATTATAGAGAAGGTATCTTTATTCGACATATTTTTGCTTTGAAATCTTACATAGCTGGCGTTAAAGTTTGCAACATAACAATTTTGAAAAAGTTTAAAATTCAAATTGCTCTAGTACAAGAAGAGAAACGACTGCCTAATTATATTTGCTAGGTTGGTTCTCAGATCATCAAGTAATTACTGTCCAATGTTTGAAGTTGTCTAAAGTTTAATAGGAAAATATTCAGTGTTGTAAATCATAGATCAGTATTGATTTTTCCAACAAGTATTATTAACTTTCGTAGAAATAACTTTTTGAAAATTTTTAATTATAATTCACAATAGTCCGAATGTATTGTGTAACAAATCATCAATCAGCGGACAATGAAATGACATTAAAGATTAGAGTTTTTATTGAGATGAATGTCATCTCTATTTCCGTGTATGTGTAATAATGGAAACTTTTAGGTTACAAAAAAAAATCCACTGATAATTACATCAAACATGATGCATAGACACTAGTACATTTGTAATGAGGTATATGACATATTTATGTAAAAATAATCCTACAATAATACACATAAATAATAATAATAGCATTGAAATGGAAAGAGAAGTCGCTTCATGGAAGACATATAAATGATGTCAACCAAGATTATGTCGACAGTTTAGCCTCGAACTACGGGTTGATCTCTGGTCATATGTTTCCTGAAATGGCTTTATATTGGCAATCCAAGATCAAGTAATTCCAACTAAGAACTATCTAAATTACATCGTTGAAGACCCTTCTATCAACAACGACCGATGCAGATATGGTTGCCAAACATCTGAATCTGTCCAGCATATCACAAGAGGTTGCCAAGTGTTCGCTGCAACTGAATACAAAGAACGACACGATGCCGTGGCAAAAATACTGCACCAGGAACTAGTGCTTAAACTTGAGCTATCACAGTCGGTAAGAACACCCTACTATATATACAAACCATAATCTATTTTAGAAAATAACAACTACAAGCTGTACTGGGACCGGATGATATTGACCGATCGGGCTGTTGCTCACAATAGATCAGATATAGTTTTGGTAGATAAAGTTTCTAGGAAAACAACCTTAATTGACATAGCAATCCCTAACCATAATAATATAAATATTAAGCAGGCTGAAAAAAATAACCAAATATAGGGATTTAGAACAGAGACAATGGGACAATGAACAACACTCGAACGGTACCAATTGTTATGTCAACAACAGGAGTAGTCCCAAAACATCTATTAAACAGTTTGAAATACGTCGGTCTGGACGAACATCTTTACCAACTGGTGCAAAAAGCCGTCCTGTTAGGAACAGCAGCCAGGACGTTCAGAAAATTCATGGGGAACTGCAGCCACGACGCCAACTACGGGCCTGATAACCTAGCAAGGGCTCCCACAGAGCTAAACTCTTTTGATATGTAGTATATCTGGGGTTTAGTGAATTTTCCCCAATTTTCACACATAGTGTGCCTTAGAGGGAGTGTGATGCCACACATTGTATGGTCAAGTCGTGAATAATATCATGAATTATTTGTACAAATTTAATCCAAATTAAATAATAGGAATAGCAAACTGCTGGCCTATTTTATAGACAAAAAATCTCAGTTATTTTCAAACTTATAAAATTAATGAAGTATTTGGAAAGAGTTATGTAATTTTACATGAACAAGTATATTTAACAAGAAAATGAAATAACATTATTTAAATTAACATTGTTTTTGTTAAATGAATTGAAGTTTATATCATTAAGTTTATATCCATCCTTAATGTTTTGTGAAATGGTTGTAAATTTATTCTGATTTTTGATTTAGTGTAATGTTTGAATCATAATCTTCAAAATATGCAAAGGATATCTAACACTTAAGGCGAAAGAAGTTCAGGTAAATAAGGTTATTACTTCTTTTTATACAACATTTATTACAGTCTAACATTTTTTGACTTTTACATGTATGTTGTTTTAAACTTACAAGAACCCTGAGATCAATAGATTCATGTGATAAAGATCATACGGCACTCGAAATTTAATTGTTTTATTTATTCTAAATTTATATAGGTGTTTGTAAATTTCAATAATAAAATAGAAACAAAAAATTATAGCACCAAAAGGTACATATATATATACATATATATATATATATATATATATATATATATATATATATATATATATATATATATATGTATATGTGTGTGTGTGTGTGTGTGTGTGTGTGTGTGTGTGTGTGTGTGTGTGTGTTACTGTTTTTTCGGAAATCTCGTATATTATTTAAATAATACACGAGATTTCCGAAAAACCAGTAACACATGCTATACTCGTAAAAGCATCAAAACCAACATATATATATATATATATATATATATATATATATATATATATATATATATATATATATATATATAACTTGCATAATAAACACCGAGCAACTTTCAATGATAATGTCAACAGAGTCGTCAGTTTCTATAAAGCGGAATTGTCATTAACTATATTTCATTTACAAAATAAGGCGAAATATGAAAAATTCAATAGCAGTAGTCGAGTTACATCTTTCCCACACATAAATTAGAAAGCGCGGCGACAATCACATTTTGCTTGCCATGAATTTACGCAACTTCATTGCAAAGAAAATGTTAAGGCATCATATGAAATCACACACAAATTAAAATGATAAAACCGTCAAACGTAAACATATTTGGACATTGAGATACGAACAGTTGACTTGATCCAATAAAATCCATCAGTGTACACTATTTTGTAATGATATAATGAACAAATGTTACTTGGGATTATTAGTGTTGCCAACTTGAAAAGTATTGTACAAAGTAAAATGTTTTTTATTTAATTTTACTAAACTAGATAAAATACGCTTTTAAGTGCTATGCAATAGGCAGTTCTCAACAAAGTATATGTGTAGATAATCAGATATTAAAACATTATTATTTGAACAAGAAATTATTATGGTTTGTCCACATTTTGTTATAGTTGTTATTTTTTGTTTCAGAGTTTTGTTGCTTGTTCATCTCAATAATCGTATTCTCGACATTCTCAGTCTGGTTAATGATGGTAATTTGTGCCCAATATGATATAGCAATGGGACCAAGAAATTAAAGCATAATGGTGAAATGAAAATTTAGCGAGTGAAAGTTCTTTTGATTGGACACTAACGTGGTAGATACATACCAATACTCTACCAATGTCTCCTGGCTTTGGTGGTGTAATGGTAAGTTTGACTGTGTAATGTACTGATTTTACTTGTTTTTAATCATAGAACATCCAACAAAAGTTATTCACTGTTTTTTTAGCGCTCATCTTATTTTTATTGGTCCGAAAATACAATTCTTCGCCAAGTTTTTTCAGGCCACGTATACCATTCCACAGATTTTTTTACATGATGGGTTGTTTTGCAAACGAAGGACAATGAGGATGCCGTGCACTAGCGATAAGCTCTAAGGTAAAAGATAAATAGCTGAATAGATACAAAAATTTGATTTGTCAACTAAAAAGTTTCTCATGTTCATTAAGAAAAATAAAAGATTTAAAAAGGCAAACGGACACAAACACAACACAAATAAATAGATCTATGATAACCATAACCTTTGCTGGCACGGACAAAATAAGAGAAGTAAGTTTAGTCTATAGAATGCAAGTATTGGTCACATGGTAGGTCACATTGGCCGCTTTTGACAATAGGGCTTTCATACTTACCACTTAGTATATTTTTAGCAATTTGGAACGTGCTGCTGAGCAATAGTGTAGGTTTGGTGAACAATATGAGCAGCTGGGTGTGGTTACTGGCGGCATACACCACAGGATGCCGCTTTTTCCCACGACTTTCAAAATTTTCCCACACTCTAGTGAGGCTAATCTGCTCAAATAGATAATCCATTTAGGCATTAACCTTGCGCGCATTTACACTTTATTTCTTTCATACTTCTGTTCAATTTCTCGGTTTCCTAGATTGTGTCATATCTTATGTTCACATAATTTGATAATTTTTAAGTGCTATCCCCACCATTCGGGAGTGAGCTGTTGTCTACAACGTAGAATCATGAGTGTATTTTTATTTTTTAGCTCTGATTAACTTCCCAAAGGCAGCCAGGGTTAGTATAATTCTTCTATTAATTTTCTTTCACAGTGTCTTAAAATACAAACAATTGTTATAGTCTTTTATATCTAGTTTTTAATTTTTATTTTGGGTTCTAGGGATATTCCACACGTGAAATTTGTTTTTGTTAGTTTTAACGGATTTCATATATAACAAATCTGTTGTTATTGGGCCTTCTTCCATTTATTAAGAAGCCTTTGTTATCTTGCCATTGTAATTTAGGCGACAGAATGTGTCCTTGTCTTATTACATTAATTTTATACAAATATCTTTGCTAGTCCATTCTGCCTATATTTTTCGAATTGTTTCCTATATCTAGTATTTATCTTCCTAAGATATAACCTTTCTTTTTTCGGAGATTTTTCTTTTAGCAGTTTTGCTCTATCTTGCATTGTCGCACTTGCAGCTTTATTGCTCATTCCTTCCAACTCCAGTCACTTATTTTCGGATTTAGAACCCCGTTGTACTATTATTTTATATAAATTTTTGGCCAAATCCATACAAGGTACGTTCTTGTTTCTTCAAAGTATAAACAACATCCATCCAACTAGCTTCCTAGAATATAAATTTTCATTTAACACCACCACCTATTGCCAAAAGTTTTGTGCTTGGTTTTGCTGTACTTTGTGGTGACATTTTGCGCCTCTTTTTCCTTGCCACCTTTACCTCTTCCAGTCATTTTGAAACAGTACTATCATAAACTTCGTCGTTAATAGACCAGAGAAACTGTTTTCCGGTTCACATTCTTTATTGTTTTCAGAGAAAAAATAATTCAATTTGCATAGAGGGTGTGCTATTAGAAATTCCGATAGAATACTTCCCTTTTCATTTCTTACATCTCCGATTTCTAGGTAGTGGTTGTTGCTTGTATTTCTTTACAAGGTTTCCGATTCTTTAACTTTATGACTTGGTAATTATCATTTCTATGAAAGTTATTTATATGTTTAAAATACCGTATTGGGCAGTCGGGTTAGTGCTTTTTGTGTGAGACTGTTATGAAAGTAAACTTAATCTGTGATGTGGTTCTTTCCAGATATTAAGGGCATGGGAAACGTCAGCTGAATGGATTCCCTAAATTGGACCTACCCGAATATAACGTAAAATTTGTATGTACTCCTAGTTTTATAAATGAAACCCATTTCTTGCACCAATGACATTACCACCACATCAGATTTTAATTCAAATCGCCCGAATACAATAAATACAAGTTAAATCATTGTATGATATAACAAAGACCAGCAATTCTGATGCCAACAAAGTCATAAGAAAAAACAACGTCTAAAGTGTTCTTGTTGGAAACAATCCCCTGCAAAATTCATTAAATAAGAATTGACCGAGACACTGAGCACAAAACAAGCGCTGAGAATGCATACCCACCTTATCTTAGTAATACTAACACTCAGGATAACTATATGGAAGAAGCAAACATATCTACCATACTTGCAGGGTCTGTCAGAAAGACTGAAGAGGGTAGGCAACGGTTTTTAAGTTAAACCAAAATTCAAAACAGGAAATGGATTAAAATCAGTTATATTGAAGATAAAAGTAACAAACACAACAAAAAACCTGGATTTAGGAAATTTCTGGAGAATTTAATACATTTTATATTGAAGAAACATTTAAGCTTAAAAAATATGAATAAATGAACATAAAAATTGCATGTTAAACAATACCACACAAGGAAGAACATAACTCAGAACTAAAACTAAAATAGTCTGCCTTATTCTGTCAAATGGGGATGACGGTATCGCTTCTACCTTCGTAGAATTCAATCTGGCTGCCCGAAACTAAGGATAAAATTAGTAATGGTAGTTTCCTTTTGAACAACCCTAGCACAGGATAGATAATAATGTTTGGCAAATAAACCTTATAACAAAGTCGCTACATATAAATTACAAACACAACTCTTTCATGTTCTCCCAACTTGAAAGCAGCTTGGCTATTCTATAAAATTTTTGGGATTTTTTGGTGCTACCCTGTGTAGCTAAAAATATAGATTTATTTTTTTCTGATTTTTTGGGAATAACACCACAATTCGTATAAAGTCTGCCTTATTTAGACACTGAAACGTTTTGAGTATTTACAATATACAGAAATCAGAAAAATTTAAACTAGAGATGCCACAACTATCTTTGAGAAAACAACAATAGATTTCCTTAGTGATCTCATAAAAATGTCAGAAAAGTCAAACTTTCTGATTCACATTTATATTTTATTAAATCAGTTTATAATACTATTGTCAACGACGTCAGATTGGAACCTTAAATTATTTGGATTTTTTAAATGTAAGGTTTTTGCTTAGAAATCAATCTTCTGTTGAGCTGAAAATTTGTCTATAATTCGATTGGTAATTTCTTGATGTCTACTATTTGAGAAAATGCAGATTGTGCCTTATGAGCCCTATCAAATGTAAATTGTGCCTTATGAGCCCTATAACCACTTACAACAGGTTCTTCATTTGCATAAAAAAACACATTTCCCGTGTTTAGAATAGGTTTTCTCCTTTTCTTTAGGCACACTACATCCTATTTGATATACCAAGTCTCGTATAGTCAAAGACTTTCCTTTGAAATAGGCATATTTATCCAGCACAGTCGTCCTATCTATCTTATTTTTGACTGCGATAGCGGAATGCCGGAAAATATTTTACAACCGTCTTCAGGCACCACTGTACACCACAAAAGTTAAATTTTCAGAAACCATCATTAAACTTGTTCAAAAACATATAGTTTATACAGATCACAGACTTACGAATTATATATGTCAAGATTTCACATTTTTAACGAACTTCCAAAAAGGAGGTTATCAATTCGTCGCGTATTTTTTTTTGTATGTATGTTACCTGAATTCTTTTCCTGTGGTGAACCGTTTTGTATGAATATGGTCTTATTTTATAGAGTCTATATCCGGATTGGTGAAACTTCAAATTTGGGTAAAGAATTCTATTGGTAAAGTGAAGAAATTTGTGAATGAACACATGCGTGCATGGAAATCGACCAATATCCCTAAAATATTGGTCGATTTTTCGAAAACTCCTTATGGATGTGTATGGTTTTTTAACGTTTAATCTATTAAGGAAGATACCTAGGTGATCTCATATACTTTTCTGCGACGTGCAACTTGCAGTTTTGCAGAAAATCTCCGAAAATTCCAGAATACTTATCAAAAATTTCATCGAAATGATATAACGGATATTTCCTCATAAATATTTTAATTCCAATGTAATAGTGCGGGAATTTTAGGTACTGGAAGTTTTAATTGCGAATTTTAAAATTTTCTATGTACATCTCAAGCATATAGGTAGTAAAGCATTGTCTTCTCGACTCCTTAAATCAATGTGTACCAAGCTCGTTTTGTTTGTATACCCGGCAAATACCTATTTAATTGAAATTTTTTCCATTTTGCGAAGACGGTGCTTTTGGTTGTCACATTCTCCCGGCCTAATAGAAAATTCAGTGACAACACATGTCAAACTTTACACTCCTATTTGGTACGTTTATAGACAGAGTGTTTAGTTATAGCAAACAAAATCACAAAGTAAAGTGATAGAAGGAGTTGCATTTATATGAAGATTGAAATATAGGACAGACTAGAATGATAGTGGTCCGTAGGCAGCCGTGTATACAGGATGGTTGGAATATAGGGTGGACTGGACGTTTGGTGGAAAAAATGTGAAATTAAAATTATATAGGGTGATTAAAAAACTGTTATATGATGTGAACATAAGCAAATCATATACAGGATGGTTGAAATATATGCTGCAGTTGAATTATATTTAGACAGTGTGATTAAAAAATTATTTCTTTTATAGACCATAAGAAGTTGCATAAAGTGTGGAGAGAAAATGTAAAAAATGAACTAATTTATGGGCTAGCCCACAAGGAGTTATATGCTATGGTTGAAATATAGGGCGGATTTGACTCCGTAAATATGGGATGGATTTTACTCCGTCCTATAGAAGGCAGCTAACAAATGTCTGCTTGTCCGTGGGCAGTCGTATGTACAGGATGGTTGGTACAAAGGTTGGAGTGGAATTATCTATAGTTATCCAGGGTTGTCAAAAATAGTTGAAAAAAGGTTACATGGCGTAGTCCACAAGGCATAAATATATTTTGGGCTTATTAAGTCAACGCGTTCTACTACATTTTGTTCGTAAACATTTACCTGTCAATTTAAATGAGAAAGTATCATTGTGGAATGTTATACATACAAAATAAAAAATAAAGAATGAAAACTACCTGAGTTCAAAAATACTAAAAAGTTGAAAATAAAACATTTAAAAAAATATATAACCTACTTCTACCTATAACTAAAAAGCTGAAAATAATTATAACAAAATACACTATCAAATAAATAACACATTCAATGTTGTTAGGTACCTACTCAGGAAGTAAAAAATGTAAACATGAAAAGGTGCTCATTCTGTACAAATTAATTACCTACCAATCTAGTACATTTTTGAAGTCGGTGCCAAGCAACAATCAAGTTTGATGAATTAGTAGATAAGTACGCAATAAAGGATTTTAGATTTGCTTCGCACCGGCTTCAAAATATACTAGATTGGTAGGTAATTAATTTGTACAGAATGAGCACATTTTAATGTTTACATTTTTTACTTCCTGGGTAGGTACCTAACAACATTGAATGTGTTATTTATTTGCTAGAATTGTATTTTGTTATAATTATTTTCGGCTTTTTAGTTATAGGTAGAAGTCGGTTATATATTTTTTTAAAAATGTTTTATCTTTAATTTATTTTAAAATTGCGTCCAAAGGTATTACATAAACGAATAACGAAACCTTTTAATATCAGAACGAAATGGAAATCTCCATCTCCTTGATATAATTATCGCGCACGGCTTAAACTTCTTATAGGTCATGTAAGTATTCAATTTAATTACGTTCAGATTGATTGATTTTTTTCTATGTAGAAATTAACACAATCCAATTAGTCCGCAGACTGTTTTCGATGGCTTCCACATTAAATTACATCTCGTTTCAAACTGTTACGGACTATAATGTATGGTAACGATTTTAGGGCTGACAATGAGAAAATTTAGCGAGTAAATGTGCTTTGAATGCCTTATTAAGTTAGAGCGTCGAATTAAAAGGCTTAGTTTTAGTAGATTGAGCCTTTGGAAAGGATTACTTTTAGGAGTTAAAAGAGCGGTCAACGCTCGAATGTTATCAGCTTTAGAGCCATTTCGCGGTTAGAGCGATACGGACGGCTTTTGTTCTTTGAGCGCTTTGACAGCACACAGTGATTACTCAATGTTAACAACCGAACGATAGTGGGAAGCTCCGCTTTAAACATAAAATTATAAGTCGCTATGTGTTGTTCGTTGAAGTTGTGGTAAGGAGAATATTTGAGTTATTTTGTTGTCTTCTGAACTGGTGAAATAAATTATATATAGACAGACAATGACATTCTGTATAATGATGGAGCACAAAGTTCAGTTTCAAGTTTGGCTTTGTGACACTTTCTGATTGGTATAGGTTTGTATAAGATGCATCTTATAAACCTAATTTTTTCTTTGTTTTGTAGTAATATTGTACATAATTTTTTTGTACTACAACGATTCTTATTTGGCGTTTATTTGTAAAATTATTGATATGTTTTGATGAATGTTAATCATAAGTGAAAATTTTGGTTAAGTAGAGAGTCTCTAACCGGAGAGCAGTAAGTAACTTTGTTTCAATGTTTGTGGACATCGAGCATGATTTCCGCAGTATTAAGATCTTACAAGCTAATCGAACTTTTAGAGAATTTTAGGGACGTTGGTAATTTGTAAGGATATATGTTGGTCTTAGTGATTGTCATTTTCCGAGATTGTGGTGTGAGTTGTCGAAGAGCATTGCTGTAGCAAGCAAGTAAGCGAGTCTTATTAGGGATCGAAGGTGGAAGAATACTACCTAACCTAACCATTTGGGTTTATATAGTGCAGAGTGTTATGGATTTTGGTTTGCTGAGAGTGTATTCGGAGTTTATTGCTAGTAAAAAATGGCAATCCAGATCCTGGGAGCGGCCGGTTCATTCTAAAGTTTCTTTATTTGAAAATTTATTGGTATTTTTGAGATAACGAAGGCAAAAATTATTATCAGGATCTAAAGCCAAACATCTTAACGCAGTCACGAGTGGAGATGCTATATGTAATAGTTTTCCTATCCACAAGATCAGAGTCATTGACACCTATCCCCGCAGTGACCCAAAGTCTCCAGGTAGTAATCTTACCCATTTTAGTTGTTTGACGTTAGCTCGAGACAACACTGAAGGTGACTTGATCATTCAGGCCACCCGTGTCAGCTGCTGTGGAATTTTTCTTTGGTAGAACTTTACGTTTCCATTTTCAAAACGTTTAACCTATCTAATTTATAGATACTTGTGTGCATCAAGAATGCTCAAATAAAAATATAGTCGTTTTATTTAATCGATTTTCAAGTACTGAAGTGAATAGTAATGCAGTAAACTTTTCTATCGATTAGTAGTAATTGATTAGATATTTTTGTGATCTAAAAAGAAAAAGAATTGAAAACTGGCTCTATACAAATTGTACAATAGTTATAGATATGTCTATGATCTATATATTTTTCTGTTCATGTAAAGCTGAACCTGGGATCTTATTTGTTGCTGTAGTAAGAAGATTTTTACATCTCAATTAAACGTGTTTAACTGGGGCTGTAACAAACCGTATGTATTTTTTTCAAGTAACTTTGTTATATCCATGTTGAGGCAGAAATTAGAAAAAAAATCCTAATGCATGTTGGTGAAGTCAGTTCCAACAGAAAGATTTTTTTCAAAATCCGGTAAATAATGTCGGAGAAACGTCCCTCATGAAAATTCAAATTTTCATTGTGATGAGTATTTTGGGAGAACTGTCAAATTAATATCATAATATAATTATTGATTTATTTTTTTACTGAATTATATACTTACTAAGAATATTGATTTAAAAAAATAAAAATAAGTGTTTAGTTGTATTGCTTGAGTGTATATTTATTTTTATCCTTATTTATTTCATATTTATAACTGAATACAAATATTACTTAAAAAAATTCGTTCATATTCCATAATTAATTACTTTTTCCCTTTAATTGCAACGTATTATATCGGATAATTATTTAATTATTATAATAGGGATGAACTCATATTTTCTATGTCACTACTCAAATTACGACTAACGAAAGTACCGAGTAACAAATATTTTGTAACGGGAAGTCAGACTGAGAGTAACGAATACATACGAGTGTTTGCTTCATTAGATAGCAGGTTGATTTCAAAATTATTCAAATTCTACATTTTATGTTACCAAATTTTACATTTGTTTGATTTGATGTACAGGGTAAGTTAAAACTATTTCAACATATATTTGTTTGATTTGTCTGGTTAAGAGTACTAAGTTAGTAGAAATTTCCTAGTTATAATTAGATTTGAATAAATTTATAGTAGAATAAGTTATTTACCAGGTTAGTAGTATTTCTTTGGTTCTATACTTAAACTGAGTAAATTTAATCAGTTTGGAAATTACATCATCTAAATTTTACATTTGACTTAAATATATTTGTAGTCATATGATTAGCATCGAGGGTTAGTAGAAACTATTTTCATTTTGTTGATATTAGGAACCGATTCACATGTTGCTTTTGTGCAGAAGTTCATACCTCAGATTAATTCGATTTATTCTGATTTGATTTACAAAAATTCATTGTTGGTTTTTTTGTTTACTATTGTTACTTGATGTGTTTAAATATGTACCAGATATATCAAATCTCTACTTTCAAATATCCCAAACAGAAAATTGTAATATTTATTAGAACACAAATTTTGTGTAGGTATTGCATATTAATTGGATGTTATATTTGCTTATTTACTATAATTTATTGAGTTTCTTTAAACGAAGAGACTTAATATATAAACTGGCTCTCTGTTTCACAGAAAACGAAGTTGTTTCACTATTTCAACATCAAACAAGTTTGGTGTCGGTCGGAAAGACGTGTCGAAACAAATGTCATTTCAATTTTTGCATTTCGTTGCTGTACTCGCTTTTTTCATAAGTGTAAGTTTGGGTCGCCGTCATTATTTTTGGGGTGTCTCAGTAATAATAACTAGGTAGAAGGAGTCAATAGAGGAAACGGATACTGGTGTTAAGCAATTACTGTAGAAGACGTGTTAAAGAAATAAATGGTAACGATGATAATAGAGGCAATGGAGCTTAGACGAAATTCAACTAAAGCGATCTATCTGTAGTCTCACGACCCAGAGAGACCTTGTGACAGTGACTGAGAGCAATATTAAGAGAATTTAAGCCATGCAACATACGATGGTCAATCACTATTTGACTTTTTATTCCTGTTAGAAACGTCAGATGCAATATGGAAATATGAGACAGATACAACACCATTTAGAATGAAATCTGTAGTCACACGACCCAGAGACCCTGACAGTGACTAAAAGAAATATTAAGAGAATTTAAGATATGCAATATACGATGGTCAATCAGTACTTGACTCTTCATTCCTGTTAGAAACATCAGATGCAATATGGAAATATGAGACAGATTCAACACCAATAAGAATGATATTAGGCGGGTCACGTAACTAAAACCGACGGACACTCTGAAGATGGACAGTGGAAACTGGCGAATACTTACCCAAAACATAAAAATATGGCACAATATTAGAAGCTTTTGTGCAGTACAGACAAAATTGGCTAGTGAAGATGGTATATTTATACCTAAGCTTATTATAAAACTTTTTGGTTGTATACTGTAATTATATTTGCTCACCAGATTATATAAACTTCCAACATGCTGGATAATACTTCCACATTCTGTTGTTATGCGTCAACAAAATCATGATAAACCGAATTTTTACGTAACCTTCCATTTTATTTTTAAAATTCAGAAAACATTCTAAATTAATTGCCAATTTATTCACAAATAAAATTATTATTTGACTGACATAATTTTGCAACATGAGCAAAAATACAAAACGTACAGCTTTGGCAGTATCATAACTTTATTAACTCACCCAGCAACTACGTGATTGGATCATGTCTTATTCATGTAGAGAGACATTCGCATTATGAAAAAACATTAAGAATTATGACAATTATATTTATGCAACATTTGGTAACCGCAAAAATCATTTTACAGTACACGGTAAATTCTGAAAGAAAAAAAATGATATGCAAATTTTATTTCACTGGTTACCGACCAGAGATGCTATTAACTCAGATTGTGATTATGAGTACAGCAGTAGTAAGCAGCATTGTGTGAGGAGTCCATTATTCAACAGATCAGATTAAAATTCTAGTTATAATCTGACCATTATTTTCAGCTACGTAAAAGTAAAGACGGGAACAAACTTAAGAAAATTAAATGTTTATGGATTCAAGAAAAATGGCGTTATCTGTTTCTAGGTATAGGGTAAATGTGGGATAGTTGCCTAACTTTTTTTCAAATGGACCATTAATATACAGAGGATAAGCTTTTAAAATTTTAAAATTTGTGTGATGATTTGTGTACTTATTAATGTAAAACACAGTTTGGGTTTACTCTTCTTCAAGCAGTAAACCCAATCTGGGTTTACTCCTTGAAGATGACAACTTAGAGTTGTTGAAACGGCGTTGAGTGTTTAAAATAAAGGTTTGGTGTTAGGGTGCAAATGTGTGTTTTTATATTTGTGACGCACCAAAGGTTCCACAGCTTTTCCATTACTTATTAATGAAGAAAATAATTAGGATAATTTAATATTGTTTATATTTTTTTATACTCCGTTACATACATAATAAACATTCTTACAAATGGGAATAGTTGCCTCCTGTGCGGGTTTAACCCTGCTGTGCTGATACTGACTTATGGGATAGTTATTCCATGCAATTAATTAAAGAATTAACGAGTCTTCTAACTATAGTTAGAATAAATTTAATTATTTTAAATAAATCGTGTGTACTTTGCAAACAGTTTTTAGTTCTATCATCTTTTATCTCTTTCATAACAGCATTAAATTTGTTTTCTATGAGAGAAACCCTGTAAGAAATGGAGCTTCTTTTCGTTAATTTGCTTATTTTGCCTGGTATGTAGTACAATGTAACTTTACCTTTATTTTTGTTAGCAACAATGTACTCCAGGTCTATACTGCAGCGGTTTGTGTTCGTCTCTTGAAAAAAGATATTTTAATTATCGATATGGGAGAACATTTCCTGCCAATACTTGCTAGGCGTCTCTTTTGTTTTTCAGTTCTCTGTTTAGGAGGCGAGGATGGAGAAATGAATGCACCTCTTTTCGCAGAGTCAGGGCTACCACAAGTCGCTCAAATTAAATTTAGATTTGGTAGTGAAGAAGTTCATGTTGCAGTGAAAGTTGTTAACGAGATCGTCGCCTAAATTTGGCAACATCTGATTACTAGATGAGGGACCAGATGATTACAATCCAACAAGTTCATAAGTCAAACCGCTTTCGTGATCACTACAAATTTGATTTCTCGAAGACACAGAACAGATTGCAACGAAACTCAATGGAATGGCAACCGAATAATATGGGCAAATAGCGGAAACTCTTATCCATGAGTTGCCAATTGGTTTTTCAGTTGCGAGCTACTGTTTTTTTTTCTTTGTTTGCAAACATCAAATTTTTTGTCTCATCTGCATTAAAAGTTTTACAAGGCTTGAAAAAGCTGCGATTTGCAGGTTCTATAGCTTGTATACTGTGACTTGGTAAACAAAAAAAGATAATGATATCATTTTCTTCTGCATTTCCATCATTATACCAGATTGAGTACGAGAAGAATGAAACTTTGCCTTGAGGCATGAACATAAGCTTATTTCTTGCTCTTTAACACGTCTAAATTAGGGGAAAGTCATCAACACGTTTCTAAGTGGTGCTCCTCCTTTAGGCCCCTACTTCCAAAGCATGTCCACAAAACGAGAATATAATGACTTATGTGAGGTCACGATACAGTGTGAGATAATGACTCTAAGAGCATGTATACTCACAAAAATTCGGGCATCGAGGCTTATAGCGGGGAATAGATGCTCCCAATTTAGCAAATAAGGCGTGCTAAAAAAACGCAAACAACGTTCAAGTAGGTGATTTGATGCCTATAAAGATTATAAATACAAAGATATAACCCCTTACTTTGAACTGTCAAAAGTTCTGGGCATTTCAAATTTATATGTAACCCAAATTCAGATATGTGTCGTTGAGTAAATGGTTTTTCGTTTCATAATTCAGGAAACATCCACATCAGTGAATTGCACTGCATACACTGGCAAATGTAAGATGGTAACCTTGGATATTATCAAAACACTGCTGAAGTACTGCTCATAGGGGTGGCTACATATTAACTTAGGCGTCTGTACCACAAGGCGTCTTTTCCACATTTGCCCTATTACAATAATCTTAATTTTTAATGTCGACTTTGTTAGCTGAGTTTGCACTAGTTTAGTATTGTTCAAGCAATGTATTCATTTATTACAATGTTACATGTATCGAGGTGCAGTACTAGAAATGAAAAAATGACGGGCCCCTCTGGTTCAAACTCTATGCAAAATGTAAGTTTGGTTTTCTCAAAAAATGTGATCGCCAACGATTTTCTTGCTTATATCATCGGTATTAAAATTGGGTAGCATCGATGTATTTTTAAATAAAAATAAGCATAACGGTTGTAAGACTTTGTAGAGTTGAAACGATGGCTTAGTAGTGTAAAAATAGGTTTGAAGACGCGAGATGTAAGACCGACATCTAGGATTTTCAAGAGAATCAGTACACAGAGGTTCCGAATCTGGAGCCGTTCCGTGCAATTGCTGTTCTCCCTTAACTCCTAGGACAGAATGTCACGATAAAATTTTCAGGTTACTTCACCTGTCAGAGATATTGAATACTCTCTTCGAGGTGTCATTCCTTTGTACGCAAGACAATATATATTATATATAAATATAATATATATTGTTTCTGGTCGGGAACCTTCATCAGTTGCGCTTCCCACAATTGCACGGAACGGCTCCAGATTCGGAACCTCTGTGTACTGATTCTCTTGAAAATCCTAGATGTCGGTCTTACATCTCGCGTCTTCAAATTTAACGAAATGCATCCAATGCATAAATAAGTGTTCGAGAGGACATTCAATTGTGGGAAGCGCAACTGATGAAGGTTCCCGACCAGAAACAATATATATTATATTTATATATAATATATATTGTCTTGCGTACAAAGGAATGACACCTCGAAGAGAGTATGTAAAAATAGGTATTTTTTGCGTTATTTTCTTATTACTGCTAATTGGGTAGAGAAGTTTTCACCGTTACAGGCTTGTAAATATAGAATGTTTTCTTTTCATCAATAACTCGGCTGGTCAGTATGGCATTTCAAGAGAAAGGTCTGAAAATTTCTCGCAGGTGTCCCGATTATTAATACAGCTGTCCCAAATCCAAAATATTATTATGAAAATACGAACATATAGTTGTCCACAAAAACACGAAGCAGTTCGGCTTCACACTCTGTTCGGTTATCTACTGAGATTTGGAAAGTAGATAGATTGAGACCTTGAGTTCAATCTCGACTCTGGAACTGCTTTAAGAGTATTCTAGTGAGGCTTGGAGAGTAGGCATGTAGAGGGCTCGTTTTCGATCCCTAGGTCCTAACATGTATCCAGTTGTTTAGTAAGGCTAGCGGAGTAAACAAAAAGAGACTCCGACTTCGAACTACAGTCTGTAAACCTTTTATTTTTACTCTTCTTTTTAGTTGCCTATGGAACTGAGAGTCATAGTGTCGAACAATTTTAGACGCGTCTCTCATATAGGGACACGAATCTTTCATATGTTTAGTTGCTTGGACCCTACAGGGTGTTAAATATTGAAATAAAAATTTGAAAATTTGCCTTAGTTCAAAATACATTTTATTCAAATTAGCTGATCGATATGCTCTTAAAAAATGAATAGTTTTGGCATAAACTAACTTTTCAAATTTCAAATAATCTCGGGCTATAAGGATTACTGACTACTTTAACTCTCTGGATTTTTTAAGTCTCTGAACTAGAGTAAATATCGTAATTACCTTTTTTTTGTTCATTGTTAGTGTTTATGCTTCTAATCGAGAGTGTAGCCGTATCTGAAAGTAACCAATAATTTGCAGGCTTTTATTTAGTTTAAACTATCTTGAGTCAAAATTTAACGGATCTATTTAACCACCATATTGTGTCTGATATCCGGGACACAATCAATAGTACTTACTACATTTTTTTACTTAATAAATAGGCTTACAGTACTAAATTGAAAATGAATCAACACCACTTTAATTTTGTCTGTAAACTCGGAATAAAAGCTAAAATATAATATGTAGAATGTAATTTAAACGAAAGAAACTCGAATCCTAGAATTAAGTTGTAAGGTCACTCAGGTATATAATTATAATCTGAAAATAGCAATAAATAGGCATCTAGGCATATAATTTAAAGTATATTCTATGGCTTTCTCAAAATATTCTAGATGTTTCATTAAATATTAATTTTATTACATTATTTGGTTGTTAAATATAATAGTATATTTTGACTTTACGTTTTTAGAGTATTTAAACTAAAAATTTTAATAAATAGCTCAAAATACATACTTATTATAATAAATTTGGTATTAGAGTTTTTTTTCGTTTTTTGCATGTTCAGTGAAAATTTACCAACGGACAAAAAACCCCCCGTTTTAAAAAACAGATAATTTGACGTTGAAAATTAGGGTTCTTTTTCGACATTACGTCAAATTAAGGTGAAATAATCAATATTTTAAATCGAAAAAAATATAGCGTGTTTGGGACATAAAAAGGTAAGTTTTCAGCAAATTTCGTGAATATATTTTTTAAGATAAAAATAAAAAAAAACAAAAATGTTGTTCTTGAATTTTTCACATAAATTTTGAGGTTATCTGAAAAGGTGTTAACTCGAAAATTGTAGATGTTTTTATTACCTACAACTTGACCATTTAACTTTTTTTCTTGCAGTTTTGCAGGAAATCGAGATAAACCATTTTTTACCCATAATTAATTTTTGTTGTGTTCTCTTCCTTCTTCAATGGGTTTCATCCTATTTTTTTTTTCACTATTTACAATTCTCAAGGGCTTCAGCCCTCGCCTAATATGACAAAAATACGGTGACAAATTTTGTCTTCACGAGAGGTTCTCGGTCCCCGAGGGACTTTAAATAATCAAAAGATAATAAAATTCGAAATAGACAATATGAAGAAAGCTATAATGAAAGAAACGTTTTTCAATATTTAATTTTAAAATGCTTAATTATAATTTTTAGTTTTGAATTCTGTAATCTGTAACGGTAGTGCTTTTTTTTAAATTTATAGTACTACAATGTAGATCTGATATAAACTGTTAGAATATTTTGATAAATTGAGCTTTTGAACTGGTCTTAAGTCATTGTATCTCACAAAGAACATCAATAGTTTCAAATGTTTAATGTATTAAAAGGTTAATATGGCGAAAAATATAGCAAACTCATCAGATAGATGCTCTCAGTTAATTACATCTTTGCACGAAGGAAAGTAGTTACGTATCACTAATAACTTCTTGTTTATCAAATTCCTTGTGAACTGATGATAAGACACTGATACTCCTTCACATAATTTCTAATTAACGTTATCGATATAGATCAGCCCTAAGCTAAAAGGGCGTTCCGAAATATCACTAATGGAATCCATTAGAGTTTTTTAACTTTGAGCACGTAGGAAATGAGATCGGGCAAAGCGCATAGTTGGGCGGCGAAATGCATGGCTTTTCTCCTTTCGGGGTAACCCCCGCGTTGACCCCCTTGCTCTCTTTATCGAAATTCGTGCAGAGCAGCCCAGCAATCAGCGTAATGAATGATCGGGTCTTAATTAATGAATCTGTCTTGCTAATCTCTTGGATGGAAGAGAACCGTGCAGAGTGGAATGGCCACGGAACGACTATGCTATAGATTGATAATGTGATTAATTTGTATAAGTGTCAGAGAAGGTTTTTCTTTCTTCGATCCGATTGTTCAATGTTGGATTGAAAGAGCAAATGAGAAATTATAGGAGACCGAAAGTCTGCAGGATTAAAATAATTACACAATATATTTTTTCAAAACGATTTTCAGCTGCATTCGAGTAGAAATTACATTTATTGAAATGTACGAGTAGAAACTTGGGGAATAAGAAAGCAGCGCTAACTCAGAAAATACAAAGAAAGTGTTTTGACAGAACAAACCAAATGTAACAGAGACTGTAGTTAAAAGTAATAAATTGTAAGGGGATACATGTATAAGAAGGGAAATTAATCGACTTTTAAAAACAACAATATTCTCAGTTCGACTGTACATATGTTTTCTAAGCAACAGCCATTTATATTAAATAGTATTCCAAAGTAGGTTTCAATATAACAGACAAAATAGGGAATGAAATGAATAAAATACTTGCAGGATTCCCATTCTAGGATGAAATGTTTTGAAAATTGGATTAAATTAAATGAAAGTATTTATTAATTACTGGACTTAAATAATTTATATTTAAAAAAGAACCGACTTCTTCAACTGGCTTAAAATGTGCATTCAATCACTATTTTCTGACATATATTCTTTTTTTTATCTGATTTAACGTCCAATTCTATTGATTATGTTAGCGTATGCATATCTCTCTCCTTCTCCCTCTCTCTCTCTCTCTCTCTCTCTCTCTCTCTCTCTCTCTCTCTCTCTCTCTCTCTCTCTCTCTCTCTCTCTCTAATTTATACTTTTTTCTATATTTTCCACGTATTTTTTAAACTTTTTTATTCGTTTTATTATTTGAACCTACTACTATAAGTGTAACTCTAATTCACCCCATATTGCAACCTCTCTGTATATGTTTCTGTGTATTGGTCCTATATATGGAACTGCTTATGTACCTTACAATATCATATTTATTTGTTAAATTTTTTGAACCTGTCTAACTGTAATTTTACTTCGCCCAATATTTTAACTACGCATATTGCTTGCTGTCTGAATTTCGATGCACAACCGATTCTATTTGTTTTTCCAATACATTATTTAAAATGAAAATTATATCACATAGTCTACATCAAATATCACGCAAATCACTTTCACTTAAATATTAATTTCCTGACAAGAACCGATGCAAAAACATTCGTAACAGTCAGCTGTCTTTAAAGTAAAAGGTAGCAAGGCATGGTTATATGCCATGTTGCGATATCTGTTCGAACACAGACCTACCATCGTATACCATATAGAAAACATCGCTCACCTAAAAATTTTTCTTTTCGATACACTAATGGAATATTTTGTCATTGGACTTGACTGCAGTGAAAACCGTTACAAACACCCTGTACGATATACTTTCAAGGCTTATGTTGACAATTACGATTTTCGCAAAAACGGTATGTTTTACGTTATAGATAATTATACGGAATCAAGCTGAAACATCTCTTTGTAGAATACAATATAAAATATTTCTATTAGTTAAGCCGTTTTAGAGAAACCAGTGTAGATTTATTAAAATTCACTGAAGTGTAGTCCCTTAATTACTGTTTTTTTTTGGATTTTCCGGAAAATCGTAAATCTCACGTTATAGAAAATTTTTCTGTAATATTAATTAATACAATTCAAATTTGCCTAAGCCGTTTTGGAACAATAACTGAGTATACATAAAAAAGTGGCGACGAATTGATAACCTCCTCCCTTTTGGAAGTCAAATGGAGGTTCTCAATTCGTCTGTATATAGAGTGTGTCTACTTAAGTTCGATTAATATGAAACATCTTTAATAGTAATATTAAGAAAAAGGCTATTGTTCACAAAAAAATTGCATAGTCTGAAACCTAAAATGATTCATCATATGACATTTTCTCAATTGGTTTGGAGCACTTTTAAAAATATATGAGTTTTGATTAATAGTAAATATTTTTTAAATTTTGACAATATTATATATATCTGCGACGAAAAATTTCATTTTGATATCCTGTATGCAGACGGAGAACAATTTGAGAAAGCTGGGACGTTTAAATATCTGGGCACAAGCGTCCAAAATTCGAAAAACTGTTTCTGCGAGCTGAGCCTACAACTTGCTGATGTGTTATGTATTTCTAGTGCTGTACCATGGCGTAGAAACTTGTACACTAAAAAATATTAATTGAAGCTCTTGAATGTGGAAACTATAGTGGATACAGCTTATGACCAAAGCAGAAGTGCTGAGAATGATGAAAAATAAATAAGAGAAGTTGACAGTGGTAAAGAAGAGATCGATGGTCAAAAAATGTGTGGTTCATGACCTGAAAGTTATAATTCAGGAGAAGAAAGAAGAAGAAGAGTGGTAACTTTCGGAGATCTTTTCATAGCAGTAATGTCCAAAGCCGGGAGGGAAGACGCTACATGAAGAAGAATATATTTTCTGCTGATCTTGTAGCATGATGCTGTTTTTTTTTCAGTTTTTCATATGACATAAGGTCAAACTACTGCTACGTAAGTACGTTAAATGGGTAATGGACCTTTAACTGCGAAGATAATCTGATTTGTGGGAAAATCGCTCAAGTAGTAACCAATAAAAAACATTTGTTAAGTTATCGCGTAGATCATGATCCACTTGACTTTCGTTTCTTACTATCCTTGACATATATGCTTTCGTACCCAATAATTTATTTTCAGACACTAGTTTTGGATCTACATTTACATTTCCCATAATATGTTTGGGTCCACTTATTTGTAAGCATGCCGAGTTTTAATATTCTGTTTTAAATAGCCATTGATCCTTTATTCTCGAAGCATCCTTAGTTAGATGTACCTATACTAAATGTAAATTAAACATATTTTAAAAAATCTAAGTAAGAAATACAGAATAAGAAATTAAAGCCAGAAATAATATTTTTCTATAAATATTAATTTTTTTTTTTGAAAGTTGATGCCAAAATAATCAAAAAATAGGGGACTTCTAAGTAAGTATTTTAATATTAATTTTCTATATCAATACTTTAATACGTGATAATTGGCTGATAACTATTTTATTAGCTAAATACTGTTTGAAAATTACAAAATGTCATTGAAATACAAATATAAACAATAAATCCTGTAACAGAAAGACTCATTTCAACTTATGCAGTTTTCTTTTGAAGTTCTAATAATTCAAAAGAATATTGTTCATACAAATTTCTGTGTAACTTTTACACCATTAGTCATTATCTTAAGCAAGCACACTATGGACACTTTCCTAGAGCACAGTACGTTCCTGGTAAATATAAAAATCCATCTGAAAGAAATTTATTGCTCCTTACCAATCGCCACTGAGGCAGCGAGAAAGGTAGGTACACTTCAGTACCCCAACCATGTATAAACGTGCAGAATGGCATAAGTAAATCGGTATGCAATAATAAATCTTAGGGTTTATGAAAATTCGTCTAACAATATATAACTGCTAACATTGTCGAACTAGAACAAGAGGCGCAAGGATCAAATGGGAAATTATGTGATGAACCTCCTGCAGTACTAAGAAATAGCTGCCGGGGAAACTAGGGAAAAAGGATTCCATTAGAGACGGATAAATAAAATCAATGAAATTTTTAATGTATTAATTATTCTTATTGTAGTTTTAATTAATCTGTTATATCAACTGAATATGGTGTACATATTTAGACATGAGATATCCATATTTGTCAAATCATTAAATAATGAACACAGCACAGAGTTAAATGATTTGCAATTAATGAATTCATAAATTTTCCCAATTTTCTATTTATTGTTTTCTTTAACCTCTAATTTTTTTATCTATTGTTCCTGCAAAATTTATTCAGATTTCTCCATGTTTTGATAAGACCTGTGCTCAAGTATTACATTGAAATATGTTTGTTAATAAAGAAATAAATAAATTTTAGCCGAGAGAGAACGTGACAATGAATTCAACCCCTATGCACTTAGAGAAGATGGGCAACTCCCTCTTCTACATATGCCGTCTCTCCCTAAATCGGAAAAAACTTATCCATTCTTTTTACGAACGTTTTATAAGAGTGTCGCCGAAATTGAAAAACCATCAATTTCGGCATTCGTGACTAAAATCGAGCGCAAGCGTCGATGTTTGTCTCTCCTTTTTTATGTGTGTGTGTGGGGTAAAAAAAATCCAATCAATATCTAATGATTGCATCACGTTGGCATGCATAATGAACCCTGACGTCATCATAAATTAGAATGTATGTTACAAGTTTCGCTTTTGGCATAAGTGCAGGGATTAATCAAACAAATAGCCGAAAAATATTGACGTAATAATAATTTGCCCTGAAGAAAAACAAATTTTAGACTTAAGTGCAGCCTTTTATGTATAATTTATTAATGGGATAAGTGGAGAATAACATCAAACAAACTGGACCAAATTAAAAATTTCATCAAGACAATGCATTAATGAAAGAAATATTATGAAAAATAATGGATTACTAAAATTTCATAATACTAATAATAAATTATTTTGAAACACTTTAGAGTTGAAGGAGTTGTTTGTGTATATGAGGATAAAGAAATATCATTGGGGAAATTATAAATTGCATTTTATAGTACTAATTTGATTATGGTCTATAGTAAAAATGCAAACACAAAGAACAATAGCTGCCTGATTAGTAATTTGCTTTAGATAAAAGTCACAATTCAATATTTTGCTCAATATCAGTAGCTATTCGTTAACTGACAGTCAACAAATGCTAAAGATCTTATAGCTCAGGTAATTTACGGAGAAAAAGCCCTTTTGGTGACTAAATTAATAGTAGAACAAAACCAACATCGATGTGTTCTAATGATAAAACATGACTAATTAACATAAAATTCAACATCTTTATCGATGCTTTTTTGTTTTATAACAAAAAAGCCGCGAAAAGTCGGTAACAATTTAATTTTTTACCTTTTACACAAAATCTACCTATGAAACAGCTCCAGGATGTTTGCTTACCCCATTTCATAACATAGCCATTTGATGCTTGGTTTCCTCATCCTTTTGGTTGGTCACTTTCTCCTTGTGTCAAGCTAATCCCCATTTCAGTACATCAGACATTCTCATCTTTTAGTTCTTCGATCGGTTAAATTCATGGATAACATTCTTCTTTCGTGTGCGTCTTTGGCCTTAGCCAGACTTTGAGTATGATCCATGTCTCAGCGCCTAAAGTACGTAAACGATAAATACACTACATGAACAGTTTTCTGTTCAGTACACATCTGTAAGTCTCACAGACCTACAAATCTGGCCAACAAGCTGTATTATGGCTTAGACTTTCCTATTTCAGTATACTCAACGACCTCCTTAAAAATCATTTCATTTAGGATTTACCTAACTACCAAGCAACTATATACGGTGCTGAAGATGCTTTGTATAATGCAACCGAAACATGTACACCACTGAATACAGTTTATACCTTTCATGTGGGGAGCTTTTAAGTATTTACCAGTAATGTATTCCACTGTAAGCAACATGGACTACTATGACAAAATATATCTACATAGGCTTACTAATCTATATATAAATAGGCATAGACAATACGGTTAGGTACCATTTTCTCCTCTGTCACTCAACCGATTTCCTTTATTTTTGTTTTGTTTAGTAGCTACAAACGACCTTCAGTGCAGAATGCTAAAATAATTTATAATAAGGGTTCAATAATTAAATAATTAAATAATAAAAAAATCTTTATTTACATGCATACTCTCAATGCCAAACAGTGCCGCCAGATTGCTTGGAGAGAAAATCATAAGATATGTTGATTCCAATGTGAACGACAAACTAAATTAAATGTAAAACTAAAAGTTTTGGCCCTACGCTAGAGTAAGCCTACGTAGTCATGCTATTGAAATAGAATCAACGAAAAATTATAATACATAATAATCGCCGTTTATTGGGTGCTCGCAAGTTTGCAACTTTTATTGCATTGTAAATATGGTTTGTCAAGTAAAATCAGAATTATGTTGGACCTCATCAATTAATTTCTGATATCTTCTTTATTTTAACCTTATATTTTTAATTTAGAATCCTTTTATTTTTGTCGGGTAACTTTCATGTAAGTTTAACTAACATTGTAAAATTATGCACAAATTCACGATAAATAGGTAGATCTGACAACATTAAATTCTTAGCCATCGGTCGGAAATTTAATTTAAATTTTGACATTTCATCACTTTTGTAGCGATTAGGTTGAACGTTTTGAAATCAGTAAGACAAACTATTTTCAAGGTTTCAATTTCAATTCACAGAAAAAAATTCTTAAAAATAGGTGCATTTAACTACTATTAATTAACAGTATGTGATTCCTATTTTTTATATTTTCTACATAAAACAGTAATCGTTATGGGTTACTATATTGATAAGTAAATTTTTTATATTGAAAATCATACTGAAAAGTAATGTTTTCTGACAATGTGGGTATCTTATAGTTAATTAATTTTACATTACATGGTCCCATTGCTGTAATGTTCTGACTGTTAAAACCATTTTAAAGATTTGTTTGAATATATTAGGTTAAGTTATAATATATTCTAGAGTAAAATATATTTTTTACATACATATTACCTTCGAAATCGTACACTGCTGTTTTAAAATTTACAACCTAAATGTTGAAAAAATTTAAAATCCAAAACGCTCTACACGACAACAGAAACCACTGCGTAATTATATATGCTAGGTTGGTTTTTAAATGATAAACACGGCAGTGGCTGTGTAACGCTCTTTCAGACCAAGTGATGTCCATCTTTTACTATCAATAGGAAAATATTTAGTGGTGTTGTAAATTATAGATCAGTATTGATTTTTCGGACAAGTAGTACTAACTTTCGTAGGAAATAATATTTGTATTTTTTGTTGTGATTATAATTTTGTTATTAATATAATATAATTTTCACAATATTCCGATAATGGAAATGTCATTAAATATTACCGTTTTCATTGGCTTGTTTCTCATCTCTATTTTTAAAATGGGAAACGGATACTTTTAGGTTACAAAAAAAATCCGCGGATAATTAGATCGAACATGTTGCATAGACATATTTATGTAAAAATAATCCTACAATTATATATATAAATAAAAAAATATTTCGTGAATTAATTCTATAAATGTAATCCAAGTGAAAAAATAGGCATAGTAAAAGGCCTGGCATACTTTTATAATTTCGCCTCAACTCTATATCTTATACACAAAAATAACGTCAATAATGTTCAATTCATCATTTTAATGAATTAGGGTCTAAATTCGACCTTTGGGCGACCGCAAGTAGAAATAAATATACCAACCGCAAATTCTGTATCTTTTAATACAGTATTTGTTAATCAAATTTGTTTACGAATAATAGTTGTTCCCATTTGGCTAATTCATTATTTGTACTTCAATTACAATAGCAAAAAATAGTAAATATGAAATAAAGTACACTTCCAAAAAATATATTATAAAATTTCCTATTAAAATAATTCTTGATAGTAGATAATAAATAAAATTATATTCAGTTTCGCCCCGGCCTTATTGCCATGTCATTTGTGTTTTCTTCATGTATATTAGAACATCATTTCATTTTCTTTTTGCGTCATTATGAAATAAAAGCTATGCATTAACTTCGTGTGTTTTAAATTGCAGTACACAAGCTCAGCACAAAGCCATGTAATATGTTTCATTGTCTGATGAATAAACGATTCCAAATCAATTAGTATTACGGTGAAATCGATTGTTCTTTTGTTCGCGCATACAAGAGTTTTATTCATAACTGAAATTGAAGATTTGTAAAAAATCGATCGATAAACGGAATATATTATAATAACAGAAAACAGACTATTTAGTAAAATAATTGGTAATGTAGTCGTCGATTCTTGTATAAGGATAAATCGGTATTTCTATTCTATAATCGGTAATTTCTCGAAGCTTGTTATAACAATGCTAACAGAATAAATTGAAATGCATCATATACTTGTAAAGTAGTAAAATAGGAACAAGAAAAACATATATTTAATAATATATGTTTATATCGGTATACATCGAGTGAGGGTAAGGGATGATATTATTTTAGGGAAGTAATTCTTACCAATTTCTTTATATCGTTTCCACAAACAAGTGTAGCTATCTATATATTACATCAAAACTCTTCAACATGGCAGAAATGGTGTTTTAACTGCAATTGCACCCTGTTTCCTAAAGTGATTGTCACAAATTGGCCTCAAATCAGAAATAGGGTGCTGAGAGTTTATAGGTCGGAACCAGTCGAAATTTGAATGGTTTAAATTGGCTCTATAGATTAATAAGGATGCAATAATATGAGATAGGGCATTGTTGAACTATTTTAAATAAAATGCATAAGTAGCTTTGATAATCATTCAATTGTTCCCAAAGTGTGAGTGAAAATTAATAGTAATAAGCGCCAAAATCGACTACAGCCAAAGAAATTTGAACCTCTTATAAAGAATTATAAAAGAACATATACCAAGTCAACCCTGCTTACACTACAATAATTAAAATAATTTGGTCAAGTGCGAGTTGGATTCGCATACTAAGGGTTCTTTACCACCTTCAAGATTCTAATATTCCAGTTTCAGACATGCAGGGAATGAGTGCATTTTCTTATATTTACCCTAATATTTTTAAAGGAAGCGTTTTCAATTTATAAAAAATAAACACTTTGATTTTCCACACATAGAGTTTTTATTTTATCTGCTTCAGGATTCGCTTGATTTTTATCAGATTACATATGTATTTAATTTTCTAATTTGGCCCCCAAAAATTAACATTAGAGTTTTATTTTACTAATAAACTTTCAGAGAAGACTTTTGTACTGTCTGAGTTTTGAGGCTCTGTAGATTGGAAGATAAAGGGAAAAATAGGTCAAGTTTTAAATTATAAATTATTAACCTGTTATTCAAATTATTTAAAAATGCAAATAAAATATATTTTTCAAAATTTAAATAGTGTAGTTTCTAAAGTAGGAATTAAGTCGAGGTTTAATATTTTTGTTAATATCTTTTAAACAAATGATTTAAAAATATGATATATCATTAATTCGCATAATGACCTTATTTCTGATATATTACATGATGCCTTTGAAAATTGAATTTGAATTTTCCATTTAATTGTACATTTTGTCCCTAAAACTACTATGGAGGTTTTCTAATAATTTTTCTTATACATTTCAAGTGAGCCCCAGTACCTCTAATTATTTTCAAAATTTTAGGTAGTATGATTTCGGAAATAAAGAGAGAAATGAATTTTTTTTTGATATCGTTTTGTTAATATCTTGTAAACGATTAATTTTAAAAGATGAAAAATATATATTTGTATTCGTCATATTAAGCCCTTTCACTTCATGTATTGCATGATGCCTTAAAGAAATACTCTTTTATTTTCCTTTGAATTCTATAATTTGGCACCCAATATTAATATTAGGGATTTCTGCATATTTTGTCTCTAAACAAATAAAAATAGATCTTATAGTTTGGGGAATAACGGGGGGGAATAGGTAATTTTTTTAAATATTTTTTAATATATTTTAAAATATTCATTTAAGAAAAAATAAAAAAATATATTTGTATTCGTCATAATGAACCCTGTGATTTGATATATTACATGATCCGTTAGAAACAATTATAGTTCTTTATTTTCCATTTAATTCTATAATTTGCCCCCCAAAAAGAATATTAGAGGTTTCTCCTTATTTTTCCAATAAAGTTCAGGTAAGGGGCTATACCTCAATTTTTTTTCAAAATTTTCCAGCTAATGGTTTCGGAGATAAGGGGGGGGGGGCAATGGGTAACATTTTTTATATTTTTGTTAATATCTTAATTAATTTATTTTAAAAATATGAAAAAAAATATTTGTTTTCGTCATAATGAGCCCTTTCATTTGATATATAACATGATGGGTTAGAAACAATTTTAATTTTATATTTTCCAGTTAATTCTATAATTTGCCCCCCAAAATGAATATTAGGGGTTTCTCTTTATTTTTCCAGTAAAGTTCAGCTGAGGCGCTATACCTCTATAGCATACAAATTGGTGTTTTCGCAAAGTTTAACCAGCTAGCTTCTTACAAAGCCATTGCTGCTAAGCTCTGAAATCTTAAGTCGGTCTTGAAATCGTTTTCCCTAACAGGACGTTGGGATGGCAGTTTTCGGTACTTTTTTGGTAACGACGAATTTCACGAAAAGGTAATGTACCGGGTCTATAACGATGAGATTTTTTACACCGCCTGTACTGGGCGCACTTTTACTTCCTGCCTTTGTTTCTAATTGTTTCCTAGGTGCTTTACCAACAGCCAATTTTCGTGCGATTTGCTTGGTACACGCCATTTTAATATGATAACGAAATTAATGTGAAGTATGCGACAGCACCACGATGACGACGTTCACACTAACAGTGGATTTTCTATAAAAAAGGAGCAAGGAAAGTGGGTATGGATAACTAAGCAATAAGAAATAGTACAAGGTGCAACAAATTCAGCCTCACTCAATAAAAATAGTGAAAACAGGCTACAAAGAACAAACATTTCAATAAATATAAAAAGCTATTTGGAAAAGAAAAAGAGCAACAAGATTCTTTGCACCGTGGTTACTGGTTACATAGTAACAGAAACATGCGACATGCAAATTACTGTCATGTGCCAGTTACAACAATATTGTTTGTTTTTCTCGCAACTAGACTTCTGCAGTCATGAACAGTAGCTTCTAAGACCACGGCGCAATGTGGCCCAGAATTTCGGAAAACATTGAAAAATGTCCAAACCCACAAATATGTTAAATGTTACCATGTAATTATTTTAAAAATAAAAGTTGAATTCACTTATAAACAACTTAAATGACCCCGCATTTCAGATAACATGAGATTGTCGAAGTCTCTCCCTCGAAGTCAAAATTGTAAAACTTATTGAAGATAATGTAATTTAGCAAAGAATTCGTAAAAAAATATATGACGTCAAACTTTAAACTTACCTGCAACTATAATGCCTTAACTTGACCAACTGATTTAAACAAAATTAGTCAAACGATAAGAATTAAATTTACTAAAACTTGTCAAACTAGCGTGTATGAATAGAAAAGCTAGAGCTATGTGGTCGAAGTTTTCTTCCGGTGTACATCCGTTCGTCTGTTGAATTCGGGGGAATTCTTGCTTGACGTTTCGCCAAGATCTTATCTGGGATTTTCAAAAGTTAGATAATAGTAGCTCATTGTAAATTTTTACATCTTAACATATGGTACAGTAATTTGCGTTATGCATCAAAGGTTGAAATAACTGAACACAGCTGAAGCTACTATTAGGAATCTATCACTATCAAAAGGTCGCAAATAGAGAATTCCCATTTAATAGTTACTAAAAGATGGTGGACGATAGCAAGCGATCCAGAATTGCTCTTTATCATTGAAAACTGGATACCCTGTACAGCTCTCAACAAGACATTAGCACCAAAAACGGTTGCCTAAAATGCAGCTACAATAACCCGCATCTCAGTTTTTTTAGAACCCAAAGAGTTGACAGTGTTGCCAATGAGGAGGTCTTGTAATAAGAACAACTCTAAATACTGTCAAAACAAGACAGATTGAGTTAACTACAAGCGTCTTTAAGTAAAATGCTGGTGAACACAGTTACGAAGAATAAGAGCAGAGAGGCTTATGCCTGAAAGAAGAACAACTCAATATCAGTGCTGCCGCTCCAGTGAACAAACACAGTACCAACATCACAAGCATTCTTGCTTGCGATTATTCTCTTCTCGATTTGATGTTGCTGACAAAATGTGAATGCTGCTAATGTCATAGGGCCAATATCAGTTATCCATTTTATGATCCCAGGCAACATGAAGACAAAAAAATGAATTTAATGTAGCTAGTATTATTCGCACCATTACTTCTTCAATTTCATTGTCTTCACCGTCTTTCTCAATAACTACTGTATTGCAACACTTTTGACATTTTTATTTGCTTCTTTAAAAACAACTTAACCATTTTTACTCTGACAACTCTTTGGCTTCAAATAACGGCAAAAATATTGAAATATTTGATGAAATTTCCCAGCTTCACATAATTTGTGAAGATAAATTAAGGACAATTGTATCCAACTTACATTTACTTATATTTTTCGCTTTTCCTTTTCATGTGTTTTGGAAGAATATAGTGTACAAAAAATGTATTCTGTTTTTCTGAAAAAAGTGACTATTACCCAATAGCTCAGGACAATTACGGATAAAAAGACCTTTTGGTGACAAAATTGATAGTAGAATAAAACCGACATCAACGTGTTCTAATGATAAAATTTGACTAATTGACATAAAATTCAACATTTTTTATCGATGCGTTTTTGTTTCTCATCAAAAAAAAAGCGAAAAATCGGTAACAATTTAGTTTTTTATCGTTTACACAAAATCCACCGATAAAACCGTATTTGCTACTATGGGCAATGTTGAAGAGAAATGAAAAATCTATAAAATGAGCTACTATACGCTCAATTTCGATAAATGATTTCTTAGATAATGGAACCTTTACCCGAAATTCAAAAAAAAAAATAATCGCTTACACATTTTTTTTTTTATTTTATAGCTAAAACATTTTTATGAACCGAAGCGTTAGATCTTCTCATACCCAATTTATGTTCTAAAAATAAATACTGTAGACCCGGCAGTTTTTGCATAATTTCAGTCAATCCTATGGAAGATAAGTATTGAAAATATTTGCCCATTCCTTAAAAAATTATTTGGACGAGACCATTCGAAAAATTGCTAAGCGGTGGCACTATATTCTTATGACTAATAATTTTGATGCAAATTTAAATTTTACGGACCCACATATTTATATTTCTTGCATATAATGGATTTATGTAATAAATATATCAAAATGGAATACCTAAACTCCATTTATACAAACACTGATGATAATGATGAAGCAACCATTTTAATATGCTTATTTTAAATTGAAACACAAAATGAAAAAACATAAGTAAATAATAGTAGGTTCCTTTGTTTACACTTTCAATACATTTCATATTTTATTATTATATAAAAATGAATAGTTAACAATAGAAGACATAAGATGTTATTCTTCAATTAGTCATCAATGCAATTTTTATGTTGGTCAATTCAGATTCCTTTTAATTGTTAATAAATACTAATTAGTGACAAGCCTAATTTCTTTAGATATATAGGTAGGTATGTGTCTTTTATTGAAACATTTACAAATCCAAAAATCGTTTGCAATAGCCTTAGCATTTAGCGTAATATTATGATTGCTATTATGAAATGGAGTGTAGGTATTCCATTTTGTTAAATTTATTACCTAAATCTGTGTGCTTAAAATCAAAATTTGCTTTAAGATTATTTATTATAAGAATATAGTACCTACCACCCCTTAGCAATTTTTCGAATGGACTATTTTTTTACGGAATGGCCAAATATTTTCAATACTTATATGGATTTATACTTTAAATTTTGAAAAAGTGAGATAGACCAACTCTTCTACTTTCCAACGGTGGATTATTCATAATGATAAGGTCATCCGGTGAGGTAATATGGCCGTACAAAAAATATATCTACTATGGGATTGACTGAAATTTTGCAAAAACTACTAGGGCTACAGTATTTATTTTTAAAACATAATTGGGTATGAGAAGATCTATCACTTCAGATCACAAAAATGTTTTAGCTATAAAATAAAAAAATATGTAAGCGATTATTATTTTTTTTTTTGGAATTTCGGGTAAAGGTTCCATTATCTAAGAAACCAATTAACGAAGTTGAGCGTATAGTAGCTGATTTTGTAGGTTTTTCATTTCTCTTCAACATTGCCCATAGTAGCAAACACGGTTTTATTGGTGGATTTTGTGTAAAAGGTAAAAAACTAAATTGTTACCGGTATTTGGCTGTTATTTTGTTAAAAAACGAAAACGCATCGATAAAAAATCTTGAATTTTATGTCGATTAGTCAAGTTTTATCATTAGAACCCGTTGATGTCGGTTTTGTTCTACTATTAATTTTGTCAAGTAATTTCGTAAATGACCTGAACTACAATTACTCTATAGTTGACACTTGAATTTTCAATAAATTGCCCACGCTTGTCGTTTGAGAGAGTTCATTAAAATTTTTATTTACTCTAAAAGTTAACTACTTCAGATTTTAGCTTTCTTTAGGTGACGTTTATTTTTCAAATAAAAAATCAATTATTTGTGTGTCGTAAAAAAATAAAAAGTAAGAAATTCAAAAGAAACTGTACACCATTAATTTTTCGAATACCTTCAGAACCATCCATTGCAATACATTTTCTCAACGTTTCACATTTAAGTCATCATTTTAAAAGATTATTTACACACAGCCACACTTTTTGTGGAAAATACTTCAGAAATTTGCCGTTTAGTTCTTGTACCTTGCAGCTTATAAATGTGTTCTGCTGCAAAAACTAGAAGAATAGATTTCAGAATGTTTTCCCGCAGCATGATAAATATCTGTAACATTATTTTAATAATGAACTCGAGGAGTATCATAAAAACGTCGCTATTAACAAAGACAGTAAGTGGTCTCACTTCGGATGCTTCATTAAATGGTTGAACACGACATCAATCATTTCTTTTCCCCAACGGTAGATAATTGTTGGAAATTGTCGACGATAAAAATGTCTCTGCTTACGTGCTGACAGCAGTAGAATGCAAATGTAATTTTCATAGTCTAAATGTTTTTCGAAGTGTAATTAAATAAATCCTCATCATTGCATGCTCCACTGATTAGGAACTTTTTTATTTATTTTTAGTGAATGTCGTACAGGTAATTACACAAAATTAATTATAATTAAATATTAAATACACCTGATTTTACTGTTCGCAATAATTGCGGTTTTCCTCTCGTCAAATTACATTGTTTGCTATAGTTAAAAAAATGTACAGTTAAAACAAAGAGGGGTTCTTTAGAAATACGTATGTATATATTAAAATGTAATTTTGTTACTTCTGCTTCACGATATTGTTTTGCGTATAATTAGTGTTTTCCTTGGTATTTGTCACACAATATAAAGCAGACATTAGACAGTGATTAGCAGTCCACAATGGTTATTTTGAATTGTTATATATAAAAACAGGAAATAAACAGAGAAATTTTATTTCATACAAGGACAGCTGCACAATATTCACTAAAGGTAAAAAGCAGAATAAACTGGATTAGTAAAATGCAGTAGACGACTTTTACATAATAGTTGAGTATTTACATTTAAGAAGAGAATGACGATCCAATTAGAGCAGAGCATAGCGGCGCATTTGTTCGCAAAATTGTTTTAATTCATAATGTTTTCTCTTCTTGATCATATAAGTGTAAGATGACACTTGATATCTTTTGGCGGTATTGTTTAAACAAGGAAAAACTATATAGCTTAGGAAAAATGGATTTTTGCAAATTAATTATTTTTTTATATTCTTTACAATATTTCCAATGAAAAAAGTTCTCACACTCATCACCGTATCTCCAACCCATTAATTGTTATGAATTTTTTAAATTTGGAAATCGCCAAAATTCATAATTTTCTTGAATTAAATAATATACCTTAAAAATTAAAATGCTATAATTTTTAATTTTTTATCAAAAATTTCAACTATATTAAACAAAATATCCTAAATAAATTTTGTTTAGTTCTATGTTTTTGTTTACATTATAACAATATGCTTCCTACGCGCATGCACTTTTGAGAGAGGAGTATCTTTCTCACTCTCTCTGTATAATATGAGTCAGAGAAAGGCAGACGACGCACTTGTAAAAATTTTATGGTAATGAATGACAAACAGTAATGTTATTTTTTTAATGTATTATCGCTGAAAACCCGCGAACAATTTTTTTTTAAAGTGTGTCGTCTGCCTTTCTCTTACTCATCTTATACATCGAGACGAGAGTGAGATAAAGATACTCCTCTCTCAAAAGTGCATGCGCGTAAGCATATGGTTATAATGTAAAAAAAACATAGAACTAAACAAAATTTTTAAAATCTATTTAGGCTATTTTGTTGAAATTGTTGATAAAAAATAAAAAAATATAGTATTTCAATTTTCAAGATACATTATTTAATTCAAGAAAATTAGGAATTTCGGCGATTTCCAATTTTTAAAAATTCATAGCAATTAATGGGTTGGAGATACGATGATGGGTGTGAGGACATTTTTCAAACGATATAGTGTAAAGAATATTAAAAAAAAATAATTAATTGCATAAAATGCATTTTTTCTAAGCTATATGGTTTTTGTTTGTTTAAACAATACCGTCAAATGATATCAAGTTTCGTCATCTTACACTTTTATAATCAAAAAGAGCTCCCGGACATTTAAAAAAATATATAAATTAAAACAATTTTGCAAACGAATGCTCCACTATGCCCTGCACTAAATCAAAACTAGATTAATCAATTCGACTGGTCTACATTAATATAATAAAGCTTATAAGTTTGTCTATTTGAAGTCACTAACTTCAGAATTCTTATTGCGCTACACAAAAAAACGTAACAAATTCCTACCCAAAAGCATCAAATCCGTCATTACCGAACGAGTGTTCGACAAGAATCCAAAACAAACAACCTTAATGTATACAAAACATTTGCTACTTGCTTCATTAATCTCTTGATCAGAACTTCCGGTCAAGATAGTGAGACAGCTACACACTTGAACAGTCCGTTGTTAAGACAAAATTTTAAATGACAGTATATTAACTTAAATTTATCAACAAAAAGATAAATAGGTTTTTCTCCGAAAAGTTTTTAAGGTAAGAAATTCAATGTTCTGGTGAGGATTGTAGTGATAATCCCAGATATTAAATGTTCATCTGTGAATGTTCCATAGTGATATAATTTATTTAGAAATAAATACCCGCTTTGTTTCTTTTCTTTTCCGACTCCATAAACGCTCCAAGAAGGGAAAGACAAAATTGATTTTAGTTTTAATAAGTGTTGTAGTCTTTATAGAATTTGGAACAGCCCGGAAGTCCCGTGTGGTTTCCACACATGCAAATAGATGTACATAGTAAAATGAACTGTATCAATATAAATTAAGACAAGCTTTTGAAAACGCAAAACCAACCACTGAAATTTTCTTTAAAGGAAGGTATAGGTATAAATTTTTATCAATTCATGCCTGGTACATGGTCAGTAAGAAAATAGGATTCCAGACAATACCCTCCCTTTAGCACTTTTGTTTGAAGATGAAGAAGAAGAATGTGAAGAAGAAGATCTCTTAATCTTTTACTGATCAATGGCACACAGTTGGTCGTTGAAAGAGACTCACTTTTCTCAGTAAATCAATTGTCTCTAATTAATTTCTCTTTCTGTAGATGGTGGTGTCCTCCAGATTCTCTCTTAAGGTGTTATGAATAATCACTGTTGGCATTGGTGCTGTGCAGAACTCCAGAATCGACCCGTTTTCGGTTTGCTTCAGCTATAGCAATGGTTTCCTATATGTTCTGTGCATTGGTATCGACAAAAAATTGTCAAATAGTCTTAAATGTGTTAAACTTTTTATAATTTCAATTAGTTATACCTCTGTTGAATTTATACTTTATTTCTTCTTTCCTAAAATTTTCCCTAGAGGTGTTAACATTATTTTATCTGTCTGCCAAATAGTTTAAACTAGATTGCAAAATAATCCGATTTTGAAACATTGTTACCATGCAGATTACGTCCTCTATGAGTATTCCGGAAGATGTTCTCAAATTCATAACTTAGCATGCTCCATATTCTTGTTGGATGGAGAGCAAAGTGCTCTCCAAAATCTTGTATCTCATACAGGGATGCAGAATTTGATCCTTGAATTCCTGGTCATTTTTGTTGGTGTGATGAGATACACTGGGTAAATTTGCCTCAACAATTAAATGATCAAATGCTCCATGTTGATATAGCGAGTCACGCTTCTCAGAGAAATTACAAGTAAGGAGGCTTTCTTATCATTATTCCATCTACTGACTATAATAATTGCTTCAGGGTATTTTTTATCCATAGAATAAGAAGATCTGCAATCCAAAATGGGCGGGTATACAGGAAAGCTTTTACAGACTATTGCTTCTTCTTCTTCCCTGAGCATGTCCTACCTGAATATCACGCTTCTTTTTCAAGTGGGGGAAATTATTACCGACTATATAATAAGATTATGTTGAACTGAATTTAATAAATATTGTTTACTGATTTAAGATCTAATATCTGAATTGAATTTAGTTGTTTTTGTTCTACTGATATAACACGTCTTTGTTGTTCAGTTTTAAGAAACTTAATCAGATTCTTTTGCCATATTTCATTTTCCTTCTGTACTCTGTTGCCCAGACACTTCAAGAGTTTTGGTAACTTTTCGTATATTTCTGTTTTTGTTTTTCCAAATTTCTTCCCTAGGTCTAGATCCCCATTGGTAAAAATGCCATTTCACCCAATTAATTCCAACTTATGTACTTAAAAAGAATACCTCATCTGCATGAACTGCTTTAAATACATAAAAGTTCGAAAATGACCGTATTCACATATCACATAATCCATTTGTTTGGTGGATCTTTGAACTGATCATTCTAGAAGATTTGGTTTTATAGTCTATAAGTAAAAATCAAGTAAACTTTTCCGAATATTGATATTATAGCATCTGCAAACCCGCGACAACGCTTTTGGTACACGAAATCAAATCGGAGACTGAATATGTCTGCCGACATACCAGCTGTTGTTTCCTGCGTTCGACCTCGTATTACTTCTGGTAGGATAGGTTTTTCTAGGTTACCATTTAATCATAAATAGAGAAGTAAGGTTATGTAAGATATTTTACGAAAAACAGCACACTAGTTTGAAATGACTAGACTGAAGAAATCATACCAAAACTGCTTCTTAAAAAGTGAAATAAATATATATTTTTTTCATAGTAATCAATCTTGGCTGTGTGCCAATGAAACATTCTTCTTTAAAAGCGGTCGTTTTTCATCTTTAGCTGTCTGCTTGTAGCAAAATTTGCAGAGCATCTGTTAAAAACTGTTTACATAGGGCTGGATATTTCATGTATTCCTCTAAAAGTCGAGAACCAAAGGATTTTTTTAAAGATGGTAACGTACAAAATACCTACAGATTGAGAAAATTTAATTTTCCAAACAAATGCAGAACATGATAAAATGGCCTTATTTTTTAAGTAAAAATGCAATAAAAAGTTTTTGATCCCACAGATAGGATCATTTTCTAAGGTCACTAAATCCACTTGCGGGGTTGATTTACCCTCACCATGTCAGGGCTTTAGGCAAATCGCAAACATTCTGAAAATTGCTTAATTTGTATATTTTTGAGGAATAAATTCAAATGTCTGAATATTCTAAGCTATATTGACTTTTCTCTTTGGAAAACTGAGTCCATTCGTTCGCATGTCGAATTTCTGGTAAATCACAAAACACCCAAAAGCTGCAAAATTTGTATATTTTTGAGGATAAGCACCAGGAGTAAAAGAGTCGGGGCTCCTATTATACACCAGTCAATAGAGATGTTTATGTGACATAAAATTCAACTGCAAACTGCTTAAGTCATCACATAAGTAATAGGTTATGAGTAATAATTGACATAATTTTAACAGAAAACTCGTAGAAGTAAATTAATTGAGCATTAAAAACCCCAAAAATGTGGAGTATTTTCGTTTTTTGCTTATAGTGTAAAAAGTTCATAATGCCGTCAACAGAAAAATTGTAGAGATCAGAAAATCTTCAAAATGATTGTTTACAAATTTTGATTGTAGCTTTTTTAAAAAAGAAAAGCTGGAAAACCGAAGTAAAGTGAGTGATTTTAAAAAATTCGTAACTTGGTTGTAATAAAAGTCGGAACCTTAATCTGCCTCCTAGTGATATCTTATAATTTTGAGATTTATAACGCTGAAGATTGATATTGTACGTTAACTAGATCTTGTAGAATTGCAATTTAAATAAATTTGTAGGAATATTTTGCAGATGGTATTATATTAACCATGATAGTTCGATAGCGATATGCAAAATATATTTTGAAAGCTTATAAAATGCTCTTCATTTCGTATATCTTGGATTTTGGTCGTAATGCCGTCAAAATATATTAATACTGCTTTTGAAATTTGGCTTAAACAGTGGAAAAAAGTCATTTAATTAATATCAGCAAACTGCGTACAGGTAAACCATTAACTTAATAAACCAATCAAAAATTAGACCAATCTGTGCAGGCAATATTTACGTAAATAAAAACGTAATAAACTGCTGAGGAAATTCTATATCCGTCCATGTGCTATTGTCGTGCACCGCTGACTGGCTGTCGCGTATTCGTACATTTAATGCAATGTTTACTATTATTTTAAATCCACTTCTCGGCATTATAGAGAAAAACCAAGATAGACAAATTTATGAACTTTCAAAATATCGTTACTATCTCCCGGTGTGACTAGTCTCGTTAATACAGCAGCTCTGTAAATTATTTAAGTTCCAATTGTACTTATTCAATAATATCCATCGTGAGCCCATATAAACTTAATCTCATAAACTATCGTTTTGACGATGACTAATATTCCAACCAGTATTAATTACCAGGAAGTTACACATTTTCGAAAAAAATTCAGCTTTGACCAGTTGTTCTGTTGTTGTTATGAAGGATTTATATTATCCACAACATTACTATAGACGGCATTACAATTCGTCCATTACTTTTCATAATATAAGCAAAACACAAATGTATTTTTGCGGGTTTTTATTATTTAAATCGTTTACTTTTACGATTTGCTGTTAAAATCTTTGCAATAACTATCTATAAACTGTTACTATTGAATTTTATATCCGAAAATGAGTAATTATTTGCTCTAAAACTGGTGTGTACTTTGGTTCGCTGAATCCATTTCCGGGGTTAGTTTCCGTCTAACGTATGAAAATTTTTGGTAAATTGCAAAAAACTTTTTTGGGGATTAAACAACAGTGAACATAGGCGTATATTAGCAGTTTACGTAAAAACAATAACCGCTAAATTGGTAGATATATTTTTGGGACGCCAACACCAATGTCAGAAGAACTTATGTTTCTATTACTATTGTTATGTTTGAGTCCTACAAACATTTTTTAATTTTGGGTAACTTCTATTAGTTGATGACTATCCTCAATACCACTGAAAAAATGATAAAAATCACAAAAAATCTAAAGAACACAAAAATAGCACAATTCACTTTTTTGTGTTTTTGTGTTATTTATGAAAAAATATACCAAAACATACAAATATTATGGTGGGAACTTGTGTTCATTATTGTTAGGAACGTATTACCTAAAGTCGCAATCATTATTTAGTTAATCAACATAATGGAAGGCCGTTACGGCGCTGCGTATAATTACAAGGAATTACTTTCCCACCTACGATTCCCTCTAGTAAGCGAAAAAAAGTTTCTAATTTCCTTAAGACCTATACATTAACCGTTCCTAATGAGTAACTAAACACTGATCCGCCAATGTTAATAATACCTTGCACGATTTTAAGTGCTGATAGATAATAACACCGAGCGAAAGACTAACTACGTCTGCAGGTAGAGTAAATAAAATTACAAATACAAAAAAGCCAAGTATAAAAAATAAAGAGCTGTAAATGAAGAGAGAAAAAAGCGTACAAACTTTAGAGTAAAAGTTAAGGCGTTAAGGTGTCCAAACGAACGTTGTAAACACACACTGTCTGGTCGTATTGCATTGCCGCAACGCATTCGAACTTTGCCTGCCTTTTCTAAATCCAGCAGGGAATTCACTTTCTTCGTTTCGCGAGCTACAAGCGCCAGCGGTCAAGTTGGCTTTCATAAAAGGTTACGGATTTTGTGTTACACACATTGGATTGCGCTTAACAAGGATTCGGAACTGCTCTATCAATTTTCGTAACACAACTTTAGCCTCACACTACGCTTTATATTTTTTTATAAAAAAATATATACAGTGTTTGTTAAAAAGGAGATATAAAGAAACGTTCTCCATCAAAGTTGCAAGTAGTCTCTGACCGAAAAACCAGATCAGATTTCGCTGATTGCTAGGCCTTGCTCCAGGCAAATGCCTAAGGTTTAAGTTTAATAAGAAATTCAATAAAACTTGGTAAAAACCGTCTTAATCTCGGTAGAAGTATTTGGTATTATTCTTGATAATAGAAAGAGAGGTCTTAATGAGATATGATATATTTAAAGAAATAAAATAAGGTAACAACAGTACATAACACGGCAACGATGTATATGTGTAAGCAATGCAATTTAAATCTTTATCTCTCTTCTTTAATTGCTCTGTCTCTCATCTGATTTCAACGTTCCACTCATTCCCTGCCTCGTTTTTTGTAAGGCTGTTTTTGGCCATCTCTCGTCTTTCATCCTCTGCACATGTCCATACCAAATCCTTTCTACTCTATCAGTACTACTAAATAAATAAATAAATAAATAAATAAATAAAGCTTTATTGCCCAACAGTAATAAATTATTAACAGGACAATATTAAGGAATCCACAAAAAAAAGCTAGCAAACGAAACAACAAAAAAAAATAAACAAAATAAAGAAATACTCGATAACTGTGATATCAAAAATAAAGTAAACTAAAAACTATAAACTAAATAAAGCGTTGACCCTACTCAAAATAACAGGCAAAGAGTCTGTATGAATATCACATTCCCTGCAAATGTAGTCATATAAAAAATAGGAGAGTTTATGCCTAAGTTAGCCTGGATCTCTGAGAAAAACAGAAGGTACATTGAAATTAAGCTGTGATAACAAGTTCACTGCATCTATTTTATTATGCAGAAGCTTGTATAGAAAAGTGAGCGAAAATATTATTCGCCTCAGCTCCAAAATTTCCACATTAAATCTCTTACACATAAGTTGCTCATTAACTCCTCTATTGGGATAAACTCCATCAATTTTAAAACATAGATACTTAAGAAACTTTCGCTGTACACTTTCTAATGCTAACTTCTGATAATTGTAAAATAGTTTCCACACGATCGAGGCATATTCTAGCCTGGAGCGTACGAAAGAATAATAAAGTACTTTCAGAGCATCTATAGGTACTACGAAACGATTTACAGATTCTGACAATAAAGCCATATAATTTACTAGCTTCGGTAATTTTAAGGTAAATGTGTTCGTTTCGTAAAAATTCAACCTAGTATCAAACTACACACCAAGATCCATAATTAAAGTCGCGCGTGGAAGGTAATCATCTCTTACCATATAATTAAAATCTAGACAAGCATTCTTCTTGGTAAAAAACATTATTTTGCACTTAGACAAATTCAAATGTAAATTGTTCTGCAAGCCACAGTCACTAACAACATTAAGATTCTCTTGTAGAAAATAGCAATCATCAATACCTGCAATCAACAAAGATTTTTAAATCGTCAGCATATAATAAATTGTTACACTTTAGCCTACTTGTTAAGTCATCAATGAAAAGAAGAAACAGCAGAGGTCCCAGATTTGACCCCTGAGGAACCCCTGATGTAGCAACGTATTCGTTTGATTTAAATCCATTATAGAAAACAGACTGGATTCTGTTGTCAAAATAAGAATTTAAGAAAGTAATGAGTTGTAAATAACATCCACTTGACTTTTATTATCTAGACATTCCGCCAGGTACTGAGTTATAATAGTGAGGTTAATATGAGCATAAATTATCTAAATTTTCTACGGGTCGCAATATATTTTATATAATATTTGTATATAAATTATTTGAAAAGAAAATAGACTCTAGAGTCAAATCTTAAGAACTAAACATTTAGTTTATACTCTATTATACGAGTATATGTTGAGAACTTGAAATATAGTCGTATATTTCTCGCACAGTAACATTTTCAATATTTCTTTATAACCATTAAGAAACGGCCTATTTTGGCTTCAAAATTTATTTTATTTATTTATATTTTATTTTTGCTTTCTTTTTAGGGTTCTGTATATACAATATATGGATACCCTTATAATATCACTCAGGATTTCTGCCTCTATCACATCACAGCAATTTTCTCCTAAACTACTGGACGGATGAGGTTGAAATTTGGTATCAATGTATAGTGATTAGGAGTACATATCGTAAATGAAGAAATTTTGATTTTAGGGGTACTTCTGGGAAGAAAAATTAAAAAAATCGACCGTTCCCCCCGTGATCTCCGAAACTACTGAACCTAAAATTTTGAACAAAATAGGAAATATAGAACGTTGCCCGAACTTTACAGGAAAAATAAGGAGAAACCAATAATATTACCGACTTTTTTTCATTATTCACTGAATTTTCTCCATCATGAGCAATGACTACTTAATCGTCGGCGAAGTATAGAATTGTCAAAAATTTTCTTCCTACAGTCATTTAAGGCTTTTTCAAATCGGAACAGCGTAGGTGATCAACTACATTCATCTTTCCAACCTATTTTTAAGGCACTCTTCGAGTCAATTTTTCTCAACATTTAGAAAACTTTCTTTTCAAGCATACCAAGTCATATGTCTTTTCAAGGATACATATCAAATGGATTGTAAAATTATGATTTATGTTTTTCAGTTTGTAGCCACTTTGTTCCTGAATTTTTTGTAAGGGTCTATCTATTCTCTTTTTCAGTATGCGGCCGTACAACCTCCCTATTTCTCTAATAGTTGCTGTGCCTCCGTAATTGCATAATTTTTGTGATCTTTTATAAGTATTGAACTACAGCCTGCGAGAACTTGATATCCTTGCACCCACATATTAAATAATTCCTGTTAGCTCTAATATTTCAAGTCCATTCTTCAGTAGTTCTATTTGAGTTCGTCCGTTTTCGCAGACTGATAGGTCGGACTCTAGTTGTAAGTCAACAAAAAATCTATAAGCCAAGAGGTATTGTGAAAAATATAATATTTTAGAATGTAAGCATTTGTTTATCATATAGTTGGTTCAGCAGGAAAGCCGCTTTACTCATTTAATTGAATTTCTGTACGGCTTTGCCAGATAATTATTTCTTAAGTTTTTGGAAGGTTTACTCATGTGACCTTAATCAGCTAAAAAATAAAATAGTGAGTTGGATCACTAAAATTAATGATATTTCTCTTTATTTTTTGTAGTTTGTATGAGATTAAAATAAGATTTGGAACCAATGAAAACTATATTGTAATTAATTTTAGCTCAATGACTTCAGAAGACCCTAAGGTCGTATGGCTTTCAACATTTTGGCTGGCATGCTTAGAACCGGCTAAGTAATGATTTTTGTCCCTATTTTAACGAATATAGTTGATTTTCGTAAATTTCAGGCCAAATTTGTTGAGATCGAGAGTATGGAAGTTTCCTTAAATGCTTTCGAATTATTCGCTGGATCCAGCACTCAATATTGTTTTCGGACTGTTCATATTGAGCGTTGCGTTTTGGTGGCCAAGAGTAGTGTTTAATGATAGGCATGACAAAATAGGACACCCAAACGCTTATCTGGGACATGTCAAATTTTAAAATCATGCAGAACCGTTATACCTTTTTTGTTCTATAATGGAATTTTATAAATAAATCTCTGCTCTCCTCCCATCTCGTCTCGTCTAGTTTCAATCGTCTTTCTTCCTCTCTTTTGATCTGCTTTGCTTTCCTTTCGCCTCATCCCCTCTAATTTGCTTTTCTATTGTCTCTTCCACCCTCCTCTTCTGTTCTCTGCTCATTTCTATTCAACTCTCTTTTTCTCACTTCTCCTTCAATACTTCCGCACTTTGCTCTCTGATTCCTCTCTATATTTTTTCTCTCTCTCCCCTTCTATTTCTCCCTCTCTCTCTCTCTCCCTCTTGCTCTTATCTCTTAATCTCTAATTCATGTCCCTCTTCTTAATCCTAGTTCGGCGTATTATCTTATGAATATATGCCGCATTAATGGTACTGCTCTATTCTATATATTTCTGCTAAATGTACAAATGTTGGGTAACATTATTTAGCCTGTCTGGTGCCTTCGTTTTATCTGATGGGTGCATTAAAGGCAAAGAAAAGATTTCTGTTGGACAGCATCGTAGACTGGTATAGAACTAATTTTTTTACAACTATACCCGATTTAAATTGATAATAATTGACTAACTCAAAATAAATTCAAGAATGTTGTCACTTCTGAGTCATACATGAAGAAACTTTTATGGATCCAGTTAGCTGTTTTCTTGTATCGTTTTCAGCAAGTAACCGTTGGTGGAACAAGCCTCCACGAAATTGGGGAAGGTTTTTAATTGCGGTTTGCTAAGATGGCGTAGTCGTGCATGCCACATTCGCACTTAGCACCGCGACGGTTGCTTTTTTCAACGCCGACATCGATCGATAGACCTGCTCTCGTGTTTTTAAAACATAAAACTACAGACAGCCGCTGTCGACAATTAAAACTACCATTATTTTACCCTAAAAACTGCCTCTCTACTACATCTAATTGACATTGCCGACTGAAACACTGTTACACGAAATGAGCAAAATTGAACTAAAAATGCAAGCCATTCATTTAGTTTGTTTAAGAAAAAAATTATAACGCTACGAAACAAATTGTATGTAAAAGATTACCATTATATAATGAACACAAATTTGCTAGAATATTAAAAAGAAGAGATAATTTATTATTCGTTATTAAATCGATTGTTGCTATACAGGATGTTTCTAAAATAGAGTTCCAAATTTCTGTTGTGTATACAACTCAATAAAGTAAGCTAAAAATTCCCCATTAACATGTACATTAAAACGTACCCTTTGGAAGTTATATGCCCTAAAAAAACGGTCGAAAATAAACAGAAAAAAAGTATGGGTGTTAGATAACTTTTTACGTTAAATAACATGTTTTACTCCGTTTTTCGACATAGTAATATTAAGCACCCTATTTAGATTGGTGAAGGGAGTTTTCGGCCCGTAATTTTTTTTATTTCAATTTTTTAACAATTTTCTCTACAGATTTACCAAATCTTAACAATTTTATGTAAACAATATTATCATTGTCCAATTTTTAAGATTTTATAAATATGTGGACAATTGAAATAAAAAAAATTACTGGTCGAAAACCCCCTTCACTAACCTAAATATGATTTGCATATCAAAACACGGAGTAGCACATGCTACTTAACGTAAAAAGTTATGTAAGACCCATAGATTTTTTTTCTATTTTTTTTTTTCGACCGTTTTGTCTATAACAGAAAAAAGGGCTTAAGGGTACGTTTTAGTGTACATGTTAATGGGGAATTTTTGGCCTATTTGAATGAGTTCTATACACAGCAGAAGTTTGGAACACTATCTTAGAAACACCCTGTATAGTATGTCAATGAGAGGAGTTATATAAAATTTATTTTTTGTCGAAATTTTTAAAACAATTTAGAGCGTACTGTATTAATTTTAATTATTAATATGGAAATAACACCACATTTGTAAAGATAAGGTTGTATATTCAGAAAATCTAAACGTTTCAAAGTCTTATTCTAACTTAGTTGTCAATAACTTTTGAATAAAATAATACCTAAAATATAAATTTCATACTGGAAGCTAGAACGTTTTGACAAGATTTGTTAAAACGATCTAGCTTTCAATATCACTGGACTTTACATAGTGCCAGATCGAGTAACAGGTGAAGTTTCTTTAGACTTTCTTTAAAACCATTTATCAGCATTAATGGAAGCTTTTCCATTAATTGTGAACAAATGTGTGATTTGTACAGGACTCTGCCTCTCTGTATAGCAGAAGCTCGGACACCGTTAAATATTGGATTTCATAACAGATGGATAGGACGAGATGGATTTCTTGGCGTCCATGTTTCCCAAATAAAACGCCCAGCGGTTTTTTTTAAATAAACGGCTTGACCTTGATAACCCCGTGTATATGTGGCTAACTAGCTAATTTTGAAGTAATTTATAGTTGCTGTAGAAACCTTGTGACGGGCTGTAAAAAATGTTAAATAGTAATGTATAGGAACAAATAGTATTACTATATATGCAAGTAGCAGTAGTACAGCAAACTCAATCTTAAACTTGACATTTGAAAAATCTAGCAGCCAACCTAGATGTAACGGAATTTAGAGAGTCATCCACAAGTTTATCAATAGTATTAGAGAAACCGAAATTCATAAAAGCTTGAGGCTTAGAGGTATTAAAATGTACTGTAAAGTCCTTCTTAATACTTTGAGCTTGAAGTCGTCATTAATTTGTCGAATTCAAGGGCGAGGAGAACTTAATCAAGTTATAGAGATCCAGAAGTTACCAGCCAGACGGAGGGAATTTTCCGCAGAATCTCGTCCCAGTTTAAAATGGTATTCGAGCAGATAAGGTGATGAGATGACACCAGGGCAGACTACACTGCCACATATTTGGCCATTAAGTATAATGTTAACCTCATACCATTCTATAAAGTAAATAAATAAAGTTAAAACCCATTGAACTTGCACCTGTAAATCAGTAATGATGTCTATCTGTAAGTCGTCTGATACCACCTCTGGAAAACAACCCATAAAGAGAAAGGAATTCGAGAGAAATTGGTTTAATATCAGAATGAGAGGAGCAATCATAGACATCAGTCACCACCTACGCCATTATTTCTTTGAAGGACATCTTCAGACAGAGTCCTTCAGAGAGAAGAGACCTACGACAGACGCAGGACGTCCGCCTATTTTGATTAACTCTATGTCAGTGAGGAATTGTGGGGCGACACAGATCAGAATAAAAGGATCAAATGTTACAAAGCATACAGTGGCGGTATATACGCCACTGACCGACAGAAACAAGAGTCATCGAGGTACGCTGAACAGCTAGCATATACTTTTACAAAATTCTACCTATAAATATTACTATTGTGTAAAATAGATGAATTAATGTTGGATCTGCGGCCCTAAAATCTTAAGTAAATTCGGAAATATACACGTGAATTCTGTAACTTCAGTCTTATGACACGTTAGCCATTGTTTCAAGGAAGAGGTTGCAGTCATGTTTTTTGAGTAATTAATTGCGAATTTGTTAGTAGTTATTTCAGGGGCAAAGAATATACCTCCAGCTCCCTAGATAGGTTAGAGCAATATATTTTTGTATAATTAGTTAGCAATTAATTTGCAATAATTTATGCACTAGGATCAAATGCAGTCTTATGGTTTATATGGGTTGGCTTAAATAGAACTTTATTATTGAATTCGTATATTAACGTTAAAAGCTATTACTGCTTTGTTCGATTTTCTTCTAGTAATAGATTTATAGGGGAAAATGTATTAGTCCGATAGTTTATCGCGCTGTGTAAAAGCTATATGCTCTTATGAAAATCTATTAGTAATAAACAATTAAATAAAATGTTCTCCTCAAAGATTAACAAATTAAATCTCAAGTCTTTTCATCTCAACTAAATAAATCAATGAAATTCGCATTGTGTCGTACAGCCAAATGGAATAAATTCTATCACGAATAAATGAGGGAATGTTGGGAAAAACGCCAGAACACCACGATTTGTATTTTTAAACGCGCATTTTTTCTAACAAAACATATATAGGGTGTGTCATGTGACAGTGGCCAATAACAACTTTCTTATTTTAAATGCAAGCCCCTGTTTATTATTTATTTTTTGGATTCTCCAGGAAATTCTAGACATAACTCATGTACAATGTCCTCAATTGTCTGGTAAATATTCAGTGTTTTCAGATTTATTACAAAAATCAATAAAAAGAGAAAATTCTTTTGTTTCACAACTTCGCTATATTATACTAAAAACCTAATAAGTAATACTGATTATTTCTTAATAATATAAAAAACAACAAAAAACCATTAATGTCAATGTAGGAAATGTTCCAAAAGCTCGCCGCGAACGTCTTGACAAGATGCTAAACTGGTATTTAAATTTCTTCTATTGTCACTCAACATCTCAAATATGACTGATCGCAAGCGAGAATCGCCTTTTTAGGTCATCTAAGTTGAGGGGTTTATTTTTGTATATAGTACTTTTGACATATCCCCACAAAAAGTAGTCCAATGGCGTCAAACCAGGAGATCGTGCTGGCTATTCTATCGATCCGCGCCTCCCAATCCACCGATTTGGAAAATTTGGTTCAGGTACAACCGGATTTTGATTTCATAATGGGGCAGTGCTCCATCTTGCTGAAACCATATTGTATTGGCAGGAACTTGTGGGTTTGCTAGATCAGGATATAAGTTTGTCAAAGTTGGTACGACATTATTTTGGGGCAGCTCTATATATTTATCTCCATTCAATTTGCCTTCAACGAAAAAGGGACCTACAATATGATTTTTAACAATTCCTGTCTAAACATTAACTTTTTCAGGATATTGCATATGGTTCTCTGTCATCCAGTGAAGATTTTTATTAGACCAATAGCGGGAATTTTGACGATTCATCTCAAAACAAAACATCTTCTAATTGGATTTTTTAATACTCGAAAAGTTGATGTATGGCTAATGTTAAACAGTGGAGCTGCTTGACGACCAGAATTAGGGGGGTTTTCTTGAAACTCAAACATTATATCCAATTTCGTATTATCACTTACAGCTTTGGCAGGTACTTTTTTTTATCTTACGTACATGACCAAGTTCTATTTTGCTAATTGCTCCTTGGCATACAGGCGGCAAATTTGGAACATTTTCGTGAAATAATCGAGAAACTTCCATTTGTGCTTGTGTGTTATCTCATAACCTATCATTTATAGAATGGCTATTTTGTGCATCTCTGTTAAATGAACCGTTCTCCTGATATTTTTACGTACAGTTAACGATATTCAAACGACAATGGCACTGATGCTGATCACCACTGTCAGGCAGGCAGATAACATTGTGCTAATAGTTTTGACGAAAATAAACAAATATATTTTTTTCAAATCAGTAAAAAGGAACAAAGGAATAGTTTTTGCTTACTATCTTAAAATCAACAGCTAAATGAGAATTAAGTATTGACTGTAATGTAGAGAATTTTTTAAATAAATGAATTTTCTTTTTTTAATTTTAATTTTTGTAAGAAATCTGAAATTACTTAATATTTTCGAAACAGTTGAAGATAGGTGTAGGGCATCAGACATGAATTATGTCTAGAATTTTCACTGGAGAATCCAAAAATTAAATAACACACTGGGGCTTGCATTTAAAATAAGATAGTTGTTATTGGCCACTGTCATATGGCATACCATATATAATTTTTTTTTGTTAAAAAAATGCTCATTTAAAAATACGAATCGACGTGTTCAAAAGCGTTTTTCCCTACAAGCCCTCCTTTATTCGTTATCGAATTTATTCTATTTGGATGTTCCACACAGTATAACTCTCCTGTTAAGCTCAAATAATTTGTCGCAGGAAATACCGACATACTGCTAAACAAAAAAAACGTGTGACACTGTCCCCAATGCCAGAGGTATATCAAATGTGTCCGAAAAAGTAAGATTCAAATCGCGATTGTTGCGATAAAATTTTATAGAGACGTTGCACGAGATATGCCGAAAGACGGAATAATAAATTACCACTAAAATAACACCTTCAATGAATTTTCTTTCATTTGAGTCCAAATAATCTGTTTAAAGCTAATAAAATATTAACTTTTATTAGGGAAACAAAAAGGTTCGTGTTTCTTTTCTCATTTGCATATTATTTTCATGAAAATTTTCTGAATGCGTCATAATTATTGGGTGGGAAGTTATTCACAAAAGGAATAATACAGATCTTAAGTATGAATGAACTGAAAATGTTGGTTTCATATAATAGGACATAGAATAGAACGAGAAGTTACTAAGATCTTGGTGACAGAAGAAAATTTAAAATAGACGAAAATATAAATCCACCGTTATTAATATCTAAAATCGGAGCAGTGTCCATCGCTGGACCGTTTATGGAAACAGTTGTTGCTAGAAGAGAATATATAATAGCGAAATCTTGAGTTTCAAGTGATCGAAAAGTCAGCCAAACTGACACTGTTTCAGGTATTTGAGAAATACAAAATAATTGCATCTAAGCGTATGTCATGAATTTAGGCACAGTTTATAGATTACAGTGACCCGGATTGGAATATAATAATTTGGTCAAGTGCGAGTTGGACCCGCATAGTTAGGGTTCCGTACCAGCTTTAAGATTCGAATATTCCAGTTTCAGACAAGCAGGGAATGAATGCATTTTCTTATATTTACCCTTATATCTTTTAAAGGAAGCGTTTCAAATTTATAAAAAATATACACTTTGATTTTCCACACATAGACTCTTTATTTTATCTGCTTTAGGATTCGCTTGATTTTTATCAGAATATATAAGTATTTAATTTTCTAATTTGGCCCCCAAAAAGTAACATTAGAGTTTTATTTTACTAATAAACTTTCAGAGTTGGAAGAAAAAGGGCAAACTAGGTCAAAGTTTAAATTTTAAATTATTAAATCTGCTATTTAAATTATTTAAAAATATAAATAAAATATAATTTTCAAAATTTAAATAGTGTAGTTTCTAAAGTGGGAATTAAGTCGATGTTTAATATTTTTGTTATCTATCTATTATACAAATGATTTAAAAATATGATATATTTGTAATTCACATAATTAGCCTTTTATCTGATATATTACATGATGCGTTTGAAAATTGAATCTTTATTTTCCATTTAATCGTATAATTTGTCCCTAAAATTACTAGGGGGTTTTCTAATAATTTATTTTCCGTTTAATTCTATTATTTGGGGGCCAAATAATAAAATTAGGGATTTTTTTCATATTTTTCCTATAAACAAAAAAAATGAGGTTTTAGAGTTTGGGGAATAACGGGAAGAATGGGTAATATTTTTAAAATACTTTTTTAAATATATTTTAAAATATCCATTTAAAAAAATTAAAAAAATATATTTGTATTCGTCATAATGAGCCCTGAGATTTGATATATTACATGACCCGTTAGAAACAATTATAATTTTTTATTTTCCATTTAATTCTATAATTTGCACCCCAAAATGAATATTAGGGGTTTCTCCTTATTTTTCCAGTAAAATTCAGTTGAGGGGCTATACCTTCATTTTTTTTCAAAATTTTCCAGCTTATGGTTTCGGAGATAGGAGGGAGGGATTGGTAAAATTTTTTATATTTTTGTTAATATCTTTTAATTAATTTATTTTAAAAATATATAAAAAAAACATATTTGTTTTCGTCATAATAAGCCCTTTCATTTGATATATAACATGATGGGTTAGAAACAATTTTAATTTTAATTTTCCAGTTAATTCTATAATTTGCCCCTCAAAATAAGTATTAGGGGTTTCTCCTTCTTTTTTCACAAAAGTTCAGGTGAGAGGCTATACCTCAATTTTTTTCAAAATTTTCCAGCTTATGGTTTTGGAGATAAGGGGGGGAATGGGTAAATTATTTTATATTTTTGTTAATATCTTTTAATTTATTTATTTTAAAAATATGAAAAAAAATATTTATTTTCGTCGTAATGAGCCCTTTCATTTGATATATAACATGATGGGTTAGAAACAATTTTAATTTTATATTTTCCATTTAATTCTATAATTTGCCCCCCAAAAAAATATTAAGGGTTTTTCCTTATTTTTCCAGTAAAATTCAGTTGAGGGGCTATACCTTCATTTTTTTTTCAAAATTTTCCAGCTTATGGTTTCGGAGATAGGAGGGAGGGATTGGTAAAATTTTTTATATTTTTGTTAATATCTTTTAATTAATTTATTTTAAAAATATGAAAAAAAACATATTTGTTTTCGTCATAATAAGCCCTTTCATTTGATATATAACATGATGGGTTAGAAACAATTTTAATTTTAATTTTCCAGTTAATTCTATAATTTGCCCCTCAAAATAAGTATTAGGGGTTTCTCCTTCTTTTTTCACAAAAGTTCAGGTGAGAGGCTATACCTCAATTTTTTTCAAAATTTTCCAGCTTATGGTTTTGGAGATAAGGGGGGGAATGGGTAAATTATTTTATATTTTTGTTAATATCTTTTAATTTATTTATTTTAAAAATATGAAAAAAAATATTTATTTTCGTCGTAATGAGCCCTTTCATTTGATATATAACATGATGGGTTAGAAACAATTTTAATTTTATATTTTCGATTTAATTCCGTAATTTGCCCCCCAAAATTAAAAGTAGAGGTTTCTCCTTATTTTTCCAGTAAACTTCAGGTCAGACCCTCTAACAAAATGTGGTATACTTTCGTTAATATCTTTTTAAATAATTTTTTTTTATATGAAAAAAATATATATTTTCCTCCTCAGAATGAGACCTTTCATTTGATATATTACATGATGCGTTTGAATTTTTTTTTTAATTTTAATTTTTTAATTTAATTCTATAATTTGCCCCTTAAAATTAATATTAATAGTTTTTGCTTATTTTTCTTGTAAAGTTCGGGCAACGTTCTATATTTCCTATTTTTGTCAAAATTTTAGGCTTAGTAGTTCCGGTGATCAAGGGGGGGCACGGTCGTTTTTTTTAGTTTTTCCCCCCAGAAGTACCCTAAAATCAAATTATTTTCTTGTACGATATGTACTCCTAATCGGGTCACCAAACTATACATTGATACCAAATTTCAACCTCTTCCGTCCAGTAGTTTAGGAGAAAATTGCTGTGATGTGACACAGGCAGAAATCAAGAGTGATATTATAAGGGTATTCGTATATTGTATATACGGAACCCTAAAAAAGACCTACTTTCTTTCTTTCTCCCAGAACATCTGTGAGCAAGACCGTCTATAAAGTATAACTAGTATCAGGGAAAAATTTCGAGAATGCCCTACTACACTTGGTCTCCATTATAAATTTCAAATACTTATATGTTACTTACACAATAGATGTAGATGTGGAGAGAGCTAAAATCCCAATGAACAGCAGAATAATCTACGACTTCCTCAGCATTCATCTTGAAAATGACCATTATTATGATTTGCATGGATATATTTATCTCGGAATTGTTTACCAATTTTTTTCTCCGAACCAGATGCCAGAAAATTTCTGTTCGCTAAAAAGCAAATGTTTATGTGCTAACGGAAACTGTTTATGCAAGTTTTTGAATGAAGAGCAACCTGAAAAACCACACTTATATTCGGAAACTACCATAGTCCATTAATGTTGTTGAAGTAAGCGATCCAACCACACATAAATTCAACAGAAAATCGAAATTTTATATATAGTCTTGGCAACATGCTAATCTCGTATAAAAATGGTTTCTATTGTCATTCAAAATCTCAGGCGTGACTGATCTAATCGCAAGCGTAATTTGTATTTTTAGGTCATCTATGTTGAGGGGTTTAGTTTTGTATGCAGTACTTTTGACATATCCCCACAAAAAGTAGTCCAATTGCGTCAAATCAGGAGATCGAGCTGACCATTCTATCGATTCTTATATACCGACCTGCACAATTCTTTTACGGGTGTTGGAAGATTACAGACTTCTTAATTTCTTTATTGTTTATGTGTAAATCCTACCTTACGTACAAAGACCTGCAACCTCATTTATAGGGTTTGAGGGATGAAAGTTACTAATTTTTTAACTTTTTTCGTGTTTTGTGTGTAAATTCTAGACTCCATAGCAAATTTCAACTTTTTGGGACTTCGGGAAGTACCCTTGACGTTTTAATGAGTGGATGTGGATAATTGGCAAAATCTGTAAAGTATAAAAATTAGACAAATAAAATTAGTTTGCTTCATAAGTCTGGTAACCACGCCTGCAGAAGTTGGGCCCTCTAGTATTTTCAAAGTAAAATGAAACGATTTGAGAAAGGTAGGTAGTTAGTAGTAGTGACTTGCTTTATTATTTTCATTGGGGCACTATCGTACCCCTCGAGGTATCGCTTTTATTAACTATAAACCTAATAAATCTAGTAATCGGATTGTAATCGATATGATCCGGAATAAATTTTATTTATTCTATAAATTCCAATATTGTTGATTCTGGTGGTTATATATTAATAAATGGATGTCTGTAATATGGTGTCAATTCATTTTTGTGATAAATATTCGAATTACAGAATTATCCTTTTTTGATAGTTTCTTGTTTTCTTTCATTGAGTTATGAATGAATCATAAAGTTTCAGTTATTTAAAGCTGTATATCACACATTTTTGCATTTTAGAAGCAAAAAACCGCTTTTTATTATTTTCGAAGGCAGTCATTTTGACTTGTTAGTAATATTTTACGTTTCCTGTCTTTCATGAATAGACTATTAAAACACCAATTTATTTTGTTCTTTGTGTTGATTCGGACTAAAATATCTAGGCTCAACTTGCTTTAAAATCATCAAGAGCTGAGAATCTACAATGCGGGTACCTCACACACAAAGTAGGTTTTTGGTGCGTATTAACCATGATTTTATCAAACAAATTACTTTTTAAGCTGTAAAGGTGAGTTTGAACTAGTTTGTAAGGAAATCCATGTATGCTCAGGCAACTATCCAAAACAGTTCCTTACATGCATAGAACTGATATATATTTAGTATTTACTAGAATTTGAATCTAAAGTTATTTAATTAGACAAACCAATAAATTTTCTACGCAAACCCGTTTGGGGGTGGAAATCTACTGTTTGTTTATTTTATTGGTTTTACTGTACTGAAATGAATTCATTAGAAATTATACAAAAAAAATCATAAATTTGCAGGTTACTTTAAGTCAGTATACGAAATTGTATATTCACCTTCATATTTAGAACTATCGTGAAGTTTTTACGAATTTTTATCATTTATCCAAATCACCCTCATCATAAAAGCAATTTTAAACACGAAAACTGCATTTGCTTGGGTCATCAAGAACAGAACATGAATAATTATATCGTAATTTACTTTGTGAATCGCACCCGTTAATATTGTCTACAATTTCCTCACCAGATATTGATTGAAATTAACATTATTTATTAAAATACTTTTATAACCGCTTTCTTCGTTATGCAGTTGAATAAAAGCAGTAATCGTAACAATGCATTTGTACCTGCATTATAGACAAAAAGTAATTAGCTTACATAAAATATCCGGCACGTCAGTTTTGTGCATAGGACATGGGGGCAATATGAACATTTTGTGATTATAATATATATACGAGGTTTGGTGACTATTCTACACTTCTGACTTGGTTATAGCACTTATCGTTACATTTAAAAAAAGTTATGAAATATTATTGTTGTACGATGTAAAATCATTATTTAGCTTTTGAAAATAAATTACATTCCTTGATTTAGCAAGGGACTTTTATACAGTCCACTATTGTGTTTAATAAATTCGAAGGATATGGCATATAATAATATAGATATATCCATGGTGTAGTATATATAAGAGGAAAAGTTAACAAACTCTCAAACAAGCTATATAGAAAACAAGCAAGATGCTACTTATGAACCCATTATAATAACCTAAATGATGATTTTAAAAATCGACAAATAATAATTTTTAAGAATACAATAAATAATAAAAGTAGCCTCATTGTAGCTAATGCACAAATAAGAAGCAATCAAAAATGGAGAATTCAAAAAGAAATCTAGTTTTCGTACATAATGTATATATAATATATATATATATATATATATATATATATATATATATATATTTAGTAAGGTAGAAGTTGATTAAAAATCTGTATTGCCATGAGTCGAAGAGAATCAAGATTGAAAACACCCTCTCTCAAAATTTCTCGTTACAAAATGGAGTAATGATATTTAGTATAAGTATGCAGATGACATCGTCATCATAACAGATTTTGATTTAGGCCCCAAAGCCTTATTGACAAATTCTACAACAAAATTATTGACTTTGGCATTAGAAGAAACAACATCAAAACTAAAATGACGAGAAATTTGAGAATCCAAAATGTTCTTTCCCCATTACGGCCAATGCTAGAGGAGGTTTATAAAATTCAATACCTAGGCTCGTAAATGAATACCAAGCTGGGCCTAGAACAAGAAATTAAATCTATAAACACACAGGCAAGAACTGTAATTGTACTACTGAGAGGACTTTTTTGTGACTCCCACTGCTCCTCTGAAGTCGCCGGTTAAAGTAGGCTTTGCCGCACCTTATTATTTCAAGGTGGTTTCATCAGGGTAGTGGGTAGGGACTCATCCATTAACTTGTTAACTTTTATGGAGGTCATCCAAAGCCTACACGGAAACATGATTCCCTGTAAGTTTTATTGTCTCTTCTTTTGCTACTACGCTGTTGAGATGGCAATGTTTTTATATTTTTTAACTTTCTACACCAAGTTTCTACATATTTGCGAAACTTTTCGATAGTATTGGAAGTGCAGTTAATATGCCCCGAGACCTTCCAGGTTTTTTTACCGAACAACTTATTCTAGAGAATGATATACCCCGCATAGTAACACTAAGGTTTTGTATTATTTTTAACAATTATTCTTTTTTGAGAAATACCATACGTTTCTCCAGTATATAGTGAATTTCTTAAATTTACTAGTTCTTGCAGATATGGGTTAGGTGCCTGAGAGTCCAAGGTTCTGCAGAATGCTTTTGGTAATTATTAAATATTTCGTTTAAATTTTTCGGGTAAGTTTAATTTACAAACTTCAGATAACTGTAGTGCGTTTTTTTGGTAGTGTCTCTATAAACACATAACTAATTACGCGTATTCTCAATTTCCAATTTATTTAAGTCATTTTTCTTTACCCTTTGAATTGCGGCTATATTGGAATTTACCAGGGCAAGGTTTGCTTTGTTGACATGAATTGTTGTTTCATATTTGCTGATTTGCTGTGAGTAAACGATGGTGGATATTCTCTCCAGACGGAGGTGCATGTTCGTGCGATGTTATTTACAAGCACATTATTGACTATAGCAACAGTTAATACAAATCATTATGGATAATAGGGAAACTCACAGTTCGACTGCTTCTGCGACATCCTTGTCGAATTCATCACGTCTAACCAGACGGTGGTGAAGAAGAAAAAAAAACAAGAACCCAAGGGCTAAGCACTCCTTCCACCGATATCTGAGATGGTCAACAACGCTATCCAAAGAAGCTATCAATAAATATATTGCTTCCAACAGCAAAGGTCGATGCCCAGATGCCTGTCATCAAGAAATAATTGGAGTCTGCTGTTGCTTCAGGAGTTTTAATTCAAACTAAAGCAAAAGGTGCTTCCGGTTCTTTCAAATTGGCAGCTTCGTGCTCTTCAGGAGTTTCAGCGATTAAACCGGCCAGCAGCGAACAAAATATATCAGGGACTGGAAGTAGAGCAAAGAAGTCACTTGCAAAACGAGCAGCTACCAGAGATAAACCGAAGAAGACAAAGAAGCCGGCGGGTGCGGCAGCAGCAAAAAAACGCCCAAAAAGACTACAGCTGCAAGCAAACCTAAGAAAGGTGCCACAGCTAAAAAAAAAATACGTCGTAATTGACCCCGTCGACAACAACATCAACGTTATAATCATCTGTTTCGCTTGCAACTAAAGCGAAGTCTCCTTCAAAATCACAATAAAACAGTAAATAAAGGCTTCTCTACTAAACGGAAAAGAGCAAAATCTGCGGCACCCCCTAAGGTAAAGAAAGGAAAAAGAAGCAATAAATATCAAAAAAATTTCATTTAAATTATCTCTGTACTCTACTTAGTTCTAATTCGATTGGTGACAAGACTTTTTGGTGATTATATGTTTCTGGTAACAAAAGTCTTGCTTGCTTAAAGTTGATATATACCTAAATTTTACAGAATTCGATATGTAGTTTTTGCCCCATCCAGGTCATCTCAGCCATCACTGATTAGGAAATAAAATCAATCATTAAATTCATTTGTCTGTTTTATTTGAGTCTCCTATTTTAATTAGCTGTTTTTGTTGAATTTCATTGCTGTTACTATTGATTGATTATTGTCATTATTGGTGAAAACTGTAGTTTCCGGTAGACCTGCTTGCTTGTATTGACTCTTGCTAGCACCTGTAAAAGCTTCAGTAATTCAGTAGTTAGTTACTGTATATTTCAAATTGAAAGAATATAGTTAAGTTAGTATAATGGCCAGTGACTTTCGGCTATACTTAAACAGTATTAAGATTTCATCACTTTGTACGAAATTTTGTTATAAATTTATTTATTGAAAATAGTTTTACCATAAATATAATATACCTAATTAAGAATTACCCAGTTCCGAAATATTAACACGTTCGCTACCGCTCGTCTCATATATGAGTCGTCTTGGTTTATTATATAGACCACCGGCTCCTATATGAGCCGATGCAGCACTTCTACTTTCAGTTAATTTTTTCTGTCTGGTCTATCGCTAGAGACTCTATACTTTGAAGAGGTCTGTACGAATATATGACACACATACGAGTCGAATGGTCTCGGGATATTTTTTAAGGTTTCCAGTGTATGTGTAAGTAAATATTAGTGCGATATGTCTTCGTAATAGAAAATACGTTTAACTGAAGGTGAGCTGTTAGAAGAAGCAAACATTGTTGTCGATTACAACAAAAGTATGTCTGGGATTGACCGCACAGATCAAATGATTTCGTATTACACTACACCAAGAAAAACCATTAGATGGTATCTAAAATTATTCTTTCATTTATTGGACGTTTGCTTATGGAATAGTAATTGGCTGTATCAGAAAGCTACAGGGAAGAAAAAGACTTAACTGAACTTCAGGGACGAGATAATACAATCACTCATCGACTCCACGACAGCTGACAAGGAAACAAATAAGAACTATGTTGTCCAAAGTTCCAGAATTCCTCATTTTCCAAAAAAAAAAATCGAAAAAAGACTAAGATGTCGCGTTTGTTCACAAAATAAAAAAAGAAAGCAAACATCTTTTGTTTGCAATGTGTGCGTAGACAGCAAAGGAAATCCAATAGGACTATGTCCGGATACTTGTTTTGCGCAACACCATACATAATTTTTCCTGTTTTATGTTGTACAGTATAACAGATTGTTTTGCTATTATATATTTTGTTGCTAGTTTTCTATGAAAACTCAAATGAAATATAATATTTTTAGTTTTTTAGTGTGTAAAAGGGTGTCTCATATATGGGACTTGCGGTCTATTAGTGCAAATTATTACTGTAGACCACTGTCTTATATATGAGTCATATTACTATAAAGAAAAATAAAATAGTTTTGCGAAAAAAACTTATCAATTTATTTTCATTACCTTATCTACTTGCATCTTTTACAAAAAAAACAAAGTGGTCTGTGACAAACGATTTTTTTTTAAATGGCGGTAGCGAACGTGTTAAGGTAACCCTCGTATCTGACGAATACTGTCTATTTGTCTGTAATCGACTGTTAGAATTATTGATAGTAAATTATTTACGTTGATTTCCAAATCTCTAATTGTCTATGTTATTCCATTGTGATAATTTTTATAGTGGAAATTAAACACGCGGTATAAACGAATATAATTAGTTACTATCTGCTGACTGATACTCAAATGCCATGTCGTCTAAGCATTAATTTACAGTATTCCACTATAATAACAATTTTTTTGTACGTTTTATTACATGGGGTATTATCATTGATGAAGTTTCATTATAAATGTTTATCCGGTGTTACAACGCTCGTAATTATTATTTATAATTACCTTTTTGTAATTATATGGGGGAGTTTTTCTTTACCTCGTAATTGTTATGCCATTATTCCTAAGCTGGTAGTAAAAAGCTGGATTTGTTTTGTTTTGATGTTTGTGTACAACTGACTCACCTCCTGAAACAAAGAAAATTATTAAAGACACCTAGTTTTCGACGTTAAGAAAATTATGTAGAATTTACACCAGAAATATTTAATTACAGTGCTAATAAATTTATTAGTAATTGTAAAACAGTATTTGAGGATTCCTCAATTTTCCTGTATTTGTGGGTTCTCGTTTAGAAACCTACATCATACTTTCACTAAGCTTGTTGCAGTTTTCTTTATGTTTTACATTATATGCAGATCTAAGCTTACCTTCTATGGTAATTATTGCTGATTTTATCACATAGATGCGTTTACGTTTACCTGGGATAAGATTTATATAAGCTCACTCCAACAATTGTCACTTTTACTTTTTTAGAATAAAGTAAGTGATGGTTTTGTTTACATAGTTTGAGTACAATTTGGATAATCAATATTTTTACCAAACATATATTTATATCGATGGATAGGTATTGATTTTATTCAATTTTAAGTCTGTACTGGAGCTCTTCTATTCGAGCTTCATTTATCAAAATGTACGATATGCTTATGTGGTATTATTTTATTTATGTTAGAGATATAGGTATTAAAAAAAAAACAAGTGACGGACGAATATGCTCTGGTAATACTTTTTGTTAGGTTAGGTTAGGTTGTTTGTCATTGAAAACATACATTTTAACACTATATCATTGTTATTGTCACGAATTATTAAGTTAGGCAACTGCACCCTGGAGCCTAGAAATGCTTCCTAGAAAAGAAAAATATCTACAATATTAGGTGAATTTTATTAGAGATACCTAAACATAATTTGAATCTTATCCATTAGCTACAAATATTATATAGACAAATTTTGTGCATTCGTATTTTGTGGATTGCGTTTGTTATACTAGCGTTTTTAGCAGTTCGCTTTCCATATCTCTACTACTTGCCCTTCGTATTTTATACGTTAGATGTATCCCCTCCAACTCAATAGCTGTTGTTCAATATGTGTGCTTAATAGTATAATATTTAGGTCTTTCGGAATTCGTGTGTCTTTTCTTCTGAAATCCGTAATCCACACAAAACTTCAATTCGGCTGCTTACAATTTGCTGTTGTCTCTCACCTGAAGCTCAGAATTGGTCTATAAACAATTTTATTTTTCTTCTTTTTGTCCATCGCACCTCCTTTGCACATAGCATGATATGCTTTCACTGCTTTGCCTATTCTATAAATAGTTTGTGTTAGGAGATCCCGTGTTCTCAATTATCATTGCTAGGCATTGAAACATGTTTACCTGTTCAATTGTGGTGTTAAATTTTATATTGACTTTTAATTGTTTTCATTGTCAATTTAAATCATTATAGTGTTTTGTTCCAGATTTCTATATTACATTTAAAGTTTTGGTTGTTATCCGTCGTCACTATTAGGTCGTCTGTCAATGCTCCTTGTGTTCTTTTAACTATTGTTCAATAAGTTAAATACGTTTATCCTACCTTTAGTATGCTTTATGTGTACACCTTTTGATAATTTCGTTCACTATAATCAGCATCATTAAACATATCTACAGCAGGACCTGGGTCTCCCGCAACTGTATCCATTCGTTCTATTTCATAAAGCTTGGAACTAAGACGCCATTTTACGATGCATCAGCCCATTCGAGCTACATGTTCCACTCAATTCTACTTGAGACAAATTATCTTTTGAAGGACTTCTACACTAGATACCCCAGTTCTCTTACTGATGAAGTTCTTAGGGATTTTGTTTCACCAATTTATATAGACCTTTGCAATGCTCGTTAGTTTAATCGGCTTTTACTTTTGGGGTTCTTGATAATTGTTATAGAGTTTATGCACCATAGGTTAAAACTGGTAAGACACACTGGTTATATAATTTTCTTCGAGCAAGTATATTAATATTGAAGATAGATTTGGTGTTTCTAGGCGATGCCCTGTTGAGTCCGTTCAGTATTTCGGCTGCGTTGTCACTCAGATCTGCTAGGAGGACTAGATCGTCCACAAAATCCAAATAGTTGAGTTTTAATAATATAGATGCTAACAGAGCTAAAATAGTTTTCGGGCATCTTTACAAATGTTTTTGCTTAACCCAAATTATCTGTGGTCTAAACATGTGTCAATCAGGACTTGTTTTGGTATGTCGAAAACAATTTCATAATAAATAAATACGTTTAAAGGCTTATTGTGCTTAACATATTTTTCAATTTTGCAGTATTATTTAAAAATAAGGATTGTGGGAATCTAAAAAATCGTCCTTGCATTAGCTGTTTCTAAATCAATAATAACTCTAATGTAGATATTTCAATTCAATTTTTCGATACCGATCGATTTTTTATGACTTGATTAGTTTTCTTCGGTATTTGTTTTCTCTGTAGTGACTATTAAATTTTATTTCTTTGTACTTTTATTAATGCCGTTTCTAGATCTACTAAGGCAACTGAGGTTACTTGTTATTATTCTAGTATTTTCTCTGTCACTTGGTTTATTGTTAACAGGTGTACTAGATAATTCTCCGTTAGGAAAACCACTTTGTATGGCCTTCAATATCTAATTTATTTAATCCTTTAGTTTAGGTGTGCCCCAAGGTTCTGCAAGAATTTAAAAATCTAGTAGTACCTTGTTTTTCCCCAATTAAGTGGGAAACTAATGTGGGTATAAGTTTTAATGGCACATGGATTGGCGACTATTTTCCTAAACTGTCTACTAGTTTGCCAAAAATTAAAACATTTTGGTCCCCAGAATTTGTGTTTCACCTGCCTTTGAACAGGTTCATCGAAGTATTAAATACGGACATAATTTGCATCTAATTGTGATTCAAAATTCATTGGAAAAAGATCCGTGGGTCGTTTTTGGGATTTATTAAAATATGGTTGAATCTATGACTTGAGATAACTAACAAGAACATCTTTATCCGGTGGTCTGAAAGCTGTAAGTTTCACTTCATAGAAAATTGCACTTAAAATTATTTTCTGACAAATATACGATATTCGAACTTGATTTATTGTACTATTTTTTGAATTGCATGAGATGACAAATTAAAATTATGTTTATTGGTTTTTCTACAAACAGTATTTTTTAAGTCCTAGAAAAATATGTAGGATTTTCCGAATATTGCTTAATAAAACAGTTAAAATTACCCAAATTCGTTACAGCTGTTAGCGAAATATCGCTGACCACACATAAAATCCGATAAATAGAGTAGCTTTTCTCTGTTTTTAATTTAGTTAAAAAGTTTATACGTATTATATAGCTGGGTTTAAAACTTTCATTTAACTAAATCTAACAAAATTTGTCAACGAAAGGGGCTTACTACTCATTTATTTCCTCCACCATTTCAAACTAACGTGTAATTTTTAATGAGAAGGGTTGGGATTAACCCTTGCAAAACTCTTTCTTTACACGACTGAGCCCACGTTGTGAAAAATTTGATCAATTTACCTCCGCCGTTGATCTTAATTCGTTAAGAAAAATCCCAATTACACAACGGTAACTTGGAGAATTGTGACCGAAATAGGTCACACATCCCTTTTCTAATGCACCATACAATGACAACCCTATATTTAAAACTTATTCGAATGACATTTTCTCATGAAATGGTCCGTTTCGACTTATGAAAGAGAAGTATAACGAAATCAGTCCCCCGAGTTGTCTCCTGAAAGAACTATTACTGGTACAGAAAAGTTATGAGGATACTGCGTCTAGTAGGTAGGTAATTTAATACCTCTTTTATGGTTGTAACTGTCTATAGGGTTGAAAACAAGGTTATTTTTACGGAGTGCGAACTCATAGAAACTTTAATCTTAATTTTTACCTGTACATAATTTATACAGCGGCTACCGTGGCACTGATTTACCAGTTTTAAGCAGGAAGTTGTTTTTTCTTGCCGCGAATAATGGTCCACTAACAAAAGAATTCTCGGAAAATGATTAACATACTAGAGATAAAAAAGCTGTTATGAATTTTGTGCCTAGATGGACCCGAGGTTGTTTGTTATGCGGACCACGTAACCGGTGTGCCATAAGTTTATCTCCTATCTACGAAATGAATTACATAGCTCTGATTAAGATGTTTTGTTCTACAAAAATATCGGGTGTCATTATTTTAGGAATATAAATGTTGTGTATATATAACGTACAGTGACACATGTTTTTTTGACGATGATTTAATTCACAGCTGATGTACTAAATTATTTAAGGTTATTTGAAAGAAATTTTTACAAAAAGTGGATATTTCATATCAAGTAACCTTACAAGTTGTAGTGAAAATCTTAATAAAAGGATATTAAAAACTACTCTCAATCAAGGACATACTATTATAAATTTTGTTATACAGGGTATTCCATCTCAAACGAAGAAAAAAAAAGAAAAAAGAGGTCGATTTTTGTTTCGAGCGTGAAATTTTTTGTGATGAACTAGCGCTTACGCGCCTTCAACTTAAGCAGGCCAATTCAATGACCTTGAGATTTGTGATAGTGAAAAATAGGGGTTGTCCTATATCATTTGAAAGTCCTTTTTACGGACTATACCGTTATAATAAAAAAATTTACTGCAATTCCTGTTCATGTAACAGAAAACCTAACGGACCTAGTAGTAAAATCGGATTATTGAATTAAAAATTTTTACTGCATGGAAAAGTATTAAAAAGGAGTTCCTTTTTAGTACGCTCCTAAACCATCCTGTTTCACTGTTGCACCCTGTAATAACTAATAACACAAAATACAAGAAAAACATTAAATGTAAACATTCATTTATTTTACATTATTTTTTGCTAATATTTACAGCAAGTTTGTTTGTCTGTTCAGACCTTTGTTCGTTCATTTGAAGCATTGTACATTGATCTGTCATGTTATAGTTTACTGATTTGTTGAAAATTTAAAAGATAATTATGGTATACACATTGCAAGAACGTGTTGAGCTGGTAAGTCTTTATTACCAAAATCAAAATTGTGCTCGATCTGCTGAACGGGTTTTTAACCAAAACCATCCCGAACGTAACGTTCATCATAAATACGTATTGGAGTTGATTTTAAAATTTGTTGAGACGGGCTCAGTAATGAATAAAAAAGAGCTCCAATTGGAAATTGTAAATGAAGAAGGCTACATTGGGACATGTCCAACTTATACCAAACACGCAGACTGTCCAGCAAATCTCTGCAGCTTCCAGTATTAGCAAAATTAACGTTTTTAGAATTTTGCATAAGTACAAGATTCATCCATATAAAATTAAATTGCTTCATGAATTGAATGAGGATGATTGGGATCAAAGGCAAGAGTTTTGCGAAATTATGACCCAACGTATGATGGAAAACCCGAATTTATTGTACAATGTTTGCTTTTCGGATGGACGTACATGATGGGCAATTGCATTTTCAACAAGATGGAGCCCCTCCATACTACGCCGCACCAGTTCGTGAATATCTCGATTTTGAATACCCTGGTCGCTGGATTGGATGAAGAGGTCCTATAGAATGGCCTGCCCGATCACCTTATCTGAACCCTTTGGATTTATTTTGTAAGGACATGTTATTTCCAAAATTTTTATGGCTCAACTGGATAATTTGAACGAACTACGCCAACGAATTATACGACAATGCTGAACCATGTCAGAGACGGTTTTCAGTCAAGGTTGTTCTATTGAATGGAAATCAAGTGAAGACACTTTGAACATTTGCTTTAGAGGCATTGTATTGCAATGTAATTTCGTTTTTTCAATACTCTTTTATTATTACATGTATAGAAATTGCAATAAAAAATTTTATTACGACGGTATAGTCCGTAAAGGCTTTCAAATGATATACGACAACACCTATTCCCTATCTCAAAAAATTTTCCCCTCAAAATAAAAATCACCTGTTTTTTCATATTGCTATAGTATAATATTGAAAATAACCAAGATATTCAAGGTGTCTCGTTTGAGATGGAATACGCTGTATACTATACGCGTATGGAACCAGCAAAAAATTGCACCAGAAAATTTTACTAGTAAAATGAAAATATGACAGGTGGTCCAATTATCGAGTTTTTCAAAATTGGATATCAATTTTATTTTTTTAATGAAACAAAGTCTTTTGGATTCAAATTTGAATTATAAAACTAAATTGAAGAAATATTTGCCAAAATATTCCCATACTTATTTTAAATTTTAAACAGTGTTGCATATAACATTAAATTTTGAAATTATTCAAGTGAATCAATTAAGTGATGTGTGTGAGGTATCCAAATGTTAGACCAAACAAAAGAAGCCAGTCGTCCAGGTAATTTCTGGATATTGCCATGCTACACTTTAAAGCAGACGGAAGACATGCATAAAACTATTCAATCAAATAATTAGTTGAGAATACTGACGAGAATATAATGAAGAAGATCAGAACGAAACAAATAACTACTGGACGACTGACATGATATCAGATCTGATGGATACTAGACGAATACATTTACAAGTTAAACAACGGAATATATAAGGGACAAAGAACAAATTCGGATCAAGATTAATAAGGCACTCGAAATATATACAAATAAACTTTATAGATGAAATTAATAAAGTGACAACTATATTCCAACTCTCTTCCGAAGATCGAAGAAAAACGACTAAGACACTTGCCATAATATTCCACATTATTGGAAATCCACACTTAGCAAAATCACATGGAATGTACACAAGGAACTAAAATTGATCGATGAGGAAATTGAAAGTAATTTAAGTGTTCACATTTAAATCCACCCAATGGAGCCAAGGGTAAATAGCTGAACGAATTATTTACTAAAGGTATATTTATGTATTTTAGATACAACAGAAAGTACCACATATATCAAAAAGCTAGAAGGTTGGCTTGGAAACCAGAGATGCTAACGCAAAACTGTATTGACCAACCAAAAGACATTTCTCTGGTATATGTAGACTAAAAGAAGACCTTATGCAATATCATTTATTGAGATTGCTGAGTGAAATCTCTAGTGACCAGAGGAACATTAGCATAGAGTTTGAATTTTGTTATTAATAAGAAAATTCTTTAATCTATACCTCGAGAAAATATTTTCAGAAATAGTGAAGTATAGAGAAAGAGAAATAATAGTAAACAATATTCCAATTTCAAACATAAGATATGCAGTTATCATAACAAATAATAGAAAAGATCTGCAGCCGCTCTTGACTAAACTAACTATGGTTGGAAGGAAAAATTTTCTTAAAATAATTACATATTGAAGACTTGCAACATCGGTTGATATCAGGATCTTGGCTATGTGATCGGTGTCCACATATAACAATAAATAATGGTTGAAAAGCTGGATCCTCTGTATAGAATGAAATCCCACATACATACGTATATTGAATGTCTACCTTAGCTCTGCAACCAGAATGTTTTATTTAAAATGAGTTATGAAAACCATTTCAGTATTTATTATGGAAAGACGTATTTTAAAAATCAGATATGGACAGAGAGCTGATTAATTTAAATAAACATAGAAGATGTAATATCTTGAGAGGAAAGAAATACCCATCCGTCAGTTAATCCTTTAGTGAAAAATGGCAATATAAAAGAGGCATTTAACTCAAACAAATTTTTTATTATTTTAAATTTCAAGTTTTAGAAAATACCCCAATATTGTGTACCTAGCTATTTCTAAATCATTAGGAAAAAATAAGTATTAGCTGTTATGTCATTATAGCAGACTCGAACACAACAACGGTTCTTTACTATTTGTTGTTAGACGAGTTATTTGTAATTATTGAATCATCATCAGTTTCCATACTAACAGCAGTATATTAAACTCTATATATTTTATTCATAAGGATAAGGATAACTTAAGAATTACATTTCAGAGCAATATGCAGGATCTGAGCAAATTAAAACCTTATTGTCTTCGCAATCCATTACCTAATCACAGTTTAAACAGAGTTGATGAAGTAGGTCAGACGTTTCCTAGCTAATACAGCAGGCCAGCAACGAATGTCTCAGATGAAATTACAACATTTATAACAAAGTACATAAATACAAAACTCATTAGGACTTACGTTTTCAATTTATTACTTTATATCTCTCGGCCATCGTAAATCTGTACCGTAACAGGTAATCAAAGTTTTCAATTTGTGCTGTTTGCTTCGATATCGAAAGACAAAGAAAATACAAGAGTTTGATGTAGAAAACTAACATTTGCTTTTAGCTGTGAAGTAGCGAATCGAACAAAGAATTCGCGTTTAGCAATCCTTTCTGTCAGTTAATTAAACTATTCAAACATTGGTCAAATATAAACTATAACATACCTTGTTGTACTCCTTTGGAAATTATGACAAATGTTGTGGTCAACCAACATAATTAAAGATCTTCGTAGACAGTTGGTAATTGATAATAATGTTTTTATTATGAAATAAGTATCACACTGAAAAAAAAATCTACATATCAATACCTCGACAAGGAATTTACCAGAGCTGCATTTAAATAGCATGTAAAATTGAGTTGCATACAATTGACTACAATTGGTCACTAATTAATCATAATAGTGCAGTAGTTTTTTCATTTAGTTTTCATTTGCTTCTTGGATCCTGGTCAACATTACAAGTTTCCTGATGTCGGACATATATTATATTATTTTTATGTTTTTTTGGTCAATAACACCACAATCGAAATAAAACGACGTATATTGAATGAAAACCAAACGTTTCAAAGTCTACTCTGACTTCGTTTTATTTATTATTTATTGATGTAAATTGCAAAATGAAAATTTGATTTATGACGTTTTTTGTTTTTTTTTTTTGGTATTTTAACGACCCTATTGGACGTCTTGTAGTCCACCTGATTACACCTTATATGTACAATGAATGGAAAAATTTAAAACACCACGATGGACCTAAATAATGACATGCTAAAATAATTTGAACAAAATGAGTGTTTAAAGATAACGGATGTAAAAATACCAGCTAAAACCAAACTGTATAGAAAAGAACTTGTAAAAAATAGGAAATTCGAATGATGAGGATGAGGAAAATGATAACTCATGAATGACATACGACCCTAGATATGGTTTATCCAGAAGTTTAGTTTGATAACTTAATTCAGAAAGTTAAAGTGCTAAAAAGAAATTCTTAAGTCCCATTTTATATTATATTTATATAATATTGCAATAGATTCCGTGGGTTCAATTCACAAATGTGCAAACTCACTGCAATGTCTTTATTTTTAACCAAAATAAACAAATCATTCACTGTTTACAAAATAATGACTAATACTACAGCTGACTTCTGACTATTCCCCAGGAATATACACTCCATCAGCTAACTAACTGCCAACTTGCATGACCTTTGTCTTTTTTTTATAATTAGCATGGAATATTCCCGAATTTCATGTTCATTCCTTAGTTGTCGGAGCGTTTTTCAAGAATGTTCTAGAGGTCGCCTTTTTTATTATTTCAGCTGGTTTATGTTTACGTTGTTTTTATAGAAACGATTCCTTTAGGGGGTTTCTTAATTTTGTTTTCAATTTGGGTGTGTAAACTGAATTTTATAATAATATATTTATATTTGTTACATAATTATTTCTGGTCAAATTTATTCATTTCAGCACACTTAAAGAGCTATAATGCTTATAATAAAAGTGTGCCACCTTAGCAAAGGGATGGAGTATTGTAGTGGTTCTATTAAAATGTCGCAGATGTGCAAACAGTGTTAAAGTAGAATTAGCATACAATCTGCTTGAAAATGAATATAAAACTTACTATGTAAGGAATGGGGTTACTATTTTACAATAAATATTACACTATATTAACAATAGTGCAACACGCGCTATAAGAGTTATTATAGGATTTGAAACTTGGTTCATATTTTACATAATAATGGTCACAGTTGATTTTATTATTTAAAGAAAGAATTAACCCAATGTTAACTGTTCAACAAAATTACTTTATCTAATTATAAACAGCTTCACAACCTATTTAAAAGCAGTATGAAATATAGTTTTATTCCAACGTTTATTAAATTTTAAACAGTTCGAAATATAGTAGTATAAAAAGTTGACAGAGTAAGGTAGAGTTTCGTTATCAGGCGTAAAGTCTCTACTGTGAAGTATGAGCATTATACAGACTTTTAGTGCCCAAAACAAAAAAAAAACTAAATTAACAAAAGCAACCTTTTATAAAATTATCAGAACTTCCAAATCAAATAGGTATTTGTAAGTTAAAAAAAAACAACTTTTTAGAAATAAATATGTGTTTCAAAGAACAACAGTTTCGAAAAAAAATTAAAATAAATTAAGATTAAATCAGACCTCCTATCAATGATAATAAAACTTACCCCCACTGACTAAAAAAATTAAAAATTAAAAATTTCGAAATAACATATTCAGTAATTCACAATTTGACAATAAATTTTTGACAATAAAACTGATATAAGAGTATCTACTGCTAATATGATATCTAAAGAATGCATTAAAAAATTCTAATGATTGTGTGAAATAACATTAACATTATTAATTTAATCCTTGATTATTGGTAACCTGAAATGGCTGAATTCTACAGAAGTACTAGCAGTACAATAGCTTTCATTTAATAAAATTAAAGCACACTCTTCCAGCTTTCGTTTTGTAATGTATTATTTGTGTTATATGGATGAATTTTGAATTTGTATGTTAAGACCTAGGTTCCAAGCATGTTCAAATATTTTTGACTTTTCGAATTGGCGTTTGTTTATATAACTTGTGTTCATTTATTCGAACAGCTGTAGGTCTAGAGCTTTGTCCAATATAAAATTTGTTAGATTCACAAGGAATTTTATAAATGCAGTTTGTTGAGTTTTGCGTTACGTGATTTGGTTTAGTTTTTAATATAATTGATTTCAGTGTATTTCTTACTCTGAATGTTGTTTTAATATTAAATTTGTTGCCCACTCTTTTCAGTCTCTCGGAAAGACCCTGAATATATGGTATGGTTATTGTAGCAATTTGATTGTCAATAGTGTTAGTAATATTTGTAGCAACTTGGTGCTGAATGTTAATGATTGTCTTATATACAATTTTAACTAACTCTATACTGATTGACTTTCAAGGATACTTGTTAGTAGATAGTATATTTGTAATAAATGTTTTTTCTTCACTAAATTGGTTGAATTTGGTGATTTCGCTGGGAATACCAGGTCCTTTGGTGTTATTGGTGATGAAGATGATAAACAAGGTTATTGAGTTAATTTTTTTTTGCACTGGAATACTTATTTACTACGTGATTCATAAATATTTTGTATAGTGTTTTTTGGAGATAGACTGTTTGCCCTTATAAGAAATCCAATAATAAGTACAGATATAGTTTTTGTCTGAAAGTTAAAATAAGATTTAACTTGTTAAATTATACAGCTCTTCTCGTCCCTAATAGAACTTCTAGGATTACTGATTGTGTGACAATTTTTTTTGCTAGCACACTTCCGAGCAGCACAAGCATATCGTGAGCATAGAATCTAACTACTTGGCTGAAACCAATTTGTTGGTCTATTGCAATGTCATAGATTTGCATATCACATAAAGGTACATATAATTAGCATATCGTCTGCATAAAGATGCATAAAAAACCTTCTGGGTAAGGGTTGGTGTCTACCAGTGTACACCAAACATTATAATAATAACAATAGTCCGCCGTACGCGTGGTCATTGATATTTTAAGTTAGTTATTTAGCATGAGCACTCACGCAAAATGCGTGTTCCTATTTAATGCTCTCACCTGTCGATTAAATATTTCATTTAACTGTTTCGTATGCAAATGGAATTGTCGCGTGGTTAACGTTTTAGTATTCACCCTTTCGTTGGAAAAAATATGGTTTATTTCCAATGTGATGACAAGGATGATTTGGCATAAGAATGAATGGTGTTTGTATCTTGTGAGGTAAACCGATTTGTATTTTGTAGTTTCGGTGGCGCGATAAACTGGGAAACAGGTTCCGTTTCAATGAGAGGAAACGTCAACAAAATAAAAGAGTAGATTATGGATTGTGCATACTTTGAGGGTCCTTGACACACGAAGATTCGCTTGAGATATTTATAGCTCATTGAAATGGATTTTGTAACGCAGCTGGTGGTATTGCTTGAATTAGTGTTTCAATCAGTGAAACGTAATTAGTCATTTCCGACGCAGACTTCAAATTTATCAATCAGTTTGCAGCTTTGCTAAAAAGAGACTTAGTTGAAGTTATTTATGAACTCATGCAAGAATAAAAGGGAAGTATTTGAGATATTGTTTTTCTTTGAAATCAAATCGGTATACACTGGATCAAAATTACCAAGAAAGGATTTTACAATAACTAGCGACAGCCCAGTGGTCGAAATTCGACCAATTGTGTCAATATCTCTGGCAGGTTAAGTAACATGAAAATTTTATCGTGACATTCTATCCTAGGACTTTAGGGAGAACAGCAATTACACAGAACGGATCCAGATTCGGAACCTCTGTGTGATAGTTTCCTCGAAAATCCTAGATGTCGGTCTTACATCTCGCTTCTACAAATAAGTAACGAAATTCAAGTTTTTTTCAGATATAATTCATAGAACTTTATTTGTGTTCAATATTTATTTTTTCTAACCCACCCTGTATAGCTATAATTACACTCAATTCTCTAACATTTATCATCATTATAATAATTCCATCTCATTATATATTTCCACGACCCTGTATATGCAACTGCTCATGGACCACGCATAATATTTTTTAACATTTTTGAACCACCGGGTAAACCATTCTGTATATGCCATCGCCTATGACCCACCATATTTACTCTTTTTGTTTATGAAATTTTTAATTATCTTCTGTAACTATAATTCTACTCTGACCTATATTTCAATCATTATATATATGGAACTTTTCGTGGTCTACTCTATAAATCATTTCCTTTTCTAACATTTTTTATCACCATCCTGTATATCTATAATTCCTCCTATATTTCATCTTAACTATATATACAACTGCTTATGAGTTACATTTCCATTTCCGCCACCCTGTATATGAATCTATGTATAACATTTTTTGCACCACCCTGTATAATTGTAATTCTACTGCACCTTCTATTCCAAGAACCCTGTAAATTTAACCGCTAATGGGCTTCCCTATATAATTATTTTATTAGTTATAATTGCACTCTTCTCTATATTTTAAACACTGTATATATGCAACTGCTTATGTGCCACCCACGAAAAAAATGATTTCTAACATATCTGGAATCGCCCTGTATAATTATAATATACAACGATTACTTTACCCACTAAACAATAACAACGCTTGCATGCCACTTCCAGAAGTACATGCTCTAAGTATATAACAGCATTGGTCTGTCTATATATAATTACTCAATGTTTTGAGTCTGGCGGCGGCGGCACATTCAGTTGTTTGGCATTGACATTATTGACGTAAATAATGAATTTTTATTATATTTTATTTAATGAATGAACCAATATTATAAATTAAGATTAGCATTCTGCACTGAAGGTCGTCAGTAGCTACTAAACCAAACAAAAATGAAGAAAATCGGTTGAGAAACAGAGGAGAAAATGGTACCTAATCGTTTTGTCTTTGCCTATTTATATATAGATATTTATGTCTCAATAAAAGTGGTAAATTGTGAATTGGAATATGAACCCATCTATGAAGTAAAACTGTTTAGAAATTATAAAAATATACACAGTTGATAGACGAAGCAACTTTTGGTTAACTGGTGTCGTCAATAGGCACCTGAAAACCCACACTGGAAGATGAAAGGGATTGTCCACAGTGCAGTTGTAAGTCCGTTTTTTATTGAAGGTGCACTAAATGGTGCGATTATTTGGAACTACTATGCATCTTAACACCAAACTTTAAACAATCGTAGCCGTTTTAACAACTCTGAGTTCAACCAAACTCCTTGACAGAATACCCCCAATTGCAGGAGTCTTTTCAAATGCAGAGCATCCCGGCATACCTGATGATGTTCTATGGTTTCAGCAGGTCGGTGCACCGCCTCATTATTCACAACCTGTCCGAAATTATTTAGATATCATTCTCTCAAACAACGGAATTGGTAGGAGAGGGCCGATTGAATGGCCTGCTAGATCTCCCGACCTAGCTTGATTTCTTTTTGTGATGCTATCTGAAATCAAAAGTTTACGTCAACCGATCAAAGATTACTAAAGATTTAAAGATAAGGATAATGGACGAAATCAGCCTAATCACTGCTCAACTGTTAAACAACGTTAAGAAAGAATGGCTTGAACATTTGCCTTGATTTTTTCACATTCTTTTTGTTAGATTATAAATTTAAAATGTTCTTTAGTCTATGACTAATATTTTGTTTTGTGGTTAAACCTGGTCTATGTCAGTGATGACAGATAGACAGTACTGACAATTGCATTGTAAAATTTGTGTTTTCATTGTTGGGGGTTTTCTGCCGTTTCAAATAAAATATTACTTAATCTGCTTAGTTAATTTAAATAAACCTGATCATAACACTTTTGTTACATTTATATCTTTCAGTTGATTTTTTTTTGGTTTAAGTAAATAAAATGGATTTTTCTTCTAGAAATCTTCTGAGTTCTTTGGGAATAACACCTCATAAACTTGAAAGTCTGTATATTTCAAAAGTCCAAACGTTTCAAGACCCCGTTTTCAATGGTATTACACAATATGAAAAAGAAATTAAAATATTAAAAGAATTCGCAATGAAAAATATCGTAATCACAATTTGACATTTATTATTATTATTCCCAAAGAACTCAGAAAAAATAAAAAAACAGAGATGCCACAATTATCATTCCGCAAACAAATTATAGTCCAATTAAATATTTTTGACTCATAACGGCAGCCACACAAAGATATTTCACATCATTTCGGTGACTTCCTTTGTTTGTGATCTGATATACTCAGCCTGAAATATTCTCTCCAGGAACGGTTTAAAGATTTTAATGGTAGTAATTATTAGCCAATTTTAGCATCTAATTTAGTAGTGTGATATCGTGCAATGCAAAATAAAGTCAAATTAGACATTTTCACTCACATCAAAAGGCGCTTACTAGAACGATATTTCCTCGTGACGTCATAGGTTAGAGAAATATTAGCAAATTTCAGGACAAGACCATTAGCTACAAATGCAGTGTAGACTCAGATGAAAATAATACCTATAGTAAAAATACGAAATAACTCGCCGGATGAAAAATATTTTGGTATTGTAGAAAGACAACTACATTACCTTTATATTAAAAAGAAAGAGCGGTAGTCATTTGAGATTGTACGATGGAAGGAAAAGCTTCTTAAGAGTTATACTTCCCGTCTCTTGTTATCTCCTGTCTCTGTTTCCATTTCCTTGTTTTATTATTAGTAATGGTTATAAATTTCAGGAGAATTAAAATAATTGTCAATATTTTGTTGTTAGTCAAGTATTAATCCTAATGTGTAATTTAATTCTTAATTTAAATTTCCTTAAGTGTCAAATAAAATTAGTTGAAATATTAACTTGCAAGTTGAAGCTCATATCCGATGAATTGTAAATGCGGCAAAAAATTTAACATAAAGTGTATGAAATTAATATATTGCAAACGGAAAATTGGAGTTTTTATTAGAAAAGTAAATTCTTTGCAGGTTTTACATATTAATTGGATGTTATATTAGTGTATTTATTATTGATATTCTATAAAAGAAGAAACTCATAATTTGTTTTACCTGGTCTCTGTTTCTTGAACTAAATTGTTTGAGTATTTCAAGAACAATTTAGTGTGTTGTGTCGGTCAATTATATTTAAAAATTAAAGAGAGTCCTAAAAATATAGGTAAATGAACACTTTAAATTCGTTGTATCCACATACAAAATGAGCAGCTATTATCAGACACTAAGACGGATTTTTTTATATACCTGAATACTATTATTGTACGGGTTTTATTTTACCCTTGCACCCACACATAGACCGCTTACCTTGATTAGACACCTGGCTAATTTGTAGCTCACTTATTCATAGTTATTTACCGTTCTACCGTCCAACTATTGTATGGATTTAACAGACTTTGAGTTCTTTATTAGTTCTTATTCTTTATGGTGCAGCGTTAATACTCTTTCCAGTTCTGTTGGGTATTTAAATTTTTTTGTTTCACAATCCCAAATGACCTAACAATGTAGTTTTGTTGTGTTTTTTAAATTTCACTTAGCTACATTGTTTTTTATATATCTGAAATATGACTTTATTTTGAATTCATTGTTAATTATAAATAATATAATTTGAATAATTTAACGGACAATCTTTTCGATATTATATAAGCTGACATAAAAACTGTTGTAATAAGAAAAGACTTCTTGCAGAACAGATAACACTATCAATACTGAAGAAAGCCAAATAAATGTATGCATATTTAGTTGTCTCAAAAGCCATTACGCATATAATAGACCATAGAAAAAATTACAAAAACTTATTAGTTTAACGGACGAACATGCTATGTAATTATTTCAATGAAAAATTAAAAAATATATATATAAATCGACTTTCAAGAAGAACTAAGAAGTGAAAATAATTAACAAACATAATGGTAGACAATAAATAGCACCTTCACTGTTGTTAGGTACCTAAACACAGTGTAAAAAATGTCAACATTAAAATGTGCTCATTCTATATAAATTAACTATCTACCTATCTAGGAGATTTTTGAAGGCAAGAATTTTTTGTTTTTTTTGATTGGTGATGGGCTAATTAGGACTGCAAAATTAATATTTATTTTCATGTATTTCCAGGATATATTAAATTGTGTAAATATAAAATGTATTCTTATGAAAAAGAAGATTAATTGGTTAAAATTGGGTACGGGCTTGATTGATAGGTAATTAATTTGTACAGAATCAGTTCCATTTATTGTTATTTTTATTTTGTGAGTAGACACCTAGCAACAGTGAACGTACTAATTTTTGTCTAATGTTGTGTTTTGTTAATTATTCTCAAGTTTTTTATTGTAAATCGGTTAATATTAAAAAATATATATTTTCAACTCTAGTTTTTTTGAGGTTTGTTAATTCTTTGCATATTTTATTTTTAGCGTTTTAGTTCTATTTTGAACTCGGGTACTTTTTATTCTGTATTTTTTAATTTGTACGTATAACCCAAAAACAGATTACAGACTGATACAGAATCTTTGAAATTGACAGGCAACAGTTATATGAACAAAATGAACTTGGTACGCGTTGAACTAATAAACCAAAAATACATTTAATTAATTATTACTATTGCTCTTATCACTTTAGTTTATGGTTTTGAGTGCTATACTTAACACCCTGCAATAATAGCACTGAATAACACTGAGAAATTTCCATGCAGCTATGTCTTCAATCCCAAATTTCGTCCGTTTACGAAAAGAATTTTTTTATCAAATTTGAAAATTCGCATGTACATTGTATTAAACACTCAACTAATTATTGAAATCGGTTCACACTCGAAGAAGAAATCAAGTAACGTACGAGTACATACAAAAAAATACAGGTTGAAAATGATTCTACTGAATTTAAAAAGGAGAAATATTGTTATACAAATAAATTTAGGTAGGTATATTCTTAGTTTAAGTTTTAACTAAAATGAAGGGTATATTTCACATATTAGGCACATGAAAAGAATAATTGAGGTCACCCGAAAATTAATCCATATCTGATTCGGAGCCAGGCATGTCTGGTGCCCCCATTGTTTTTATCTGGGTAATTAATTTGTTTTATTCAATGTAACTGTATAAAAAAATTAAATATTAGCAGCTTCTAGAAACTGTTTCATCGAAACGTATTAATAATTGTTTATGGTTATTAGCAACTTCAAAAGTAACCTTTGGAGGCTTTTACTTTGCTGTATTTTATTTTCAGTTTATTTTATTGCCTTTTTATAGCAAATGGTGATTTATTGCTTTGACATTTCACGTACTGTTCTCTATATTCACACCTCAAACCAAAATTATACCATACAAATGCATTAGAATTGCCAAACAAAAAGAAATTCAAATGTGTCAAACCGTAAAATTATTAATGAGAAAAAACTGGTTGGAACAACAAATATATGAATTAGGTTACCTATAGGGAAAACGTTGACATCGAAGTTTATGTCGACATTGTTAGCATCACCCTATGATTCTGTCATTAGAAAAAGGTTTTATTTCATTTCTTCTGCGGACCCAGCGATACTTTGCTCTTTTGACAATAGAAAAAGAAGGCCTTATCGATAAAATCGCAGGGCGCTTGTAAAAAGTACATTTTGCAAATCGAAATGACAACGTATCGAATTTTTCTATCGCCGAAGGGGTTGTTTTTAATCGGTTTCTGTTCAGATGAGGGGTGACAAAATCAAATCCCTTGTATAACTAATGTCGTTAAGGGGTTTAGAAGACGCCCACCGCAATAATGCTAGCAAATAATGGCACTTTTTCCCATTGGCAAAAGAATAACTGAAATTATACTGACTGTTTGAAATCCAGGGATCAATATGTAATATGTTGTAGTTGCATTACTTGTGTTCTAAAGATACTGAGCTCTTTTCAACAAGTCTTCATTTACTGATAATAAAACTGATGAATATAGTCATAATCTAAACGCTGAATATTTGATTTGTTTGTCGAGCTTCATAAAATTACAATTTGTCCAGCGTTTACAAATTCCTCAAATAAATAAATATTGCTATTCTTGCTTACTAGTCTACATGCCTTTAGGGGAAAATTCACTAAACCTTAGATATACTACATATTAAAAGGGTTTAGTTCTGTGGAAGCCCTTGCCAGGTTATCAGGCCCGTGGTTGACTTAGTATCTGCAGCTTCCCATAAATTTTCTGACCGTCCGGGCTATTCCTAAACGACGGCATCAACCTTACTTCGCCAACTGTTTTTGGATCTTCCTCATTTTGTTTTTCGATTCGGTTACCATTCAACCATTTCTTACTGCCATCTTCCGGGATCTATAGGCCTCGCAAGCCCGTATCACCTAAGGCCTTTTGCATCAACTGTATCCAGTATACTTGTCGATATTTCCATCTTAGTCCGCACCACTTCGGTCCTTATTGTACCTTTCATTTTAACTCCTCCAGGTTTATTTGTCTTCTTGTTTACCCATGTTTCAGCACCGTAAATTCTAACTTTTTCTACAGTATTAAATTATCTGGTGTGTGCTTTCCCTTGGGCTATTCTATTCTCAATATCTGTACCGCATCCTCTATCTTCAATAACTATTAGTCCAAAGTATTTTTGCATTTAACACATGTATCTTCATCATAAATACTTGATCATCTTTCTCCTTCGTAAAGAGGAATTTTGGAGCGATGTAATCAAAACTACTATGCAACTACTCTGGATTACTGTGGTTTCCTGTATCACGTGACAGTTCCTAGTAACACAGCAGAATTTAAATAAGCATAGGCGACATGATGCCTACAGAAAGTCCGTTAGTTCACCTTTATACAGGTGTTCAATTGAAAGGATATCCTGGTGAAAGTGTTATCCCAATTTATCGATTACAGGTTTCAAATTTTATCGTTTCTATATGTATTTTGTTGTGCAAACAGCTTTTCGTAATTGCTGTAAGTACCAGACAGCTTATTCCATATTTGTGAGTTTGGTATCAATGGTTTAATGTACGACGTTCTCATACTTTCTTTCAGCTTTGCTTTACCCAATTCAGGAAAACTTTCTTTCAACTGATGATATTTCAAAGCTTTTGTAATATTTCCTAAAAGATCTAGCACGACCTGAAGCAGATGCAAAAATATTTTATTGGGCTTAATCGGTAGAGTGATTATCTACAGGCACATCAATTTAAACCAAGCTGCAGTATTGAAACATTGAGACATAGCAACATTGAAATCTGCACGTCAAATTGCTAGGAAAACTAAAAACTGTGTTCTGTGATAGTGAGAATTGTAATGGAGCCTACTCGAGAAATTATCAGACCCTAGATCGAATGTGTCCAGGGAGAAATCAATGATCACCCGACTCAGTTCCTGAAGAGAAATGGCTAATTTAGGGAGCACCTACTGAGTGAGAGCCTCACTACTTGTTGTCACAGCATGCTTGGGAAATAATTTCAAGGAAAAACTATGAAGTCATGTCATTGCAGTTTGGATTATAAGAGTACAGTTGCTGTTTTAATGTTTCCGATCGGGAACTAATTCGCTAATCCAGTGCTTCTCAACTATTGACTGTAATTTACGCTTGATACTGCTTCATGACCTTCATTGAGGAATGCAATCTACTTCTATTCAAATATTCTGTGAGCAGCCTGCATTTGTTCCTCCGGCTAACCATACACCATAGAGAAATCGACTGGCGTGGCCCAAAGGTTTCCTCTAAATGTTGCGGTTAAATAAGTACTAGAGGGAATTTAAGGTGTAAAATTTTTACTTTGATCGCTAAGAAAATTTTTCCACACCCATAATAAATTGTAATAATATAATAACACTAAGAATTGCGATTTACGACATGCAGTAGATCACAAAATCTCTCTGATTTCTGACACAACTGTGGCGCTGTCTACTCGGTAAAGATTAGTATCTTTACCGGAACTCCTATCTAGTCACATATTGTAGAGTATCGAACGTTATGTAGTAAAAAATCACAACAATTAAAAAATTAATTATACAATCAAAACCCCCGAAAACAGCAAAATAAAAAAGCAAATCTCTTAAAACTCTAAACTCTTAGACGGTAGAACATTTTGAATATGTATAATGGCTATTGATTAGTGCACTTTAATTCTTCATCAACATTAGATTCTTCTTCACTTGAAAACTTGACAATAACGAGCGAAATATGGGACCAAAATTCTAACTTATGTTGAATTCAAAACCATAAAAAAACGTTTCCAATTTCCGCTTAATTTACACACTTATAACTACAATTATTCCGCTTAACAAAATCACAATAGCACAAAATTTCCTATATACAACAGAACTGACCTCAATTCCATAGCATTTTCCAGCTAATGAACAATAAATAACCGATGCATTGAAAATATTTTCGAATAATACCATTATTGCTTAAGCACATGTTTTCTTGGAAATCGGTCAATAAAGAAACGAAATTAGATATTGATAATCACAATAAGAAAGTGACAAAAGATCATACGTATAATCTCAAATCGATAGTCCTGGATTAACAAATTACGGTCATTATTTATGTTTTGGAACTAGATTTTGAGCTATTAATCATTGTCCGAACCATTTCCCACTGAACATTATTTATTTATGAAGTTTTTACTTGTTATGCGATAATATTCATCGTCATATTGTTATAACAAACAAAGCGTGATTAGTAAATGTCAAACACATCAAATCAATATTTTGGTTCGATATAAAAGCAAAACGCACTGATTTTGTAAGATTTTCCAGTTTTTCGAACATGCTACAACGATATAATGATAAAATGATATATAGCTTGAACTTCTTAAAGGACTTTGTAACTTCCAAAAAGGAGGAGGTTATCAATTCCTACCGTATTTTTTTGTAAGTATGTTACCTGATTTATTCTCCTGTTGTGAACTGTTTTGAATGAATATGGTCTTGTTTAATAAAGTATATATTCGGATTGGTGAAATTTCAAATTTGGGAAAAGAATTCTATTGGTAAAGGCATGAAATTTGTGAATGAACACATGATTGCATGGAAATTGACCAATATCCCTAACATATCGGTCGATTTTTCAAAAACCCCTTATGGAGTTTTTTAAGGTGTAATCTATTAAGGAAGATCCCTACGTGGTCTCATATAATTTTCTGCGACGTGCAACTTGCAGTTTTGCAGAAAATCGTCGAAAATTCCAATATTCTTACCAAAAATTTCATCCAAGTGACGTAACGAACATATCCTCATAAATATTTTAATTTTAACGTAATAGAGCGGGAATTGTAGGCACTGGAAGTTTTCATTGAGAATTTGAAAATTTTCTGTGTACACCTTAAGCCCATAGGTAGTAAATCATAATATTTTCGGCTCCTTAAATCAATGAGTACCAAGCTCGCTTTGTTTGTATACCAGGAAAATGCCTATTTAAATGAAAATTTTTCCAATTTGCGAATTTGTTCTCACATTCTCCAGGCCTAATCGAAAATTGAGTGACAATACATGTCAAGCTCTAAACTGCTATTTGGTGCGATTATACACAGCGTGTTTAGTTATAGCAAACAAAATCACAAAGTAATTGATAGAAGGAGTTGCATATATATGATGATTGAAATATAGGACGGAGTAGAATGATAGTTACAGAAGGCAGTTAAAAATATTATGGTGGTTCATAGGCAGGCATATATACAGGATGGTTGGAATATATGGTGGAGTGAACGTTTGGTGGTCTAAAAATTTGGAAAAAATGTGAAATTTAAATATAGTGTTATTAAAAAACTATTATATGATGTGGCCATAAACAAATCATATACACGATGGTTGAAATATATGCTGGAGTAGTGATACAGTGTAATTAAAAAAATATTTATTTCATAGCCCATAAGAAGTTGCATATCGTGTGAAGAGGAATTAATGATATAAAAAAAAATGCTAGAAATGAAATAATTTATAGGGTAGCCAACAAGGAGTTATATACGATGGTTAAAATATAGGACGTATTTGACTCCGTAAATATGGGATGGATTCTACTCCGTCCTTTAATTTACAGAAAGCAGCTAACAAATTTATGGCTGTCCGTAGGCAGTCGTATGTACAGGATGGATGGTACACAGATTGTAGTGGAATTTTCAATAGTTATACAGGCTTGTCAAAAAAATTTAAAAAAGGTTACATGGCATGGTCCATAAGGCATAAACATATTTTGGGGTTATTAAGTCAACGCGTACTAGTACATTTTGTTCGTAAACTTTTACCTGTCAATTAAATGAAAATGTATCATTATGCAATTTGGGACTTTGGATGATATCTGGTCCTGTCTATTAAGGTTATACAAACAAAATTAAAAATAAAGAATAATAACTATCCGAGTTCAAAAAAATTAAAAAGTTGAAAATAAAACATTTTTAATAAAACTATAACGACTTCCAGCTATATCGAAAAAGCTGAAAATAATTATAACAAAATACTAGGTTAGGTACCTACTCAGAAAGTAAAAAATGTAAACATTTAAAGGTGTTCATTCTGTACAAATTAAATACCTACCAATCTAGTATATTTTTCAAGTCGGTGCCAAGCAATAATCAAGTTTGGTGAAGTAGTAGATAAGTACGCAATGAAGGATTTTAGATTTGCTTGGCACCGACTTCAAAACTGGACTAGATTGGTAGGTAATTAATTTGTACACCTCTTAATGGTTACATTTTTTAATTTCTGGGTAGGTACCTAAGAACATTGAATGTAATATTATTTGCTAGACATCTATTTTGTTATGATTATTTTCAGCTTTTTAGTTATAGGTGGAAGTCGGTTATATTTTTATTAAAAATGTTTTAGTTTCGTACAAAACGTGCTCCATACGCAAATAATAAAATTCCAAGGGATTAACATATGGCTTACATGAATATTAACTTTTACAAGATTAATGCAAACTGTTAAAAGACATTGATAATTTCTTTTTGAGTTTTACACATGTTGTAAAAATATTTCAATTTGTATCCCTTTAAAAAAAGATTAACGGCATTTATTGGCACTAGGTATACTAATATATATTGTGTTTTTGCCCAAAATTATTTTCTCTCATTTTTTCCGATAGACAAGAAGGGACTGGGTTTCATATACATAGCAACAAGATTAACGAGTCCAAAAAACACAATACATCAAAATAGGGATATGAGTATGTAGAAATAATCACACGTCAATAGTTACTATGTTGTATAAACAAACTAATAAATTAAACACTAACATGTGGTTATTCGGTTCAAATTAACCTATATACTTAGTATATTTTAGGAATCGGTGCTACTACAATTAAAACACCTGTGTTGAAATCCGAAACCTAATAGTAGACTCTATAAGGGCGAAATAAGTTTGGGATTGGTCCCCACTCAAGAAATTTTAAAGACTAAAAAGTTTATTTATAATCGTTTCCTTGTCAACTAGTTTACTATCGGTCCAGTAAATAACTAAAATTTTTTATGTTAATTCTATGGTAATTTCTAAGTATAAGAAACATCATGCAGGAGTTGTTCTGGTATGATAGACCCATTTTGACTTTGTACTACTTCTAGTGTATTTCAAGCCATTGTGTGTTCAGCCAAAAGCTATGTTAAGAGTATTCTGGGCCTTTTATACAGATACCTAAAGGGAATTTTGGTCTGTTTAGTAAATTATATTGAAATAATTTTTTTCCAGCATTTTGCTTTATGCCAAATGTATGTATTGAGACAGCGATAAAAAGAAAGATATAACGATATGTGTTCATTAAAAGGTGCTTCATCGATAAATCGATAAATCATAAAGGAACAGGCTTGCTTTATTTGTAGCTATGAGGATGAAGAAAAGCGTGTACAATAACTCACTAATGGCCTGCATTTTTGCATGGAAACGCTCGAGCATATGGAAAAACTAAATTTATTGGGCAAATTGAAAAACACAGTACGAAACTCTATGTGGCTTTGTAGACAGCAGGTATGAATCTAGTATGGAGACTATCTAAACCATTTGAGATTCGTCGACAACATTGCCATAATAAGTCTAATCTTGAGAAGTACAAGAGATCATTCCATAATTGGAACATAGGTAAATGTAGTACTTAATGACTAATACAAAGAAACCAGTACAATACTGATACAAAATCGTCAGAAGCAATGACAATTTAAAATAACGTTGGTAGGAATTAGGGAACCACATAACTTATTATCTTACTTCACAAGTACTAAACGTGTTCAGAAAAAAATTCACCTACAATGTATTTTTCCTGTATGTACTTATGGGGCTGAGCCATAGAGACATACAAAGTCTCACGAAAAAACTTGTAAGGCATTTAACTAAGTGATGGAAAAACTAACACATAGATCCGAGAAGAAACAATAATTGGGGATGTAATCAAAAGATTGACCGACCTGAATCCGAGAAGTTACCAGAACCGAACTGATATGGAAATAGGCTGGCTTCATCGGTCCAAAAATTGAAGATACCCAGATCAGATTAAGCTTGGAGAGGAGACCCAATCTGAGACGCAGAGACTCAGTAATCAATGGATGCGAACATCAAGCACCAGATGGTTTTGACTTGAAAGGGAAAAAACCTAAATCAAGAAGTAGATTGATATAGGAAATTCCTGATCGTGTTCCTAATGTTATCAATGGGATCTTCTTTCATTCTTTCATTTTCGGTGTGCACCCGTCCACTGCTGTACATAACAGTCTACCAAATTTTGTTATTCATTGTTGATCTTTGTGCCCATATTTCTAAGTTAACATTTGAGACTAGCATCACCACTCGTCGCTCTTTCGCATCTTGTCTTTCAGAGTGATTCACAGTATCATCCGTTCTACCGCTTTTTGTGTTACAGTTGTTCCGTACCTTTCTGGCCAAGGTTACAGTTTCCTATCAATATGTAATCACTTGTAATATGCAACTGTCATATTCTTTACGTTTTAGGCTCCTTGGTATACCCTAGATTTTAATATAAAGCTGGGTTTCCCAAAGGCTGAAATTAAATATCTGATTTTATTTCGGTTGTTTGATTCTCTTTTCCAATTTGGATGGTTCGCGAAATATGTACTGCCTTAACTTTCTCTGCAGAGACGTTGTTAATTTTAGGTGTTTCTAATTATTTTGTTCTTATGAAGGCTCAGAATAAAATGAGAAGTTTACTAATCCCTGTTCTCAGAATCTTTTGTGAATTTCTCATATAAACATATTGTGTAGACCACTTTAGATAATGTATAATAGTCTCGGGCAGTTTAATTACCTATCCTGAGAATATAAAAAGTTGCTCTTAAAACTGGAGCGACCAAATGTTTAACGTAGTCAATATTTTAAATCGAAAACCAGGCCCTATTTCCTACATATAGATAACTGGAAATTTTGTTATTTCGAACACCATTTAACAAGGAAAATACTTAATATAATAATAAATATACATCAAATGTTATAAAGTGTACGTTTATTTTATAGCTTTTCGATAATGTTGGAATTTACTAAAAGCAAACAAATTCCATAACGTGTACTCGATTAATCTTTACTGTATATTCTAAGAAATTACATATAATTGCTATTACCTTTTAATAAGATCGCTATTTGTTCGGTTATCAAGTTTCAACGGTACTCTTAGTTTACTTAATAACCGTCAAAGAAGATATATTACTAAACGCGGCCTTATTAATTTCATATTTATTTAAATGTCATAAATACGTTGCAGCTGTTAGTTGTCTCACGTCTGCAAAGATATGTACACTCCAAATATTGATTTAGGAAACGGACAATCAACTTTAATGTGTCTTAGATTCTTCCAAAGTGTTTGCTCAAAGATAATGATGGTGATAACAATGAGAGGAAAGTTCGTGATAATTTTCGATGGATTCGTTATTTCTGTCGATACTGTGATGAATACGACATGTCAGTTTTTCTCGGGATTAAAAATAGACGTCTAATAAAAGAAATTTATTTTGATGAGCTACACTGAAGTGGATGATATTTGTTGGTCTTACTACACTAAGATGATAGATGATAAATTATAGAATTAATTTCTATATAAGAAAACACTGTTAGTCCTATTTTAGAAACGTTGTGCATATTTACTAACACTAGGAAATTCGTATGATGCAGGCCACTGGCCAATCCAATCCTCTTAAAGGAACTTATCTAAAAAACAGTGAACATTTCTTGGAAAAAACTGTCACATATAGAATATAAAAATACCTTTCAACAGAAAGTTTTGATATAATAAATCTTTATAACAATGTTCTTGTTTCTAAAACACTTCCTATAGTAAAAGAACTACTAGAACGGGACTCTTCATTAAGTCAACGAACTCAGTTATCAGTTGAAAGAATAATAGAACTACTAACATATTGTACCAAAACTACTTACTTTTGAATTAAACGATGACTTTAACCAACAAAAATTTGGCATGGTCCTGGGTTCTTGTCTCTCACCGGCATTAAGTACCGTATTTATTATTTATGGAAAAAATTGAACAACAAGAAATTTTATCAAAATTTAACCTTTAATTTGATGGCGTTACATTGACGACATTTTCGCAATTTTGGAAAACAATCTTGAAGACTTAGATAAATTATTAAATATCATAAATAACAAAGGACCAACTATCAAATTACCCTAGAAATTGAACAAAATAACAGATCGCCCTTCCTGGACAAAAACAGAATCTTCATTCGAAACAAAAGTTTATAAAAAAACTAACTCATACCAACAGATCCCTAAATTTAAATTCAAATCATCCGACTACACTAAAGAAAGGCGTTATTAAGTCATTATATGACCAATGTTCTGATGGTAATAAATTAAACAAAGAAAACACAATTATAAAAAATGTTCTCACTGGAAACAATTACCCCACAAAATTTATCAACAAAGAGTTAAACAGACTTGAACAGAGAACAAACCTTCCGAATCAACTCAGAACTTCTCGTATTAACACTGCTACTCAGAACAACCACATTACAGTTACAACTATACTATATATACTGGCTCTGTCAGATCGATTGAAAAGAAACAGATTTAATGTTAAAACAACATACCAAACAAGAAAGACACTGAAATCACTTATATCGAAAACAAACCCAATAAACAAAACTCAGAACGTTATATTGGAGAAACATGGAGATCCTTAAACTTACGAATAAATGAACACAAGAATTACATAAAGAAACGACAATTTGAAAAATCGAAAATTCGTGAACATGCAAGGGACCTAGGCCATAAAATACAATTTAACAATTTGACTATTCTCCACAAAGAACAACATAACACAAAATGAAAAATAAAAGAGTCTGCCTTAATTCTTTTGAATGAAGATGATTGTATCGCTCCTACTTCTGTAGAATTCAATCATATCTGGTTACCGACAATTAAGGAAGAAACTATTAACGGTCATCTCCTTTTGAACAACCCAGTATCGGGATAGTTCATAAGGTTTTTCCTAGATTTTCCATTATGACGTTAATCTGATCACTGAAACAGTAGAATTCTTTGATCGCATTTTTGGCAATTGCGCTATCTTATAACAAAGTCGTACCTAGGAACGCCACTTATAAATTCTAAAGACAACTTTGTCAAATTCTTCCAACTTTCAAGCTGTTTAACTTAATACTTGATCCATAGACTTTTTTCTTATATCAACTTAAATGTCATAATTCAAACTTTTAATTTGCAATTTACATTTTCAATGCATATTGTAAAGCCATTGACAACGAAGTCAGTCAATATACAGCTTTTTATTTAGATGTGATATTTCCCAAGAAAACATAAAAATAACCAAGGGGGAGGGCTGATCTATAACCACACAGGCAGAACTGCTAAGTCGAGCAAAGCTGACATTTGCAATGTAAGCAACCGCTAAGAATCAATTTTTGAAAATCTCCACCGTAATGAGACTTTGCACTACCATAAAGTGAATAGTTAACTATTTGTTACTTAATTGTGCAAAAATGGCTAAACTGTTTTGAGTGAAATTTGGTATTAACATTTCAGATGCTTGTTAGATGAAATGACTTAGCACTCTTAGCAGCATATTGGGGATAATATAAAGAAAGCAATAATAAATGTTGTTTGTATATTTGTATTTGTCGACAATAGGGACGCTCATCCTCTATTAGCAGTGATTAAGGCTGGAGCTTAATATACAGGGTGTTAGGAAATAAAAAGTATAAGAGTGGAATTTACAAGTTGTAAATATATAGGATGGTAGTAAACCGAGTATAAAAATAAAGGGCTATATATACAGGGTGGATTGTATGCGGGAAAATTTTAAAGGTCGGTCGAAAAATTAGGGGTAACGACGTTGGACAACACTCTTTGATATTTGACAAGATTGAGCCCGTATATCCTTTGCAGGCAGTAATTGGGAGGAAGCCCCACATAAAGGGTATTAATAAACTAAGTGTAAGTATACTCAGTATTAATAAATAGAGTGGCATGTATGCATGCAGAAGTTAAGTTTATCAGGTGTAAAGTTATGGGGTGGTCGTAAACAGAGAGTAAGTATTCATGGAATACACATACAGAGTGAAGTCTAGAGAAGTTCTATAAATTTAAAAATGCAAACTTTAAACCTAAACGTATAACCTATAGACTCCCGTAAATGCTCCATATTCCAGACGAATTATAATAATGCTAAAAATTCGATTTATCAAATTAACTACTACGATAAAAGATTTTTCTTCAAAAGACATTGCAAACTCACCGTTATAAAAAAGGTCTTCATCGAAAAATATTTTTATTTCTGCTACGAGAGAATATGACTTTAACATACTATTGAAATAACCGCCTATTTGAGAAGGAGATTGTGGATTAGCGCAGTTACTACTATTACTAGCTCACCTGAACTATTAAATTAATGGGTATAAAATATCGGTTACCCAGGTAGCATTCAGTATGGGTCACTACTTGCTAAATCTCAAACTTTCTGCATTATCTGGCATATCTGGCTTATTGAGCAATTTATCTTGTGAATGTAGAGGTTATTTCTCAAGATCAGATCTGAATACAGCATTTTCTACTGTTGCAATTTTCGGAAGCAGTTTTAAGTTACACTCCAGTTGAAATTAGATTTGGCCATAAGGTCACTCAAAGATTGCGATATTAAGTTTATATAATTTTTAGCTGTACAGGTTTATTTTAATACCCATAGTTCAGATATTTTCAGCGCCTCAATAATTTTGGGGAACACGCTGTATAGAAATAATCAGCAACCTAATTGCAAAATGCGTTCTTTCGTAGGTCAGAGTGACCGTTTTTTTATTTCAAATTTTCTCTAGAAATACTGAAAATAGTTTAAGGGGTAAAGGCACACAACAAAGGATAAGAACAAATTGTTGACAAATGACTTGTTGACATGGAAAATTCGTTGACAGCAAAATATGTTGACAATCAATTTTCTGTGAGACCACTAAACATCAGTATGTATTTTCTACTTCGATAAACGGAAAAACTCGCACATAGCAACCATCCTACAACAAATATATAAGTAGTGCTTCTACATGTATGTGAGCGATGCTTTAGTAACAATGCACACTTAAAGTGCTATGTCTGAGTGAAATACTTCCCGCATCGGAGGCTTCCACAATTGTTTTGTTTCTATATATACCATGATTCAACAAAAGATGGATTCTTATTACAGAACAGACAATATATTTCAATTTCTACTATGGTGATTACATAATTAGTTATTTAACCTGTTACTGGGGTTTTTATTTCCCAGCTTCTTTGATTTTTGATTATACAGCTGTATCCTTAAGTACCCTCTTCTTTAAATTTATTTCTTGCATCAAGATCTTAGGACTGTCTTATTCTAATTTAATGCTTTCAGAACTGGTTAAACGTGCTTGGCAAGTTTGATTTGTCCACGTGTTTTCGAGCCGCAGTCTGTAGTACTGTCAAAGTGGTTGCCTTTCAATTGGGTCTATCAGAGGCTTCGGGATGGTTACTGAATTTAATATTTTATCGCGAAATTCCAGGAAAATCGAGCTCACAGAGACTACAAACAGGTAATCGTACTGTGTGTAACGCCGTTTCTCTGTGATTCCTAGGATAGAAATCATGCGAAAAAATTCGTAGGTTTACTAAAACCTGTCAAAGAAATCACGATACTAACTTTTCGAGATTTTTCAATCCATTGAACGAAAGACAATATATTGTTTGTAGTCGAGAACCGTCATCAGTTGCGCTCCCCTCAACTGATTGAATTCTCGAATTATTATTTATGTATATAGTACATATGACTGAATTTAATGTTTTATCGCGAAATTAATTTCAACATCCAGGAGTTTCAGGAAAATGTAGTTCACAGAGACTCCTAGGAATCAGCATTTCACATAGCACAACTGCCGATTTGTGAGCTAGATTTTCATAAAACTCCTGGATGTCGAAATTACATTCAGTCATATGTACTATATACATAAATAATTATTGGAGAATTCAATCAGTTGAGGGGAGCGCAACTGATGAAGTTGTTCGGTGAATTCGTCTTTTTTACGATGTCTAATTTCGAGAGAATTCCTCTACAATAATGTCAAATTAAACATTGCAACAACACCAAAGCCTCACTCAATTTTTGTCAGTATTTCTAATTTTATAACACGCGCTTATTAGTTAGGTTAGTATTCGTTAAAGCTGGTGTGCTTCTCATTCATAACTGTTAAGTTTTAAGTTAGAGAAGAAGATTGGTCTGTTACTCTTGTTTATTAGATGAAAATGACATCTCCTTGTTCAATTTTTGATACTTCTAGTCATATAACATAAGCTTTCTAGCTGCTTTAGAATACATAGGTTAAAATATCAACATTCTGTTGTGTATTTTCTTCGAACAAAGATATTACAACAACAATTATAAAAACACATTAACTAATTCTCTACAAATATAAAAACTTTTTTTGATCGATACTACCCTTCCTTATGGTAAATATCGACCAGTTTAAGGAAGTAATATTGATTATTATTCTAAATGATACTTTCATCACATTTAAACCATTTATTAAATTCGTCTAAACTCTGAAATCATGTGCATGCCGAACCATAAACGTATCAACCACCATACTTAGTTTTTGCTAAAACCACAACAAAATGGACAAATATGGTCATTTTTTATTGCTAGAGCTTTTTTCTTAATCGTTGTAACAATTTTTTGATCTTTTGAATTATTTTTCTTTTACTTCTTGTTCAAGTGGAGTTAAGGTAATGATTTTAGATTGCTGCTTCTTTCTATTGCTGCTTCTCGACATTTTTGGTAAAGAACTTTATTTTCAACTATATGGACATAAGTTCGTCATCTGTTGTGTAGAGGTCAAAAATTGTTTCAATTTGGGAATCAGATTCCTGTGCTTGTATAGGTTTTTTTTCCAAACCCCACCACGCTTGTTCACTATCTACAGTATACCACTTGGACGAGGGATAGCCTTTGAAAAGGAAGCCCACTGAGCAATTCTGGAGTAATATTATCATTCTCAGAGATAAATACACGATGCTAAATAAAATCTATGAAAAACTTGGAATTTTCATCATCAATGGGAAATATCGATCAATGTGATCGATCAATGTGATCGATATTGCCCGCCTTAACAATACCAAATACGTCTCAAACAAATTCAGAACCCCTCAATATTTTAGGCATTTGTTTTTACAGAAATACTCACAAAACTAGATTTACACCACAGAACTTTTAAATGGGGATGTTGTCACTATTCTTGGTTTTCTAATAATTAGGTGATCGATTTTAGCCGATTGTCGGTATTACAAATTGTTCATTCAATTGTTGGAACTTTGGACTGCTTTAAATGATTTTGCATGTGAGGATAATCAAGAAACTCCACAATCATTTCCAGATTACTCAAATAATTAGTAATTAGTTCCACTGTCTTTAAATCCATCATAAATTACTTGATAGAGCTGCGAAACAGCAAAATATATTCGCATAAAATTGAATAGTTGGTCTCTGTTCACCTAAATAATTTTCCAAATTCAATAGACGAAAAAAAAATCGTACGACACGTGTTTCTACGTGTGTGTGATGCGATGCGTGAATGAAAATGCACCCTTCGCGTGCGTCTTTCGGATGGCCTTCGTTGGCCTCTGTCAGAGTGCACCAGCAAAAGTTGCAGTTGACCATCGCCGGACTCTCGACGAAACTTCGCTGGCCTTATCGACTCAACAAGTAGATGTGGAACACAGGAACACTTTTGCCAGTCGATATATCGATTGCTCACACAACTTTGTTGTCGGTTTTCTACGATTTGCTGAGTGAAATGTTTTTGTAAGAAAAACGCCGCGATGCACGCAGCCAGCACGCCAACTTGTCGGTCTCGGTGTGATGACGGCGAAACCCGAAACTTTATTTTCACCGGCGAAAACAACATCGAAAGTTTGTGTACGGCGATTCCTGTGTTGAAAATAGCTGCCGAGGAAAAAATACGATAATAGTTGTCTCGAGAGTTTTTCGTCCAAATCATTAAGGTTTTAGGATTGTTTAACACATACACAAACAATCAAATTTTAAAATTTTAAACAATTGTTAAAGTGCTTCTATACAAACTTTTTATAAAATGATTCTTCCCCAAAATTTTGGTGTATCCAGTGGCGGTCCACTTCCCCTTAAAATTGTATACGACAAATCTCATAAAATAAAAAAATATATATCAGCCAGGGGCGGATTCAGACATGTGTTTCCGGGGGGGGGGGGGAATTTCATGGTTCAGGGGGGGACGATCCATTACTAAATTCACCAAAATAAAATTTTAAACCTAGATTTCCTGTGTTATAACATTGAAAATAGTCGTTCAGAGGTTTAAACCCATAGAATTTACTTTCTTCTAGGCTATTGGAATTAGGATTACCTCGTTTTAATATTAAATTTACTAACTTCGCCTCCTCCATGGATCCGCCTATGATATCAGCAATTTTTATAGAACTAATATTGAATTTTTTAGGCGGTAACCGCTACTTAATATATATGTAGTCAGAAATTCTTAATTTTCTACCTCAAGTACATCGTTTTCCATTCTTTAGTCCCATAACACGAATCTAAACCACCAACAAGAATCACTTGATGGTAAGGAAGACTCATTAAAGTGAAAAAAAGAGCAGCAGTTATTTGAGAAAGCGAATAGGAAATATGACGATGTTAGGATATGGAGACAGAACACAAGTTGAAGTTTGCGAATTGTTTAATATGAAGTACCCGGAGCGGCCTATTACACGATCCGTAGTTAGTAAAATAGAAGAAAAGTTTCTAGAATTTGGCTACGTAAGAGACAATTACAAAACCAAACATCTTTCAGAAGATACACAATTAAATGTTTTGCTCGATTGACAAGAAAATCCTCACAAATCCACTAACAAATAGCCGTAGAACAGTCAATAACTAAATCTTCTGTTCTAAAATGCTTGCATAGAAATAAATGGCACCCATACAAAGTTCATTTAGTTCAGGAACTTACTGAAGATGATTTGGACCGGAGAGTAGAATTTTGCGAAATAATGATGGATAGATGCAATGCCAATCCGTACTTTTCAAGTAAGATAGTTTTTTCGGACGAGGCAACATTATGTTTAAATGGTTCAGTAAACCGACAAAATGTTGACATTGGGCATCAGAAAACCCACATTGGATTATGGAAAGTCATACACAGTTTTCCAATAAATTTAACGCATGGGCCGGAATTGTGGGTCCTTCAGTTATGGGTTCTTTTTTAGTGAGGGAACACTTCACTTCGGAAAAGTATTTAGACCTATTACAAAATGACATAATACCCTGTTTAATAGAACTTCACTTTAATGGTGAAAACCCCAATATACTGGCAGATTCGCCCCCGCACTATTCGCGAACAGTGCGAGATTATCTTGACAAGATTTTCCCAAATTGATAGATCGGAAGGAGAGGTAATATCGAATGGCCAGCTAGTTCTCCAGATCTAAGCCCGTTAGATTGTTATCTTTGGGGTTAGGTGAAATCGAAAGTCTACGGCAATGGGCCGGAAAATATCAAGGAATTTAAGAATAGAATTAGAACCGAAATACAAAGAATCTTAACACAAACGCTAAATGAAGTGTAACGAGAGTTAGAAAACCGTCTTATGTATTGTCAGGTAGGTAATGGTCAACAATTTGAATATTTAATTTGATATGTTGATGTTTTTATTTCTTCAATATTGAAATAAATGTAGTTTTTTAATAACTTTAATTTTCGGTTTAAGACATTGTACATGAAAAATAAAATAAAAAACAAATGTTTCCATTTGAAAAAATGAAGTTAATGGTCGTAATTTATTTCTGGCTCACTCTGTATAAATGAGATTATCATCACAAAAACCGCAGTCAAAAAAAATGGCCGCTTCCGAGAGTTTTTCCAAAAAACCAACACCTGAATTTTAAATAAATTTGTTCCAACCCATGCTGCCTCACTGAATAACTACAAATGAACGCCACTTATTAAAATAGATTAAATTATAGGAACATTACTTAAGTAGTATTCAAAACAACTGATGTAATATAGTTAAATCTAATATATATTGAAACAATTATCTGTTTTAGAACAAACTTAAGTAATGAAAAAAAAGTACCTGAGTGTCGCTCTGGAATATGAAATGTCATCATAGATATACCTATGTAAACATATTTTTCCTGAGATGATGGCATTTTGAAATCTTCTTTCACCTTAATAATATTTTAATTCCGATCACAATTTATTTTTTTCGTTTTGTTCTCAGAGTAATATGATGTATATGCTTTAAGGTCCATTATTAAAGTGTATTGCACGCTACCTTCAGAATAGGGTATTTACTTTAAAATTGTTTACTTTATAATATACATTTGGTCAGCACACAAATGTAATGGCAACTTGATAACTGGTAACCACAGCTAATAACGTTGCCCTTTTGTGGTGTTCTGACTCCTGAGGCACATCAAATATCAAATTTAAATTATCACAAAGTATTAGAAGGCTTACTAGAACAAAAGCGAATTTTGTACTGGAATTTTACATTAATTGAATGTTATATTGGTTTATTTACTATAGTCTATTGATTTTCTATAAATCAAAAAGCCGTTAATATATAACTTGGTTCCTGTTTCTTAAACAGAAAACTAAGCCGTCTGGGTATTTCAAGGTCAAAGAAGTATTGGGACGAACTCTTGGAACAAAGTCTAATTGTTTCATTTGAGCACCACATTGATCTATTATGTTATGTGCAAGTATGGGCCTCCGTTAAAAAGCTTTCGCTTTAGAAAATCTAAAAAAGTTACATTTAAAACTTTAAGAAAGAAGGCAGTAAATACAATTTAGCAAAATTTTGGCGAAACTATGTAATAAATTAATGACGCCTTATTATATATAAGCGAACCCATAGTAGAAGTTATCACCTGAAAGTATTCTGATTGGGGTTATACGAGTTATTTAATGTGCCATCTTATGACGCGAATTAGGCAATTTATAAAAACAGTATTAGAATAAAATAAATTATTATGTATCAGTATTATTAGCTCAATTGACAGTTTGAACCTTTATAGGGAGTCATGAAAATACAAATATGTAATTTTATAGCTTTAGTCATGCTCTTTCCGATTTTCTATTTGCCAAATTCAATTTTTGCTGCTCAGACGCCATATTGGAAATGTGACACCCGAAAACTGTTCTTGGATAATACTTAATTTTTGACTCATTTTACAATTAAAATAATTATGTAACTAAAGAAAATATCCTATAAATAATGTACTAGCCATTTTGTAAAATGATTTGTTTTAACGAATGCACGGCGCAAAGTTTACCCCAACAAGCATTTTGGTCAAAAAACCACATAGAGGTAAAGCAAGGAACATGCTTTATGTATCCGTAGTATCTCCAGTAGTCTAAACCACATACAATAAATACTATTACAAAATTTGGTGCATGGTATTTCTCTATTCTTGATGGATCAGCTGCTGCGAGTTTGTCACTTTCAGAACCGATCTAACCTTAATAGATAGAAATTTAATCCACATCATCCACAATGCTGATTTAGTAAATGAGGCATATTTACGACGTACTTTTTACGCCATTATAACATCACAATGCAACAAGCGTTCTTTAGCTGAGCCTTAGCAATGATCTCTTGGTACCCATTTGTCTAAATGATATGGAAAATGATTCAAATGGTATTTATTTATCTGACTGTGACATTAAAAATGCATCTAAATAACTTTTTTTTCTTGATAAGCATTAAAATTGCGGAAGAAATGCAATCCAATGACCCAGCACCACGACATAATTAGTACCTACACATTAAATTTAAAAAACTGTGCAGTTTAATTTAAAAGATCTCGAAAAATAATGACTTTATCTTTGATGAAGATGATGACACTGAAAGCGCACATAGAAAGTATTGTAGAATTGAAAAATTGTGTTAAAATTACAGTTCCTTCAGTGGCGTAGAAATTTGGAAGGATCAACCAGACACTTGAACCTGTCGTACGCTTCTGGTAGGAGCCAGAGAAACATTTATTTAGCATAATAGGATGTTAGTATCTATACTTCCCGCCACGTATATCAATAATACGTAAAATAATTCTAAATTTTCTAAAAAGACATCCTGTATCTCGGACTGCAGGCACACTTTATTTAGGTATTTTGGGCAAATCTGCATATTTCTACCTCAGAATTCTATAGTTAAAATATTTCTAATTACTAATCAAACATCCTGTATATATCAAACGAAAGTAAACTGAACCGATCTATTATTACAAACTCAATTATATGCATAATTCTAACAGTTTCGTAATTATAACTTGTTTTGATTTTATAAAAATTGTATTAAATTTCAAAAGGCAAGCATTCAGTAAATTTGTTGGTTCAATTTATTTTCTCATTACGGCAAAAACTTTAATGCGTTAACACTGTGAACCATTAAAGTACATTCCTAATCTATTCTTCAAAATGAGTAAGTTATTCATTTTTTCCAATATTCCTAATTTCATTTAAATTCTTCACGCTGTTAAATTTGTTTCCGGAAAAAATGCCTATTCGAAAATGATTGCCTGCAACACCATACTAAATTTATTAATATTAAATGTGTTAACTTTTCATTAAAATATCTGGCATATTTCAGTAAATTAAAAAAAAAAACGAAAATCGGGTTTACAATAGGTATTGTATAACATATTTAAAATAATTAATTATTTTCTGGTTAGAAAGAATTACAATTTGAGAGGAATTTTTCAAGAATAATTACATAACAATAAGGAATTTAAAAATGTATTGTTAACGGATTAGTGAAGTGAACATTCACAAAAACTTGTTAATATAATATAGTTAAAGCACTCAAGGTTTGAAGATACTATTACGTTATAAACAACAAAAAACTGATTTGTCCCGTTTTGCGTAAACAACTTAACGCTAAAGATAACATAACATAAATACTCATTTTGTAGTCTATAGATTCTAAGGGAGATAATTCTTAAATGGCAGCTGCAATAGTATAATCAAACTAAAAAAGAAGCAATATCATTCATGTAAGCTAAAACTTATCCACGAGATTAAAGAAGCTGTTTTCGATCGTATATTTATTCAAACTAGTGATTATTGTCGATAATTTATTTTTTACTCCCAGAATGTTTCTCTGACGACTCGACATTTTGTATAACTGGTGTGAAGTTGTCTCTACTCAGTCAGACACAGTTAATTTTCTCTGTCAACGTTTGGGCTAGTATTATGAAACACAGTCATAGACCTTTTATCTATGGCACTTTAACAGGTTAACTTACTTATTGGGAGTCTTTAAGAAACGAATTATTTTTTTTTAATGCAAATTTGTGGTAACAGTCTAAGAGATTCAATTTTTTTTCAGCCAGATGGTCTGACTCCACTCTAAGGAGGAAGATCTGAAAAATATGTAAACGAAGTATCTACCCATCTGTAGACTGGGTAAAGGCGTGAAATAAGTCTTATAAAACTGTAAAAATGATTTTTTAAGTTAAATTTAAATTGTATATTTCCGGACTACTTTGACTTTATGTATATTTTATGTAATATCAAGCATGGTTAGAATCTACTACAAGTTAGAAAAAAATAATTATGTATAAGGTGGAGGAAGACAAATTAAAACAAAAATTGAAAAACATTCCCTCTTGTTTACTTGAAATTGCTCAATGTAAATATAAATAAATAACTGCAAACTAGATTAAGGACAGTATATTGAAACGATGCAAAATCTAGGTCTGATCGAGAATTCAGTAAATTGACAACGAGGTCAGATGTTAAACCAAAAAATACATTCATAAAACCCTATTAATTCAATACAGATATAAAAATCATATGTGAACAAAAAATTGTTAAGGTCTAAATCTAGGAATATTTAAGAGAAATTAGTTTTATGTTAAGATCAAAAAGGTAATGAAATTTTTCAGTTTGAACGGACAATAAGGAGGGTTAAAAAGTCTTTTCAGATAACTACAAATCGGGGTTTACTTACTGCCTGTTGCAGAAGGGGCATTGTGCTTTATTCTGGTACATTGTCACAGTATTATATAGGTAAGTTTAGTTCCAATAACTAATGTATAACTATACAAACTCTTCGCAGGGTAGTTTCGATAAGTAGAAGATTACATTTCTTCTATTTAAATTCAAGAATATCTGAAAGAGATGTTGATAATTGCCAGTGACATAGAGCTCCATGTCTCCATTAAGATTTAGTTTAATATTAAGGCGCAGCTTCGTTTTTTCAATTAGTCACAACTTGGTCTTTAAATTCTGGTAGCCAAGAACGACCTATTTTTGCAACGTAATCTTTCCTATAAAGGTTTGATCACTGGTACGTTGAAAGCATTATTGATTTTATCATTCTGCCTTTTTGAAAGAAATTTGAAGAAACCCTCAAATTTTCAGAAGATATTTCCATACCACAAATCACGAAAAATGTCGGAAACATGTTGCAGAAAGGAAGTATCCTAAGGGCGAACTGACCAGCACATTTACCAAATATGAAATAACGACACATTCAACGTAACACATCTTGTAAATTGTCAATTGTAAAAGAACACCACAATGAAAAATTTGGTCCTCTATTTTGAAAAATTTTATCAATTTAAATATTAAATGAATTTGGTAGTTTTCGACCCAAATTTGGAAATTCGTTAATTATACTGCTAAATATATTTCTAGAATATAGTTTTATCACTACATTTATAACAAGTGGCTTATCAAATGACACTGTTTCAGTATTCAAGAAATACACTTGACTGTCCAGCCTTTTGAGTATGTACGCACACTATCTTCATGTTAATGTAAAGTGGGATATCAATATATGTCGTACGTCTCGCTCATAAATACTATTTATCACTTATAGAACTGTGGGAAAAGACTGACTATAATTTGTTGGTTAGTAGCTATTTAATTTGTACTGAATTTATTGAAAATTTAAGTTGAAACCCTCTTGTAGAAATGACTGTATGAAAAACAAATAAGGAAACAAATGGGTGACTCACATACCTGCTTTGGTCGTAGTACCAGAAAGAAAAACAATCACAAAAAGGACAAAACTTTATTTCCATATATGTCCGAAATAATAAATAATACATAGTTTTAGAGAATAACAATTTATTAGTAAATGTTGCCTTTGTTGCCTACATAACATTCACTCATATGAACACAAATAATCTATCGATATGACAGCTTCTGAGTCAATACTCTAGAGAAGTTTCCTTGACAATAGAATTACACTAATCGATTTTTATCAGTAGAAAACCTTTCCTTGGCTAAGGTTATTTGGGAATTTGGAAATAGATAATAGCTAGAAAGTAGTAAGATTGGAGGACAATGCGAAAATTATCAAACTCAAGCCTATAGTTTTTTTTCGGTTGTAGTTAAATAAAGTAACAAGACCAATCGTAAGTTAGTTTTTAACTAATATTGAAAGCGTTTTCTTCTTGTTTTATTGATTATGTGCATTTGAGGTAGTCTAAGATTTTTTTATCAACATTAAATAAATATACCATTTATGATCTTTGCGTTACACAGCTCGTAACTGACTGCTAAATCATATTTCTTCCTTGCAAATGTTGCACTTTCTAGTTGTAATATATACAACTAGCCGTTACCCGCGGTTTCACCCGCGTAAGTAATGTACAAGTTTGCCTTTGCAAAAAGAAATAACTTTTGAAACATATTGGTTAATCTAATATAACAATTTTTCCAAAATTTTTTGAAACACCCTACTTAACTATAAAACCACCAATCCCGAATATATTTTTGTCAAACTGCAAGTGCTTATGAGCCACCCTATGTAACAATTTTGTTCAAAATTTTTTTAAAATCGCGTTGCTGCTTACTGGGCACCTAATGTAACATTTTTTAAATACTTAACTATAACACTTCTCCACCGTATATTTCAAGTACCCTATATTAAACGGATTATGAGCAACGCTATTTCACAATTTTTCCTAATATTTTTTTAACCACATTATAAAGTATAATATTTCTCCACACTTCATTTACAGCACCCTTCATTTGCAACTTTTTCTAACCTTGTTTGAATCAAACTGTATAACTATAACTTTACTGCCTACCATATTTCAGGTACTCCATACATGCAACTTCTATATAACAAAATTTTTCTATGTGTTATTACCCACTCTGTATAATTATAATTTTACTCCACCGTATATTTCAACAACCTTGTATATGCAACTACTTATTTCCCACCCAATACGATATTTTTGTAACACCCTGTATCCTTAAAATTCTACTCCACCCTATATTTCAACCATCCGGTAAATGGAACAGCTTGTAGATCATAACATTTCTTTATAATATTTTTTAAACACACCTGTGTAACTGTAATTGTACTCCACTTCATACTTCAACCACCCTCTATATGCAACTACTTGTGGATATAAAATATTTTTTTATCCACTCTATAAACTATAATTGCACTCGGTTTCATATTTCAATCACTCTGTATAAACAACTTTTTCTAACATTTTTCCAACACATTTCATAACTATAATAACACAAGAACATAATTCAAAAACCCTAACTGCTTTTCTAAAAAAAATTATCCACCCTGTATAAATATTCTACCTTTATTTCAACCATATTGTATGTGCAACTACTTATGAGCCAAACAATATATCATTTTGTTATCCACTCTATATAAACTCTACTTCACCCGTTATGAACGACCTGGTATATGCAACTATTTATGGTCCACTCAATATAACAGTTTTTAACCATTTCGTATAACTAATTCCAGTTCACCTTATTTCAACCACATTTTATATATGCAGCTGCTGAGGTACACCTAATATAACTTTTTTTGAGATTTTTTAAATCCATGTCATTCTACTCCACAGTAACTTTCCTATATATAGAACACCCTATAAAATTATGGTTGATATATCAGCTGATTTTTTTAAAAATCGAAACATGATACATTGGCATATTCCGAATTTTGAATAAGAGTTAAGAGGATTGATTGATGAAGTATCTAATATTTAGTGCGTGCTGTGGAACCAATAGCACATAATTGTATTATCCAACATGATAGAAGTTTTTTCGTTTCTACCGTTTTTGTCAATTTATGGAGATAAAATTCCTGCCAGATTTTAAGTCAAACTATAGGCTTTGCAACAAAAAAAGATTCAGCAAAATCAGTTCGCTAGTTCTTACGTAATGCCCGAACAAACAAACAAACTAAGTAACTAATTAACTAACTAACAAACAAGCAAACTAACAAACATACAAACAAAAAACAACCAAATAAACAAACAAAAAACAAACAAACAAACAGACAAACATACAATTTTATAATAGTATATAGACATATGTTGAAATACTTTAAAACTAGGTGAATTTCAATGTAATTGTGATCACATTCCGTTCTTAGAAGTAGTGTTGTCCAAAATCGGTCTAGTGCAGTCTTGGTCTTGTGATGGATTTTCGCAAGACAAGACCAAGACTATTACCGCCTAGTTGTAGCAAGATCAGGGTCAAGACTGACATTGTGAAATTGAACCAAGAGCAAAACTGTGAGACTCATGCGCGTCGCGGTTATGTCAACTGAAAAAATGGCCGTTATTGAGTATCTGATGTGAATAGACCGATATTGATACAAGTACCGCAACATCGGCATCAATAAGATTTCATTCATAACTGGTAAGTACCTGTGTAAGTCGTATGTGCAGATCTAACGTTAATAGCTATTTGCTATAAATTGCAGCCAATAAAATTATACAAATATATCGAATATAATAACAGTTTTCGCACCAGCCAGTGTTATGGTCTGTTTTACAATACGTCGAAGCTATTCTATAGTGTATGGCAATTTAATAAATGCTAAATTGCATATATTGTCATTATTCTGCAAGTTTCTCATTCCATTCTATACACATATGGCGAGGGACTCTCACTATCTATTTTGACTGGCAATATCTTTAAAATATTTTCAAGTTAATTTTCTAACGTCTAAACTAAGGTGTTTAATAAATAGCAATATGATAATAGGTAACTACAAAACAAACCTTCTTGCGAGACCGTGACCAAGTTCAAGACTGAGCGTGTAATAGCAAGACCAAGTGTATTGAGGTAAGACCGATATCAAGACTGGTTAAGACTCGTTTTGGTATTGCATTTAGATAACACTAGGTACTTAGAAGAGCTAATAATGTTTTAAGTCTACCGTTAAATAAAATATATTTTTTCATTTTCCGAATATATGGTCACTTACATTTGGGATTAGTTTTGTTAAAGGTTTTCGTGAAAAATCATTATATTTTAAAAGCATCCGTAAAATAAATAAAATTGATGAAATGAGAACAGTTATAGCAAATATTGTATAAGTAAGTTGGCTTCATAGAGGCTCTAACTCAAAATTGGTGCACAAGAAAATAAGTTCTTGATAATTTTTCTCGCTCCCTAAACATCTTTAAGGAATACTTATTGAAAAAACAATACATAATTATTTTAAACACCCTTGTTAGCGAAGTTTAAAGGTTCAAAAATTCAGGAAAATGTTATTTGAGAAACGGCTGTTAAGCTACTACCTAAATAAATAGTTTAAAAAAATGACACTACGAGAACGAATCAAAGCAACATACTTTTCAAAAGCTGTTAAAATTAAAAAATCGCATATTAGACTTGCTGTAGATTAAAGCCCTTGTAAATTAAAATTAAAAATGACAAACTGTTACTACTAGACGACATATACAATTAACTGAATTCCTCAATAAATGTATTAACAGATGTTACCATTTCATAATTGTGTACATGTGTGAATGAAAGCAAAGACGTCTATAAAACAAACCCAAATCAACTTAATAGAATGTTACATTGAACATCGAACTTATTCTTGTTATTCCACTCGTCCAGAATAATGCATAACCCTCATACACAGTTCGATTTTACCCTACCAATATAACGTTTTCAATCAGTTATATTCCCTTAACGAGAAATCCCAGTAAGTGTAACATAAACTAATATAAAAATATATTTTAAGGGTAGAACTAATTGTTTAGTCAATACTTTACACCCTGCGTGAGTCATTTTTTTTTCAGCCCCCAAACCAACCAATCGGGGGTAGTTCAACTAATCACCCCTACCTCATAGAATATAATTATGTATCGGACGCAATCAATAATTTACTTTCATATATACGAGATGATAGAAAAGACGTTGGCGAGAATATTTCGGAATACAAAAGCCATTTATGAATTATTTGTTGATAACAGTAGGCACACTTTAACAAACGACGATTCTAAATTGGTGTTTATATAGGTACTTTTCGATGTTTCGACATTTATTGTTCTAGTGTTGTAAAAATGTTCCTGATTTGTATTCTTTCTTTCTTTTTTACTTCTTTTAGTCCTGATATTTTTAAACATGTCTCGATAAGGGTTGCACAGACACCAGTAAATACTAAAGTAATTACTTGGAAATAACAATCTTACATACGCAGAAAGTCGGCTAGCTGAGTCACAAAGGCTTTACCTACATGTAAATTCATTTATGTTAGAGATCATATATGTAATTGTGTATTGAAAAAACACAGCTGATCACACCAAGTGAAAAAGTTGATTAAATAATACAACGAAGTTCTCATCGTTTCAGATAAAGATTGTGTCAATTTTTGTGTAGCTTTCTTTGGTTATCATCTTGAGGTACTGAAAAGTCAAGAATACATTTAACCAAATTTTTTTTACAAATACTACATTTTCTAGAAGAACTTATACCTCAACATGAAGTGTCAGGATCATGTATATTAATATAAAATTAAAAGAATTACTCACAACATTACACAAAATTTATAATTTTAAGATACAACAATACATAACAAATAAAATATCTGTATGAAGAATTCAAGTTGACACTAGATACTCAAGTTTAATATCTCCATCTACTTGTCCTACAACAATAAACAACAAATTTGCTGTCAGTCCTTATTTAGAATCGAATTATATACATAATTGATATTTTGGTAACCCGTTCTTCTGTTAAATAAAATGATTGGAAATTGTTTTTAAGTTATTGAAAAAATATTGATAAAATCATTAATTGTTTTTTGAATGATAGTTGTGGCATTTCTGGTTTGTATTTTTCTGATTTTTTTGGGAATAACACCACAATTGCTGAAAAATCTCTATAATTCTAATAATCCAAACGATTCAGGCTCTAAATCAAACCCGGTGTCAATCGAAATAACACTTAATACAACTGAATAAAAACATTAAAATGTAGAAGGTTCTCAATGACAAATTAATTAATTTAGAATTTGACATTAAATGTTTCACAATAAAACTGAGAATTTACTGCAAATTGGAAGAATGACAGGGCTTTCTTCAGAATTTAATGTGGTCGCCTTAGGTACGAATTTGTTATAAGATTCGCCAAAAATGAGATCAAAGAAATTCTGATATTCCAGAGATCCCATTGAAGTTATATACAGGATAACCTATGAAAAACCTCATGATCTATCCCGATACAGGATTGTTCAAAATGATTATTATTATTTCATCCTTGCTTATTGGTAACCAGGAACGGCTGAATTTTATAGAAGTACTAACAAAAAAAATCGCTTTCATTTAGTAAAATAAAAGCAGACACGTTCAGCTTTCGTTTTGTATGATGTTCCTGTTTGTGTAAAACGATTGAATTTTGAAATGTATATTATGATCAAGGTTCTAGGCATGTCCCGAAATTTTTGACATTTTTCATAAGGTTTTTCCTGCGTTTTCCCTTATGACTTTAATGGGATTTCTGGAACATCAGAATGTATTTCATATCATTTTTGGCGAATGTACCATCTTCTAAGTCTTACTTAGGAGTGCCAGATGAAATTCTGAAGATAACACTTTCAAATTCTTCCAGTTTGAAAGAACCTTTGTTATTTTTCATAATTTGAGACATTTTTGGAGCTACCCTGTATATATCAAATTAGCCGTAAATTATCTTAGGCCGTGTCACACGTAAACGCGATTTGCTCGTTGCGGGTGGTGCGTTGCTTGAAAGTGACAGCTGGAAACTTTAGTTTGATAGTTTCCAGAATATATTTTGTCCTTACTGGAAAATTAATTCGTGGGGTTCTAGTAATTTTGTGATGTCACATCGTTCATGTGGTTTGGTTTAGCCTTTAGTTGCAGTTTTTAATTGTCACTGACATATCGCATCGCGCAAAATCACGTTTACGTGGGACATAGCCTAAGTTACATCAGTTTTATTGTCAAACATTTAATGTCTAATTCTGAATTACTTAATTTGCTATTGAGAATGGTTTACCTTTTAATTTTCTTGATCAGTTGTGTCAAGTTTTATTTCCAATGAAAACGGGGTCTGATTTAGACCCTGAGACTTCTGGAATACCTATTTGAAAAATAAAGACTTCCAGCAATTGTGGTGTTAATCCCAACGAATTAGAAAAATAAAAACGTTAACATTAATGATCTTGATTTAACAAAAAGTGAATCATCACTTCAAGAATACTAACATCAAACTGTTTTAATATGCAGGGTATAAAATGGTTTTACACTGTTTAAAAGTATTAAACACTGGCCACTGATCATCCTGAGTAGGCGTACGGAATAACAGTGTGGTAAATCTTATGTATGTAGAGTGTCGTAACATTAATATGAAATGGTATTCTGTACACCACCCCAAACTGCTCCAGGATTGATGTTTGATCCTTTAAAGCAGTACAACTGGATTTTCTTAAATTAATTTTCTTGCAGCACTCGTTCATCATTGGTGAAATCTCTTTAATGAAGAGAAATGTTTTGCCTGATCATAGGTTTTACTCTCCTCATTTTTTTTCCACAACAGAAAAGTATTTGAAAATTGTATATGGAGAACAAGGTGTAGCAATTACGTAAAATTGCCTAGAACACTGGCTGTCCGTATAGAAATTCTTCCTCCGTTATTCTGAGAGAAAGAGATGTATACAATGTGATCAACCAGTATTCCTGTATATAAGTAACCCTATATTGTATATCGTGTTATACTTATCTGGGTTTGGAGATGTTTCAACACCGACTCTGGAGTCGTTGTCAATCGCTTTAAATTGTATTTCGAGGTTTTTTATAAAACTTTTGGCTTTTGGTTATTTGTTAAGTTTTTAACTGAACGTATACTTGGCTTTTTCGTATTCGGTGAAGTTGGGAAACCAACGAATCGTTGTAAGCACATTATAAATAAACCTTAATAACACATGTACTAGAGACTGTGCAAATGTCAATTTTATATGAATTTGAAACACAGTCATTATGAATAATACCTTTAATAGTGGGACTGTAACTGTACAATTTATTTTGTGCAGTAGTTATTATTGCAGTCTAATATAAGGCCTAAGTTTTGTTTTTGTGATGTGTTTTACATTACATGTTTCCTGGGGTCATTTGGGTTTTTGTATGTATTAAAGCTTTTCATTGAATTCTGTTCAATGTCTTAACACAACCAATTGCAAAATACAAATTAATTCATTGTTTGCTTAAAATCTTTTAAACAACCCAGCAAAAATATTTTCAAATAAACTATTTTAATCACGAAAAGTCTCTAACAGTATATGACCGAATCCTTTGGTGATTCAAAATCTACTAAACAATGCTGCTAATGAGAACTCGTTTTTAATAACGATTTTATTCGTTTCATTCAAAAATTGAATCGTGAGTATGCGTTAAATTGTATTGTTATAGAAATTAAATAAAAAATTACAGGAAGCAAATTGTTACTGGCCTATTCACGAGTCTGTGCGTTATTTTAAAGATCCCCTCAACTTTTTAACCATTTAAAAAATTATTGTTAGCAAAAGTTATTAAAAATAGCTGGTTCGTTAGAATCCAACGAACTGTGAATATATGAAACGTTAACAATGAAATTGTTGTAAAACACTAGTAAATAGAATCATGCTCGGTGCACTTGTGAAATCACTAATGCATTTAAAACTATCCATACAGTATCGATATTTTTGTACCCACAGGGTAAAAATTTACCTGTGCGGATTACTACGGCGACACAAGGGGTGAATGTGTACACCTTTATAGAGAATATGGGTACTTATATGGTTGAAAATATCCAAGAAGTTTCCAATGAGTGATAGCTTTTTAACCAGTGAGCTTTTGTTAACGAAGGTTTAATTTTGAGGGTTCTAGTTTTTGATAGAGAATTGTCCTTTTGTGGATGTATTCCGGGATAAATCCGTGACAATAGGAAATCTAACGAACAGATCTGGGGCAGGTATCTCGTAATCTAATAGATCACATTTCGATCTCATGTAGCCATTATTTTTACGATTTCAATTGAGACAGAAAAATCTGTCGCTCATACTTTATATTTTAGAATAACTCATCGTCGGTATTGTATCAGTTACACCATTAAAATATTTTCGCACCATATTTAGGTTTTGTAATAGAAAGTGTAGGTAAGAGATACATAGACGTAGAAATGTTCTAAATTAGTTTCTTGTTAGATTAGACTAGAAAACAAAAATCAGTTTTCAACATCAATCTTTTAACTGAATATGTTCGGAAAAAGGTTTACTGTACCAGAATTTTTCTCAAAATACCCAGATAGTCCTGCCAATGAAGGCAGTGAAAACAGTGAAACTGTACAATTTTGCCAGACAAAACCGATTTGCATGAAAATTTGACTGTAGGTTCTACTTATTATCGGGTTCAAAGCTGAACCTGTGACGTTGGTTGCTATTTATTTTTTTTAGCGGTGAAAACTACCCCTAATTTCAAATATTTATAAAATTTAGGCTTGCAGTTGGAATCTTTTTTCAATAAATCAATTGACAATTTAAGGGGAAAATAAGGAAAATTTAAAAAATTAAAGTCTTAAAAATCACGCTCTAATACAGTAACCATTACAAAATAACTTAACAAAATTTTGTTCAGAAATTTTAAATTATTTAATGAAATTCATCATTTATGTATAGGTTTCCAACCTCTTGTAAAAATAAATCAAAAATTAAAAAAAAAAGTTTTTTTTGACCGTAACTCGCTTATTTTTTAAACTGTAAAATACTACATATTTCTGGATTTTTCAATACCTATATGATTCTATGAATTAATTTTTTTTCAACCCATATTTTTGAAAGAGTTAGAGCTGGCGAACACAAACAGACAATTAATTTTTATCCTACAGGAGAAAAAAGAAAAAAGGAAAATTTTCAGAAAAAAAACCTACCATTTATATTCTACAATATTTTGCGTATCATTAGTACTTTTTAAGTTCTTTTGTAAAAAAACTATTTTTTTCCAATAATACAAAAATGCTCTTTCAACTTTAAGGTGCATATTGTAAGTACCTTAAATAAAGGGAATTTCAAAGAAGCAAACATTTTTTTAAGTTGAATGGTTTTCACATTTTAAACCCGTAAAGATAAACATTAACACTCTATTGGTCATAACTCGCTTATTTTTGAGTCTAGAAACTTTAACAAAAAACGAAAAAAGTTTTTTTGAGCACTTCATAAAAGATCCTAAGCTTCCCAGAAAAATATATTGTTCTTTGTTCATAGTACGTTGAAATTTAGGCGTTTGACGAACAACAAGCTATAACTTCGTTAGTATTGGCTCTACAGAGATCATAAACCCACCATTATTTTTGTTTTTGACAACCTAGGTTTTTGCTTAGAATAATTTTTGCAATAAAATGCTTAGGAGTTATTCACGAAAAAACATAAGAAACGAGGGTTTTTTGGTTGAAAAATTGACACTTTAAATTACGAATAAGTCGAAAAGTATTGACTTTACAAACAAATTCTAAAGAGAAAAGTTGTTTTGACTAAGCCAATATATAGATTCCGGACTTATATTCAAAGAAAAATGAAAGAAGCTATAGCATCCATCATTGAAGTAGGTAGAGCCTGGTGTCAAATTTTCATGCGTTCGTGCTGTTTGGCAAAATTATAGAGAAATTCCATCATTGACTGGAGTAAGATAGAAATATTTACATTTATGTTTACCGAGATATACAGTTGCATGAATTTGTGCACATGATAATGATGAATGCATGTTGGTTCCGTCCAAATTATGCAAAAACCGTAAGGCATTGATCAATACCCTTTGTCCATCTAGTAAGAATTCCAACACATAGTATACAATACATGAGATTACGCACACTTTGTTTGTTGCCAGACAGCAAAGCTGAAATAACGAGAAAAGTAATTTCACTAGATATGTAACAATTTTTTCGAGGGTAATTTTCATCCTTTCCTGATATCGAAGAAGAATTCGTTAAATTGGAAAATATGAAACAATCTCTAGCATATAGATTCTTAATAGAACTTAAGCGCCAACTCTTGTGTCGACATTGGTCGTTCTGTTATTGTGGCAAGAGAATTCGTTACTATTTGTTCTCTAATGTGAAATTACATTATAAATACAAGGAATACCTCTGTACCAACTATATAAATATTTCTCGGTCAATTTTTAATTAATCTTTCAATATGGTGTTGGTCTCTGTTCCTAACTCGTAATAAATATATCCGAGGTCGTCATTGCTGATGAGGTCGAGAAAGATTTGAAACTATTATAGGATCGGGAATCTATTTCCAATATACTAAATATGAGTACCCTGACACTGCATTTGCTTGGTACACTTTAATAAATTGATCCACTTTACCAAATACAGGTCATATTGTTAATTGAATAGAACAAAACATAGTTACAACAGATTGTTTAATTTTCGAGACAAAAAACAAGGAGGACGATGAATCCAAGAACACATAAATTTACATCGAATGCCTCAATATTTACAAAAAAAGTTACATAACCAAGTTATAAGAACAAACATTTTTGCGATTGATCATCATTAAGAATTTAGTTACTTTTTAATAATTATTCTGGTATATAATTGGCATAGTTAAAATGTGTTTGTATGTGAAGATTCTTTGAAGAGAAATATTAAAGTATTTGAAAAGTAAGTTAGTTTAAAAAGTCGATCAAATGTTGTATACAAGATTGACTGTAGCAACTACTCTGTGTTTTATATTGGCCAGACGTCAAGAAGTTTGAAACACAGAATAACCCTACACAATAGTGATATACAATTGAAAAAGGAAACTTGTGCTTTAGCTACCTATTGCTTAGAACATCACCATTCAGGTGCCTTTGAAAATCCACATGTTCTGGTGGTTGAACGTAACAATTTTAAACGTAGCTTCTTGAAGATGTTCTTCATTACCAGCCACTATAATAAGATCAATAAAAAGACCGATTTACACAATTTTAAAATAATTTATTGTAACTTACTGGAAATGGATAAATATGTATTCAACTACTCCTAATCATTTTCTGAAGGATAGTTGTGGCATATTTTGTCAATGTTTAAGCACTTTTTGGGAAATAACAGTACAGTTCACGAAATTACTGTATATTTCCAAACGTTTCTGGGTCTAGGTCAGACTCCGTAGTCAATGTCAAAGACTTATATAATGTTTGATAAAATTATTTGACTAATGATGTAAAAAGTCAAATAATTTTGAGAAGACCAGGCAATTTACAGACATAATTTCGTCTACAAAAACAATCACCACCTATGTTTATTATCCAATAATAATTAATGTTTTTTGAGAATTGGTTTTATTTCAGTAAATAAACATATTCCTGAAATAAAATTAGGGCTTTGTTAAAGGTGAAAACAACAAAAGCTATCTATGCTATTTACGTAATATTTAGAACTCGATACGAAGTAATTTGAAGGAATCTAATTAACCGCTAATCTATTCAAAAACACATAAAGAATTGAATTCAAATATATCAGTTGGATACACAGTTATAAATAAATAGACATCAAATTTGTTATTTTCAACACAAAAAATACCAAACTATAATATTTAATACACTTTAGTAAGAATCCAGCATTTACGATCATAAATAAACGTTTCACTGAAAAGTGCAAAACAAACCTCCACAATGAAAGGTAAACAAATATAACATTGAAACTCATTCACCGTATCAGCAATGGCGCGATGTTCCAATATCTTTTCCGATATATTTATAATAGTAAAATGATTTTTTCGTTACTAATTTGGTTAGCGATAATCTGTTAAGTATTTAACATATGAAACATTACAAATGCTTTGACTTCAAAATTTCCAGTTGGTGGTTGTAAAAGTTTGTGTAAAATTCTTAAAGTTTTGACTAAAATATAGTACTTTTGAAAAAATATTAAGATTTTTGATTTATTTTCATCCGAATTATTATTTGTTAAAATATTTGCATTCATACCCTCTACGCCATGTATAAACATAGATTCAACATAAATTTTCCTTCGAGGAACGAGTTACATTGTTTACCATCTTCAGCGTAACCTAGATCCAACTGATATAGAGTCTTTAAATAACACTTTTGCACTAACCACGGATATAAGAAAATCCCAAAATATATGTTTTAGTACCTCACGCCTGCATGCTGGACTAAGCAGAGAGCAATCTTTAAACAGTCACTGCTAATTATAGAATACCTATAAAGTAGATTTTTCAATGCAATAATGAGCAAAAAAAATTGAGTCTTCTTTCAAAAATGTCAGTCTTATAATGGTTTTGATTGTTATATTTATTTTCTTTAATTAAATTTCTTGTTTCGAAGTGATGTCTAACGAAGGTGAGCTACGTTTATCCAACCATATGCTGTGGCATTAAATATACCTATAACGTATGTATAATATCGGAACATATACGAAAAACATTCGTATTGTCTTCGGCTTTACTCCTCCACCCAAATTGAGAACCCCAAAAAATTACCGCGATCGCTGCCTTAACGCGAATGTGATTGATTTCTTTTATAAAACATCTTATATAAGGTCTGTTCAACCCTCATAAGCAAAAATATTCTTTCTGTGTCGTATTGATTTTCATCCCCAAGCGAGGAGTTAGCCAGCGTGTGTTTGTATGAAATTAAGCATGTGCATTTACAATAAACACTAGGGCTGCTGTTTTATATACCAGACACTGTATAATGAATTTGTGTTAAGAGCCCTGTCCTCTATCGTGAGTGGAATTTTTATCCATTTCGCCGGCGAGCAACATCTTTTATCGGGAAAAGGCCAGTTTTCTGGCCATTAGCTCTTTGCCAAACTCATCAGGGACACGAGATTAAGATTAGAGGGAATTGCATCAAATTTTATGGAATGTTGCTCTTATCATTATGTGTTTCTCTCGCTACATCAACCTAACTAATGCTATCTGCTCTAGGAAGAAAAACTGAATTACCGCAACAAAGTTGAAATGATTCAAAACAATCTTTAATATAAGTTAAACTCTATGCGTTTTACTTTATACAAAAACTCTTGTAGTATAATTAAAAAGGTACTTTCGGGGTGAAAATGAGGTCTCATATCTACTGCGGTTCAGTTGTTAATAAAAGTCTGTAGTCAGAACGTAAACAAAAATTGGGAGGAAATTCTATAATACAATTTACTTTTTTGATAAAAATCATCATATCTAGAACTACAGTCCTACAGCAAACCTGAAAAAAGTTCTACCCTTCTGATCAGTTCCTCTCGACTTCTGCTTTTGTATGGTATAGACGGCTTCTAATAAATTTCCCAGCAAAACAAAAATACAATGATGTCAAGTTCAGAGACCGTGAAGACTAAGGAATAATGCCTCCACTGCAGCAATGAAAATTTTCGTTTAACTACACTCTTATTGTCCTGGGAATATACGGAAGAGGTCCATCTTGCTGGAGAATCATTCAGTCGTATGTGTTACAAAAGTTCTGGTAACTCCTCAGTCAAAATTAGTATAAGATTGAATAATTCCTACAAAATTTCTGGGAACCTAAATAGAACTGATTACTGTACGTCCTAAGATTCTAAGTTACCCTCTTTTATCAATTGTTTCTGCTCAGTGAAACTACTAAGTGAGTATTCCGCATAATGTGTCCAGAACAAAAAAGGATATAGCGAAAGGGAACTGTGGGGCCCTAACCTAACATCGATACGTTCGTATGAATAGAAAATTAACTTCAATCCAAGGTTTGGAACTTTCAATATGAACCAAATCCCATAAAAGTTGTTCACTCTAGAAGTTCTCTTAAAATATTGGTCACCTGTGATTCGTTTGACTAGATGTGTGGCAACAATTCCTTTAAAGGATCCAGAATGATGTATTCGTTTGTTAAAGCATTTTTCTTTCCTAGTTTTTGCAGCTTCATCCATAAACCCAACAAATGATATTTTATGTTTATTAACTTTTTATACCAACAAAAATTCTAAACATGAAATATATTTATCGTCAAAGCAACAACAGCAAAATAAAATATTGAACCATCAGAAGCAAATTTAATGTCTGTTTGCTTCTAATCGCTAAAATATTTTTCTTCTTCTTGTCTTTCCTTTGAGAACTACAATCAAGTTTATTTCAGCATTAGTAGTCTCTTGTTGCCTATTCCTGGCATCTGGAGATCTAGCTCTTATACCATCTCTTTGATAACCGTCATCATAATCTCATTGTGTTTGATATTTTGGATACCTAATCTGTCCTCAGGCATTTTCTCTACACGATCCCTCCAGTTTTATCTATTTCCTCTAATAAATGTCACCACATCAGGCACCTCACACTGTTTTCTTATGACCTCGGTTCTTCTATTTTTGAGTAATATGTTTTCGGTAATTGCTAGCAATGTCCTGAGCTGATCTCGTGTTTCTTACTCATCTGTCGTTATCGGATTTATACATGTGTCACATATCCTATGTTTTGGTTATGTTGTTATGTGACCAAACTTCATCCCTGAAAAAACAGGTATTAACGCTTCTTTTGTTTTTGTTCCTTTAGTTCACCATTTAGAATTTTGTTGCTGGTGTGCTCCTAAGTTTCATGACTGGATTCACACGTTGATTGTATGTAGCCACTTTGCATCATATTGTTTTTTACTAATAGTGAGTTTTTCCGTTTTATCTAACTAGGATCGCAAACTCAACATGATTATCTTGCCAGCCGACAATTCAAATTTGTGGGGCATTGTTTAAACGTCGTCCTCATTGTCTTATACGATAATCGCAACAAACGCGACTCATAATATTCTTATCATTTTCCCCGATTAGATACTCATCATCAGCTGTTTTGACTTTTGTTATTCTTCCTCCATTATTATGTTGAATATAATTGGATTGAGTGTAGACTTGGAGATGTCTCCTTCTCCAATCCCATTTGCGACTGGTATCGTTTTCATTAATTTATGGCCGATTCTGTCTGGTTCTGGTGATTTTTTTTCAAATTAGTAGCTATTGGCTGGTCATAGTTGTGATGAAACATTGGTTCCCCTATTCAATATTATATGTGTCCAAATTTTTCTGTATTTCTCTGTGATTTTTTGAATTGCTTCGTTTGTCTTGTTTTTGACCGCCTTGTATTCTTTAACAGTGATGGCTTCTCCTCAGTATCTCTTTGTTCTATAAAATTAGCATTTTTAAAATTATTTCACATACTATTTAACAAACTATTGGTTGTTTAAAACTGATACGTTTGTGTTTCCAAATTTGCAGCTTTTGTAAAACATTTTTCTAGTCTAGTTTTTATACTTGAACTCATAAACTCTGTAAAGAAAATAGAACATTTCTTGTTTAATAACTATTTCATCAACAAAAAACCAAAACTCCGTACATTTTTATTCAACAAAACAACAACAGCAGCAAAATTACATGTTGAGCCTTAATGTTTGACCTGACTCATATACTTCAGAGGCAAATTTAATGCTTGCTTGCTTCTAGTCGATAACATTAGCATTAATTTAATTATTTTCCATACTATTTGCATTTAAATAAATCCTTAGGAAACATACTATTTTATGAGACTTTGCATATTTCACCCACGCGAAGCATACCAATGGACACATAAAGATTAGAGCTAACTGTAAGAAATATGTGTGCGAATTAGAGTGTTTAATGGGGTAATTGATAATATTCTTAAAGCTTTGTCTTTGAGGAGGTACTAAAGGTTTAAAAGCATAACGCAATTATAGAACTAATGAATAAGAAAAAAGGATTTTATTGCAACTGTTATACTCTTTCGCAACTACTTTTAATATTTCACCGATAACAATAAAAATGTCTTTCACTATTTACAGGGTGTCTTTGAAATGCTGCAGTGCTGGTATATCGATCTAAATTGTATTTTATTTTTTGTTCGTGTCCTAAAACGATGGGCGTCCAGTACATGATTGGAAAGTTTAAAGTTATTCCTTACTTTATATATTTATTGTTTATGTCCATGATTTGTCGATCCATCAGTATTTTATTATTTGTCGAGTTAATTGGGCTGCGGACATATTTTTAACCGACTTCCAAAAAGGAGGATGTTATCAATTGGTCGCGTATTTTTTTTTTTTTTTGTTTTGGTATGTATGTTACCTGATTTCTTCTCCTGTGGTGGAATGGTTTTGAATCAATATGGTCTTGTTTTATAGAGTATATATGTGAAACTTGAAATTTGGGAAAAGAATTCTGTTGGTAAAGTGATGAACTATGTGAATGAACACATGCGTGCCAGGAAATCGACCAATACCCCTAAGATAATGGTCGATTTTTCGAAAACTCCTTATGGATATGTACAGTTGAATTTTGTTATAATTATTTTCAGCTTTTTAGTTATAGGTGGAAGTCGGTTATAGTTTTTTCTAAATGTTTTATATATTTAACACATACAATTCGTTCAAATAGCATTACATTATTTATTTCAAGTTTTATTTTTGTGTTAGGGAAAGGAACCTTTTAACTATTAAAATTTCTTTGCAGGGTGCATTGTTTACTTAAGACATAATTGTTTGTTTTATTCATTTTTTCTGAAACTTTGAGCAGATTTTGATATATATCATTTTTTTCACGAAATTTAATTCAATAAGTTTAGTTACTTATTTTTCTGGTTCGGTATGTTTACTGAGAGGAGAATCCCTGACAGAATCACTCTTGTGTTCGTCTGCGTATACTTTACTAATATATAAAAATCGACCCACTCCCCCCTTTAGCTCTGAAATTACTGAGCCTAAAATTCTGCATCTGAATAGTGCCTTACTTGAACTTTATAAGAAGTAAAGAAAAACCTTGATGTAGAAGTGAGGGGGGGGGGTGAGATTGGAGGCAAATTATGAAGAAATAAAAAAAATTAATTTTCTTAATTGTATCATGTAATATATTAGGTAAAAGAATTCATTATGAAGAATACAAATATATTTTTTTCATATTTTTAAATTTATTTATTTTTTAACAAAAATCGCCCAATTCTCCTCCCCCCATCATCACAACATTCAGACTATTAACCAGCATGCCATTAAATGAAAAATATATTAAACAAAAGGGTAGGGAGTGCAAGTATAAATTTCTCATTGTTTAAATTAATTTGAGTATAAGATACAAAAATTAACAAACTTTGACTACTAAGACCAAATTTAGAAAAAAGGAATATATATATATATATATATATATATATATATATATATATATTAATATTATTATATAAAAAGAATCTGAAAATTTTACCACCCGGTATCTCAAAAGTTCAGATCTACAGAACATAAGGACATGTGAACTTTTTTTCCGAAATTGGTCCAAGATTCACAATCTTAAATATTAGCATATCTTTACGGAACCATGTTTTTCAAATCTGACGAATAGTTGTTAAAAATAATACAGCTTAATCGAGCATTTTACAGTGGTCCGATTTCAAAGCAAGCAAGTGGATGTAAGTTTTGGAAATTTTGCAAATAGTCTAATAATTTGAGAACACTAACTTTACAAATGTCAAAACTATTTTCAACTTGAATTTATTGGATTTATAGTGCTTAATTTCTATCAAAGCAAATCTTTTATCAATTCATAGATTTGACGTATTATTGTATTAATAATTTCTGAGAATATTCAACACATTGACATTAGCAATCCGTAAAATTTTATTAAGATTGTTTGTTTTATGTTTTATCAAAGAGATGTTACCGTAACTAACATTTTGAGAAAATACATCACTCAAGTTCAATTATTATTTATATGAAACCGCAAAATTAAATGTTTTGATGTGAATTTCGTTTACTGCAACTTATGTCCTTTAACATAAATATCTTAAATATGTTTCAACTTAAAATTTGTTGTTGCAGAACATATTACAGCTTATAAAATTGATTTGACTTCCAAACCCAACGTTATTATTCTCTCAACACTTCAACACTTTCCTTTTTATCTTTATAAGCGAGTACACTATAGCTCAGACCGTTTCTCTCGTCCCAAATGCCAGATTCTTTTGTTATTCCAGTCTTCTTCTTGGAGTCATCTGGTTGACATGTCCTTCTTAACTTGCTTGATCCAAGTTTCTGAAGGTCTGACCTTCTTCTATTTCCCCGGTGGGTTCCAGTTGATTATTCTTCTGTATCATTTTCGGGTATACAGCCGTTGGTCATGGCCTTCTGCTTTCAATTTCTTAGATGGTTCTTCTCAGCTTGAGCATTTCATTTCCTTAAATCGGTATTTGTGACATCTTCAAGTTTTCTAAACCCTGCAAAATATTTGTAAACGTTCTGTTTAGTGACAAATCGAACTTTCACCTACATGGTCACTTAAAGAAACAAAACAAACACTACTAGGCCAAGAATTTCGAAGTCTGGCTAAGGCATCAATAAGCCTTCTTGAAGAGCACCAAGGGCAACCACTTACAGTAAATAGTGAACTTGTTAGTTTCAAAACTGCAAGTGTTTGAACTTTTTAAGGTGCAAACAGGATTGCAACAAGATGGGGCATTTGCCATAACCGAAAATAACGAAACCCAGTGAGTCGTGAGCGTGAGTCCTCAGAGAAGCCCCAATCTTACAGCCTTTGTTTATTTCTTATGAGGATGCCTTAAAGAGAAAACGTATGCAAATAAACCTTTAGATAATATAACATATGTTTAAACTCTAAATACGATCTCGTTGTCTAGACTTGGAGATGAAGACAGGACATGGAAAAGAAAAAGAAAAGGAGTTTTGGCCTGTGGGAAGTACAAATTTTAAGATTAGAAGAAGTTATAGACGTAACTATTGCAGACATCAGAAAAGCTGCTTTGAAAGTTATAGAGCGTATTGCTAAGAAAAAGAATATAATGCCTAGGATTTTTTTTTAATTTAGGTGTCGACATCTTCAAGTTTTACTAAGACATGCTAGTTTGCAGTCTCTTTGAGAAAGATGAGCTTCGTCTGAAGGCTTTTAAAGTTTTCAATGTAGACGCAACAGGATTTTGTACAGTCCAAAAAGTTGTTGGAAAATTTTGGGTGAAAAGAGAAAATCTGATAGGAGAGCTGTAACTTATGAAGAGTAAACACTACCTTGATGAATGAACAAATAAAGCAGGATCATATATAGCACCCATGATATTGATAAAAGGAAAACCAGGATCTTCGTAATTGGTAAATGGAGGACAGCTGGCTATCTTGCGAAAAAATTATTTATGGTATAGCTAAAACACTTTCGCTTTGACCTAAAACCGTCTGTAGAAGACAATTTTATTTGTCTATTAAAGAGGCATATTATACACTCGAGTACCTGAACTACGCGGACAGAGTCGAATTTTTCTTCTTCTGGTACCGAATATAACACGCATCAATTGCAGCCTTCAGACGATTCCAAATCCAACCATATGTTTAGAAGTGGCAATATTTTTTCGAAAGGTCTAAAACGAACCTGCTAGCATCTAAAATGATATTAGTTGGTTTAGAAATTGTGGCATTTGGCCAGTAGATAGAAAAGTTTTACACATGCTGATAGTAAAGTAAGAGAAAGCTGGGCGGTACAAAAACTAATGCATCTACAAAAAAGAACAGTTGTCTAATGGTTCAGAACATGCGGATAACATTCCACTAAACTTTCTGCTCCACGTGGCCTCAGCTACACCTGTGAAGCCCTTTGCTTTTTGGAAGACTGGTTTATGTACTAATGTCATCTCTTGAAAAGTGCCAAAAGAAAGGAACAGACAAAAAAGTGGTTTAACCTAATATTAGTTCATCATCATCATCACCTAGTATTAGTTCATCATCACTCAACTTTGTAACTACTGGATACAGGCCTTCTGAAAATGAATTAGTCTGTACCCTTTTCTAGGATTCTTGTTGTCCGTCGGTTATTCCGCATCCTCGCTACATATCCTGCGCACTGCCAGTTCAGAGGGGCCCGATTCTCGAAACCATTCGGCCGCTCTACCACTCGAAAGATGACGTCAATCGAATGAAATTTGTCATAAATGACGTTTATTTGGTTTTCTCCAAGGTCGTGTACGACAGGAGATTCTAACGGTCAAACGTATACGAAATTCTGACATTTACAGTAATCAAATTTGTCGGTTAGTTTTGTTTTGTATTTTGTGTTATTGTGTTGTAGAAGATATTGAAGAAGTTCTAGCAATCTACCATATTTTAATTTTATATGTCAAAAGTCAGTATTATCTCGTCTACCAATTCGAGAATACCAATTTGGCCTGCAATAGAACAAACTTCGTGTACGACCATTTTCATCGCATAGCATAGATGGTTTCAAGAATCTGACCCCAGACTGAATATTTTTGTCCACGACATTTTACTTTGTGTTATTTGCAATTTTTGTATTTACTTTCTATTCAGTGTCATTATCTTCGCAGCATAGATCAGGAATCGAAGGTACACTGTTGAAGGCTTTTCCCTTTAATTCCAGCACATCTCCCTTGAACACATCGCGCAGTTTACCAAATGAAGCCTATCCTATTCGGCATTCTGTTAGTGATTTTAACACAGCTGGCAGTTTAGCAGTATCAAATGCTTTATGACAATCAACAAAGATTGGAGCAACGGGTACTCTACAAATTGTTCGACTAATATTTTCAAAGTAAGTAGATTGTCGTTTGTTCTATAGTCTGAACTCCTGTTCCCTTGGTTGATAACGGTCAAACTTGATTTTCCGTCTTGTCATGATGCGTGTACACAGTTTATACAGATGCTTTAAAAGACTAATCGGCAGGTAATTTTCAACGCTTGTTATGTTTGCTTTTTGTAAAGTAAGATTGTGGTTGAGATGGGGATATTATAGTTATTTAGCAAGAATTGTGAAGATCTTGAATTTTTCTTGTTTTTGTTGCATCTGTGACTACTCGATTTTTGCCCAGGCTGTGTTATTTTTCATTTTATTTGAGGCATGGCATATATCGTCCAAAAATATATCAGCTATCTCCTGTGATTCTACACTTTGTAGTTTTTGTGTTCTCTCGGGTTCTTGCAGTTTTTAAGTGGGTTTCCTGATATATAGTGTTCTTCAAAAGTCCTCTACTAGGCGTAGTAAGTCTCATCTATTTGATTCTTTAAGAATAATTATTACTTTTTTACCGTTTCCATATTTTCTTGTCATTTTCCTATTCATTTATGTAATTTTTTGTTGATTTGTGTTTTGTTACTCTTTGCCATTCTCTCTCCTTCATCTTCGACAAATTTTCGGCATCTTTCGTTTTTTGGGCAACATTCGTTTGTGCCTGGCGCATGGTATATAAAAGTTATCTAAATAAATATTTGCATCGTTTTTTGTTGGATTATCTTTTATGATTTTATTTACTAAGTTTTCAAAATCCTGTCCCATCTCGTAGTTGTATGCAGGATTTTATTTGTTTGTTTACCAGTTTATACCTTTCTAGTCTTGGATCTATTTTGAAATCAGTTCTAAGTATACTGTGTTGCTCGCTTTTCCATACCAATTTAATACTGTTATATCATTTTTTGTTTTATCGTGTGGACTTCTCCATGTCGATCTCCTGTGTAAAAAAAATATTCAATTGGTAAAGTTTTTTTCTACAGGAACGAAGATAGTTTAGTAGTATATAATTTATTTAGAAAAGTTTATAAACATATTTTGGTTCAATCCGGATAACACGTGGAAAGTGGTACGATTAAGGCGACTTTCCCATATCGCTATTATAATCACAGAAAAACACCATGTTATTCAGGAATATACATCTCGTTTGATAGGGCTTCACTTACAGTTGACCAGAAAAATATTTACATGATTCCCCACAAGCTAAGCATTAAAATATTAACAGAACAAATAAAAGAACAGAAAACGCCATCCTGTACACATGTATTACGGTTATCATTTGACAGAATCAATAAATGATTCGAATCAACAGTTTTACGCATATCATCGCACGATGCGACCACAGTCCCATAATAAAAATAACATCGGCCGGCACACTCTGCGAGCCGCTCTTTCAAAAATTGAGGTGCGATAAAAAAATCATAAAACCTAAAATATACCACGTTGATTTTAACTACATTCTACATACACTCGAACAGAATCACGCCGAGTCGTTTCAAGCGGTCAGCGCAATAGTGGAAGTGAGCGATTCGCTGTCCTTTATCGATTCAACTGACCGACTGCATTAACACCTACCGGGCCGAGTTTGTGGTGACATGCTATGAAATAGTCTTTATTGCCTTCAGGAATCGAATCACTATATGTACTTTAAAACCATATCTCATGCTTTTATTTGACTAAGTTTATTTACTCTCGATATCGATGTTAGACTGCGTCGGCGTTCGGTGATTTGCATGTTATCGTCAAAGTGGGCATAATGTGTTCATTTTCGAAGGGTTTTGTGCAACCAAATAATCACAAACAACAGGAAACAACGAACATCCATTGAAAACAATATAAGATGACTGGAAAATAAAAAAAGAACATCCGTCCATCTTCTTGCAGTAAATGCTTCATTTTGAGTCAGCGTAGAATTATTTTACAAGCTTGATTATCTAGGTACTACCCTTCAGTGGAACCAGAGCAGAACATTGATTTGGCAGCCATCTTCTCCAGCGGTTTGATATGTACTTGGCCTCTCGAGAATGCCGCCCGTGGTAGGTGCCAAGATTTGCGCTCCGTTCCCCTCTAGATCACACCTTAAGCTGCACAACATGACTTCAAGTTAGCACTCTGCCAGTGATATAGGAGGAGCATATTAGTGCCAATTCAGCTACAAAACCAAATGCAAAAAAAATAAACACATATGGCTCAGCGAAATCAGAATAGCCTGTTCAAAATTAAAAGGCTTGATAATGACATCTGGGTACTACCCGAAACAAAACGCAAAAGCAATGAACTAGGACACTACCTTTTATACAAGGTTCTACAAAAGATTAAAGAGTCACATAGTGTACCGATCATTTAGCAAATGTAGCAAATCTGTCCCAAGACAAGTATCAACACAATCTTCTCCAAAGTTTCTTATTCTGGGCATCTTGTTTCATGTTATCGCAAGTCCGACCGACGTTTGATGATGTCAGTGAACATTCCATTCTTTGGTCTCCCTCTATTTTTAATACCTCCTTGCCCTATTCTCGTTGAGTATGATCTTTCCTTAAAATGCGTCCGATCCTTATTTTTATAGTTTGCATTATTCATCTATCTTCCTTTACTCTTATCAAGGTCTCTTCATTTAAAAACTCTCAAGGTACCTTTCTTTGTTTTTTCTTAATATCCATGATTCTCTTCCGTATAAAGCCACACTCCAGATGCAGCGTTTCTTAGCTTCATGGAAAATTTTCTTGTTGTTAACAGGTCATTTACTGTGACAAATGATGTTTTACCCATGTCTATTCTGCTTGATATTATTATGCCTTTCAAATATTTAAATGTCTTTACTTGTACCAGTTGTTGCCCTTCCAGCATAATCCTCACATATTTTTGTCTTTTGTGTTTGTTCTACTTGTTTTGTCGTTTTTTCAAATATTTATCTTTATATCATACTTCTTATCAGTTTCGCTTATTTTCCAGACCATATCGCGTCATTCATTTTCTGTTTCTGCAAGGACGACTTGGTAATCCAGGATCTTTGAAGGCCTCATTTATCAGTTTTTTAGCATATGTATTGAATAGTGCCGGTGACATACAACAACCTTGTCTCATTCCTCGCCGTATTAATTAGATGCTTACCTTTGAGACATTTTAGAGGCTAATAAAGTTCTACTGTGAGGCCTCATGATGCAATTGTCATCAATATATCTGAGACAACGGTAAGTCTGTAAAGTGTACGAGTTTAGCAATCGACATAAAGATTGAAGCAAGCACGGGATAAAGGGGTGCGCAAACAAACACATTTGTAATAAAATATATTTAACTGAGAAATAGGTGTTAGAAGAGCAGTGTTGTTCAAGATTCCTAATGTATAATAAATCTGGAAATACAATATAATCTAGATCGAATTCGGGGTCAGAATCCTACATATTTCCCAAGTCTCACAGTAGACTACTAACAAAAATGTTTCACAGTCTAGATCCTATTCCGGGACGCAGTCTTCTTAGCGACCACGTCTTACTAAATGACTAAACTGAGTATGAATCGGAACATTTTCGTAAGTTTTGGTAAGATCGGATGCCACTTGATGACGACTCTGTCTGGTGATTAATTTGTTGCTGCTATGACTACTTTTGTATAGCTATTGTTGATCTCCATCCAGTAGGAGAACGAGCACTATAGTTGCCTCGGTTGAAGCAGAGAGTTCAATCGGAGAGGTCCTAAGCGGATCAAAATTGACGGAGTCTTCCATAACGTAGTACAAGTTTTTGCGAACTGACAGGTAGTGTTGATTTGGAGACAACATTTCCAAAGCTCCTCTCGTAGTTACCTTCTCTATTTTGGTTAGACCAGATTAAATTCTGTCCTATTTTTTCCGTAACTCTTCGAATTTAGAGCAGGAATGCTTTTAGTATGTTTTTGCGGGCATCATTATATTCGCAGGATGCAGAAATTGTCGGATAGTACTTGTACTGTACGCTAGATGGGACTCCTTTTATCTAAGAATTTATTTAAGACTATTTAGTACGGTTTTTATAGTGTTATTATATGTTAGTAGGATAAATCAAAAGGTTAAAGTTTTCAAGTCAGAAAGCAATAGCGCGAAATAATGCTGGTCATCGATATTTGTGTGTTAAGTTCCTATAAAAGTTTTGTAAGAATCTCTCAACTTTAGTTTTGGTTATGAACAGATAAGGAAAAGGAAGAGGGGCATTCATTGTACTGTAAAAAACTGAGAACGAATCTATAAATGCTGCTTACATATTTTTGAATAATTGTCCAAACAATAAAATTAGCACATTATTTGAAACTCCGGAAAATAATTCAGCTAATACGACGTTTAGTTTAAGTAGATCTGAACCCTTATTCCTTTATCAGATTAAAGCAATATAATTGTACATGCATTGTATGTAACAATGGTTATGAATGCCAACAATTCGGGCATAGACCAAGTATTTATTATCAAGACGAAAGGCACCTAAAATTTGTTGAAGCGTACTGTGCGTCACGGTGCGACAGAGAGAGAAACAATGACAAGGTGCACCAACTGCGAATAACAGGATCTGGGAGAAAAAACCAAAATGAACTATCAAAATATTCCTATTCCAGTATACAGATACCCATGAAGAAGTAATAAAAAAGGCAGCAGTTAGGGTTACGTGCCCTACTATAACAACAATGACGTAAGCGAAACGAAGGCTGAAACTCCTACACCCGAACCAGAAGAAGAGTAAAAAATTTTATTTGTGGTAGTTGCGGTTGGCCTTTAGGTGTAAGCTACTAGCACCAACTAAACAAATTTCTCCATAGTGCCGAAGGAAAACTCCATATACAGATACACACAGACTGATTAACGTAAACTCCACAATAGCAGAAATATGTACCTACGCCTTTTTCTTCTGGATAACTTGAGAAAGTGTTAAATGTCGAAAAAGTGATGTCTTAGTCAACAATAATGATTCGTGGTACATGAGTAATGAAGACAATTAGATTGCTGAATTACACAGTCGTGATTGCTACTATACAATATTTATATTTACTATAAACAAACTGTTGGAGAATTAACCTATTCACTTTAGCATTATGCAGGAATTATAATTAATTTATTCTTTAATTAACTCTTATTTGAAACAAAATATATAAAATAATACTCGAAATACTAAATTAAATCCATTGTATTTAGTTTTTGAGGAATATTAAAATTTATTAAATTGACTTATTCAGGTTTAATACTCCCAGAAAATGAATATGAGTGAATCCAACGAAATTATTTAGACCCAAACTCATATGAGTAACAAAAGTACTAAACGATCTGTAATAGTCCATAATTACATGTTTAATAATTTTGATTTCGTTAGACTCTTCTCATACTCACTTTGTGAAGATCGCCTGATATGTATTTCGTCAGTAAAGGATGTTATTGAGACGTTTATAAAAAGCAGGCCAACAGTATTTCTGTTATCAATTTCCCTTAATCGCTCAAAATCTAAAAAAATATATTTATCATGTCAAAGCTTTGAAATTTCACTAAGTCTGATGGACTGCACTACTCATACGTGCGTAGATTCCATTAATCAGGCGGACAGAAAAAAGCCACATTTAAAAAAAGTTTTTCCGCTCACTGTTTTTATAATGTAAAGTCTTTATTTGTCTCTATTTTTTTAGTAATTCAAGTTAAGAAAATGAACGGATATCAGACACGAATTAATTATTTTTAAATTAATTTTTAGTGATACAAATTTTGTGTTTGATTTGGCTCAGATAGTAGGAATCATTCCTATATGTGATTCAAATCATATTCTTAAAGAAAAGGGTTTATGAATGCATTAGGTAGAGTAGGTACTGGAGCATGCTCTACAAAATCAAGTCATAAATTTACCGTGACGTTTTGCATTCTGAATGTCTTCATGAAGTTCCGCAACACACTCAGGAGATCAACCGCCAATAGCATCGAACACTAACCACAGAGCAGCACGTGTTCTCTGCCCTCAGGATTCCCACAGAACACACACAGACCGATCCGTATTAGTATTGTCGGCAAACGCGAGTAGAAAACAACTAAGTAAAGTAAGCAAAAGCAATTAAAAATCGCCGGTAATTACAAGAAACTGATTGCGGCGTTTCTACCCGCGTCGACGTCGTTCTTCTGGCGCCGAGTACAGCGCCGGTTCCGAATAGTTATCACGCCTGACGCATTTGCATGGCGCTCCGTACACCCCTCCTTCGCGAAAAGCGACGGAAATACGTCGCAGCAGGCCGCGAGAGCGAGACGATCTTCACGTGTTTTACTTTTTACTGTTCTGAGGGGGTGGTTATGCCTGCCGGAGAAACGACGGAGAGATATGTGGAAAAATCTACTATTTACCAGAACATTAGAGAGAGGAAGACGACTCTAATTGAAAGAGAATGAAGCAGACAGTGAGGAATGTATTCAATTTCGCAAGTTTTGCATTTAAAACTGACACGCAGGACAAAGAAAAAGGATTCCAGATAAGGGCATATATTAAAACTGATGCACTGGGGCTTATTTTCGATTTCGTCTCTTTGTAGAGAGCAATAAGACAATTCCTTCCAAGGCAGTGAATTTGGAGAATCTATCGAGAAATTTGAAGCACTTGCAATTTCTTACTTGCTCAGGTAGTTTAAAAAAATATTTTTTCTTCATATTAACAAATGCAATATGATACTTACTAACATTGCAGGTGTGAACACAGTCGGTTCTAGAAGTCTAGGCTTATAGTTTGACATAACAACTTCCAAAGAAAGCTGTGGATTCCTATCAGAACTTGTTATAAAATTTACCTAGGATCCCACAAATTACATACACGTGGGATTAGTGGAATGGTCAATATGAAACCAATTCACTCTGTGTTGTTTGTTGCTGATATACGGGGGAACTCCCAAAAATACGGTAAATAATGGTAACGCCTAACACATATAATTTATGATAATTTGGAAATGAGACTGACAGAAGAAAATGACTAGCCTTGGTCCCTTCTAGTTGTCTGATATTAACTCGAAATATACAGTATTGCTGTTTTAAATCTCAACTTATAAATCTACTTCTTTGATCCATTTCCGTACATAGGCCACCCTTATTCTTTGTCATTTGTTTTAATTACATGCAACTTGGATTCGCCCATCTCTTTGGAAACTATTCCTGGGGTGGATGGAAGCTGAAATGAGGGATGCCCTTAAAATTATATTAGTTCTTGTTATGCTTCTTAACTAACTCATGCTTAGTTCTGTGATCTTTCAGTCTTAAGTCCTGTCTCCCTAAGTTTGTACATCGATTTTTTCGTAGGGGTCTACGTTTCAGATTCGTATGTCAGTGGTAGGGCACAGTTGTCGAATACCCTAGATGGAAGATGCATATTCTTCATTAATGTTTTGTTGTTTCTATTTTTTAGTTGAATTTTCCTGTTATTATATTTGGGTATTATATTTGGGTGTCTCTATGAGTCTTGTCTGACAATGAATTACAAACGGTTTATATTTCATTATTTGTATTATTCACTGATCATGCAAAACGCAGATCATGTTAAAGTTGTGTTTTGGTGAAGATTGAATGATTAGCGAAGCCACAATTCCTGTTTCTGATGGAATATTATATCTGTCGCTACTTTAATTTTACTTTCCTGTGTATTTGTAATACAGGATGTATTTAAGTGCTATACAGGTTTATCTATGCCGTGTTGTTTTCGGTAGTCTCATATATTTTAATGGTCTACCTTGAGAACATAAAAACAGTCTTCAACTACCAAAGGTAACAATTTTACACGTGATTTTTAGCATTTTATTTTTTACACCTCATCTGGCTTCTTCCTGGATCAGGAAATCGCCGACCACCCTGAACTTGAGGTCTATTTGAGAAATACGTTTAGATAGGGGGAATTATGATTGAGCCCAAATGAAATAAGTCATTTACTAACAACAATGTACTACTTGATTGATTTTTTATTGATGAATTAAGTGGAATTGAAATTCAGGGCAGTGCATTGTTTCAGGGCAGTGCATTGTTTGATACAAAATGCCGAGATTCGAATAGTTCGAACATTACTAGGAACATAGTAAGCAGAACCATAAGTATGTGGTACGAAGAAACGAGTGATGAAGTCAAAGGCGACCTCGAAGTGGCCGATTCCATATTACCACACTGGTTGAAGGTCGGTAGATTGCTTCATCATCTTGTCGAAGTAGATCACTCTATGTTACTACCATTAGATCGCGGAGCTAGACCACTTTTCATATGGTAATTTCGAATGCAACAGTTCAAAGAAGAATTTTTGCCTCTGGTTTGCAATCCAGGAGACCGTGAACCATTTCCTCACTAAGTGCTGTTCAAAGAACCACCAAAACTGGCGTTTAGCTTACTGGAGAAACGTGTTTTTTACTGATGAGCGCCAGTTTGGATTTGTGATTGATGAATATAGAGCAAGGGTATACATACATGATGGAAGCAGCAAATATGTTTGGGATGGTGAGCAAAATGTTTAACAGAAGAACTCCACTGCTTTATAAACCAGATAGAGTGACAGGTGCATATTGCCTTACTAATTTCATAAATCAATCATTATGCATCTTCGCCCTGAAACAGTTTGTTTTGATGAACTGGGAATCGAAATGTCACTAGATTAGAACATATCACCTAATATGAATTCTATCGAATATGTGTGAATTTACTTGAGTAACTGAACGACACTCATGGTCAATAACTTGAGTGATGGGTCGAAGAGACAGATATTAATTTGCACTGTTTAGTTATCTTTGAGAAAATAATATTTTAAATGTTGTGTTAATTTTCGCAGATTTTTAAATTTAAATATAAAATTCGATAAACTATTTTTTAAGTGTTTTTGTTAAGGAGTGTAAAACATTTGAAAGTGATCTAAAACTTATTGTGTAATATCATAAAAGTATTCATTACATTTTAACGGCCGATAATTTCACAATTACATATGTATCTATACAACTAACTTGGTGAGAAACGTTGTTTTACCTATTATTGCCACTCCATTAAAATATTGAACGTCATTGTTGACTGAGTAGTAAGTACATCTTTGCTTGGCTTTTCTCTTGAGTTGAGCCATCTGGTCTCATTCAGCCTTATTATATTTACCTCGAGTAACTGCATTTCTTGATGAATATTTTAAAATTCCCAGCTTCATATATAGACTTTATTTTCCTCCTACAGATCTTCAATTCTTTCTTATATTGCTTCTTTTTATTAAAATGTTCATTAAATAGACATTTTCGATGCCAATACCGTTAATTGTAAATCTTTTTTGTATGTAATGATTGAGAACGTTCATCAACTTTTGTTGATTAAGTTGTAATATGAATAAAACAGATACAGTTAATCTATAAGCTTTGCAATTTTCAATCAAGTCTGAAAATGATGATTACACAAAGTGTAACTAAGGCGTATAAACTGTACCTTGAGAATGCACTTTCAAGAAGTGTGACTAATTACAATGAAACATCAATTGAACCCAATGTCATTAAATGTTGCCATTAATTAAGATTACACAATAAACTATCCTCAAATGGGTCTTTATAGAGACATTTACAACAAAGATTGTTAGTCATAGAGTTAGTTCACCTTTACAGTTTCATCAGTAATTCTGTACTGAAATGTTATACGCAATACAATTAAACCATTTATATTTACCAAAATTCTGAAAATAGATTTAAAAATAAAATATACAGAGCTTAGAAGGAGAGTCTTAATAGACCGTAAGAATTGAATTAGATGTTCAACCACGTTTTTCTGAATTTACAGTTCCTGGAAAGATCCCAGAGTTTCCTAGGGGATTTTCCTGTAAATATTAGATTTTCCAATTTTTTTTGATCATTTCGACATAAATATGTTTGATTAATTTAATTGGCAGTTTATATGTCGATTCCAAACCTTGGACCCATTATTACCCTCCTGCCAAAAAAAATTCTTTGTAAAATCGATAGTACCCTATCATTTTGTTAACGTGGCAGTACTCACAAAATCGTCGCAGCACCTACTTTATTTTGGTTTTAGAAAATCAAATTTTCACTGGAAAATCCCGTATGAAACTCTAGGGAGTTTCAATGAATTGTAAGTACCTCATAGAACCTTTCAGTACTCCAGAATGCAGGATTCAGAAAATCATGGTTGAACTTCTAATTCAGATCCCCCAGTCTATTAAATGGCCTCCTTAGAGGAGATTCATTGCTTAATTCTCGAAATTTTTACTATTTACATCTTTTACATTTAATTTATTTCTAATTGTGTCAAGTACCAGCCCGGCTGAATCACTAAATAAAGCATCGCAGAGAAAATAGTTTGACAAAAAAGATTTAGAATGTTGACCTTGTATTTGACCTCTACTGTGTCCGTGAAGTTCACATCAAGTTCAACGTCAAATGGCTACTCTCATTTCTTATCGGGGATGTTCACAGGGCGCATGACTTTGCCCATGGCGTCCAATGTAATAACTGAATCAAATTGTGTTCTAAAACCGGAACTTTAACTTAATCGCAATTTTTTAAGAAGAGCAGAAATTGTTGATATACGTACTTGAGGATTACCCTGGTGGTATGGTTGTGATGTGACCATCACTGATTTGTAGACGCGAGATGTAAGGATCGGCATCTCGAAGAGAGTATGTACTCAATTCTCAATTTAACCTTAAATGCCATGCCGAGGTCATTAAAATTCAATAGGGGTTTATATTTGAAACATAAAAGTTGACTTTGGAGTAACTTGCAAAGTTATGGTCAGTTCACAATCGTATAGCCATGGAAATCCCAAATCTGTTACGTGGATATTTTCCACTCAGCCAGAAAATCTCGATATACATTTATATTATGTATACTATAGGTAAATGTTGATTTTGTTATTTTTCGTACTACACTTAATTCTATAGTTTAAAGTCCAAATTACCATGGACTTGTAAATAATGTTTTGCTACATTTGTGGTGAATTTAATGTAAAATACCGATGGAATAATTTCTTAAAAGATCAATTTCCCCCTGAGTTTAGTGTCGACCAAAGAGACAAAAGTTTGAACCCAAGAAAATGTTCCAATATATGTAACAAGTCTGAGAGGTTGACCAGAACGATGCCATGGAACAATGTCATTACCAACTCCTACAAAAAAACAAAATAATGTAACTGTCTGTTTCTAAGATAATATTTTAACAAAGATATTTAAGACAAAAAAAAAACAAAATGAAATATCGAAATTTTGAGTCTGTATGAGGTTCAGTTCCCGAGCTCTATTTTGCCTCAACAGAACCTCACTTCCTTACTGATCATAGCCTGTACCATTTTTTGTAAGATTTAGAATCTAAAGGTTGACGACTTCAATCAATATTAAAACAGTGGATAATAGGAGAATATTATTTTCCTAATAGACAAGAATATTTTATGACTAACATTAATTTATGAGTTACCTCAACAAAGAGGGTAACTGATTGGTCAAAACCATTTTAAAAGCTGTACTGCTCTAAAAAGGGAATATAATTCTAAAATTTGTAACCATACGAACTGGACTAAACGAAGGATACACCAAATTTTGTGTTAAATGAAGTAATTTCAATGACTCGAATTGAAAGAAGCAATTATTACAAGTTAGTAAAATGCGAGAGGTTATGAAGCACGGACTTCTCAAATTTAGGCTGAAGAAACCATAGGAAGTACCAGAAAATCATCTTTCTTCTCATAAAGCTCTGAAATGCTGAAACTGCATACCACCATTTTCAACAGCTTTAACTATTTACCCCATCTGTTTATTCAGGTTTTCTGTCCTCACTACTCTTGTCGATAAAGTCTAATAGGTGCAATTTCAAAATATTGTCACGATTACTTTATAGAATGATATTTTAAAACATATTCCACAATGTTAGTCTGAAGCTGGTTGACAATGTAACTCGTTCCTCGAAGTTTTCGAAGTGATGGAAAATTCAGATTATCCGTCGTATTTATACCCTTAATCGACACTGACTGAAGAAGAGGTGTTCAAAAGTTTTTAATTTGGACACTGGGCTCACTGATTATCTTCTCATTGGAGATTATGTATGCCGTCTCGATGAATTTTGTTTTATACCAGGTCTCTTCCTTGTAAATTTTGATTATGAATCTCTAATTAAATTATAAACTGACTTCAGATGACTAGAGATTTGAAGCAGAAACTTAAATAAATATCTACAATACATTTATTTGTACACGATTGACTATATTGTAGAGATTTCTTTTCCTCAGAACATCTTCTACACTTTATTTCCATTACAAATTCAAATATTTATGTGTTACAGAAAAGAAGTGAGTAGAGAAACAACAGATAGAATAATCAAGGACTTCCATAACAATTATATGCAAATTAGGTTTAATTCAATTTTATATTAGACAATTTTTGATTTCGTTTGAATAGCCTTCACAAAAGTCGAACAAACTCCAATTAATTCCTGCAATCTGTCTTTAATTCAATATAAAGCGCTCACCTAACTCATTAAACACGGATGCAGGAAATTTAAATAAAAAATTCAGCAACTTTTTGCTTAGCCACCGTACCAATAATCTGGTTAGGCGTTTATGACCTAAACCCACCGGAGAATCTCCCGTTCCTGGAAAAGGAAAGCGCCTGCGCCCTTAGACTCATTACTTCGCCGATTAATTAACTTGCATATTGCCGGCTCCTTCTAACCCCTGCAAATTACTCGCACCCCTCTCGCTCTGCACCACTGCTTCATCCCTCTCCGCGGGGCCAACTAACGGCCACTACGTCTTAGTTCCTCTTATAGGGGTATGTAATTTCATTCTGTCTCAAGCTTAATGAAATGTACATCTTTCTCACTCCAACTCCCGTCTAATTTCCGCGACCGTCCTTCTTTCGATGCCACATGATAAATTTGTACAGAATATCGCGAAAACGGAGATTTTTTATATTTGTTTGCCATGAGATAATTAAAATTCTGATTCGTTCCCGGAGAAAGAGCTCCGGCTGGCTCTGAAAGTTTCAGACCCAGCTTTTATGGAGCTTTTTAGGACGCTCTCAGTTACTTAATTCCAGTTTTTTTTCGTCTGCCATTAATCCCGAGAAAATGCAAAGTTGCGAACTAAGAATTGCAAATATAATCTGTTTAATCCGGTTTATGAAGATGGCAACTTCAAAGTTTAATGCCGGAGTCAAGCACTCGGATGTACGAGAGATAGAGAAAAATATGATATTCTGCTCAAACTCGTTTGGAATACTAATTTTCGTCAACAATTTGAATTTTCTTAAAGAATACCGTTCTACTTTGTTAATGAAAAAAATCTTATATGAAAGCTGTATTTCACAAAAGCTGGTGTGTTATAAGTCTACCAAAAAGTTATTTAAATGATTAAATAAAATTTATTTATTTGTTTTTCGTTTACAACTACTTGTTTTATTTTATCCTCTGATAAGTGGGCAGTTGCCATTAATCTCAGTTACCAACATGGCAACGAAGAAAATAATCTAACAGCAGAATTGATAAAGAATAATAATGTGGACAATAATAGAATAAAGGGAATTATATATGTAAATGATTTTTGGAGAAAAGAAATATCAGGTCAAGTATAAAAGAAGAAGAATTAGGGCACTATATGAGCTGGACCAAAAACCAAGTACTATCCAGGAGGTGAGTACGACAGCTAAGGATTTCAGATAGGAAATAGGTAAAAAGTATTACTGGGAAGAGAAGCAATGAAAAGAAGAAGAGAACAACTAAGTAAAATATGGCTAGAGGAACTGGTAAGAGATCTGAAGGAATTGGGTGTAAAGGATTGGAAAAAAGGGGTTTTACACCTGAAATTGTAAAAAGTAATTGGAAGAAAAAGTAATTATAAGAAATATAAGGCTACTAGGAAATATTTAGCTGGGACTAAAAGATTAGAAGAAGAAAGTTTTGGACTGTCGAAACTGAAAGGGAAGAGTGCAAGACCCCAAAGCCAAATGCCACTAGGACTGTTGAATTGTTCTATATAAATGTGAGTGCCAGTTTGATCAACGAACGAAATGCGTTCTTCTTCTACGAAGGAACTTTGAAAATAAGACACAAACAAGTGGAAGCCATTTCACAATGCTCAAGCAAAAGATGAATCAAGCTATCATTCGAAACTTTTTGTAAACCTGGCGCTATTGGGGTTCAGTATCAAACACTAGGAGCACTTCCTTTCACCAAAATGTAGATAGTCCATGTCCAGGTGCTTATGTAGTAGTTATGCACACCAGTGTTATACCAATAATTATTAAATTATAAAAATTAAGGCAAATAGAATAATTAATATGTACAATTTTGAACTTTCAGGAATTTTGCGACTTTGACAAGTAACACTGAATTGTCCTTCAAGATAAATTAAAGTAATTACACATTTTCTGGTAAATCAAAAAACAAAAAAATATATTGAAAAATGTACCTACTTTTAAAATAAATTTATAACGGTAGATTTGAAAATATGGACTGACCCAAAAATAATTTTAGTTAGTCATAAGTTAACTATAAATAAATAAAGGAAGACATGACAACAAAAAGAAAGACGATAAGGAAGTCTAAATAAAGTCTACATTTTGGACGATGAGTAGATAACTGAAATTGAAATTCAGTTCCACTTTTGAAAACGAAACAAATTTCAGAAAAACGACATAAAGACATTAATAGATAAATAACATAACAATTGAACGCCGTTTTCTGGAACGGAATACCTAAGACATTTAGACTATTCATCTCAAATAGTTCCAAATTATTTTAACGAAGTGAATAAATATTAAACTGTTGCTAATTTACTTTAAATTCTCGTACCATTTAGGTTTTGATAGTAAATCTACCATCAATTGATTCGAATGTATATATCATAAATATTCAAATCACGGGGAAAATATTAATAATCTGTGTACAATTTCTCTTAAAAAAAGAGACAACAGAGAGCCAGCATCATTACATAACCGAAGAGTTCAAAAGTTGATACCTGAAGGGAATCTCGCAATATTTTCAAATTGGGCCCAGCAATCTTCCAATTTAAAGTCAATAGCTAGTCTAATATTGGAAAAATATTTTTTCAATTACACTACTTCCCGGTAACCTTTTTAATTGTACTTTTGTACTTAATTTTCTGCTTTTCCGTAAGAATTTGGTCCTGTTATGTTTTTCTAAATGGTGTACAATTTTGCTACATTACAAAACATCATGACCAAAATCACATATATTTGTTAATATTTATCTTTAAAATATTCCAAACTACAAGATGCTAGGAAGGATAAGAACATTAGACTAAGTCAACACATGTCATATATAGAGCAACAAGCCTAAATTAGGAACCGGCAAGTCATTAGACATTAGTAAAACAGATCAACAACAAAAATCACACATTGATAAAAGATATAAGCAAGTAAGTAAAATAAAATAGAACTATAACATCACGAAAATAGCAAGCAAAACATGAACTTTAACACTTTTCTTTTTGGTAGCTGGAAACCCATCATGGCTAGCAAGATATTGACTTTATGTAAACAACCCTTACTTTGCATCATAATTTATTCTCCTAATCCGATTACATGTTCATTTTTTTATTTATTCGTAACATTTAACATGTTCTGTGGAAACAGTGCCTTCCAGATCATGTTTCGATATCTGTTCTATTTCTACCATATTTGTTGCATAAAAAACAAGTTGGCTCAGCAAACTCTAAATGGGGATGGAGAAACTCGAAAAAGGAATATGTATAGCTGAATTAACTATTTTTTTAGTCATTTAACATAATGTTATAATTTTCTTCACTTTCTTCCTTGTGTTTAGGAGTCTACCAGTTTTGTTTTATATTTTTTATTAATTATTAATAACGTCTTTCTTGTCTAACTGTTTGATTCCTGGGCCTCATGTCGTCTTCATTATGTTATGAAATTTGGTGACTATTTTAGGTTCATCATTGTTAATAAATAATTACAAATATGGCTAGACTTCGTGAACTTGATCAGTTCATACAAAAGCATTTATGCTTAGCTGTTGAAGTGATCCTTTTCCGCCCTCTGGTTTAACTACAAAAGTTAAATGAATTATATAGTTTTTAAAAAATTATGAAACGTATTTGATTTTAATGTAATAACAGTGATCTAGTTATCCGTAAGTTCACATTTTAGTTTTAATTTAGTATAAAAGTATGTGCCAAACCAAAATATACTACAGACCCATTTTGGCAAGTGAAAAATACATGGTGGAACAATTATATTAATTTTTTTTTAAATCCTTGTTTTTTGATGAAAGGCAAACTTAAAGTATAAATTACAAAGAAAGTAAAAAAGTATAAGATGAAACAGGAAAATGATTCTAATAAAATATACATATAGAGAGATATGGATACCTAATTGTGGTGTAGGACCAGGTAATAAAAATAAAAACAAAACAGGAAAAGAAAATGAAAATGGAATATAATCATATTAAAATCGAGAACTGTAAATATCTAAAAAAAACACGGAATTTTGCCACTATTAAGAAATAAAAACAATATTAATTAATAGACTAAATAAAATTGAATTAGTAAGCTCAATACATGTATACCTACTTATGTAGATATGTTGTATACGTAGATGTGAAATAAGTAGTAGGTAATAAAAAATACCCTGTATTATATTCTTGGTGGATAATTACATTACGTTATTCTACGAACAAAGAAAAATCAATTAGGCATTTTGCTTTATTACATATTTCCTCATGTAGGAATTCTAATAATTACCTTGAGTTCGCATTACTATTATCATGTTTTAATGGATACTGTTGTGTAGCGATGGCTAATGTCGTATCTGTAGCATTAGAATTTTATGGTTTATAGCTGGAATATCTTTTAATGAACCTTTAACTCACTAGGTAAACTGAGGTAATAACACAATAATTTTAAATGATAATAATATCCAATATTTACATCGTTCCACAAAACCATAATTGTACCTTAAAAGGATAGTCGTATAAAATTGTAAATGTCGATTATCTGAGTAACCAACTTCTTGTGAAATTAGTTATTTATCCTTAAGATATTAACGTTCCTTTCACTGTAGGCAAAAATGGTTACTAAATTTCATATCACAGTAATTATAACTTCTTAGTGCTTCTTCTTAAGATTTTTTGCGACCACTTAATTATAATTTCTAACTTCTTACCTGTGGCAGGACTCCAGAATAATACTGGAGGTAGTTTGATAATTTTAAATTATTTTATTGGTTGGTCCAAAAATGGAAGGAATTAATTTGATAGACTTCAAATTGGTAATTTTAAGTATAGCTGTTAATGTTAGCGTTCATATATTCATATTCCATGGATCGGTTGTTGGTATGATTCAAAAAATATACATGCCGATAATCTAAGTTACAATGAGTTTCAGGAAGTTACGAAGCCGAAAAACCTTTCCTGTTATTTGTTTATTTTTTTAACTTTTGATGCAAATGGTTCTTCGCTGGGGCTCCTAGGAATAGTCGTGAGAATGGGTAAAATGGACAGTCAACTGAGAATTTTCGTCAAACAAGTACACTGTCAATGTGAACTTGAATTGAGTCGGGATAAACATGTACTCATAGTGAGGAGGACCGTCACCACAAGAAAATGATACGTAAATTCACCTGTTGACGATATAAGATCCAAAGCTCATAAAACGTTGCGAGATCAACAATTTCAAGACTATGGAAGTCCAAGGAAACATCGAGCAATATATTATATGTGTTTAATAATATAATGTGTTTAATATTAAAAAGTCAAACTAGTTACAATCAATAGAAACAAAAATATTAGAAAAATGAAAGTAAGTTATCTATTTTCAGGATTCAAATGATTATATCCAATCTAACTGTCTAGCGTTGAAAACTCAATCTTCGAAACCACTCAAGACAACTGTTCTGAAGAACTTACTCAGATGTTCATGGCCCGATTTGAGATGATGTTCCGCATGTTCCAAATCAAACTTATCACACCTCACAATATTGTCATATTGATCCAAATAGTTAATGTATTTGTAGATACAGAAAAATGCGAATTAATTAATGTTTTTAACTGAATTGGACTACTACACGAATAATCTAATAATTTGGAATAGAATACGAATTTATTTACTATGTTGCAAAAATATTTCATACCCAAATTTTATAAACTAGATTTTTTTGCAATTCCAATCAGTTTTTACAAGAAATGTGGTTCGTAAATAGTAATAGCAGTTTTGATTTTTTTAATAAATGTATATATCGGTGTATAACAGATTAAATAATTGTCAACCAGCAATAATAGACAGTATTGCTAGTTGACAATTATTTAATCTGTTCTCAAAAGTCTAACAAAGTTATCGCAAAAATTTTAACAGACGACGAGAGTGAAACCACTGAAAGCATTATTTCATATGACAATATCAACTTTTTCAATATCTACAATGTGAAAGAAAGAAATATTCAAATAATTATTAAATGCAAATTAAAAAGTTTCTGCATGTAGGCCTTAAATATTAAACAAAATCTGCCTTTGTTAAAAACAATTTGTACCCTAAGGTTTATTTTTTTACTCAGAACAGAAAGACGGCAAATCTTTACACAATAAAATTTTGTTAGTTTTAGTTTACCCCATGAAGATTATAGCTTGGCTGTTGAAATGTTGAGATTAAAAAAGGGATTTTTGTTAGGGTTGCAAATGTATCCTTATCAAACCAATTTCAAGATAGTGATAAATAAACATATATATTTATAAAATTTTCAAACCATGTATCTAAATTGAAAGATTTATACCAGTCGTAAATTTTGAGAGGTTAAAACTATATTTATGTACATGTAGATCTAGGAAAAAAGACACTAAATTTAGTCTTGGTATTTAGGCCATCAAGATTTTTCAGAAGAAATTGTTAGTGGCAAATTTATCAATCAACAAAGAAGTTTTCAAATGCATTTTATGTGTTTACTGAATTCTACATTACAGTCAATGTTAATTGTAGAACACCAGATCTGGAAGCTATAAATTTTGCAGGTTTTAAATTACTGATAAACAAGACAAAATAAATTTCATTTTGCAGGGCATATATTTCACTAAGATCATTTTATCCAATTCGTATATCTGCTCTACGAGATAGGGAGTGTGAGATCCAATGTCAGCCACTTTTTTTTGTCAATATTATGATAGGTACATGATGTATCCACTCTACCTAATGATTATAGTGAGTCTAGTTTTTCCAACTAAAGCAACATTTGAATTAGTTTGTTGCACTTTCAACATGATTATTAGCTTAACAGCTTTTTAAAATTATTATAAATATCATCATTTTATAGGAAATATAATTATAATGTAATCTCAGATTAACCGGTGCTCTTTTTTCTAATTTATAGAAGAAAAACAAGCCTTAAAATACATTAATTATTTTGTAATGCAAAAAGATATATTTACTGATCATCTTCAAATCTTATAGGAGGAACCTTCAATGAAAAAAATAGCAAATATTCTATAACGGGCGTCTAAAAAAGCGACAATGTCCTTTCAACAATTGTGTTATATTCATCTGGAGTAAATTCTAAAAGTCTTGATATAGGTTAGGTTTGATTTAAACTAAATATTTCTTGTTAGGGTATAAAACAATTTGGATGACTCATGACGATTGCGAAATTTTTCTAGTGATATTACAAAAAAAAGGAAAATAGGAAATGTAATAAAGGATTGTCGAAATTGCAGTAAACTAAAATTTTACCTAAGAACAATGATGGTACCAACAGAACAAACTACAGGGTCTCTGGAAAAGTTCAAAGAATAAAATTATAAGGTGAAGAGATATATATAATTCCTACTAAGTTATAAAAAATCTGGTGGAGTATTAAAGAGTTTACATAGTTAGGAAATGTAAGAACCGTTGTCTTCAAAGATACTAAAATAATTGTGACAGAAACTTTGGAAGGTACTTTTGCTAAAGATATAAATATCAAAATATCCGTTTATGATGTAATAGATCATTGCAATAATATCAGAAATTAATTTTATTGTTATTTGTCACTAGTGCTTTCCCGTTGAATTAAACTGCTATTGTTTTTGTAAGATTGTAAACCAGCAATTGACGAGAACTTTTTTGGAATAGACATCCTCTGTTCTTTACATAAAAACTATGCAGTATAATATTTGTATTTATGAATTTTGAATTGTAGCATTACATGTGAGGTACTGCAAGAGTTTCTATTTTGTTAAATTTTCACAGAATTTGATATTTTATAAAATAAATTTAAAAATTTAGGGTATATAAGATCAAATGTAATCTAGCAACAAACTACAAAGCCATTGAGTACTTACTCCAATAATATATCCTAACCCGATAATAGTTAAGAATACAATCCAATTAAAAAAAATGAAGGAACACCTCAACTTTATTTAAAATATCCTTAAACGATTCATTTATATTTATAATTAAAACCACTAGCTCCTATGATCAACATCACATAAATAAATGTGTTCTATGTAAATGCAACAATCACAGTAAGCCGATAAAAATAAGTCACCAGCTTTTGGGAAATCACGTGACATGTGTGTTTGTTTTGTTGAGCCGGAGAGTGTCGTGAGACAAAACAAGTGAAGTGCCTCGCGCTGTCAGCGATATCTTGACGTCGACCGCGTGTACACTTTCCACGGCAAACCGAGATCTTCTGACCAACCGGTCGACTGACCACGCGGGGAATGGGGGCGGCCGGGTGGGTAATTATAACTGAGGGGGGACAAAGTGCGCTAACAATGTACTTAACATAGCTGCTAACGAGCTTCAAGACCGCAAAATGAAAGATTACGCTGGGCGGCACCAAATGACAGTTTCCTATAACTTAAGAATATATAGATAAGGATCGGAATAAACTAGTTGGATAGGAGACTCGTGAGGTTATTTTTTTATTGTTTCCTTCGAGCCGGCCCCTTATAACAAGGATAATACTATTGAAAAGTGCACATATACATATAATTCTACGTAGGTAATAGACTTTTGTGCCTTTGATTTATATAAATGAGTCTAGATGTGTGTAATATATGGGGAAATATATGGCAAGTTTATCAAAACTTGTTCTGCTTAACGGGGTACATTTAAGCCTTTTTTGAAGGAACTTGTCTTGCAATACTCCATGGAAAAAGTTGCTGGAATTTCAATGGTCTACGAGTATGAATGATGACTGTATCAGCATCGCAATATTCGAACAATTTCTCAGGCACCTGTTTGTTAGAATTAAAACTGAAAATCTCAGTCTTTTACATTTATATTCTAAATTTACAGAGTTTAAAACTGCCGAAGTCTTTAAGTCCTTAAGTAATTTCCAAAGTAAAATTAAAAAGTCATAACATGAAACATCTTACTTGTCAAACGAAAATTGATTTTCCAAAAAAAATCAGACCTTACTTGACTGAAGTATTGACATCTGTGCTATAGATTTTACTAACATCTGTTTTAAGAACCGTTCAATCCCTATAAGAAGTAAAAAGAAAAAAGAGCCCTGATCGAACTCAGTTAATGGACGAGAGTATAATTGTGCAACTGAACACCAAATAAAATCTATCCAGATAAAAGAAGAAAAAATCCTTGGATACGTAAACCTTAATTTACTAATGCCGAAATTTGGACATTAATAGATTTCTCATGACGTCATTAGTGTTAAAAGAGCTAGTAATTCTACATACAGGGCATTTAAATTTCAAATCGGTTACATAACAAGTTTTTCTAGAAAAAAAAATTCACTTTTATTCATTTAAACCAAAAAAATCAACTGGAGGGTGTATATGTAACAAAAGTAAAAGAAAAAATCAAAATGAGCTTTTAAATTGACCAAGATTTTCTATGAAATTTTCATATTCTTTTTTAAAGTTGGTAAACACTTGAGGAATGATCAGCCGGACCTTTCTTATCAAGTCGTCAGACCGCAATGCAACAAGGAATAAGTCTGTCTTCGGTTTTAAAATCCTTAAAGCAGAAAAAAAGGCATCCATTCAAAGTTCATTTGGTACAAAAACTTAATGAAGTGATTTTGACCAAAGACTTGATAATGCCATACCGATCTGCAACTTTTTCAGACGAAGCAACTCATTGTTTAAATGGTTTGTCAATAGGCAGAACTGTAGACATTGGGCACTTGAAAACCCACTCTGGATGATGGAAGCACATACACAACGACCACAGAAAGTCAACGTATGGGCAGGGATTGTTAGCACTAAAGTTATAGGTTCGTTTTTAATTGAAGATGCACTAACTGGTGCAAATTATTTGCACCTACAACATCAAAACTTAATACCGGCAATTGCACGAGTCCGTCCAGTCAGAGCATTCCGATATGCCTGATGATGTTGTGTGGTTTCGGCAGTACGGTGCATAAATGTGTATGACGTCATACAGACGATATTAATGATGTCATGAGAAATCTATTTGTGTCCAAGTATACGCATTGTTAAGTTTGATATGTCCAGGGTTTTTTTCTTTTTTGATCTCGATAGATTTAGTTGATTTATATGTTCCATACTTTACGCGCACACTGTATATGGACCAAGGACTAAGCACAGGATTTTTTTTTCGAGGTGGGTTTATCCGGGGGGAATTGCTGATTAGGGCTGCAAAATGTATATTTTCGTTCATCTATTTCCAGGATATATAAAATTGTATAAGTATAAAATTTATTCTGATGAAAAACTTGATATCAAATTGAACCTTGCGACCAAAATTCCAAAATTTCGGTAGGGGGGGTTGAACCCCTTTACCACCCCCCACTGGCTAAGGGCTTGATATGGAATGAGTCAATGCAAGACTATAAATATATTTAAAAAAAAACACAAAACGACTCCATAAAAAATAATATAACAAAAAAATATACTTTTTTCTGCTACAATTAACTATTTTTTGCTGAAATCGGCGCCACATTGAACAGCAAAGGTGCAAAGTACAATTCATAAATGTACTTTCCATCTTATTTTCACCTCAAAGTGGCACCTCCTTCTGAAAATGTATTCAAAAATTTCACGATAGAGTGAAATCAATAAAAAATAAATTAATTAACGAAACATTGAGATCATGTAATATAATTTAATTTATTTTTAGTAGCTTCGCTACAATTCAAATTTTTTAATAATTTTGCCATGTGTTTTTATTGGTTCAGTTTGTCTTTGTTCATAAAGTTTTCATAATAGCGCCTAAGCCTCAAACCTATTTACATTTTTGTAATAAATGTTTAATGATAGAAATCATAGGAAATTGTTCCATTTGATGATACTGATTGACACACTTATGTTCGTTAGAGATTTACCAAATGTTGTTGATTGCTAAGTTTCAATCAATTCAGTAGTATTCTAGTAGGCATTTTCGGTGCTTTTTTCAAGCGAATGTCTAATAGTTGTCACAAAGCATTATTTATATTCACAGCTAACACACAAGACTTACTCAAGAAATCCTACAAATTACGTTATAAAGAATTCTTAACTAAATGCTCCTGAACAAATATTTCTACCTCTTAAAATAGGAAAAATAAAATCATAAAAAAGTCTTTTTCCTGAACTATTTTTCTAATATTGTTATATGTAGATACATGTATGAATAAAGTAGTATCAAATGGAAATAAAAAATTTAAGCAACAAAATTAGATAAAAAAATTGTTTAGTATAACCAAGAATTCTCTGGTTTCTTCATTTTGGAGAGTATATTACTCAAAATTTCTATAGCTGAAGTCATTTTACTTTGAAATATAACACGAAAGATCATAGATACTGTTGGGGGACACTTTTCCTATTGTTGCAAGTTATTTGCATTTTATCGATAAAAATCGTGTCTTTATTTTCATGGCTTTTGTATCGACTTGTTAGTTTTTAAAGTTCACGCGATAATGATCTATGTGTCAATAATAATGGGAATATTTACAATTACGTACAACTCTAGACTTTCCTTTTACAGTAACCAACGACTACCATTAATGAAATCAAAATTTAAATATATAAAATATTTTGTGTCGTTTTGCAAAAAGCGTTGTCGTTAACTTGACCATGTTTTTGTTAAAAATTTTTTAAATGTATAAGAAATTCCTCTGAACAAAGCGATTTCATCATTATTTTGCTGATCTGAATCTCAATATTTTTAAATAGTCGAAGCTAATAAGGTGGTCGAGAGTAGGCACTTCTTTGCGGACCTGGGATAGTGGTGCTTCAAGGCAGCCCACGTGAGCCTAAATCATTTCCTCAACTAAATGTTCTTTCCTTAGACCACGCCAAAAGCCGCTTGGAAAGTATGTGGAAATGAAAAACACAAACATGTCCCTGACCGTCTGATATTCCGTGAAAAAGGTAGGGGCTGGAAAAAGATGGCACCATAAGGTGCTAAGAATCAAGAGGCTACCAGACAAAAGGGTATATCAATATTTTGGCCATTTAACGTTGCACAGGCATGGAGAACTGCCAACAATTCTTTTACAATTAACAATAGATTGGGCTATGGTATCGATTGTAAAATCGAAACTATCGATAGTTTATTATAAGGATATGAATATTTTCAAACATCGCTACTGTAGAGGCACATGCAAATAGTCTGAAGCACCACTGAAAAGCATACAACTCAAGCACACTATTACCTGACTCTGGATCTCCGATATAATTTTCTGAAATACATAGAAGTTCTAAACATTTGTGTTAAGACCCCACATTTTAGGAATTAATATGATGGTAGTCTATTTGTCAAAAAAATATAAATTTAATTAACACTTTCAGAATTTAAATTAGTAAATTATTCTTTTTGTAATAAGCGACAAACATTTAATAATTACAGTTATACAGGGCGGTTTAAGAAAGTTATATAGTTTAGAATATAAGTAATTGCTTAGACAAGGTGTTTGAAGTAAGAGTAGGGGTAAAATTATTGTTAGTGAGGGTGTATCAAACATTTGTTATATAAGCATAAGCGTTAGGATATTTGAAATATAGGACGTAGGACCGGGTATAATTGTAGACATGGGTAAAAAAATTTAAAAAGCAGTTGCATATACCGGGTGATTGAAATAAATGGTAGAGTAAATATATAGGCATAAAATGTGGTTCAAAAAGATGGATTTTGTTATATAGGGTAGACAATGAGCAGTTGCATAAATGGAATACTAGACATTTGGGGCGAAGTAAAATCATTGGTATATAGGAATAATTTAAACAATAGAAAAATAGTAATAGCAATAGTGTGGAGAGGATTTGAACTTATACAGGGTGGTTTTAAAGATATCAGGACCTTTGTAATATTGTGTTGAGTTGAATTATAGATGTACAGGGTGATTCAGAAAATCATAGACCAATAAGTTATATAGGAGTTATCAGCACCCAGAAGCATATAAAGTGTGGATGCAATATAGAGTGAATTAGTTATATTTATAGAAAGTGGTCGAAATAATTAAACAAATAAAAAATTAAAATATATTTGGAAAATATAGACAAAGAGTAAAAATTAGAGAGGAAGAAAAAGAGAGAGATAAGGATATGCTAAAATTTTCAATTGAATTATACCTTAATTAAATCAGATAAAAAAGAAGATATGTTTGAAAATAGTGATTGATTACACCCGGTTTCTAAACTGTTTTTATTTTAAGTCAGCTGAAGTCGGTTCTTTTTTAACCGACTTCCAAAAAGGAGGAGGTTATCAATTCGTCGCGTATTTATTTTTTGCTTTTTTTTATGTATGTTACCTGATTTCTTCTCCTGTGGTGAAACATTTTGAATGAAAATGGTCTTGTTTAATAGAGTATATATCCGGATTGGTGAAACTTCCAATTTTGGAAAAGAATTCTATTGGTAAAGTGATGAAATTTGTGAATGAGCACATGCGTGCATGGAAATCGACCAATATCCCTAATATTTTAGTCGATTTTTCGATAACTCCTTATGGATGTGTATAGTTTTTTAACGTTTAATATATTAAGGAAGATCCCTTGCAGTTTTGCAGAAAATCGCCGAAAACTCCAAAATTCTTATCAAAAATTTCATCGAAATGACATAACGGACATTCCCTCATAAATATTTTAATTCCAACGTAATAGTACGGGAATTTTAGGCACTGAAAGTTTTAATTGCGAATTTGAAAATTTTCTATTTATATCTCAAGCATATAGGTAGTAAAGCATAGTATTTTCGGCTCCTTAAATCAATTAGTACAAAGCTCGTTTTGTTTGTATACCAGGCAAATACCTATTTTAATGCAAATTTTTCCATTTTGATAAGACGGTGCTTTAGGTTGTTACATTCTCCCGGCCTAATAGAAAATTCAATGACAACACATGTCAAACTTTAATTGCTATTTGGTACGTTTATACAGAGGGTGTTTAGTTATAGCAAACAAAATCACAAAGTAAAGTGATAGGAGTTGCATTTATATGATGATTGAAATATAGGACGGAGTAGAATGTTAGTGGTTCTTAGGCAGCCGTATATACAGGATGGTTGGAATATAGGGTGGACTGGACGTTTGGTGGTACAAAAATGTTGGAAAAATTGTGAAATTAAAATTATGGAGGGTGATTAAAAAACTGTTATATGATGTGGACATACGCAAATCATATACGGGATGGTTGAAATATATGCTGGAGTTGAATTATATTTATACAGTTTGATTAAAAAATTATTTCTTTTATAGCCCATAAGAAGTTGCAAAAAGTGTGGAGAGGAATTAATATTACACAGGGCGATAATACAAAATGATAAAAGTGAAATAATTTATGGGGAAGCCCACTAGGAGTTATATACTATGGTTGAAATATAGGACGGATTTGACTCCGTAAATATGGGATGAATTCTACTCCGTCCTATAGTTTACAGAAGGCATCTAACAAATTTATGCTTGTTCGTAGCCAGTCGTATGTACATGATGGTTAGTACATAGGGCGCAGTGGATTTATCTATAGTTATACAGAGTTGTCAAAACAAGTTGAAAAAAGGTTACGTGGCGTGGTCCATAAGGCATAAATATATTTTAGGCTTATTAAGTCAACGCCTACTAGTACATTTTGTTCGTAAACATTCAAACTGTCAATTTAAATGAAAATGTATTATTGTGTAATGTTGAGGCTTTCGATGTTACCTGGTCCTGTCTATTAAGGTTATACATACATAAAACATTAAAAAAATATATAACCGACTTCCACCTATAACTAAAAAGCTAAAAATAATTATAACAAAATACAACTTTAGCAAATAAATAACACATTCAATGTTGTCAGGTACCTACCCAGGAAGTACCCAGGAAGTAAAAAATGTAAACTTAAAAATGTGCTCATTCTGTACAAATTAATTACCTACCAATCTAGTATATTTTTGCAGTCGGTGCCAAGCAAATCTAAAATCCTTCATTGCGTACTTATCAACCACTTTATCAAACTTGATTGTTGCTTAGCACCAACTTCAAAAATATACTAGATGTAGGTAATTAATTTGTACAGAATGAGCACATTTTAATGTTTACATTTTTTACTTCCTGGGTAGGTACCTGACAACATTGAATGTGTTATTTATTTGCTAGAGTTGTATTGTTATAATTATTTTTAGCCTTTTTTTTAGTTATAGGTGAAAGTCGCTTATATATTTTTTAAAAATGTTTTATTAAATATAAATTATATATTTTCAACAAATAAAGCCATTCAAAACGAGTCTGACCTGGACCTGGAAACATTTGGGCCTTGAATATACAGAATATGCCACAAATAACATTTAGAAGAATTTTGTAATTGCCTTTCAAAAAAAGGAACGTTATCAATTTGTACCATATTTTTCTAAATTAGTAAAGTCTACTAGCTGTTGCACCATTTTTTCAATTACTTTAATATCTACTTTTGGTATGATATTAAGAGATTTATTTTTGGATGAAGTCATGACCTCCTTGTCGGACCTGCATTGATCTTAGAGTAATTAACGAATAAACCATAGAAAACTATCGATAACTAAGGTCTGAACTATCGATGACTATTGATAGTCATGACTACGAAATCTGACTCTACTAGCAACATTGCAATCGAACACAATCTGATTAACCAGAAATTTTTCTAGGATAATGACGTTAGAATACGAAAAAAATTGTGTGCCAACATTGGTAACAAATTGTATGTACAAGATGTGGTCTTGTACATACAATTTGTCATGGATCGATGAAATACCCGATATATTTGTATGTTATTCACATTTTCGACCTAATTCTGATAACAATCTACATATGTAAAATTGCTAAACAAAAGAATAACACGTTCACTTATTCTAATACAAATAAGAGATATATTTATATTTCTGGTCGAAACGAGGTTCCTGTAATGGATCGACTATCTTGCATAAAATTACGATTAAGATCTGAGTGTGAACTATCGAACTGGTAAATTTACCTTTGGCTCTCTCAAGAAGATTAGAATAATTCACATATCAAATATTACAAGTTGCCGTTAAATTGTAAAATTACAGCAATAAAATGCTATCCGAAGTATAGAAAGGTTTAAGTAGATTTGAACGGCTGTAAAACTAGATGTAATATAGGAATGTATAATAATATCTTTTGAAGAGTTGGTATAATAATATAAAATCTTAAATTCTCATAGTTGTGACAGTGTTTATTATTTGAATTAAATTATTTTTTATATAGAATTTTAAAAAAATGAGGAGGTTCTCAATATGCCTGTGACTAGGTTTTATATGTATGTTGAGAGCTTCCTCTAAATGGGCTTAGTTTGTTGTTTGCATAGTTTCAACTGTAATCTATTAAGGAGTATTACGAAGAAGTTTTATATTTTTTTATAAAAATGAGAAAAAAAATTCAATAAAAGTGGAAATTCTATATCCGTCTGTATATACAGAGTGTTTACTTTTTATTGTTAATACTAGGGAAAAATTTTGTTAATTTATTTGAACTCAAGTAACACAAATTAACAATCGCAAAATTAAACAGTGTAGTTAAATACTTACTGAAGCACATTTGTGGTTGTAATTAATATCAAAATTTGAATTTTCTTTAAAAATGGTTAGCTATTAATTTATTGTATTTTATATTTAAGGAGTGGAAAAGATTACACATTATGCGAAATCTAATGTTTCAATTTATTTACTTCAAAGTTCTCACCAATTGTTTCTAACTCATTTGAGAGTTCATTCAATAATCTAATAGCGATGAAAAGACCTCATTTTTTATCACTCCTATTTAATTTGCGGTATTTATAGATGTTTACTTCCTACAGTAGGCATAGTAATCAAACACGAATTGCAGCGAGAAAAGATCTAAAAATAAAAAATTCATTAAAAAAGCAATAATTCCATAATTAAACAAAAATTGTAACCATTGCAGCAAGATAATATTATTATCATAAGATCCTCCACATGCTATAATTCCATAGTGGAGCATATCACAGGACAGAGCGTTATATAGACCTCCAATATCAATTTTTCATCCTACGCGCCCGAGGGAGGACCCTGTATATACAAACTAGTTGTCACTGTCATGTTGACAGCAAATGGTTACTGACAGTTCGGGGAAACCAACTGGTGTTCCGAGACAGGACAGTTACTTCATTAGATCTTGTACCTTCTGTAGACAGCCATGTCCATAAATGTCGCGGTTAGACCAAAGGGAGAGAGAGGAAGAGGGCATTAGAGAGGGCAAGAGGCTATTTCATTCGGTTGGGAGCTGCTTCCAATGAAAAACGATCAGTATTTTATTCATTGGCTGCTTCCACCCACCAAGTGATATAGCCTGTTACTCTCTGTATTACTCTCTCTTTCTGTCTTGCCACGAGTTTGTGCATTGCAGGCCATCTCCAGAATGTACATGCTCTAAGGCTACTTCAGCTGAATATCGTGTACAGCTCAAAATACTTTTGATGGCGGGGGATTACGAAATGACGACTATAGAGATATTTACGGAAATGGTCTACAGCCCTGATTATTGCAAGAAGTTCTTTTGTAGTGACGCAATCATTCCTTTCCAGTTTCGAGAATGTACGGCTGTAATAATCGACCACCCGCTCTTCACCATCTTGCACTTGGGATAGGACGGCTCTCAAACTTGTGTTGCTGGCGTCTGTGTTTAAGATGAACTTGTCAGACTGTGTGGGGAACTCTAGGATTGGGCTGGAACAAAATGCCGCTTTCAGTCGTCTGAATGATGTTTCACAATCCTGATTCCAACAGAAGGTCCCTTTTCAGTGGTCTGCCAATGTAGAGGTGCGGAATGGTGGCAAATCCGTCAACAAATTGCCTGCAGTACGAACAGAGACCTAAGAAGCTTCAGAGTTCATGCTTGTCTCTTGGGATTGGCCAATCACGAATGGATTGTAAGTTGTCTTCGTTTGTGCGGAAAGTGAACTAAAAACTCTACTCCATCCGGTTGAGTCTCAGGTTGGCATTCTTAATTCTGGAAAATACTTTGCCAAAGTTCCTCAGATGGTCTTCGAATGTATGACCCATGACCAGAATGTCGTCGAGGTATACTAAGCATGTTCTCCATGTCAACCCGCACAATACATACTTCATTAGCCTCTCAAATGTCGCGGGAGCATTACATAACCCAAAAGACGTTAACCTTAGAGCATATACTTGTGGAGATAGAAGTAAATGCACAAATATCCTGCCAAGACTAGAAAGAGAAGGCAGTAGAGACGGTAACAGACTATTTCATTTGGTGGATGGAAGCAGCCAATACTACATTAAATAACCCAAAAGACATGCTGGGCGTATTTCATTGGAAACTCCCAAGCGAGAGAAATAACCTCTTAGTCCTTCCATTGCCCTCCCTTTTTAGTCTTGGCACTCTATTTTTGCATTGCAGGCTACCCCCAGAAGTATAAGCTCTAAGCACTAAACGTGAGACTGTAATTTGAATTTATAAGTTGTGTTGTAATCTAAAAGTTGTTATCATTTCAGAGCAATCCATAACAAAGTCGATCCAGTTTGAAATAATTAACTAATGGTAAAAATAAGATCGGAAGAAGAAATGAATAAGCAAGGTGAACACAGTTTGAATAAAGTTATGAAAGAATTTATGAAAAGCAAACAACAAGATGCATAAGTTATCAAGGGCTCTCTGGTGAAACCACCCACCTTCGATGGAAGTTCTTTCTGGCAAATGTACAGAAGCCAATTTCAAGCAATTACCACAACTAAGCCCTGTGATAATCATGAGAAAACTACAGCACTTGACATTTCCTTAAGAGGCTCTGCAATAGAGAGAGTTTTCCAAACGAGCAGCCGGCAAATTTTAACAAATTAGCTTCAGTTCTTGACCTTCGGTATGGCGATCGACGTGTTTGTCAACTATACCAGACTTAAATCACCAGCACGAAATTTGGCAAATACTTGCCAGAATTTGAAGCGGATGTTTCGTAAACTTAGCTTATCCAGAATCCTCAGAGGAATTTCAAGAGCAGTTTGCTACCCAGAGCAACGAAGCTCTTGGAGATCAAGAAAGTAAAGCAGAAGTAAAAACCATGTTTACTGTTCGAAAAATTATTCCAAATCTACCCGAGTAGAATGTTTCCGTTGGGTACGAACTGGACATTTTAAAAGAGATTGTAGGGTTAGACTGTCAGAAAGAGGTCACCATTCTGAGATAGCCAACCTCGAAATACTAACCAACAGGACCTAGGACGGTATCCATTGGAGAATTTTGTAAAGATGGAGTCAGGTTACTCATTTTGGGTACCATCAATGGCAAGAAGATCACCATTAAACTTAACACTGGTGCTGGTGCGTCAATAGCTGAAGTACAGAGTACTGGTAGCAGACATAGAAGATGGATTTATCCTAGGTATGGACCTCTTAGATAGTATGGATACATTCGATTCAAGGAACGACATCTTGAATGATATTTTTGACTGAAGAATTTGCATTAACAAGTCGAACCAGTGATCATCTTGCTCAATAAAGCATATCTACACTCTGATAAATAATCTTCTCGTAAAATAATTCACTTGCTTCATTATAAGACAGGTGGCTAAAGAGAGTGTATTTTTAAATAATTTTACCTTGTAAAGGGCAGTCGATTAGCAAGACTTCATTTAAATTGCAAAAAATGAAGGCCATAGCCTCTCTTGTCTAGAAACGGCGAATCTTGTGCTGATTGTTGCTTCTGTTCAGACATGCAACGCTTCAGACTAATTTCTCATAACACCTGTTCTGGACTTAGTAAACAAGGTGGCTATATAAGAAACAGAGGAAAAAAAGACACGAAGAGCAATGTCAATTTTAAATGTCATAAATCAAATTTTCAATTTGCAATCTACATCAATAAATATAAAGCCATTGACAACGAAGTCAGAATAGACTTTGAAACGTTTGGTATTCCTGCAATATACGTCGTTTTATTTCTATTGTGTTGTTATTGCCAAAAAAAAACATAAAAGTAACGAAGAGCCAATTAATACAATTGAACTTTAAACCAACTGGTAGCTCTTTTGTTGGTTCTATGACATGCTAAGTTTACCCACTACCAATCCAAACATAATATGTTAACATGTCACTGACAAAACAAAACATTGGTTGGGGTTGATCCATAAGGGAAGTACTGAAAATGAAGGTCAAATTGCTAATTCTGGGAGCTTTCAGATATCTGAGAAATGAGGAAATGAGCAAGCTACAGTTACAATTTACTTTTTATATTTGCACGATGATCTGCAATTAATATTCTATATTGCCTTCAAATACAATAACTGATTAAAATATAACAGAATGTCAATCTAATATCTACAGACTCAAAAAAAATCAATAATTCAAAAGGTTAGTTTATCAAGCTAACTCAGGAACATTAGCTATGAGCATCTCGAAATATAACAAACTAGAAGAGTCGATTCGATTATAAATTCTTCTATCGATGTACTGCAAATGATCTCTATAACAACAGAAAAATGACTAGAGATATCTTTGCCGGATCTTTCTAGTATGATGTGAACCAAATTGTAGTAGCAAGTAAGCATTTCTGTAGAAGGTGCAAAAATATATAGTCAAATAATCTCCTCAAAAGTCTTTTTATAATAATGATAGCAAATAGTTTATACATTTTGATTTATGCGGTTTAACCGATTACCTAATTTCCTAAAATCCATTAAGTTTGACATTAATTTGCGAAATGACCTTCTTCCCCCACAAATTCTAAAAATTATTTCTGTCATTTATAAATAAAACATTTTCGAAAACTTCCTAAATTAACACATGGAAACCACAACTCATAAAAGATCTAGCGATATCGCAACATATCAGTGAAATACTTTTACAACTATCTCTCTGTCCTTATCTGGCTCACACAAAATTTCTTGAAGGTTTGTTTATAAGACATTCCATGCCCGATTCAAGCGGTAATACATCAATTTTATAGTGGAAAGATGCTACTAAAGGGAGTGGTTCTGGAGTCTAGGAAGACAGTCTGGAGATATACGCATTTACGTTACGCTCTTTTATGTCTGGCTCTGACCTAAAAATCCAAAGTCACGGCGCTTTTACTTTCTACACCCAAGTTTCCATATTCGGTGCTCTGGAATCGTGAATAGTTTCATTCAAAAGATATGTACGAGAACAAGTTATACGTCTGGTTTTTTGACGGTGTTGTGATACCTGGAGCTTTAGAGATGTGAATTAGGTATTGACTTTGGTGTTTTTATTAAAACAGAATACAATTTTTTGGGCAAGTGATTTGTAGGTAAAGTAGATACAGGTTGTTTCAAAAAAATGTTCTCACAATTTAACTGTTGCTAACATGCTGCTGTATTTTTGGCATTTCTGCTGTAATTAATTAATCACAGCATGTTGAGAAATCAGTTTAGCTTAGAAGAGAGAGAAGTTTGTCCTGAAAGCACCACTGACGTGCAAAAACGATACAGGAGGGACCACCGCTCGCATCTGAGACAAATTTGAAGTATTTCGAAACGTCCAGAACGAGAACACTAAACATTCTGGAACACCACGGGCATCCACGAGCCTTGGAAGAGCAGATGCGGGAAACATACCTTCGATCACCACAGAAATCTCTTTGACAACCTCTTGGGAAATCCTCATCTCAAAAGATCATCCACCGCATCATGAAGCGTCTGCACTGGATCAGCTAGATTTCAACACCAATCCATGCTTTCCACGAAGACGATCCTCACAGGAGAGTTCAATTCTTTGAATGATACCTGGCAAAATGTGGAGGGATGAAGCAACCTTTAATTTAAAAGCCTCCATTAATCACCATAATGACACGTACTGGTGTCCCGTAAATACTCGTGTAGCATCATGTAAACGTTCTAGTGTGGTGTTCCATATCCTTATTGGGTACCATAGGACCATTGTTCTTTATCGGAAATAGTGCGACTTACCTTAAGTTGCTTCAGGATGGTTAGTGATGACGACGAAATTTATTTTCAGCAAGATGTAGCATCTCCCCATTACCGCATTTCCAGACATATGGATTGGACGAGGGGGTACCAACCCGGTCGTTGCCCAGACCTCACCTCCATGAACTTCTTTTTGTGGGGATATCTCAAAGATAAAGTAGGTATATCGCACCGAACCAAGAACAATTGACGCAGTGAAACTGGAAGAATGACAATGTCACGATATTCTTAATTTTGTTGTTTACGTAATAATGATCATCAATTTGCAAATGTGCGAACATGGTTCTTCAACTATATTTGTCGTCTGTATTCAAAGTCATTCCATTTCACTATATGGTCATAAATAATGCTATTCTCGTCATTCGAAATTAAAGTAGATTTTTGGGACACCCTGAACATAAAGCTATATAGTTATTACTTGTCGAAATAAAATTCTGGAGTATATATATTTCAGCCGTACATAAAGGGTTTGTTCAAATGGACAAAAGTTATGATGAATTTCTAAAATTTTGTTATAGGTTCACTCTGAAAAGAACTAATAACTAAATAATTCGTATCTAAAGAACAAACTTCTATTTACCTTCTGCTATTTGTCGTGGCGATGTTTAGCTTTGCACTTGTATGAAACCTGATTAAATAATAATTTAGTACCATCGAGCTGATCTAATAACGGAACGAGGACTGTGAAAGTCGAAATTTTTCGGTGACAACTAACAAACTCATCGGTTTTGGACGATTTAGCTGGCAGAGGAGTCCAAGACTGTTGCAGTTTGGTCAACAGATATGCAATACCTCCAATCATTTTACTACCTGCACATCCTGCTTTGTTGTTATTATCAGGTAGCAAATACAAGGCACTTGTATATTGTTAATATTCATACCTAGAGCAGGTATGTAATCATTTTCAGTAACGCGATTCAATTACTATGCTCATATATTTAGCGAACGTTAAAATTGTTATAAATATTATAAAGGTAGACCAAACGGGGAAAATAATAGGGCAACAAAGGTGTTCTAGGGAAGAAAATATCGGCTTAACATTAATTTGAGAGTTGATTAAAAAGTACAATATGAAAAAATAAGTTCCAGAGTGGAAGATGGAATACCAGAAGAAGATAAGTTTTGCGATTAGGAATCCTGAATGATCTATTTATTAAAACTGTCAATACCACGAGTTTGTCAAGAACAACTAGTATTATCATCATGAACTTCAAGACTTGTACCATCCTTTATAATAAATTGTGTACCGCGGTACTGTTGAACCACAAAACATTTAAATGTGGACAAAACTAAGATCCAAACTCCCGATAGAGTACCGATTAACTGCGAAATGCCATATTGGTTTGCTAACATCGCTATGTATGGACAAATGGTACACAACAGCTTTGGCTACTAATACTCTGGGGATCGCTCTAACTCTTTGTATTCAAGCTTATTCGCCATGCATCGTTTCTTTCTGGCGAGAAAGGATGCAAGATGAAGGTTTCTTAATTATTTACAAATACATCGTGGACTTAAAATTCATATTGATATCCTCGCAAGCTTACTGAGTTGTTTACTTTGTAATAAAAATATCTACAAAGAGGAAATATATCTCGTTATATTAGCTGACATCAATGTCGGGTCATCTTCTTTGACTGACATGTCAAACCCTAAATAAAGCCAGGGAAAAATGAACTATCTATATATAAATAGGCAAAGAGAAAACGATTAGATACCATTTTCTCCTCTGTCTCTCAACCGATTTTCTTCATTTTTATTTTGTTAAGTAGCTACTGACGACCTTCATAGCAGAATGGTAATATTAATTTATAATACTCGTTCATTCATTAAATAAAATATAATAAAAATTCATTATTTATCTCCATACTGTCAACGCCAAACAACTGAGAGTGCCGCCTTCGCCAGACGGTCAAAACTCAAAGCATTGAGTAATTATATTTGGAGGGAGCGATCCTTAGATGCTGTTCTTAGAGCATGTACTTCTGGAAGTGGCATACAAGCGTTGTTAGTGTTTAGTGGTAAAATAGTTAATGTAGTAGATCAGTATTGACTTTTCGGACGCATTGCAGTAACTTTCATATTGAATATTCTATTTTTAATGTGAATTTAATTTTTGATTAATATATTATTATCACAACCTTCCCGAAGGTCAGACAGCGGATAGTAGAAAATGTATAAATATTTATGTTCTCCTAGCGTTGTTGGTCCTCTCTTTTCTTTAATATTCCTGAACTTGATTGAAACCGCAAATGACGATAACTTTTAGGTTGCAAAGAACAATCTTCCAATTATTATATTGAATATTTTGCCAGTAGCGGTTCCAGCTAAACATTTAAGGGGTCATTGATTTGTCAAAAATATTTCGAATACCGGTATTTGGTTACATTTATATTTTTTTATTGTAATAGATTTGCCAATATGAGTGAAAAATTTTGGTCATTACAGCTACTTCTCCGATTTCTCCACAAATCTGTTTCCTATAAAATTATACTTTTTACAATTTCATGAAATAGGGTCGAATTTCGACAACTATGCGACCACAAGTTAAAATAAATGAAGTAATAACATTGTTTCTTTTACTACGATGGAAGTTGTTCACAGAAATCCAATCCTAAATTAATAAAACTCTCTATTGGTAGTGAGATTATTGGTCCCGAAATAATGAAAACATATCCAAGATCAAAAGCAAACAAGGGAAGAAACCTAGAAAATCTACAGTGAACGCTAATGAGATGAGGAATTGGGAAAATATGAACTAAAGACACTAACATGCTACTGGCCCGGGGACAATGGCGTACCTTCAGTGCACATGCTGCTTGTTATCTTTGGGCCCACCAAGCTCGTACAGCTTTACAGTTTCATTTAATAAATAAATCTGTAAGGACTTATTCCACTAATGTTGCAATTAAAAATAATTATTGTGGAAACGGCTTCTGGTATGGGGTAAACGGTACCATTCTTCCCTATTTTACGTCATGTAGATAATGACTCTATAAACTCATCATTAGTTGGCATGTAAAGAATGCTGGAAAATTAAAGTGGAAAGAGTGTACATTTTCCTTCCACTTATTAATTTATAAAATACTATATGTATAATAGTTGTTTTAGTTCTCTTGAACAACTTGGCCAAATGAGGTCATATACACATACTATGGCTATATATTTGATCGTTTGATCTAGTCAAGTTTTTGTTTCTATAGTTATGAAATCAGAGACAATTTGTTGAGTTAACAAATTAGTTTTGGTATCATTATTTAAATGAGATAATGATGTAGGATTCGATAGAGGTGGCTCTAGCCAATCTATTAACAAAGTATTTAGAAGTCAAATTTACGAAGTATTTCTGTATGGCGACAGCTATTAAGTATTAAACATAATTTAGTTTTAAAGAATTACTTTGGAGATTTGAAAGCAATTTCCAAAAAATGATAAATGTTGACTTTATGGTTATAATTTACCTACAACAAAAAAACTAAATTTTCAAAATAGAATTCAAACAGTACATAAAAATATTTTTTTTGTTATATTTACATATGTCACTAAAATACACTATAAACGTTAATTGCTAAACTGTATTATATTGGTCTGGAAATATTAAATACATATATAAATGTTAAATGAAATAATTTAAACTTAGAACCAGTGAAAAGCGAAAAAAAAAACAGATTGTACTTAACCTTAGTCATATGTAGCTGATAGCTGCTCATATTTAATATGTGGGACATATTACATGGATGCCCATAAAATTATGTATGTCTAATATGCTTATACCCTACCGTATGGAGATTGCTAGCAGTTAACTGGAAGGGTCATTACAATGGGGCACTTCAATATCACCCCAATTTGCATACGGTAGGGTTACGACTCCATCATATTTTATTATTTGATATTTCTATCAAAATATTTGCAACAGGTACATTACCTCAATTTATTTCACAATGAGATTGATGTATATTACTGGGAATTTTCAAGAAAATGTGAATATTCATTAACTCGAATTGATATTTGTATATATTTTATTTTCTAGCATAAAAAAACAATAAAAACCTATGAGCGGTGTTACACTCAGAAGAAATAATTTCTTGATATTGATTAACTGCAATGCCAACATTTTATTTTTGATAGCTTTTTGATCAAGCCAAATATTATGTCTTAGTGTTTTTTGAAGAAATAGGTTTACAACACATGACTAGTACATATTATTTTAGTTATTGCGAGACAATGTTGCTGCTACTTTTCAAATCCTGACCAATGAATTGAAAAAGAAGCTAGACCTGTTACTATGCGTACTCCAAACGCCTCATTTCAGCGTATGGACTTCTTTCATACTGTCAATGATTAGAGTTTTCTTCTACTGCGGACAATTGTCATCAATGTTTGAATTGATAATATGGCCAAATATTAAGACGCTATCGGCAACGGCATATTGAGTTTGCTGTTGATCTGTACTTCCCTATATACGAATAAGTAGGACAGTTGCGCGTTATGTTGATGATGTCCTACAAACTTCTTTTTTTCCTCATCTAGATGACCACCCACACTTCCTGTTCAGTAAGACACTGCACGTCCCCATCTTGCTTGTCGAACTGTGGACTAACTCCAGGATGCAAGTGTTAATGTTTTGCCATGGCCACCACTGTTCACCGGATTTAAAGCTCATGGTACATCTATGGGGTATGATGAGGAGTTATTGTTTCATTTTTTGTATGCTACAAAATCAAGTTGAAGAAATCATTCTTTCTGACTGTACCACGGCTAACGTCACTTAGTATATTATTGTTACAGAACAGTTTCATAAAAAAGCAAGTAACTGAAATAAGATTAGCTCAAAATAGCATCACTTAAGTACCAACTTATATATAAAACATGTATACTCAAAGTAGAGGTAAACAACTTTTGTTTCTTAATGATTATGACCAAATTTCATAGTTTAGTCTCCTTGAGTTATATATGTCCTTGGGCTCATTCTGAAAAATTTACTAGATACCTAAGTAAGTCCCAATTTCAATGTTTACAATACAGTAGTTTTGATAAAGTTGCACAATTATCTGGTATCATCTGTTTTCTCAGTGTTTTAATATAGACATTCAGACTTCTTCAATACCCATTATTTGTTATAAATTTAAAAAAGTAGACAATAATTCGTAATGATACATTTAATTTTAATTGAGAGCCACAAAATATTTTTAAGAGATATTATATTTGGGTCTCTACTGTTGCAGTGATGTTACCGGTATGGACTTAAATTAAAAATTTGTGGTTTGGATTATAGCAAGACAAACCGTGAACTATAATAAAATTATTTAGAAAATTTTGTTAACCATCTGTTTAAAGTTGAGAATGAGATCAGATATTAGATCCTTTTTGTAAACACTTGTGACACAAACAATATATTCGGGAGATTTTTTTGCGAAATGTTATAATTTTCTACATAGGAAATTGTAATTTACACTGCCACATTAATAAAAATTTATTCGGGATTCTTCACAATAATTCTAGTATATTCAGCTCAAAAATCGCACTTCTGATACCAATTCCAAATATAGTTCAGGTTGTTAGTTTTTATATATACCCCAGCCCACTCCATAACTGCATACAAATTTTACATGGTGTTGTTGCAAAAATAACATTTGGAAAACCAAAATTGCAGAATTAATATTGTCCATTAAAGACTTTAACATAGGGTGCCCTATACACATTTGTATTGAATACTCTGTAAACTTATCTGCTATGCAGTAGGGCTGTAACAAACCGTATGTATTCGTTACTAAGTAACAAATACTCGATAAGAGTCGAAGTACCGATTCGTTACTTTTGTATTGGTATCGTTACTTGAATCGCATGTTTGCTTCAGCACAACCCAAGTTGACTGCCACATAATACCAAAAGGTCCGACTCACAAATCGTTAGTTTCGTTACTTCGTTAGATACGGTATTATTTCGTACATACGAATATTTCGTATGTTTCGCACGTACCTATGAATACTTCGAACCTACCGTATTTAGGTATTTTTACCGAAATGGTGTCATCATAACTAATTATATCTTTATATTGTTATTTATTAAATTATATAATACCTATGCTTTTATATTTTGAACACTATTCACTTGTCTTTTTTTACTTTAAAGATTTCATAAACCATTGAGAACTATAAAACTATATTATAGTATATTTTCGGAAACAGCTCTATAAAATGAAATATTTACTCAGGATATTCTAATTGGGATTGAATGAATTTATTGAATGCAGATTCCATATAGAGTTTAATGTAAGTAATGACTAAATCGAGTGCTACAATGCCGCCAATAACTGTTAGTATCATTACGCAAAGACAGTATATGAAAGAGAAGTTTCTTTATAAAAAAGATAATGCACTTAAATTTTGGCAAGCACGAAGTTTGTTATATGCATGATGAAGTAGAAATTAGAAAAATAAATACTTATGCGTGTTGGTAAAGTCAGTGCCAGCAGAACGAATTTTGTCAAAATCAGGAAAATATTGTCGGAAAAACATGCCTCATGAAATCCCAAACGGATGAAAAAAAAAGAAAATTTTCTACATGTGAATGACATATGTTGGGCACAACATAAAATGCTATAATTTTCATTGTGATGAGAAGTATAGGAGAACTGTCAAATTAGTATAAGAATATAATTATTTATTTCTTTATTGAAAATAGTATCTTTGTTTATATTTCTTTCTACTTATTAAGGAGACTGATATAAAAAATTAAAAATATGTTTTAGTTGCATTGCTTGAGTGTATATTTATTTTTTCTTTATTTATTTTATATTTACAATTAAATAAAAATGTTACCTAATAGAATCCGTTCATATTCCACCCATAATTATTTTTTCCTTTAATTGCAACGTATTACATAGGATAATTTTTTAACTATTATAATAGGTATGCACTCATTAGTACTCTATATTTAGGTGCCACTACTCAAATTACGACTACCGAAAGTAACGAATACTTTTTAACGGGTAGTCAGACTAAAAGTAACGAATACATATTCAAGAAGACATTACTTTTAGAGCACTACTATGCGTACGTTTCTGGAGCCGTTTTTAATCCATATTGGTATTTATAATCTATAATTTTTGATTTTTGTTTTCAGTGTCCATAATTTTGTGATTATTAAATGTATTTTACAGCATACCTGGTATGAATAGTGGTTGACACAGCAGATACCTACACAATATTCAGTAAAAGTTTTTGTTTGATCAAATTGTAGAGATCTGTTTCTCTCCGAACATTCCTGTGGACAACATTCAGTGAAAGACAACCAGTAAAGTGATCCCAGTATTTCCTTGAAACTATTCTTCCACACTTTGTCTATAAGGAACATATTTATGTACTTCAAAGAAATAAGAATGAAAGGTGGTTGAGCACAATCCTAAAATGAAAACCTAATTGAAGCAGATATCCAGGGGACGTTTCCCAATGAGATTGGTGGCTGGCATGAAGAGATCTTGTCAAATCATTTAATCAGTGATCGACATTTATATTAAGGGACATTTTAGTTATTATTATAGATTTGTCATTAAACATTTAAGTTATTATAATATAGCAGAGCATCTTAGGCCGTCTATAAATTTTGTTTCATCGTAGTACAAAAAGTTTGGTACATCAACATATCCGTACAAAATTTAATTGTTGCAGTTGCTGATTGATTTGTCCCTTACAAATTTGTTAAACTATAACTGAACTCGCAATAGATGAAACAAATTTTTTATACTTTCGGATGAGAGTTCGAGTTAATTCAAGTCCCAGCTATTTCACGAGATATCCATACAAGATCGCTAGATATCGAATGTTTAGAATGTAATTTTCCGAACTTAACTTGTTGGTCTTTTTTTTTCCTTCCTAGGTCTTTAATAGGTAATACCCATGTATCAACATTAGCTCAAAAATGCGATTGATTTAGATTCAATTAACATTATAAAGAACGACAGTACTAACAGTACTACATACACAAAGAATTGGTATTCCAACAGGATGGAGTACCTTTTCATTACTTACGTACCTAAATTGGTTGGCTATTTGAACAAAGCCTTTCCAGGTCGCTGGATGGGACTAAATGATGCCCTTGAATGGCCTTGACTGACTGATTTGACTTTATTAGATATATTATTAGATAGGGATATATAAAATCACATATCACTCGACTTGCAGATACGACACGTCAACTGACGATGTGATACTACAAAGGCTGCACAATATATGAAGATGTTTCGAAGACAATTGATACAATTATGGACAACAATTGCCTCAGTATACCTGTAAGTTGATTTCTGGCTTTTTTGGATAATATATTTTTTACATTTATCTAGTCAATATCTTGTGGACGCCTGCTCCGATTTTTATAAACAAAGCATTGAGGCATTCAAAAACCCTTTCCAATGAAGTATCATCATTTCCCCATTCCCGTCTCAACAAGTTTAGTGTATGACAGCTCCGCTCAAAAGGGTAGAGTTTGGGCTATCAGTGTTTCGGGATTTTTCCTACCTATTATATCTACATGTACCTTTTCGATGGCTTAACCTGTATATTATTTTCTAACAACATTTATGCCACATCAATGAAAGAAAATTTGTTAGCACATGTGAAATTAATTTAGTGTTCTAGAAAGTTGTATACATTAGGAATTTAATTTGACAAAACAATTTATTGTTTCAGAATGCGAAATTCAAACAAGTTACAAATAGCTGCTACACAGTGAATAATAACGTAGTAATCGATCTCAATAAATAGCCTTGTCCAAAACTAATTATAGATTCTATCTGTATGTATAGGAAATTAAATTATTGTATAATTTATTCATCCAGTCAGTTCTTCAGAATCAATTTAATGAACTTCAGTCATTACAAATTTTGATTACAGTTTGTTAGATTGTTGCCGTTATTTTTAAACAAGAAAAATTACAGTAGCTCGGGATTTGATTAACGATTTTTCAAAGTCAGTTTACACCTAAAATGTTTCTTAGATAAAACTCAGTGATAGTGAAAAATTATTTTAAAATCATTACAGTCTCTTGAGTACCTGCTGGAAAGATATGTATTAATCAACTTGTTTGGAATGTATGTATAAAATAGCTTTATTCTAAACCTAGGTATCTTACTAATTAAATATAATCTGCGAAGTTTTGCAATTTTCTTAAAAAAAAAATTATTTTACATGTTGCTAAGTTAAAATAAATGAAATTTAGTATTAGTTGCTAATTTAATGATATATATATGTGTAAATACCGAAGGCCTGATATCGTTTAATGTTTCTTATCCAATAGAAGTTAGTCCTAATTTCCTTTAAAAGAAATATTGCCAGGTAATTTGTTTCCAAAAACCAAGTGCAGGAGGCAGAAAAATATATCTAATACTAAGTAGGTACTCTAGATCGGTATAGGAGAAATTTATTAGTAAATATTGACAGAAATAAATTTATTAGGTAGGTACCGACTAAATTGATATAATTTGTTCTCAAATACATTTAGAAAAAATATTTGGTTAAGTAATATATATCTACTAATTTAGAGACCGTACCTATTTATAGGAAGCAAATTAATTAGTCATTTGAGAGTTATTATACTTAGACGAAGTTTTGAATTTCGTAGACCTACCAATTAGATATCCATCCAAATAAGAACTAGGTGTCCAAAAATGAATATTAATCGTAAAGTTTCAGTTTTATTTATATAAAAAAAATGTCCTAATTTGTCTGTTATCTTTGACGTTCTAAGCACAAAATGATTCCAATGTAGTATTAATAGGTAATATTCAGGTAGGTAGGTACTAAATAAAGCTGTTGGAATTTTGAAGGGTATTTCTTAACTACCAAATGATACATAAAAGAAAATGTGATATTTATTGAACACATAAATTATTTTTAAATGGGAAATCAATTTTAATTTCTAGGTATTTGTTTATAAATATTTAGGTATGTCTGATACGCCATATTTCATAGCTACAATGCTAAGGAACACATTATTAATATTTTAAGTTGTAGGTGGGTAGTATATGTCCTTTTGAAAATGAATGTTGTTTTTAATAATTAAGTATATAATAATATTGCATGAAGTAGGTATTTGACCTAGGTATAGCTCTAGACTTCAGACTTTAGCAAAGAACCACACATCATAAAAAGACATAGAACTCAGTAAAACCTGAAAACGTCGAAGCAGTAGGTAGGTATATCTAGAAGAAAAACGTAGGTATAAAATTATTTATTATAAATTTGAAACAATAGACTTTCTGGAAAAATCTGCCTGTAGGTAGGTAGGTATATTTCAACTTCTAAAAGTCTCCTGGTCAAAACATAAAACTAACACTTTGAAATCAAAATATTTTTAATTTAAAATTGTCAAAAAAGCTAAAATTGCTAAAACTTTTAGACCCTGAAAACTTGGGAAGTTTTAAAATGCTGATGACTGTGTTCCCCAACTGCAATGTTAATCCTTAAAAAATCCGTTAACACCAATTATTCAGAAGACAACATTTAAAATGTTAGTATAGGGCTTTTTACCAACAAATGAAGGTTTTGCTTTCAGGTAATAAATAGAGTTATTTACTGGATTGAATTCATAAAAATCTACTATAGGTACCTATTTTTTTTGTGGTCATTTTTCTAAACACTATATGCATCTATTATCAAGCGGGAATGCTAGATTATGCTGGTGCATAGGTAATCTAGAATTCCCCCTTGATAAAGGATAAAATAGGTCAATGGTACATAATTCCTTATTTCCAGAATTAATTTTTTGAAAAGCAACTCCTCTATATGAACTTCCTACCGTAAAAGTTGAAATTTTAACACAAGATTGTAATATTTTATGTTATAATGTAGGTACCTACGCAATTTACACCACTTGGGTATAGGTAGGTACATAAATATCATTGGAAGATTATAGTATTGAAAAATTTAAAAAACCTTGTAAATCTCTTTCAAGTTTAGACAAATTTAGGTACAATTTATTTGTTTTTCAGAATCGCTAACTGGAAATCATTCAAAACTTAAAAAGCCCTGTTCCTGAATCCCAGAATTGGCTCGATTAGAGAAAAAACATACCAAGACATTTTATGTAAAAACTTCTAGTGGGTTTCGTTTATTTAATAAATATATAGTTATGATAGTAAATACTTTTTTCTTTGAACAAAGACTAAATAAATTGTTTCAATTTCAGATTTCTAAAAATATTTGCTCATATTTGTGATCACCTAATAAAATGATCATCAACAGTTCTGTCTTATAATTTTTGTTAATAAATAATTGTCGGTTTTTATATTAATATATAAGATTCATATTAAACTTAATCTTAGTGGAGAGCATATTTAATTCTGGGACCATATCCACATGACAGGCTCTCAGCCACATTTAGTGACCAGCAATCCAAATGTTTTAATTTGAAAATCCCTATTATTTAATGCATCTTATTATATTTCAACAAAATCCAAAAGTTTCAACCTCTTAATCAGACTTAGTTGCCAATGTCATTAAAACTAAATCATTTTATTCAGATTTTAATGTCGTTGACAACGAAGTCAGACTAAACTCTGAAACGTTTGATTTTTTGAATTATACAGCTTATTTTGCTGAAGTATGGTGTTATTTCCAAATCAAAGATCTGTTGGAAGAGGCGGATCCTGAGGGCGCTATGGTGGCGATAGCCCCTTCCGAGAGCTTCTCGGTCAGTAAGATAGACACTAAATCGAGAAAAATATTACCTAAATCCTAGAGATTAAACTAATTTCTCTGGGTTTAGACGCAAAATCGATTATGTTTATAAATTAAATACGAAAAACAATTTATCGAAAACCATGGAAATGTCAACCCCTACTCACGTAAATTTCGTTCAAGATCGTCTCATATGAAGCTGTTCTCTGGATCCACACCTGCCTATAGGTACATTTAAAATGAAAACTGTTGATAGTCTAAGTCTAACCTCGAACTTTTCATCTGCATTACAGCAAACTGTAGATTTGAAACGTTTGACAACAATTTCAAATTTATATTTTACTGCTTATTTGGAAATTTGAAGAATCGTAGAACCTACATAATTGTCAAATATTTTTCAGTTTGTTAAAATACCTCTTCTAATAATTATATAAGTGAATAATTTGATTCCAGTTTATCAAATAATTTTTTGTTGTCTTCCTTTGCGTCAGTGATAACGTTCCTATCAAAATTCCATCGAGAAATTCAAATTACATGGAGCATCCGAACAGGCAGAGTTTAAAATTCTTCAACGTTCTTTCGTCGATAGCAGAGGCACAGAGAGACACTCTTGCGTCTGCTGCATTAGAATTAAACCCAACGAGAGAATACATTCCGCAAAGCTGATATTTCCGAGAGTGGCTGTGATGCCTAGCGGGTTGCAGAATATTCAGCCTCTTCAAAGTGGAAGGGATCATTTGCATACCGGTAGGTGACAAGTCGCGGTGGGCGGAGCCACCCCGACCAATGGCAGTCGCTATACTTCGGGCACATTCTTCAAGTAGGAGATTGAACCCGCATGGTTCCGTACGGTACCGGCCCGTTGGTACCCGCGCCTTACACCCACAAAACAGAAAGAAACGAAAGAGCGAGACGGTGAGTACAGTGTGGCTGTACGTGCATCCTCTTTCAGCAAGCACAAGCACTGATGATGCTCCAGCAGCCCAGGGTTAATGCCAAATCCATATTATTCTCTTCTTTTGCCGGTCTTTCTTAACCGGGCGTTTATCACTTTTAAGCCGTTCTCATTATCAGGCATGCCAGCGGAGGAGCAAGAGCGACACGATCGCGGAATGATGGCCGGAAGGGGAAACGCGACGAAAGGGAAAGTAATCGATATACGGGGTGAGCAGCTCGGCAGTTGATTGTTTGAAATGCGAGGAATTCACATGCCACCGCTATTTTATTCACTTTCTAACGTTTTATGTTATTGTTCAGGAAAGTGTCATTGAATCGATTTATGGTATACTGAATACACTTTTGCTTAAATAAAACAAAGTTCTTATACAATAACAGTTCAATCTTTCGTCTAAAAATTTAGTAAATCATATTTTGCATAACAAATAATTATTATTATTACATGTTTATTTAATCAGAAAATATTTTGCATTAGAGATAATAAACCTTACAGAAGTTCATAGTCAAATTTTTTTGTAGGGTTTAAAACACGGCCCAATAATAAATAAATATAGTAGGCGGCAAGAATAATTACTACCTACCTATGCCTAAGCAATATATCTTTTTATATAGGTAGATAAGTTATGGCTAGATCAATTCTTAAAATAATCGTAGATACAATAATCAGTATCTCTTTTATCAATTAATATCAATTCACTCCTTTCAAAAAATCTATCGCCTTTAATCTGGGGGGGTGCATTTATGTAAACCTCAACGATGTACCTATCTACTTGTTTTTAAGTATTTTGTACCACTTGAAAGATCACTATCAGTTAAAGCAGTTATACATATTAGTTTTATTTTTATATAAACAGAAATAAGCAGCTGAAGACTGAACATATAGTGACAAAGCAATTAGGTACGAATTGCGAGACTTGAGACTTACTTTATACAGCTGTTCTATTCTTATTAACAATGTCTCGTCTAAAACTATCGTAAATAATATTTTGCATAACAAATAATTATTACTTGTTTATTTAATCAGAAAATATTTTGAATTATAGATAATAAAACTAACTTTATTTAGTAGGTAAACCTTACTGAAGTTCATAGTGAAAATTTTTTGTAGGGTTCAAAACAAGGCCCAATAATAAACAAATATAGTAGGCGGAAAGAATAATTAGTACCTACCTATGCCTAAGCAATATTATCTTTTTATATAGGTAGGTACGTTTTGGCTAGATCATTTCTTAATATAATCATAGAAACAATAATCAGTATCTCTTTTATCAATTAGGTAATATCAATTCACTCCTTCCAAAAAATATATCGCCTTTAATTTGAAGCTGTGCATTTATGTAAACCTCAACTATGTATCTACCTAATTGTTTTTAAGTATTTTATACCACCTAAAAGATCACTATCAGTTAAAGAATTTATACATATTAGTTTTATTTTTATATAAACAGAAATAAGCAGCTGAAGACTGCAAATATAGTGACACAGCAACTACGAATTACGAGAATTGAGACTTACTTTATACAGCTGTTCTATTAGGCATAAATGTTAGATAATAAGGTATATTCACTCAGAATTTCTTCTAATATATTGGCATCTTGATACTGATTTTTCATTGAAGACAACTTGTTAATCCAAATATCCATCACATCATAACTTTTCACTTTATCTTCAAAAAATTTTATTAGTTCATCTGAAATAGAAAGAATACTCACCACCCATAATTTCTTGGGAATTTTTGTTTGTTGGACATTTTCTTTTCTCACATTCAATCTAATACATTCAAAGCTATACTAAACTCTTGTCAAAGCGTTAATTTTTGGAATTTGGATTATAATCTTTTATAAACCTTAAATAATTCTAAGTTGGCCTTTATAACAGAATCTGTTATTTTCTTCAACAATCTTCTAACAGTACTACACTTAAACATATAACTTGGCATGTCTTTAAAAATTGTTGCTACGGCATCTTCTTGTAGTTCAGGATCAATTCGGTAAAATTCTTTTATTTCTAACATTGTATAACCTTATAATGCACTTTTCTTCAAATCTTTTATGTAAATTCTTGAATTTTTTGGTCTCATTTTTAGGCAAATTAAAATTAATTACATGTTTTACACCTTTTATAATTCGAATTTTAGCCTGCGGCACTGCACTTATAATGTCGTACTTATTTTATGAAAATATACAACTTTTTTTTATTTACCTACTCTACAAGTTTTAGGTTATCTACATATATCACAGACGTGCACCTAATACTTATGGCCATGTGGTACCTACATCCCTTGGCAGGACATTTGTTTATTAGTGAACCGTGGTTTTAATATGGTAAAACCACGGTTTAAATATGTTTAAAGGTTAAATAAGTATATTGATAATAATTAAAACCTAGTAACTATGAGATGGTAGATAATATTATTTTTAACCTTATCTAGAAAGATAAAATTTGTTAGATCTAATACCTATACCTAATTGTTACCTAAAACTTCCACACTGATTTCAATCTCTCTCTCCTTTTAAATATATTTTAGATATCTTTGTTTAAGTAGATAATATATTAAGATCATTTGGAAATTTGTGTATACCTAAGGAACTAAGCTTATATCTACTTAGCCCTTGTAAAAGGGTTTTCAGAACTTAAAAGGTACTTCGTCTTTGTGGAGTAACAATAATTTGCTAGTATATTACTGTTAGAATTTGTAAATACGGTTTTAGTATTTATTGTAATGAAATTTTCGTGCTTCCAATTGATCTGTATTTAATGTGTTATAATTTATGGTTAGGGTAAATTGAATTTTATTATCTATTCTCAAAATCTAGATTTGTAATTTTTCTAACAAATTTACCTGTACCTATTGTACCTATATGCCCTTTCAGCTGATATTTGTTTAACAAATAAATCATGAAGGAAGAACGTCTACAGTCTTCTCAGAAATTCAGTTTGATTAAATTTGGAGAACTACTGAAACAAATATTTACTATTTACTTCAATCAAGCAAAATCCCAAAAATTAATGTTCCATTATTTGAATAATAAATTTTTAAAACTGTTTTAATACGTATATAGGTAGATAGGTGCGGCACTAATTCTGTTGAAAGTAAATCCAGAATTTTCTAAGGATGTTTAATTTGGCTGAATTTATATTATTGTCACGAGCTATGACTTGGAATTTACTGAATTCCCTAAGCTACTATTGTGGGTGAATGGTGATTAATTACATTATATATTTCTTTTATTTTAGCTAGTTATTTAGCAATACCTTCCACAGGCATGTCAAGAATCTCTATTTTAACACATCATATGTTTGAAAATTCATTGTATCCTATACAGAACCTGATATGAAGTCTTTAGAAAACAACAAAATTTTGTGTTTACCTACTACTGTACTTTCAACACATCCCGTATTTCTTGTTGGAATGTTCACAAAACATATTTAAACAGAATTCGATTTCTATTTTTACCTTAAGAGCCTGTAAATCACCCGAAATTTCAACATCTAATTCAAAGCTTAACCGAAAAAGGAGGAAATATATCATTTCAACAAAACAAATAAAGGTTTTTAATTAAATAAATCAGGATTTGGAACAACAGACAACGTAGGTCACATCTGTTTAAACGCTACGTTACTTTTCGTCCCCTTGCTTTCAACATACGCACCACGAATGAAGGAAGTTTCTTTGTGTTGGCGTTATTACAGGAATTAGTTTATATCCAGCATTTTTATAAGTGTTATATAAGCTTTATTTATTACTCTCATATAAGGTTTTTTAAAACACGTTATTCGTAGCGATAAAAATTAAAACTTTATGTAAATTTTATCTAACAAAATTGGCAACGGACATTATATTGCTAATATTTATTAGTTTTCCGACACCATATAATGTTTGCACGAAAAATTAACATTATTAATTATACCATAACTGGTATTTAGTCAGCAGTAGTGTTAGAAATAAAATTATATATCTAATGAATATTTATACAAATCGGCAACCATAAGTTGTATATTATATTACCAATTTAACACATAAATCTGATGAATATAATTAAATACATGTAAATATGTAATTAAGTAATGAAAAAATAGTTAATGGTAATGATTTGTATATAGCCAAGAATTGTAATTTATTAGAAAGAATTGGACAATGCATGTGATTTGTTATAGAGATTGGAATTGTGCACAATAATTTTATAAATTTTTGTGAAAGTTATTTGTGACATCTAGTTTATTTTTTTGAGGCTAAATACTACCTTAGTTGAGACCAAACAACTGGATGTTTAAAACCTACGCATAATTTTCTTATTGTACAGGGTGATACAAAAAAATCATATATAATGAACAGTTTTCAAGTTGGAAGACGTGAAAGAGTTGTCTTCAGAATTTATATGAATCTATGAATTTTAGATGCGATTTTGTAATCAGCAAAAATGTTCAGTTGTTTCAGGGATGCCAATAAAGTTATATGAAAAAACCTACGATAAACCTTATAGATAATCCCAATATAGAGTTGTTCAAAACGAGTTGACCAGTCATACTTAATTATTGGTAACCAGAAATCTTCCGAAGTAGAAATGATTTAATTGTCTCCATTTATAATAATTAAGATAGATTCATGTAATTTTCTTTTTACGCCTTGTTCTTGCTAGTCTAAAATTGTTGGATTGTCAAATTGTAGTGAAATTGTAAACTAGTGTTCTTTTATTGGTACTATTATAGGCCTAGATGTTTCCCCAATATAAAATTCATTGCAGTTTCAAGAGATTCACAAAAGCCATTTTTTGAGATTGGATGGTTTTGCCTGGATATAATTGATTTTAGTGTACGCATTTTTTATTGTTCTGATATTATACATGTTGTATAATTTTTTCAGCCTTTCTGACAGATCCTGTATATATGGCAATTATTAATTATTGTAAGGTAGTAGTCGAGAGTCCCAAAACGACACGTGGAGAAATTTTATTATTGTTTTAACTGGCTTTGCTATATAGAAAAGTCCTGTAATAATAGATTTTATAGTTACTACAAGGCCGAAGAAGTGTTCCAGATACAGGAATATTGTTGTAAAGGTTTAAAAATTCAAAGAAAAGTGAAATAATTTGCATAATAAATTTGTAAAGCTCTGTAGGTACACGGGAAATTAATAGAACTGACATTTGAGCTTAAAGGCCATTGGCATAGGTTGCTTTTTGATTTCTACCAAATTTGTCGGTTAAAAACGTTCAATATACTAGATTGTTTATAAATTATTACCTAATAAATTTAAATATTTTGAATTTTGTCTGCTTAATTAGTTTTAGGTAAAATATCTGTTATTGATAAAATTTATACAGAAGTGTCATATTTTAAATTAATGTTTGAAAATAATTCATTCTTGGGGAGGTAATTTTTTATTTTTAGGGTAATTTTTCCTCTAATTCTGAAGCATTTTTGTAATTCAGTTTAAAAAGTTTAAATTTTTAAATATACAGTCTGCTCTTATGTGCTACTATTTATTCTCCAAAAAATGTAATAGTAAAATAACCATCTTGTTGTACATATCCGTTAAAAATAATGGTGAATACCACATAAGTTTTACTTTAGACCAATACACAATTTTACATAGGTATCTCAATGCCACACTATTCGGGAACTTTCTCGTGGTATTCTGTCTCTTGTAGATATTCTGATTTTGATGGTCAATAATGGGTCATACGAAAGGTCGCAGGTAAATCCGTAATTCTGCCCTATCATGAGTCCAATCGTCCCATTTTTTACCGTCGTCATTCTGTATCCTGTAATTTTTTAAAAGGTTAACTCTAGGGAAGGGCCTCCTATCACAGAGTTTTTCTATAGATGTATTCCGAACAGTAGATCGTCTACAACTACTTCTCACAGGTGGCATTAGGTAATTTCCATCTTCTTGCTGGGATATATTTATAGATTTGGAAATAGTGGGTATTGCACTTGCAGCCACTGATCCCGTTATTGGTGTAGGTTCAACAGATTTGGTATGAAAAGTTAATCTCAGCTGAGTTACTCGCTATATTTTGAGCTATTATCTTCTTAATTCCATTCATCTCTATAAGGATTGTCAAGGTTTCTGTGGCATTGTGTAGACCCAAACACGTCGTATTCTCCTTTACAATGCCTAAGTTTTTAAAGTTTTCGTTGTTAGAATTAAACTTTCTCTTTCCTTGATTTATAGCTCTGTTAAATATATTTCTTTGCGTCCAGATCTATCTTCTTAATATCCAGACTATTATGGAGAAAACTCTTGACGAGTGTACCTCAAATATGTTCGTAATTCGGATTGACTATCCCAAAATTCGTTAAAATGATTTAGCCATTCTAATTACATTTTCCATGAATATATATTTTTTCCAATTACATAATTCTAATATCCTTACGGGAAATCTCTTGCACCTAGAAAATTCGTCCTGCAGTTGTTTCCGCATCCATATTTACCCTCAAATTTTTGAGAAATACCTACATAGCATGCTGCACATAAGGAAAATATAGTTGATGATGGTGACCGGAAGAAGAAACGTCTCATAGCAAATCTCAAAACACCATTATGGAACAGCATCAAAACTCGTAATGTGTTCTAATTTGAAATCTTTAATAAAAATAAGCCAGAAAGATAAACAGCTATTTTCCAACATTTTAGTTTATTCCTGTTGTCTAGTGAAAAAAATTGGAAACTTTATCTCTCTTCGTATCTAAAATAGTTTCCGAGATTCCAGTAGGAACAGGGCCGAATCTAGGATTGTCCTGAGGGAGGGGCGCAACATGAAAATTGTGATAATAAGAGGCGTGATAATAAGATGCGTTACCAAGGGCTACTACTTGGACCTATACTTACTCCTTCAGTTTAACAAGTTATTGCTTTCCTGTCTACTGTTAACAATCATGAAACTCAACTCTTCCACATTTATTATTTATTTTTTATTATTTTTTATTAATCCACAGTCTAGTGTGTACTATTATTAATATTTCTATCCATTTTCACAAAGCTTCATGGGGGCGACCTTCACGCCCCCTTGCTGGATCCGCCACTGAGTAGTAGGGATCGAGTTTAAAAAACCGAGTATATGTTTACAAATTATATACTGATTTAACAATAGTTAACTTATGACATTGAAAGTAATGAGTTTTTCAGTTTTCTGTCACAAAACATATCAATTATATATAATAAAAATTTTATTTAAATCTTCATTGTTCACATTGCCAAATAACGGCCACCAACATCAAATTATGAAAACAAGCATATGTCCATATTTCGTTTAATGTAGGTTCCCTTGTGATATTTCTTTAGGTATGTCGAATTGGCCAGTTTTTTTGTAGGACAGATTTTTGGCCCTAATAATTTGATTCACAAATAACTAGAAGAAAATTTGTTACGCTTAATTTGAGAATACATTTTGTAGAGCAACGAACGTTAAATAAAGAATTGGCTGCTAATTTTATTCATTTTTACGAAAATTTTGTCATGTGAACGACGACACAAGAGGCACAATGACAATTTATGGCAGGTAAATCAATTCATCGCGTTATGGGTAATAACACAGTCTTTTTGAGCGCACAGGGTGACTTCCGTTTCGACATATAATATTCATACATGTGGAAAATCTTTTATCTTTTGAGTGAGGGATTGGGAATATTGGCAAACTTAATATATTGTCAACTATAAGCTATTGCAAGTCCACTTCCTCTTGAGACTTATATTGACACAACGGTATTAGAAATCTGAATTAAAAGAGTAAAATTTACCTGATATTTGTGTTATAATTGCCTACAATTTCATTGAGAATCAGTTAATTTAGAGGGATAAGTATTAAATCTGAAGACTAAAATTTAATTACTCAATGTATTTGAGTAACAGTGTTAAGATGTCAAATAGATTGTGCTCTAACAATAAATAGAAGGTTGGAAAAAAAGCATAACAGGCTTTTATTGGTGTTACAGTGAAATCTGTTATTAACTTTTTACTTCCTTATAACAAACGTTTCTTTAAACTAATTTTTTCCCCATTATTTGTTTTAGTATTGCATGACGTAAAACAAAATCTTCAAATATGTTGTCTAAAAATAATATTTGATGTTCAATTCCTGTGATCACTTTTCCTCATACCATCGGAACCATGTACAACAAAGGTAGGTAGATACTTTTACTATTTCTTTGGGAATAACACCACCTAAACTTGAAAGTCTGTATATTTCAAATAGTCTAAGAGTTTCTAGGTCTAAACCAGACCCTGTTTTCAATGTTAATTAACTTAACACAAATGAAAAAGTAAAAAAATTAAAATATCACATTACTGCGACTTTGTATTAGTTATATCAAATATATCTCACATTGTACTTTCCAACTTGTGCCTCTTCGGCCAGATTGCTTTCTATCGGGTGAAATAAAATTGTTAGATCAAGACGTTAGGCAGTTACCGTCTCAATTTGTTTAGTACCTCATAACTCAATTTGTTTAGTACCTCATAACTTAGCATATTCAGAGTGGCTCACCATTTACAACATAGAGAGAAATTGTCCGAAAAAACATTAAAACCAAGAACCCTTCTTAATTTCGTAATTATCCTAATACGATTCCTAATTAATGTGAAAAATAATTAATAATTCATATCATAAATATAATCCTATAATGAGTTCCAATGTCAGTAGGTACATTAGTAAAAACGTTTAATAAAACTGGTGAAGTAAAAGGTTTATCCAAAGCATGGCGCAGAATACCTGCAACAACTGAAGACAGATCTTTAGATATTTGTGTCGTGTTAACAAGTACGGAACTTCAGAAAACATAAAGAAAATTCGGTTACAGCATGTGCTCAAAATGTGAATATTGACAGACATTGTTTTATAAATGGAATTTTTTAAGTGACGCTGTAGGACATAGTCTAAAGGGTTCATATCATTAAAGTCTCAATTCTTTTTTTCCATTTATTATTTTAAGTGGGCGGATATAAACTAACTTTAGCTATAACTTTGAAATTATTATATTTAGGTATATATATATATATATATATATATATATATATATATATATATATTATCATTTAACGACCAATCTCTGATGGAAAAGACGGACCTGCCAATATATTACTACTGTGTTGCCTCATGAACTGCTACGTTCAGAATAAAGACCGTTATCGCCAACCATCGCCAGCAAATACATGGAAGGATTCGAAGATAATTCACTGAAGGGGTAGGAGGAGCAACCAAAACTCTGGTTAAGGTATGTCGACTACACCTTCATTATTTGGCAACATGGAGAGGAGCATCTAAACCGATCACCACGTTCCATCAGATTCACCATGGAGAAGGAAGAGTGGGTGCTTACCATTCCTTGATGTGAAGTGCCAAAGAACTAGGACCGGATTCGAAACAACATTGTACAGGAAGGCTACATATACATGGTTGTACCTACACTACAACTCTAACCAACCAGCAACTACTAGAACTAGCACCATCAAAGCATTAATCGACAGGGCCAAAAATATTTGCAGAACCCCAGAGGCCCTCAAAGAAGAACAAATGTAACTTAGAGAAAACTTTTTGACAAATGGATATTCTGAAACCATCATTAACAGCATTTGAACAACTGGAGAAACCATCTAGGCAGGAAGAGGAAACCACGGTAGCAACCGTATTACTACCGTGTTCTAAAGGCTTGTCGGAGAATGTATTGGTCATGGATACGAAATCAAAATGATTTTCAAGTGCAATACCACCTTGAGGAGCGGATAATCCTGCAGTACAAAATAACTGAATATACAGCATACCCTGTGAATGAGGCAATCTCTATATTGGGGAGACTAAACGACCACTGGACACCAGGGATAAGGAGCAGCACACAGCTGCTCAAAATCTGGATAAGCTAATCACTCATAGACCGAGCACCATAACATCAAGTGGGACCAGGCAAGGGTTAGTTCACAAGGAGGAGCACTGATATAAGAAAAAATTCATCGAGACGGCATATATAATCTCTAATGAGAATATAATTAGCGAGCCCATCCTCCAAATGAAAAACGTTTGGTGACCTTTTCTCGAGCCGCTGCGCATCATCAGCAACCAATAGCCAGGTACGGTCCCGCTGATTGGACAAAACAGGAGAGTAAGCGACCCAATGAGCATGACCATTTAAGGGTATAAATATGAGGTATAATCTGAATTTAACCTTAATTCACCTGATGACGAGAGCAGATTGAAAGCTATTGATACCTTGTGCGATCAATCATTTCAAGAAGATGGAAGTCCAAGGAAACTTCGAGGAACGAATTACATTGTCTACCAGCTTCTCACTAACACCTTTTAAGGATTTAAAAAAGAAAAATATATGCAGAGTGATCTATTTGAATAAACAAAGTTAATTATATTTCCAGAAAAATGGAAGATCTGACAACAATGAAAATACTACCATAAGATTGGCAGGACTACAAAACCCTCTCAAATCAAAGTTTCGAAAGCCATTTCCGATGTAATTGATGCGTTAAATACTTTCAACTCGCCCTGTATACCATTATTAGCGAATTAGCAAGGTTAGGCTTCTGAAGGTATACAAAAATCAACTTTATTCAGCAGGAATCAAACCTTTTTGATTCTACAAAATATTTTGTTATTATACTTAAGAAGAAAATATCTATTCTAGGGATATCAGTTAGAACACATTAGTTTCGGAGCAACAAAATAAAGCTTAATATATCCGATTTATTAAAATAACTTCCATAAATACAATGAATTCGTACACCACTAACACCGCAACCAATAGTCCCTTGCCACCGATATACCAAAATTTACACTGCATAATTCCCATGGCAGGTAAACCGTGGATTATATCATTGTCCAAAGTTGACAAAGTTGGGGTAGGTCGCAGTTGACCAACTAAATCGTAAGATAGGGGTTCTTACAGGGGTTGAAAGTGTTCGTATTGATCGAATGTTGTTTTGGTCAAATGATTGATATATCGGGCTACCTACTGTCCGAGAAGAAACTAATGTGTTCATGTTCATTCAGTAAATCCGAGGTACTAAGGGCGTTGTGTATGGGAAAAATGTCAATGGTATTGTGAGAAACATCATTAGATTTCAGAGGCGGCGATAAAATTAATGGAAATATTAATAGGTTTTACATGTATTTAAATACAGAAAGGTATCAATGTAACTCTAGATTTTTTTTAGATGAATTCTATATCACTAATTTTTTAAATTCATTCTAAGGTTTTTAACAAAAACGAAACACAAGAACATTCTTTCAGTGATTCGCCACGAAATCTGGTACGAAATTTCGAATCGTCATAATTTGACTTTGCTCCTCCTATGCAATTCTACAGTGGGGAACAGCCAAATGGAATAAATTCGATAACGAATAAAGGAGTCCGTATGGTAGAAAACGATTGGACATGTCGATTTGTATATTTAAATGAGCATTTTTTCAACAAAAAAAAATATGTGGGGTGTGTCATGTGACAGTGGCCAATACCAACTTTCTTATTTTAAATTCAAGCCCCTGTATAGTATTTATTTCTTGGGTTCTCCAAATAAATTTTAGACATAATTCATGTACAATGTCTTACACCTATCTACAACTGTTTCGGAAATATTAAATGTTTTCAGATTTATTACAAAAATTAACAATAAAAAAGAAAATTATTTTATTTAAAAAATTCGCTACATTAAACTAAAAGCTAATAAGTAATACTGATTATTTCTTAATAATATATTTTAAAAAATCAAAAAACATTAATGTCAATGTAGCAAATGTTCAAAATACTCGCCGCGAACGTCTTTGCAACATGCTAATCTGGTATAGCAATGTCTTCTAATGTTACTCAACATGTCAGGCCTGACTGATTTAATCTAAGTTGAAGGGTTTAATTTTGTATACCGTACTTTTTACATATTCCCACAAAAAGTAGTCCAATGGCGGCCATTCTATCGATCCGTGTCTCCCAATGCACCGATTTGGAAAAATTTGCCTCAGGTACTGCTGGACATTGATTTCGTAATGGGGCGGTGCTCCATCTTGCTGAAACCATTTTGTATTGGCGTGAAGTTCTGGGTTTACTGGATCAGGATATAATTTTGTGAAAGTTGTCAAGACATTATTTTGGAGCAGTTCTAAATATTTGTCTCCATTCAAGTTGCCATCAATGAAAAAAGGACCTACGACATGATATCCAACAATTCCAAACATTAACTTTTTCAGGATATTGCGTATGTTTCTGTGTCATCCAGTGACGATGCTCATTAGACCAATAGTAGCAGCAATTTTGACGGTCAACAAGACGGTGAAGTGTAAATTTGCTCTTATCAGAAAACAAAACATCTTCTAATTGGATCGCATTGTTATCTAACCTTAGCATCATTTGTTCACTGAAAGCACTGAAATCGTTTTCCACCAGCTCGGCATCATTTTATAGGGATGCTTTTTTACTTTCTTCGAAAAATTGATGTGTGTCTAACGTTGAACAATGGGGTTGCTTTCCGACCAGAATTATGTGGGTTTTCTTGAAACTAAAGCATAATATCCAATCTCATATTATCACTTAGAACACTGGGGGCTACTTCTCTTATCTGTCTTATATGACCAAGCTCGCGAAACTGCTTTCCTATTTTGCTAATTGTTCCTTGGGATACAGGAGGCAAATTTGGAGAAGTTTCGAGAAATAAGCGAGAAACTTGCAATTGTATCCGTGTGTTATCTCCATAGCCAATGATTTATAGAATGGTCATTTTGAGTATTTCTGTTAAATGAACCATTTTCTGATATTATTACATACAGTTACCGAAATTTAAACGACAATAGCACTGACCCTGATCACCACTGTTCCGTGTATATCTGGATTGGTGAAACTTCAAATTTTGGAAAAGAATTCTATTGGTAAAGTGATAAAATTTGTTAATGAACACATGCGTGCATCGAAATCGACCAGTATCCCTAACATTTTAGTCGATTTTTCGATAACTCCTTATGGATGTGTATAGTTTATAACGTTTAATTTATTAAGAAAGATCCTAAGGTGATCTCATATATTTTTCTGCGACGTGCAACTTGCAGTTTTGCAGAAAATCGCCGAAAATTCCACAATTCTTATCAAAAATTTTATCAAAGTAACATAACGGACCTCATAAATATTTTAATTCCAGCGTAATAGTGCGGTAATTTTAGGCACTGGAAGTTTTAATTGCGAATTTGAAAATTTTCCACGTAGCTCTCAAGCATGTAGGCAGTAAAGCATAGTATTTTCGGCTCCTTAAATCAATGAGTACCAAGCTCGTTTTGTTTGTATTCCAGGCAAATACCTATTTAAATGCATTTTTCCATTTTGCAAAGACGGTGCTTTTGATTGTCACATTCTGCCGGCCTAATAGAAAATTCAGTGACAACACATGTCAAACTTTAAACTGCTATTTGGTACGTTTATAGACAGAGTGATTAGTTATAGCAAACAAAATCACAAAGTAAAGTGATAGAAGTAGTTGCATTTATATGAAGATTGAAATATAGGACAGACTAGAAAGAAAGTGGTCCGTAGGCGACCGTATATAGAGGATGTTTGGAATATAGGGTGGACTGGACTTTTGGTGGTATAAAAATTTTGAAAAAAATGTGAAATTAAAATTATATAGGGTGATTAAAAAACTGTTATATGATGTGGACATAAGCAAATCATATACAGGATGGTTGAAATATATGCTGCAGTTGAATTATATTTATACAGTGTGATTAAAAAATTATTTCTTTTATGGTCCATAAGAAATTGCATAAAGTGTGGAGAGAAATTAATGTTACAACGGAAAAAATGAACTAATTTATGGGCTAGCCTACAAGGAGTTATATACTATGGTTGAAATATAGGACGGATTTGACTCCGTAAATATGGGATGGATTCTACTCAGTCCTATAGAAAGCAGCTAACAAATTTATGCTTGTCCGTGGGCAGTCGTATGTATAGGATGGTTGGTACATAGGTTGGAGTGGCATTATCTAAAGTTATACAGGGTTGTCAAAAAAAGTTGAAAAAAGCTTACATGGCGTAGTCCATAAGGCATAAATATATTTTGGGCTTATTAAGTCAAGGCGTACTAGTACATTTCGTTCATAAAGATTTACCTGTCAATTTAAATGAGAAAGTATCATTGTGTAATGTTGAGGCTTCCGATGTTACCTGGTTCTGTCTATTAAGGTTATATATACAAAATAAAAAATAAAAAATGAAAACTACCTGAGTTCAGAAATACTAAAAAGTTGAAAATAAAACATTTAAAAAAAATATATAACCGACTTCAACCTATAACTAAAAAGTTAAGAATAATTATAACAAAATACAACTCTAGCAAACAAATAACACATTCAATGTTGTTAGTTACCTACCCAGGAAGTAAAAAATGTAAAAATTAAAAGGTGCTCATTCTATACAAATTAACTACCTACCAATCTACTATATTTTTGAAGTCGGTGCCAAGCAACAATCAAGTTTGATGAATTAGTAGATAAGTACGCAATGAAGGATTTTAGATTGTCATGGCACCGGCTTCAAAGTATACTAGACTGGTAAGTAATTAATTTGTACAGACTGAGCACCTTTTAATGTTTACATTTTTTACTTCATGGGTAGGTACCTAACAACATTGAATGTGTTATTTATTTGCTAGAGTTGTATTTTGTTATAATCATTTTTAGCTTTTTAGTTATAGGTAGAAGTCGGTTATATATATTTTTTAATGTTGTATTTTCAAATCAGTAAAAAGGAACGCAGGAACGGTTTTTGCTTACCTTTGCTAAATGGGAATTAAGTATTGAGTGTAATGTAGCGAATTTGTGAAATAAAATAATTTTCTTTTGTTAACGTAAATTTTTGTTATAAATCTGAAAACATTTAATATTTCCGAAAAAGTTAAAGATAGGTGTAGGACAGTGAAGATGAATTATGTCTAGAATTTTCTGTAGAATATAAAAAATAAATAATATACAGGGGCTTGCGTTTAAAATAAAAAAGTTGGTATTGGCCACTGTCACATGACACACCCTATATAATTTTATTTGATAAAAAATGCGCATTTAAAAATACAGATCGACATGCCCAAGCGTCCTTTATTCGTTATCGAATTTTTGGCTGTCCCACACTGTTGAAAAGAACAAACATAGAAATTCTTCGAAATTGTAGCTTGCCTTACCTTTCTATCGCGTTCGTTTGTATCATTGCATTTTAGTAAACATGTACATGTTGCAAAGGATACTATATTTATCAGAGAATTGTAAGCTAAACCTTCAACAAATATAGTCAAAGACTATTTATTCCAGTTGAGGCTCAGGAAACTACGTTGTCGTGGTAATATGGGCCAATAATTCGTCCAGACAATAATACACAACAAACCAGAGACATGTTTTGGATGCATTGTTTTTTGATGAATCTGACGCAAATTTTCTAAGCCCAAAATGCAACAAGTTTGCCGATTAACGCAGCCATCGAGGTGAAAACATGCTTCAATGACAATTGACAATGGTCTTGTCCAAATCCAAATAGTGAAGTTCCCTTTCACTTCGCATGATCTGTTGGCAAAAGTTGTTGAGTCAGTTGGACATCGTAGCGTGTTGAAGTAAATCTTTAGTAAGAATAAGTTGAAGAGTGGCTGTTGTAATGTTCAACTCTTGTGCACAATGATGTATTGACGACTCCAGACTTTCGGCCATACTCTCGCGAACTGCCGCGATGTATTGTTGTGAGATCGTGAAGTGTGTTCACATCAGTAACTGTACCACTACTCTCGAATATTTCGATTATTCACTTTGCAGTAGATGAATTAGGAACTTTTTTACAACCGAATATTGGACGCACTTTGCCAATAGTGTCAATCAAACTTTTCTCCATTTTTAATAATAAGATTTAACAATAACGACGCGTTGTCCAAACTAGAAATGACATTCAATTGTAAAATTCCTTACTGTGTTAAGAAAACCATTTCTTCTTACACACTTCCTATAAAAGGTGTCAAGCTTTTTATTGCTATCTTTATGTTCTTTCAATCTGTATTTACAGGAAATGAATCCATCACGGTATAAGTTTGTGACATGGTTTTCTCATTTGTATATTCCAGTTTTTTCACAAAGTACTTGCTACGATAGCTAAAAATCAACTAATGGCAACTCCGTCAAGTCCTCACCATTCCTTGCCAAGTGACTTTCTTTGATCTGAACCGACAATCATCGGGTTCCTGCCATTTGACCATTTGGTATATGTCGGCATAGTGAGACTTTAAAACTGGCATTTGTAGTAGAAGTTCTTTCTACCGCACAGAACTATGTTTCGCTTAACCCCATTTTTCTCACCACAGAGACGGATTTTGAATTTCTGAAGTTTCTGAACTGTGTTAGCGTTCTTGTTTTAACATAACAATGCATAGGCCAGAACTTTCAGCGTTAAAGTAACTACTTCCGCCTTTTACTGTTAAGAAATTAGTTTACGATTTTTTGCCAGCATTCGAGAGTGGGATGAGCAGGTGAATGTTAAAGCATTTAGGCGGTGATGTTAGGTATTCGCTGAACTGCCGTTAGAGAATAACTAATCTATTCTAATATATACAGGCGTGAAAATATATAGCAGCGAGCTTTATCATTTTGCTAAACTTCAGTTATCCCATAGGAGGCAAGTGGGGATTTTTTTATACCGGGAGCCGAAAATAGTAAAGATAAGAGAATAATGAAATTAAGTCTTTGATTAATAGAGATTTGATTTTGTGAAAATTTTAGTATTAAATCGAAGGATGATTTTCAGTAATTTTTAGGGAACAAAAAAATGATGGATTTGAGTAAGTTGGTACATACGCTCTTCTTCGAAAATGATTAGAACAAAATTTAATCACTTTGCGAGAATTACGTACCTATCCAATGAAAGTTATGAATTGATAAATTGACTTTTTTTCCCTAAATGTAGACAGATATACAGGGTGTAAATAGTTTGACTGCATATATTTTAAGTGCAGATAGTACCCACCAAACAAAACAAAAAACTGTTATAACACTATGGTCTAAAGGCCTTAATAAGCAAGAAAATTTGAAATACATGTTAAGTAAATTATTGTCAATGTGGCAACGTCGCGCTAAAAATGAGATTTGCTTGTAGCGTGAATAATAAAGGAATGAGTCACCACAAAAAAATGAACACCTGTTATTTTTTTGTATTAAATAATTTCATAGTTTCGAGTGCCGGTAGATTTATTTAGGTACATAAAATTTTATGAAATATTATTTTCAAAAATGTACCCTATTAATATCTATGTATTGAAATGAATATTTATATTTGGCGATTTATTTTATGCATCAAGTTGAAGAAGGGAGGACACAAAGTTGTTTACATTATGCTACAAAAATAATTCGATACCAAATATATGAAACAAAACATTTCTTATATGTAGTTCTTTTATGTGTTAAATTCTTCGAAAAAAATTGTTAATCATCAAATTAATATTACTTATGTTAGACAAATAAATACCCATGTACTTACAGGATGGCATTCTGATAGAGCTCTGAAGAACAAACGGATTCTTCATAGTAAATATTCAAAATTCAACATTCTTGCTATTACATGTGCTTTTCCGACAAATTAATAGCATGTCAGGTCTTTACCTAATTGTATGATTGTCAGTGTTTGTCACAAAATAATACACTCGAACTCACAATTCACAACAGATTTTATTTATTTTTCCAATTTATATTTTAAAATGAAAATCAAATAACTTACGCTATGTCGAATGTCACACAAAAATCACTTTCACTTTCTTAAAAGAACCGGGCAGCAAAAAAGCATTCATAGCAGCGGCCAGCTGTAGTACTGAGAGTATATGCTATGTTGCCACATCTGATCGGAGAAACGTAGGGCAAATTATAACAGAATATTTAGAGTTTAAATAATAATTTTCTTTGTTAATACAGTTATTAAAGGTGTATACGCTATTGAGTATTTACATATTTAGCTTTACAATCATTTTGAAGCCGGAAATCATCTATTATTCACTGTAATAAAGGCTACAGAACTTCTAACTTTTTCATTTTTTTTTGGCAAAACTATAGTTTATTTCTGAAAATGTTATAAAGCTTTTTGATTTGTTTTGACCTGAAGTATTGCTCCTCAAAATCTTTGCACTCAAACCGTTTACACCCTGTATAGTATCCCCTTAATCGCACGTCAAATCACCAACAAATTACAAATATCGGAAATATAAAAAATGTGAAGAGACAAATAAATAATAAAATAAATATTCAAAAATACAATTAACTTCGAATTGCTAAGAAGATTAGAGACACTAAAAATCACAAAAATATGAAAAATGTTACAATTGTTAACATTAATCTATAAAAACATAAAATGAGACAAATCTAAAAAACTAATATGTACAAAACGTCAAAATTGGCAAAACTAATAGAAATAATTTTTAAAATGCCAAATACATGTCAAAAAACCTAAAAGGAAGTACGGGAAAATTCTAAAAAACCGTTTTATATTCCGTGGATTAAATGCCAAAATCATGTATTTTTTTGAAGTGGCGGGTGCCATATAAATTTCGGTCAAGAACGTTGATGGTTTACAGCAACATATTTAAATATATAGGGGATGCGAAAATTACCAAAATAAATATGTCAAACGATTTGTCTAGCCCGTGCGTGATTACGGCTATGATACCTTACGTTGAATATAAGTATGAATAAATTTTTGGGGGAATAAATTGGACATACGTTCGAAAAAAACTGTGAGATAAGTCTTATTGTATTTTGACATATTTTGCCTAAAAATAGTTGAACGTAAACAATAAAAAAATTATCTATCATCCCTTAATATGAATAATTTAAACAAATGAACTACTTCCTTAATTAAATACTGCACTTTAATTATATTTGTGGCAAGCTGACTGAGTGCTATTAAATTAGTTATAACACAATATATGAAATTATGTAAACCTAAAATAATTACATATAAAACTACAAAACCAAAATAATTCACCAGTTTATGTCATATTATATCAAATGCTTTATTTTTATATATGTGAGTTGATCAATGTTGGAGATGAAGGTTATAAATATTGATGCTGGGATTTTTTTTTTCAATGCGGGCCAATAATTAGTATCAGTTCATATGATAATTCGAAGTACGGTTATTACAATGATAATGGCTTCAGTCTGGCGATAGACATGAATATTCTGTATGCAGTGATTAATTTTCCCTATTGTTATCTGAAGAATGTTATTTATATTAATTATTCTGGGTGAATGCTTCTATCGTAGAACGAATGAGAAAAAATGAATGTTGTCAAAGTTACATTAATTTTATTGAGTGATTTTAGTCAAAGGGCATTTGTAATTAACAGAGTCGTTAATATAATCTGTACGCGAACATAGCGAAGAGTTAACTATTAATGCAAAAATGGATCTATTTTAATTGCAAACAATCAGTTATTCAGCAAATTATTCTATTTTGAAATGTACAAATTAAATAAATTTCTCGGACACCAAAGCACTATCAGTGTGGAACAGCCAAATGGAATAAATTCGATAACGAATAAAGGAAGGCTTGTAGGGAAAAACGCTTTGACATGTCGATTTGAATTTTTAATTGCAAATTTTTTCAACAAAAAAATTGTATATAGTGTGTCATGTGACAGTAACCAATACCAACTTTCTTATTGGATTCTCCAGAAAATGCTATACTTAATTCATGTACAATGTCCTACAACTACCTTCAACTGTTTAGGAACGTTGAACAGATTTATTACTAAAATTAACATTAAAAAACATTATTTTATTTCACAAATTCGCTACATTACACTAAAAACCTAATAAGTAATACTGATTGTTTGTTAATAATATAAAAATAAACAAAAAAACATTAATGCCAATGTAGGAAATATTTAAAATGCTCACAAACTTGTGGGTGTACTGGATCTGGATACAAGTTTGTCATAGTTGGCACGACATTATTTTGGAGCAGTTCTAAATATTTATCTCAATTTACGTTGCCATCAATGAAAAAGAGACCAACGATATGATTTCCAATAATTCCTGTCCAAACATTAATTTTTTCAGAGTATTGCGTATCTTTCTCTGTATTCCAGTGAGGAATCTCATTAGAGCAATAGCTGCAATTTTGACGATTAACATGACCGTGAAGTGTAAATGTGCGATCATCAGAAAACAAAACATCTTCTAATTGGACCACATTGTTATCTAACCTTACCATCGTTTGTTCACAGAACTACGTTCTCCTATCGAAATCGTCTTCCATGAAGTCCTGAGTCGGCATCATTTTATATGAATGCATTTTACTTTCATTTAATACTCGAAAAATTGATGTGTGGCTAACATTGAACAGTGGGGCTGCTTTTCGGCCAGAATTATGTGGGTTTTCTTGAAACCAATTTAGTATTCGTATTCGTATCACTTAGACATTGGTAGTTACTTTTTTTATCTGTCTTACATGACCAAGCTCGCGAAACTGCTTTTCTATTTTACGAATTGTGCCTTGGGATGCAGACGGCAAATTTCGAAAATTTTCCTGAAATAAGCGAGAAACTCCCATTTGTGTCCGGGTGTTATCTCCATAACCAATCATTTGTAGAATAGTTATTTTATGCATTTCTGTTAAATGAACCATTTTTCTGAAAGTATTACGTACAGTTAACGAAATTCAAATGACAATAGCACTGACACTGATCACCAAGGTCATGCAGGCAGACAACAAGATTATGTTATACATTTTTACATATCCTGGAAATATATGAACACAAATACAGATTTTGCAGTACTGATTAGCCTAGAAGCAATCCAGATGCAACGAACCCGCATTCACTCAAATGGGATAAGAAATATATTATTTCTGATACACAACTTCATATACAAGGTATTTCAATTATGCCTGTTTGCATAGGGAAGCAATTGTCTCATCCTTTATTTTTGTCAGACTTACATACATTTAGTTTTAGTTTAGATTACTGCGCACGTATGTTCATACCTAAATGCATTTTTGAGATATGTTCTCAAGTTATTTAGATACAGGGTGCTTTATACAAACCTGACGAGACTAAAATTCCATTAATGCAGAAGACAGGTTTGTACAGGAGAATACAATATCCATATACGTGTGCATGTGTTTGTAGTGCGGACAAGATCCGGTGTTCGGATTTGAATCATTTTTCAAAACTAGTAGACAATTATTCCAACGAAGCGACAGTTTAGATTACCTTTCCTAATTCTTCGGTATGAAGTAGAATACAAAAAGAAACAGTAATCTGTTTCCCCTATCCCATCAAATGTTGGCAAAAAGTATAGCTTCAAAAAACTGATAGAAGACCTGATAAATATATCCTAACCTAACAAAAAGACATTTTAATATGTTTTGCCAAACCAGGTAATACTTAGCAGTGTCATTACGGGGTTCGAATTGAAATATTTTTTAATTTTTATGTAAGTAGGTATATCATCACGGTTGAGGCTTCTGCTTCTTTTACAAGCAGTCTTGGGGCCTTTTTAGCTCTAAGCAAATGATCCTGGACTTAAGTCCTTAACGACCAGACTCCAGTTGTTAAATAAGTATTAACTATATTTACAGGGCGAGGCAATCTAGGCCCCCCGGCTGTATAATTAAATCTAACACTTATTATCACTTCATGAGCGTCTATATCACTTTATAAGCGCCTATGTAGTAATAATGCAGTCAACATAGATATTGAGCAGAGTATAAAGAGCTTTTGCACAAGAAACCGTATCCTAATCTTTAACCTAACACACACACACACATGCGGCAGTTTCGCCATCTTGGCCAGAAGGAATATTAACCAAGAGTTGTTAATAAAGATGTCCTCACTGATTGACAACATAAAAACATCCAAACACACCCAAACACACACAATTTCTAGTCAAAAATGAAAAGGAACTTAATAATCTGCAGCAACTCAAATGTCCAACACTGGGCAAGCGCGATCAGAGTTCGTCCAGAAATGAATACATATAAATTTTTAAAAGGTGAAGAGATTATTCTACTCAAGTGATTGTTTGTTGTATATTTTTTAGCAAATGTGTCAGAGGCACTGATAATCACTATAACTAACATTAAAACAATTCAAAGCACTCAACAGAAGGAAGAAGATTGCTGTAGGAAATCACTATTACATACAAAATTCCAAATAGAATTAACAGATGCAACACAGAATACCTACTAGACGCAATCGAAACTATTGTAAGCGTAAAATCGACCTGGGCTAGTCAAGTGTCTTTTGATGGGATGTAAAGACACACGCGAGATATTGGCTACTAGTTCCCCAAGCCTGGAATAGTAGGCTAAATATGAGGGAAGCTTTTGTATAGTACTGGACAGGTCGGGCTAGTGATGGTGGTGATCTATTTGTAGGGCTATCAATTTCACACTATTTAGGAGATTAAATCCTGATCAATATATGTCACAAGAATGTATACTATCAGGAAATGTACTAATATATGAAACTTATAGAATGGTCACGACGATACTTTATTAAAATATAGACTATCATAAATTAATTGACACAGTAATGTATTAAATACATACCATGTATCTAACTGCTTTAGCACTAGTTAGCCTGCCTTTACAATAATATAACTGATTTAATAATATAGTACCTGGGTGACCGAGCTTCACTCGTAAATTCAAGGTTTTATCATAAACGTACATATATCCGAATAATCGGACTATTGCTACGTAAACTAATTCAAAACTCCCTAATATAATATATTTTGTCTTACATTGTTTATTTACATGGTGTTACTACAATTCTACTCCCCCCTATATTTCAACCACCCTATATATTCAACTTCTTATGAAAAACCCATTCAAACATTTTTTTCTAACATTTTTTTAATCACGTTACAATTGCACTCGATTCCATATTCCAACAACCTTGTATATGCGACCACTTTCAACCATTCTACAAAACTTTTGTTTCCAAAATCTTTCAACTACCTTCTGTAACTATAATTCTACTTCGCCCCATATTTCAACCATATATATATATATATATATATATATATATATATATATATATATATATATATATATATATATATATATATATATATATACAGAAGTCGTTGCAAGCTACGCTATAATACATTTATATTCTAACATTTTTAACTATAAGTCCGCTCCACCTTATATATGCAACTTTTTATAGGCTACCAAATATAACATTTTAAATCACACTGTATAACTATTTCACACCACCAAATGTTTTATCTACCCAGTGTTTGCATTTGTTTATGGCCACCTATTGTAATTTTTTTTAAACCATCATGTGTAATTATAATTCCAGTTCATCCTATATTGCAACCACCCTGTAAATGCAAATGCTAATAAGCTACCCTATAGGTATAACATTCTATTAACATTTTTTAGCGACCTGCATAACAATACTTTTACTCCGCCCTGTAGGTTAGCTATCATTAATTTCCAGCTGCTTATGGGGCACCTTATAAAATTATTTTTTCTCGCGTTTTTCTAAATATACTACAATTCCATTTGACGCTATATTTTATCAATCCTGCATAGCAACTCCTATGGATTATCTAAGATATTTTGAACGACCCGGTGTAATTAAAGTTTTACAACACGAATTCATATTATATACATCAAATTAACATGCGAAATCATTAAATCTTACTTATCCAAAAACTGCCTACCGTACCAATTTTTTCACCTTGAAAACTTGAAATGTCTAGCTATAAAAATATAACGGAGACATTAAATAGTTACATGTTCGGAACATACAAACACAATATTATAATTTCAGTACATTCTATATTGTAACCACCCTGTAAATGTAAATGGTAATAAGCTACACTATAGGTATAACATTCTATTAGCATTTTTTAGCGACCCTGCATAACAATAACTTTTACAACACGAGTCTCACTCGTACGTAGATTACCAAATCACCTTATATTGAACGCTTTGAAATTACAAAGCAGCCGCCTTGATTGTCACAAACTGTCAATAAAATTTTTAATTATTTAATTTCTCAGTAAAACGATTTTTCCCAAAGATGAGACCCTCGCCAATTGATGTATATCCAGTAAAATTTCCAATTGGGAAAATTTCACCAAAATCGTTAAAGCCGTTTTCCAGAATTCAATTACATATATATATAAATATATATATATATATATATATATATATATATATATATACAAACATTGCTCGTTTTATAGTATTAGATATTGTAACACTAAAATAGAAAGGCAATTAAAACACTTGAATGGAGATTTCAAATGATTTAAAAAAATAAAACTTGAAATTTGCAGGAGCAGATTCCTGTAAACGTAGAGATCTAACTTCATTGTTCCCCTAATTTATTTGGACTATTTTTTCCGAGTCAATTATGATTTAATATACAACAGCTAGAACATTTAATGCATTATAGTAAAACATACTAGTAATGAGCCTTCCAATAAATTATCAATTCTATTATAAATGGATGAACAGATATTGGTATTTTTTAAATAAAAAGAAAAAATGATGAATCTGTTGAGAGAAATTTATGTATTCTTAAATTGAGCCATTATATGAAATTCGAAAAACGATTCATATGTAAATTACTGCAAATTTTTACAACAAAAAAAAAGACGAATCCGTTATACGAATACCAGACTGAGCAAATCAGTTCTAACATAAACACCTCTTTTATACCAACACTGTTTCCCATGGGTATCTCTCTCGTGTTCCCGTGTATAATTATTCTTCCCTTCATAATTACTTTACATCGTGTCCTAACCCAGTGACACAACTGACCCTACATCACACCAAATGTGCATTTAACATTCGGAGCAACATTAAGCATATTGAAGACCGAACTGACCCGCTGTGCAACTCAAAGTATCTATTATGATGCAAATAAAGCAGTAACCACCACTAAACCAGGTGTTATTTTCGAATGGACAGGCCATTCTCTAGAGGCAAGACGCGTTAACGACTTCGCAGTTTTCAGTTACTGCTAATATTTGCATTTCCAACTTCAATTATGGCTCCGATGGTACGCTATATATATGAGAATTGGATGAAGATGGGAATCCATGTGAAACTTCTTACTTGGATGAAAGCTAAAATCCGATTTATGTTTCACGGTTATTTCGTTGAGCTGATTCGTTTCAAACCGATTCAAAAATTAAGTTAAGTAAGTAAGCTAAAACAAAGCTCAGTTTAAAAGGTTAATTGTTCGATTGTGATATACAAGAATACGACGAAAATAAAATTTGGTTAGCATAATCTATATATAAATGAGCAAAGACAAAACGATTAGGTACCATTTTCTCCCCTGTCTCTCAACCGATTTTCTACATTTTTGTTTTGTTTAGTAGCTACTGACGACCTTCAGTGCAGAATGCTAATATTAATTTTTAATATTGGTTCATTCATTAAATAAAATATAATAAAAATTCATTATTTACGTCCATAATGTCAACGCCAAACAACTGAATGTGCCGCCGCCGCCAGATTCAAAACATTGAGTAATTATATATAGAGGGACCAATGTTGTAATATACTTAGAGCATGTACTTCTGGAAGTGGCATGCAAGTGTTGGTATTGTTTAGTGGTAATGTAATCGTTGTATATTATAATTATACAAAGCGATTCCAGATTTGTTAAAAATCATTCTTTTTCATGGGTGGTCATAAGCAGTTGCATATATAGGGTGTTTAAAATATAGAGTAGAGTGCAATTATAACTAATAACATAACTATATAGGTAAGCCCATTAGCGGTTGAATTTACAGGGTTCTTGGAATAGAAGGTGCAGTAGAATTACAATTATACAGGGTGGTGCAAAAAATGTTATACAGAGATGCATATACAGGGTGGCGGAAATAGAAATGCAAAATTTCGTAACCCATCAGCAGTTGTATATATAGGGAAGATGAAATATAGGGTGAGGGGAATTATAGATATACAGGATGATGATAAAAAATGTTAGAAAAGGAAATGATTTATAGAGTAGCCCACGAAGAGTTCAATATATATGATGATTGAAATATAGGTCGGAGTAGAATTATAGTTACAGAAGATAGTTAAAAATTTCATAAACAAAAAGAGTAAATACGGTGGCTCATTGGCAGTGTCATATACAGAATGGTATACCGGGTGGTTCAAAAATGTTAAAAAATATTATGCGTGGTCCATGAGCAGTTGCATATACAGGGTGGTTGAAATATATAATAAGATGGAATTATTGGAATTTCGTTACTTATTTGTAGAATCGAGATGTAAGACCGACATCTAGGATTTTCGAGAGAATTAGCACACAGATGTTCCGAATCTGGAGGCGTTCCGTGTAATTGCTGTTCTTCCCTTAACTCCTAGGACAGAATGTTACGATAAAATTTTCAGGTTACTTAACCTGCCAGAGGTATGACACAATTGGTCGAATTTCGACCACTGGGCGACAGCTAGTTATACTAAATAGAGAATCTAAATAGGTTTTAATAAATAAACTAAAATAAAGAAAAACCCACCACAAATAACTATGTTAATCAATGAACCGACCTCAAGGACTAATAACAATTATGACACACAAAATTAAAAAATTACTAAATAAATAATAATATATGAAAGCTTTATATTTTCTTGTTATTAATTAATAAAGTTATTTTTTTGATATCTGAAACATATATTTTTCAAGCTTGGCATGGAATTCAAAAACAATGTTGGGTATAGCCAAACAATATTTTTAAATTAAATATCCAATTTCGTTATTTTTTAGTTTTTAGTGTAATTATTGGGATGTATGATTTTTTTAAAATTTATTATACATTTATTCGTGATAAAATGCAATTTTCAATTATAATTAAGTTCGTTTCATATCAAATCTCGATATTGCTAAAAATAAAGGTACCTAATTACTTAACAAAATTCAGCTGAGTTAAGACACTTCTCCTTTATTAAGGTGAAGGGTCTTAACATTTATTATTGTATATTTAGTTTGAAATGGTAAACCCCTGAAAAGAATACTTTAAAACATGCTCATTTTTTGTCCTTTTTACTCACAATAATGTTTCTTGCTCTCTGCCAAACTCATTACAGAATTGATTTGTATATCATCTTCGGGCCCCTTCCGGGTAAGTTTCTATAAACAAAGACAAAAAACCTAGGGAGGCGTCTTTAGACAGATATATCTGCCTATATCTGACCATGATCAAAAATAGAGAGATTGTTAGACCAAAACGGGGAACGTCAAATAGGCAAATCGGTTATACAAGTGGAAAGTCTACTATTTTGCATACATTAATAATAAGTAAAACAAACCAGATTTCGGAGGGTCGCTATAGCTACTTTTGAGGTAAAAAATAAATTCTATGCAGCTCCGTGGGCTGCCAACATCAAGCAATTAAAAATAAAAGGAGTCAGCATATACCTGATCGAGATCATAGAAAATTGATGATTCTTTCCAACTTTGCTTGGTGAAAATTTGTTTTAATTTTTATTGAGATAAATACACTTATGTAATTTTCACTTAATTTTATTTACTATTGACAATATTGATTCACCAGGTTAATGGCTTCTTCAAAATACAGTTCTTCTTTGTATTCTGAAGAACCTAGTAACTTGGTGAAACCATATTCTTCACGTTGCATTAGATGGTTTTCAACTCATTCCAAACATTTTCCAATAATTTTCTATGATAAATATACTTAGGTAATTTTCACTTATGTTTATTTACTATTGATAATATTGATTAAGTTTCTCTACTAATGACGAATTGTACGTTTGTGTTATTTCAAAATGCCTGGAAGAGGCAAAGGTAGGAAAGGTTTAGGAAAAGGAAGCGCAAAACGTCATGGTAAAGTGCTACGTGATAATATCTAAGGTATAACTTAACGAGCCATAAGACGTTTAGCAAGACATGGTGATGTTAAACGTATATTAGGGTTGATATACGAAGAAACTAGAGGTGTGCTTAAAGTATTCCTTGAAAATGTTATAAGAGATGCTGTCTTATACAGTTCTGCTTTGCATTCTGAAGAAGCCAGTAACCTGGTGAAACAATATTGTCAATGGTAAATATGTATAAGTGAAAATTACCTAAGTGTATTTATTATAGGAAATTATTGGAGTATTACATAAACATAACAGTTGTTAGAGAAACATGTTTTGAATGGGTTGAAAAACGTCTTGTGGAATGTGCTGTACGACGAACTGCTACAAATGAGAATATCATGAAATACTCATCCAGCACAATAGCTTTTGTTGATTAATCTGGCCCTGTATGTGAAAGCCACAAAATGATCAACTGGTCCGGAATGCGAATCTGGTGATGATGGCTTGAATGAATTGGGCAATACTTCAAAGTGGAACAAAAAATAAAAAGAAGAGAAATGAAATAAAATCAAGACTGATATGACTACAAGCGCACCAGAAAAAAGTATTAAATATCTTGCGATTTAGCTTGAACACTAAGAGAATTATGAAGTGTACGTAACTAAAACAGTAGAAAAGCCGGATGAGAAGATAACACGGCTACCCAGATTGCTACGAAACACAAAAGTGTCAAAACAAACAAAAATAAATTAATATCCCTACTCAGTGGTCCAATCCGCTTTAAAGTATGGAGCCCCGTTTTAGTACTTGGCAAAAAATTGAGAAAAAATATAACTGTGAGTAAAGTAGTGCAACGCAAAGCACTGATATGGGTAATGCCATGAAAAAAACATTTTATTTGAAGCAGTTATGGTTACAGTGGGAATACAAACCATTCATTAGTAATATAAAACACAGAGGCTAAACTGACGCAAGCTAGAAATTGTAATTCCAGCCTACACTTGAAGTGAACAAACTGATAGTTTTAGTGAGACTCTGACGTTGACATGATAGACAAGTTTAATATAGCCATGATGAATGTATTTCTACTAAAAAAGTTATTATAACCATAATACTTTAGATTTAGCATAATATATTTTTTTAGTTTTAGCAGATTTGTATGGAACAAATACAAAATATTAGCAGCAGAATACCTACCTACCTACCTACCTATTATTTTAGTCTGTTTATATTACTAAAATTTATCACAATTTCTTGAAGCTAATCCGTACAGCCAAAGAAGAAATAAAAATCTCCAACCTAGAAAATATGTTTAGTCTCTTCTAGGTGTCATTCTTTTGTACGCAAGACAATATATATATATATATATATATATATTGTTTCTGGTCGGGATAACAGCAATTACATGGAACGGCTCCAGATTCGGATCATCTGTGTGCTAGTTTCCCCGAAAATCCTAGATATCGGTCTTTACATCTTGCGTCTACACATAGATAATAAGTTTATTTTCATTGAAAAATTCTCCCATAGTACATACATAATTTCTTATAGATTTAGAGTTCCAATCTAAGAAAAGACGTATAAAAGTTAAGTGAATTATAAATAAATTTGATTTATATTCTCCATATCAAACTTGAAAATGCTATCAGACTAAAATTTTCACAAATTTACAAAAATTTTATAATTTTCGAGATATAGCGGTTTCCAAAATTGCATGTTATCAGTCTTGTAGAAAATTTGTTTCTAAGTCATTTTTAGCAAATAACTTTTTTACAACCTACAAAATCGATGATATAAAGAACTAAGTTTATTTTTCAATTATTGTTTGATTACAAAGGAATTTCTGCAGTTCCTTACATGGCGCAAGTAGTTACATTTATTATAAATGTTGTCTAGCAGCTATTTCTATACAAAAAAAAACAGATTTACCTAATCCTCTTTTTACATGAAATTTCGCACTTTCCTTCGATATTAAGTATACCAATTCTTACGCCTAAACGTACGACTATTTGAACTACACCGTCCAATTATTGTATAGTTTTAGTAATATTTGCCAGAAACTGTTAAAATTATACGCCGACTGTTATATCTAGGAAATATTTTAATTTAAACTATTTAATATTCCGTTTCAAATACATCCATTTTAGGGACATTGCCCTCCTAATAGCTTATCACACCCCGTATTTCGATTGTAGTTACGATGATTAAACGGTAGCTTAATACGTGATTCACATATGAAATAAACAACGTACATTAATTATCGATGCTACGTCCTAATGAACAATTCAACTAATTGCAGGAAGTGACATAATTTCGTACGTTTTGTGTGAGCGTGTGAATAACGAAATACCCATCGCGATTTCTGTTTCCAAGAGTTGTGTTTTGATACAAACAATTTCACCTAATAGGAGTAATGAAAAAACATTGTTCGGTTCATTGGCTATGAGAACAATAAAGCATTAAATATAGTTAATCACACTGCTTAAATACTGGTGTCGCCTATAATTACCAATGTTTTGTTTGTGAGTGCTTAATTTGTTTGTTTTGTTTCTTTTAATGATTTTACAAAAAATACAAGTTTCATAAAATATGACAACGGCCATTTGTTTCCACAATGTAAAGTAGAAATTAATAAATAATAAGTAGTTTTAAGCACTTTTTGGGAAATAATACTACAAGTCACAAAAATTGCTGTATATTTCCAAACGTTTCGGGGTCTAGGTCACACCCATTTGTCAATGGCTAAGAAACTATGAAAAAGGCACAATTCTTAAAATGTTTGACAATATCATTATTTGACTTCTGACGTCAGCTCAACAAATTCTCCATGCCGTGAGCTCTCAAAATTCCTTTTAAAAATTATTTCACCACTTACTGGTAAGTCTAACTCGCATCTTAAATACAGGGCACATTTCTTTGAAAAATTATCACATATACCATACAAAATTACTTTCACACTAGCAAGTTTTGACATTGTAAATCTATACAATAACGTTCCTGTGACCAAAACACTTCCCATGCTAAAAGAACGATTAGAACAAGATTCTGTACTAAATCAACGTACATAATTGTCCATTGATACAATAATGTAACTACTAACATTTTATACAAAGACAACATATTTTCAACTTAATGACGATTTCTACAAACAAAATTTTGGCATGGCAATGGGTTCCTGTCTGTCTCTTGTTTTAAGCAACATTTTATGGAAAAAAATGAAGAACAAACAATTTCCTCAAAACAGATTAAATCTTTTTGTTGGTGGCGTTAAGTTGATGACATATTTCGTTATTTGGGAAGGTAAGGTTGAAGACTTACGTGCATTACTTAACAACATAAACTACAAAGAACAAACTATTCAGTTTACACTAGAACTTAAACAGAATAACAAACAACCTTAGACATTTTAATAACCCAAAACACAATCGACATTTGAAACAGAAGTTTATCAACTTTAACCCTAATCATCCATATTCAGTAAAAGAGGTATCATCAAATGTCTATATGACAAAGAAAAAATTAACTGTTCTAACATTAATAAACTCAATGAAGAGAAAACGTTTATAAAAATGTCCTTTATGCCAATGAAAATGTATTAATAAAGAGTTTAACAAAATCAAATACCAAACAATCTCTAACAACAAACTTCACCAAGCAACACTGACTCCCAAGATAACCACATTAATACAATAACTATACCATACATACAGGGTCTCTCAGAAAGACTAAAAAGAGTGGGAAACAGATATAATATTAAAACAAGAAATACACTAAAATCAATTATATCAAAAACAAAACCAAAAAACATAACTCAAAATACAAAAAATTGCATTTAAAATATCCGTTGAGAAAGTAATAAATTCTATATTGGAGAAACCTCTACACCTGTAAATGTTCGAATAAACGAACACAAAAATTACATAAAAAAACGACAGTTTAAAAAGTTATAATACACAAAGAAGAACACAACACCAGATAAAAGCTAAAATCGTTCCTGTTTGCCGATGATTAAGGAAGAAATTGCTAATGGTCATTTCCTTGTGTTAATGAGGTTTTTCCTTACGATTTTAATGAGATAACTAAATCAACAAAATTCTTTGATAGCATTTTTGGCGCACCTAGGAGCGCCACATAAAATTCTGAGAATCACCTCTTTCAAATTCTTCCAACTTGAAAGGAACTTCATTATTATATGATCTTAAGAAGTTTATGTGCTACCCTGTATAATATCAAATAATCTTAGTTACGTCAGAAGTCAAATAATAGATATTGTCAAACATTTTGATTTTACATTTTAGAATTGTGCAATTTTTATAGTTTATTAGCTATTGACAACGGGGTCTGACCTAGAACCAGAAACGTTTGGAAATGTACAGCAATTTTCGTGACTTGTGGTGTTATTTCCCAAAATAACTTAACATTGAAAAGTAAGCCACAAATATCCTTCAGAAAACAAATAATATGTATGTAATTACATAGTAAAGATAAAGAATTCTTGATCAACAATAAAATAATCAACCGACTAACTTTTGCCTAAAATACCAGTAAATAAGTCATTTTAAGACATTTTAAAAACATGTCTTGAGATATTAACAAATTCAATGAATCTTACCTATTAATCAGGTAAATTTATTTTGGGGTAAAATATATTGTCATTCAAAATAACGTTCCTTTAAGATCAGTTTAAAAAAAAACGGACCTATAAATTTTTCTTTAACCTAATGTTTAGGAACAATATATAGAGATGCGGTTTAGCTACTTATTATCATACAAACGCATTTAATTTTTTTGGGGGGAAATGAAGAATAGTTCATTTAGTATAGTTCAAATTTGTTAGAATCGGCTCAGCCCTTTGGAAGATACAGGGTGTTTATTACCGAAACATTTGAATACCCCTCACCACTTTTTATTATTTTTAGAGATACAGCAAAAATTGTCAAACACAAAAAAGGTTCACACATTATCCTCGACTTTAAAGATCGGGTATTTTTTTGTTAGGTTAATTTAGCGGAATTCACAGAAACATCACTTTTTTTGGTTCTACCTCATGGCCGTTACTGTAAGGAAATAGTTGCTAGAAAATAGTCTTGCCTAAATTTCCGCTATTTGAAACATTGATTAAATATGTCAGTTCAGAGTATGCACGTGTTAATTCGCCCAGAAAAATAGAATCCAACATAGATGACATAGTAGTTTTATACTGTTGAATTAGGGCCATACATTATTGTTACTAGTAATTTTAAGTAGTGTTTGTAAACTTATATACAATAACTTTAACAAAGATGATTAGATTTATAATTCTAATAAATGGTATCAATATCAAGTTGACTCACCAGTACAGTGAATTGCCATCAGTTGCTTTACCTGTAACAAAAAATATAAAAAATTAGTAGGTTTTGTTGATTTAAATTTTGGAAATATAAACATTGTGGAAAAATATGAGTTTGTGATAACATGATTACCAATCAAAACAAAAGAAAAAAAATAACGAAATAAGAAATGATAAGTACATAATTAATCAAAGTTTGGAAGATTAATTCTAAATTCTTCAATTTCGTAATTCATTTCGTGATTAAACATTACTCATATTATGTTATGAGTTCTTTAAAAAATAAAATTATTGTGGAAAAGTATTGTATTCAATTCTCTTATTATTATAATGGAGACAAAATAATAGCTCCAATAACATAGGAAATTACTTGAAGAATCTCAAAATTTTTACCCGATCTCATTTTCAACCTTTCGAAAATATATTTAAGTTTTTTTAAACAAATCATTGGCGTCCATGGGTCAAATTTCTTAGAGCCGTATGTGATAGAAAGGATAGACTTCAATATTTAATTAGTGACATAAAGCAAAATACAATATTTAAGTCTTTATTATTGTAACTAATGTCACAATTATTGTAACCGTGAGGTTTATTGTAATATATTCCTGAAATTTTACAACCTTTCAACTAACTTGGGATGATGCATATATATACAATAAGCGCTCTCCTGGCTTAGTGGGAAAGTCCTTCAGCTCACACAATTGAATAAGTTTTATAGAGCTTGATAAAAGGATCGAATCCCAGTCAAGTCAAGTCTTTTAATTAATAATAAAAATCTGTCAAAATTCCGGGGGTACAGTCGTCTCTGATGTAAATGACAAAAATTATGGAAATCGACATTTTCCCCTTACCAACCAGCACTAAAGCAGCGTGGTAAGGTATCATGGCCCCTTTAGAAATTCTAAAATATTCTTCATCTTTTCAATCCTTTAAGACATTTCTTCCCCCAAAAAGACCTTAAACTCTTTACTTCCCCCTGAAGAAGTGTCTCCGATCAGGTCTTCAGCTATTCTCTTTATTAATATATTTCTTCACACGCTTAGTTGTTCAAAGGGCAAATTTTGACCATCTAGCTTTAGGTTCCATTTTTACAAAAAGTTATAGTTTTGAAAAAAATGGGAAAGTCACAAATTAGGCCCCTATTTTTACAGTCACCTACACATAATTTTGCTTGCAAAATGCTTGTAAAGGTTAATATATAAATTCTAAACAGATTCTATGCCTTCACTAATTCCAATTCCATTAAGTGTTTCAGTTTTCAAATTAAACGAAAACTCGACCTAAATCTACCGTGCAGATATGGCAACGTGGCGCATCGCCATAATAGTTTTTTATTTTTCAACGTCGTGTTTGTTTGCTAATGTGTTATGTACAATAAGTGACTAAAGACGTGTAGTTTATATTTATTTACTGTGTTAGTAGGTACTGTATTATTCAACATAAAAGATATGAATTAATTCATTAGTTTGGAAATATGTATTTTAAAATGGGTACTCGAGAGAGTATTTCTAAATCATAAGTAAAATTGTTTTTATTCCTGTGTTCTTTAACTTAATACATACAAGAATTACGCAAATTTTTAAGGTTACCTCCAAATCTTAGTTTTAAGAACGATAATGTTTTGGAAACGTTTATTTCTTGAATTTTCGTGGTCAATGTCATTTTTTACTAGTAAGAGAAAATTGTAAAAATGAAAGTGTATCCTCAGAAAAGCCATGTTGTCGCATTGACACTAATTTACTTAACATATATGTTGTCATAACTTGGTTACTAAAGCCCATAGACCATTTTTCATTTAATGTGGACTATCTCCATCTAAATATATGCACTCATATTGTTTACAACCTGTATATGAGGGCGTGGCTCTCACCTAAAAGGATTCATCGGAATGCAGAAACTTTTATACGTTAATTAATTATTCTTTAGTATAAATTAAATAAAGTTCGATTAGTCATATGTCATGTTTTCATATGTAATACAGTTCGCCATTCAGAAAGTAACTGGTAGGAAGCTCAAGACCACATTGAAAAATAGAAATAATCTTAATTTAAAATCTTAATCAAATGCAAATTCTCCGATTCCTATAGAACTAAAAACATGTCCTTTGTTACATAATTAAATTATTAAATCCGTTATGTTTTTAATTCAGGTAGTGAAAACTCAAATTTACTTTCGGATTACTTCCTACGTAATTAGAAATATGCAAATTAGAAACAAAAAGCTACTTTGTTTAGGTCACGATACAATCTGCATTATGGCAAAGTTGAGCGATGTAATAAATTTCTTTGTAAGAAATTTACTAGCTAGGGCATTAATGAAAAAAAAAACAACAAATGAACAATTCTTTGCGAAATTAGTCCTGTCAGAATTGAGCACGGGCACGAATCTGGGAGGTAATTATAAATTTCTACGCTACGCTTTTAATCTATTAAATTAGCAATTCGTAAATATACGGTAGGTATATAAGAAAAACAGTTTGGTGTCATTTCTTGTATCCATTTTTGCTTTGATGCTGATTTTCTTGTTTGTTAAATTTTTGAATGAAAACGAATTTTGTTAGAAAAAACCAAAAACGAAATACAATACCATTGACAACTACTCCTGAGTTGTAGTTGAAATGTCTCCAAACATAAATAGGTGTCACACAATATTCAAAATACTATCTGTATACAGGAATACTGGTTGATCATTTTGTATACATCTTTTTCTCTCAGAATAACTATGAGGAAGAATTTCCCTACGGACAGCCAGTAATCAGGGCAATTTTACGAAATTGCATTACTACACTTTGTTCTGCCTTTACAATTTTCAAATACTTATCTGTTGCAGGAAAAAATCTAACGAATTGTCCCACAGAGCTACACATATGGTATCAGAGATGTTGAAGTTAAAAAAAATAATAAGATTTAGTGGCATTATGAAGAGCAATGAGGCGTAACTTCGGGCTTTGGAAGTAGAGGCCGTCATAAACATGTCCAAGCTCAGGGTACGAGAAGTTTCTTTGAGTCAGGACGAACCAGAACCATTATTCCAGGCAGTGTTGACCGTGATCCACAAACTACTAGAACGGTCATAAAGAACTGACACGACAGTTGTGGACGGACATGACACTTTTATCGTGACTACAGAGTAAGGCTACCTTAACAATCACCAACCAGGGGTAGCCAACAAAACAATCTCATGTCCAGGAACTGTCAGCCAGTCAGTATAAGGAGACGAATGCTGAGTAACTCTCCACCAGCCTCCAGGACAGTATCCATCCGGGGATTTGGCGAGATAGCAGCATCATCAGGGTCACCATCATTGGCCTGGTAATCACCATCACTTTTGACACCGGCGCCGCTCTGACCATTGCCAGGGCCAGAGTTTTGAGGCCATCGAAAATCCGACCAGCTGGCAGGCTAACAAAAACATCCAGCTGGATAGTCCATGCCAATACAGGGTGAGGTAGATGTAGTACTACAGATAGGAGACAATAGAGTTCGGCGTAGGGTCCTGGTAGCGGATATTGAAGACGATTTTATACTGGGTATGGATCTAATTAGATAACGTGGGTTCATGTTCGACTCGAGAGATGATGTTCTCCGGTTTTTAAATAAGGAATTTGTATTAACACGGCTGTCAACAGTACAATAATACTACCTAGGCATTTACCATTAGGGCAAAACAGGCAGTCGAGGAAAATATCGAGTCCATGTTATAAAATGGAGTTATTGAGTCGTCCATTAGCCTATGGTGTGTTGCCGTTGTGACAGCTATGAACTCCCACAAATCGATGATGCACTGACCACACTAGCAAGATCCCATTATTTCTCCACACTAGACCAAAACAGTAAATAGTAGCAGGTTGGATTATATGAGAACGACATATAAAAAGAGCGTTGTCCACGAGTAAAGGGTTATTTCAGTTCTCGGTCATGCCCATTGAGTTATGCAATCCTCCCAGTACATTTGAAAGGTTAATGGATTATGAATTGAGCAGATTGACATGGAGAAGACATTTAGCATACCTCGACGACATACTGGTGATCGGTCGCACGTTCTACCATCATCCGAAGAACCTCAGCGAAGGATTTTCTACAATTTCCATAAAGAAGTACAGTTTTTGGGCTACGACGTTTCTACGTCAGGAATCCGCACAAACGAAGACAAGATAGAAGCAACTCGTGATTGGCCTGTCCCGAGAGACAAGTATGAACTGTGAAGCTTTTTGGTGCTCTATTCGTTCTACAGGCGATTTGTTGCCACCATGGCTGTACCTCTACATCCACTGAAAAAGAAACCGTCGTTGGAATCAGGATTTCGAAATATCAATCAGACAACTGAAGGCGGCACTATGTTCCCGTTCAATCCTAGCGTTTCCTACACAGTCCGGCAAATTCATCTTAAATACTGACGCCAGCAACTCCGGTTTGGGGGCCGTTCTGTCCCAGGTGCAAGATGGTGGAGGTGGATTATGGTGTGACCAGAAAACAAAGTCTTGCAATAATCAGGGCTGCAGACAATTTCCACAAATATCTCTGTGGTTGTCATTTCCTAATCCGAACCGATTATGCCGGCCTTAAATGGCTGTTGGACATTAAGATACCAGAAGGACAACTGGCTAAGTGTATTGAGCAATTACAGAAATACGATTCTAAGGCTGAACACCGTGCCGGCCGTTTGAATAATAATGGCGATGCCTTGCCAAGAATACCCTGTAGAGCACAATGCGGATTTTGTCTGAGACAGAACGAAGTTTGGACAAGGGAACAATGTATTCAGGACCATCTTCCTGACTCAGACATTGAACCAATCCTTTTCCTCAAGAAGAGAGTCGCACTCAGGCCACTATGAGATGAGGCAACTAGGTACTTGAATTGAAATATATATAAAACGACGACCACTTTATGCGAGGAAGTTTGGGTTGAAAGCATGATTTCTCCTTATTTTTCCTGTAAAGTTCGGGCAACGTTCTATATTTCCTATTTTTTTCAAAATTTTAGGCTCAGTAGTTTCAGAGATCAGGGAGGGGTGGTCGATTTTTTTAGTTTTTCCCCCCAGAAGAACTCCTAAAATTAAAATTTCTTTTTTAATTCTATAATGTGCCCCCAAAATTAATATTAATGGTTTCTCCCTAATTTTCCTGTAAAGTTCGGGCAACGCTTTATATTTCCTATTTTTTTTAAAATTTTAGGCTCAGTAGTTTCTGAGATCGGGGGGGGAACGGTCGATTTTTTTAGTTTTTCCCCCCAGAAGTACTCCTAAAATCAAAATTTTTTCTTTAACGATATGTACTCCTGATCTGGTCACCAAACTATACATTAATGCCAAATTTCAACCTCTTCCGTCCAGTAGTTTAGGAGAAAATTGCCGTGATTTGACAGTGGCAAAAATCCGGAGTGATACTATAAGGGTATCTGTATATTGTATATACGGAACCCTAAAAAGATTAAATGATGGTGCAAACAGCACAGCCTTTTCTTTAATATTTCCCACCATCTCCCTTAATTTAATTTAATTTTATTAATTTCTATCGAACATAGTAACAAGTTAGTTTCGGAAAATTGGCTCCATAAATTTAGTTATAGCCGTTTAAAATTGAAACCTAAAATTTAGCAACAAATTACCAACCGTAAATTTCATTATGATCTCAAAATAAAACCAGAAATTCTCCCGCCTCAGATGTTCCATTGTACTAATGCAGCTGCAACATAAAATTTTCTAATAAATTTCCTCAAATAGTAGCTAAACGGGAAAAATGTAAACGTCATGCAGTAGCAGTTTGGTTCATAATTAAAATCGCGTGACCTGCTATGTGATTAAAACATAAATTACCACTAAAAGGAAATTATTTTTGACGTTGATGCCTTTGGCAGAGACTGGGGACCGGCTTTGTTTGTTCCTGGAATGGTTTTCATTAATTGCGCTTGGATTGTATGACAACATAAATTATTTACGTGACACCAGTTATTACGATTGCTAATTATCTGCATTTTATAATGCAACGTGTTGAAAGAGTAAATTATTAATCTTTAGACTTAGTGGCTGTTTGAAATGCAGTTCTGCTTTTCGAAATATCTACAGGGCGAACTTCATTATAAGAAAATTAATCCATAAAACAAGAAAATATGCATCCAAAAATTAATACTTTTTTTTAATTTCTTTTGTACAATGTTTGACCCACCATACCATTCCAGTATTTTTTTTGTATATTTTCTGAAAGCATGTTTTATCCAAACAATGCAAAATTGGCACACCCTGTGGGTTCTAAAACAACTAATTTTCTTAAGTCCCATACGTTGAGCCATTCTAATATCAGCTGATCCACTAAAGAACTGCCTTAAATCTCCATGGTTATTTCTAGGCCAAAAGCATTTTATTCATTTTCTAACGATGTATTGGTCATGACCTTGAGAGGCCTTTCAAGATCAAGCAGATTTTGCCTTTTTCTGACCGCATATTCATTGTTGCATTTCGCCGGTGGAATGGAGCATTCCTGCTCCAAATTATTTTTGACCATAACTTCGACCTCAACCTTGAGGGTACTTTCTAGTACAAACTTTTCCGTCCAATGACCTTAAGTGGCCACCTAGGCAAGGACGAGTATTCTCCCGGCCACAAAACACAAGGTGTAGTGTTCATCCAACCATATAGGATCTTGGATTCAGGAAGAATGTTTTGAAAGTACCTTCAGGGTCATAATAAAGAAATAGTTTCAGGTTGAAATGTTTTGTTTCGTGGACGCAGTACAGCAGTGAATATTCGGTTAGAGGGTGAGAAAATCTGATTGACTTTGAAATGCCAAAGTTGGGGTGAAAGCCATCTTTGAAAAATGAATAGGATGCTTAAAATGACCTTGAAGTCCGTGGTTAAGTTCACCTTCATGATTTTTTCGAAATGAAAGGATTTTAATTTTGCGTTTTAGAACGAGAAAATAAATATCTGTTGAGAAAGTTAAAAAAAGCGTTTGACCTTGACTTGACCTCCAAGGTCATGGTCAAGATCATGGGTAAATAATCCGTTATAAAAATTAAGGTTTCTATTTAAATAAGGAACTTGACCTTCAAATTACCTTGAAGCTTAGAATATGTACTCTGTGAGCCTAAAATATCGTGACAAGACTAGAAAGAGAGGGCTGTTTCAATGAACAAACATTGGTGTTTATGTCTACTTTGCTGTGTTGGAATTTCTTCCGAACATTTCATCTGCAACTGCGGTAACATTTTCAACAAAACCGATATGAGTTGTACTTCCTAGAATGCTGGAGTAGGAACAGGAATATTGAGTGATGGTATTTAATCCTGCCTGTGGGAGCATAGTGTGTCCTGATTGACAACGCAACAGCGGGGCGGAGAGTGCGAATCTCATCGATGGCTTCGATTTGGAGCGCCGAAGAGGCGGATTTCAAGTTCTATTAGGTTTTAAACCATCTTATTTTCTACTGATATTGATTTGATTTTTCGAAATTTCTATGGCTTCCTGGTGGTGGCGATAATGCCGGTAAGATGTGGTTGTGAAAACATCGGTGTGTTGGTACTGCATTACGTGATCTGCTTAAAGTAGTGCATGCTTTGTGCTACAATGGGCAATTACACTTGGGTCCAAAAGCATGAATGTTGACACAGTGTTGGGTATTGCCGATATGTGGAGCATCGTATGATCAGAAAATTATTGTTTACTTATTTTAAGAGCTGAATAACCGTAGATGACGCGGATCACAATTTCTAGACAACGAGAGCCTTGGTATTCCAACCTAATATATCCAAAAAGATTACTTGTCAATGTGTGTTTTTCTGTAGTGAATTCAATCCATTGATGAATTACATCTATGTCACCATTTGTGAAATTTCATAGTGGTTCTAAACTACAAAGTACCATCAATGTAAGGGAACTAACATGAGGTTTTCATGGCTTCGAAAAAGTAGATGTCAATTTAAGAATTATCGGGCGGAGCGGACTTTCCACGGCCACACCGTCAACTTGTTGATAAAATTATTAATTCTACTAAATATAAGTAAATACATGAAATATAAGAAAACTACATCTATGTCGAAATAATTTATAATTGCTGTGCAATCTCAAATTAAGGTACAGTAGTATAAGTAAAACACAAAGATGGACATATTGAAAGGTTTGTTGTTGCCGAACATAAGATTCTAGAATTAGAAATAAAACACAGAACATTGGGAATGTCAAACTAAGTCACTAGCTCAAATATTGGTAATCAGAAATAAATAATAGAGAATATCGATGTCATAATGAGAAAAATCAATGGGGATCAATACGATCAATAAGCATATAAATACTGGAGATCCACGTCGGGTTTTGTGAATGAAACAAAAGCGGGAAGCGCACAAGAACAAGTACAATTTTCCACAATTCGGACACGGCAAATTACTTCAGTAAGAAAATTCCAGTAGGAATAGAAATTTGGAAGCCCCTAATGCTTGAAACAGTAATGGCCAACAAAAATAAAGTCGTCAGAATATCTGAAGGACATTCAGAATTTATCGCTAATTGAAGTGTTGGAACGGAGCTAAGGCTAAGGTACATTTCGTAAGTATGACGAGAAGTTTTCATTATTGCTGACTTTATTATTAATGCAGCTCCGAATTTGACCCAATTAGGAAAGTTCTTACAATAATTACCGGCTTTTTGGTAATTTATAAGGCAATATATAATATTTGCAGCTAATTGGTAAATATATTCTGGGTAACAGTTGTCATATACTTTACTAACAGTTAATGAATGGAGGATGATATTTAGAAGAACAACGATTGTACAACGTTAGAATAGTATTCCATGTTCCACCTTTTGCACCTTAGCAGAGTGGATAAGAATTAAGCGTCATCTTTAAAAAAAATGGTGTGGCAAGAACTTTGGCAACAAGGAAGAAAGATAGCTGATTGCTCCCAAAAAGTTTAAAACAGAGGAACAAACAAGTCGGTATCCCTTAATTCTCTGAAATACTACGTGCTTACATTGCTTTAGTTTTGTTTAGTATAAACACGTACTTTTTAATACCCCAGAAATAGAATTCCAAAAGATGTGAATTAGTTGAACGAGGTGGCCAATCAACGGCACGTGCATGTGCAATCTATAATGCTAGTTCATATGTTGGTGGAAAATTGGTAATGCGAATTTGTTACAATCAATAAATTTGGAATATCAGCAGCATGTTCAATTTATGAAAATATAGAGACGTTAACTTTCCTTGACTTCCATAATTGTTTAACACCTTGCATATCGAATACTGAACATTTCCTGACCTAAATTTGAACCGAGCGTTGGTGCTTTTTTTTAAACACTATCTATATCTGAATAGTTTTATAAAGGAACAAAGCAAAAATATTTAATTTTGTAGTATCCTGAAGACGAATTTGACGCTTTTGCAGAAAAAAATTCTAGTCTAAATCTAATCTGTATTGGCATTGTAATCATTTGATATGATACTGGAAGTCTTCCAACAATAACACTAAGTAAAAAATTTTCCATGGTAAATACATTTCCTTGTATTTACTCGTATTAGCTCCGTCTCTGCCTACAATTCATAAGGAATTATTTATGTTGTGGTGGTTAGAGAAAACCGGTAATTATGCCACCAAATATCTCTCCCCGGATCTAAAACCAATTTTCGTCATTAAAACTCACACTTTAAGTAAACCATATTGTAAAAACTCATTAAACCATATCGCTGTTTATTAATTACATCAGAAATAATTACGTTGGCCTGCCAAGAAGAAAAAAAACACCCCTTTTGTATACCTTTCTGTATAATTAATTGAGCCTAACGGTCGATTCCAAACAGATAAGGGCACTTATTAGGTTAGGCGAAAAAAAGAAAATAAAATTGTAGGTGTTATTAAACAAAATCACACTCCATACAGTCACACGTATAAAAGACTGATTTACATGAATAATAACCCAAAATATCATGCATTATTCCAACGATAAAAATCTACATAAAATATCAGTGAATATAATATGAAAGGCCCATTTGTTTCTTTGTAGAGTTTAATATAATTTTCGTTTTCTCTGTGTTTTATTAATAGTCAGCGTCGTAGGGGTGGAGAAATTATATGTTTAATATGTATGCATGTTGCATTTTTAACAAGGTGAAATAAATTTAGTTCATAATGTATGTAGTTCAAGATTATTTCTAACTATATTCCTACTTTAGTTTCTTTAAGTTAAATTCACTAAGGCTTTATGTCATAGGATGATAAAAACATTAAAAAACAAAAACTCACTTAAAAGTATCTTATTTAAAAAGCAAATACATAATAATTTTCTGCAACAAATATATCCTTATTCTGAAGTATTGACTGTAGCTCCAGCTTCAGTTAAAAAATAATATATTACAAGTTTTAGTGATATAATCTTATAGTTAGATGCAGTTTTCAAATCTAATTATTTTTTTTCTTATTGATATAGTTAAGGTATTTCACTTTTAGTAACATAGTTTTTAACCAACCTCATTTACATGATTCCAACTTAAGTTGGATCACTATATATGAAAGTGAATTGCGAATGGACCAAACTATCCGAATAATAATCTATCCAAATCCAAATAATCTGACATTTGCTCAGTAAACAAATAGTTTCCAAGTCGAAGTGAATCAGTCTACAATATTTATTTTAAAACACTCTTAGTAATAATTTCACTTCATAATATATTTCAACCACCCTGTATATGCAACTGCTTATGAACTACCTAACATAAAATTGTTTGCTATCATTTTTCATATAATCTCTATAGTTACAACTCTTTCCCCAGCTATTTTCCGGCTAATCTGCATATGCGAGTGCTTATGGGCTACCTTATAGGCACTTTTGGTTTCTAAAATTTTTAATCCAAGCGCCCTGCTTTGACTTCTCAATGGTATATCAGAAGTAAAAGATATTAATCCTTTAGTTGTCTTGTGGCACTTCCACATGGTGACGGTGGACAAAGGTCTTCACCACTTATCGGTGGCGGCGGGCCTGCGATAAGTGCGACCGTAGCTCTGTATTTTTACTTTTACTTTTACAAATTTTTAACTTTTTATTGATTTTTTTGAAGGTTTTGCTATATTTCTCATCTAGTCTTATGTTTATGTTTTTTAATTAGTCCTTTTATCAAGTCTTACGCCTATCTTTTATCTAGTCTTATTTCTTAGTCTAGTCTTAAAGACGTATTTTTAAGTCTCGCGTTGAGCTTTATAACTGACCATATTATATTAATATATCGACGTATCCAATGTTCAATTGTTTATATATAAACTGAAAACCGAAGTCAATATTTAATTTCTTAGGCAACGAAAATTTTCAGATTTGACCAGTCTTCCAAAGGTTTTCAGCGAAGACCAAGAGGTTTTCAGCGAAGACCAAGAGGGGATGAAACAATTTTCATAACAAAACATTGCTCCGCACTCAATATTACGTCAAAAACCATATGTAGCACGTGCGTTTTCCAAAGTCTTCAATTTTCTAAAGGTTTTTAGCGATTTTCTGAAGATTGATGAGAGATGGAGCGGTTTTGATTGCAATAATTTGGTCAAGTGCGAGTTGGACTCGCATACTAAAGGACCACGCGCACTGAATCGACTCGGATCGGCACAATCGGCATGTTTTGCTATACATGAAATTAAATGGTACCCCGCGAACTGATTCGGTTCGGTCGACTCGGATCGGTCGGATTGGATCGGCATCGGCAGTGAATGATAGAAGAGGCAAAAACTGCCGAACGGTCCGACGGTTTTCAGCTATTTAGTAATAGTATTTCGTAAAACTTCAACGATGAGTGATGAAATATTAATTGAAAATGTACGGGAATATATTGTTTTATATAATCCTCAACTTCCAGTAAGGATGATATATTAATAACTGACCAACCAAAAAAAGTGAAATTAAAAACTTGTTTTTAAGCAAAAATAACTAATTAAAATATATATAATATGTCTGAAAAAATATTGATTTAACTTAAGTAGTGCTTCCAAAGTGAAACACAGTACAAGATGACATGTCAAAAGGTTGATTGTAACTAAAAAGTATGTCGCAAGTTTAGAGTTATGTTCTTCTAATAAATAATCAATACATGTAGGGTCAAGTAATAAGTAAAGAATATATTTGATGGGTATGTCAAGTTACTACCAACTTTTTTAAACTTATGGCATAAATTAAACTTTATTTAAATATCTTCCTGCATTGATTTTTTTCTCGCAGTCAACCCACACTTCCTTGGTTTGACACAAAATATTGGTTAAATTATTTCCTGGTATGAAAAGCCTCACGTTGAAAATTACTACCAATACAAACCAGGTTATTAGGACCTATTGGTACCTCGGCAGATTCAAGCTCACCTGGTTGTCAAGCGCAAGAATCATTCCTTAGGAAATTGTGCAATGCTGTACAAGCTAACGTTCTATTTGCCTCATTATTGCTTGCTATTGCAAAGGGAATGCTTCATCCCCAACAATTACATGCGGTAAAACAAGATCTATTTGGGGTAAATCACAAATAAACAAGAAATGGCCTCACCGTTAAAAGTACTAAAAGAAAACACCGAATGTGCTGATTGCCGATTCAGTGCGTGGTGTATTCCGCCGTGCTGACCGTGTCGATCCGAGTCGACCGGTCCGAGTCGACCGGTCCGAGTCGATTCAGTGCGCGTGGTTCTTAAGGGTTCCGTACCACCTTCAAGATTCTAATATTCCAATTTCAGACAAGCAGGGAATGAGTGCATTTTCTTATATTTACCCTAATATCTTTTAAAGGAAGAGTTTTAAATTCATAAAAAATATACACTTTATTTTCCACACATAGACTTTTTATTTTATCTGCTTCAGGATTCGCTTGATTTTTATCAGAATATATAGGTATTTAATTTTCTAATTTGGTCCCCAAAAATTAACATTAGAGTTTTATTTTACTAATAAACTTTCCAGAGAAGCCTTTTATAATCTACTGTCTGAGTTTTGAGGCTCTGTACATGGGAAGATAAAGGGCAAAATAGGTCAAGTTTTAAATTATAAATTATTAAATCGGTTATTCAAATTATTTAAAAATACAAATAAAATATATTTTTCAAAATTTAAATAGTGTAGTTTCTAAAGTGGGAATTAAGTCGATATTTAATATTTTTGTTAATATCTTTTAAACAATTGATTTAAAAATACGAAATATTTTATTTATATTTGTAATTCCCATAATGATCCTTTTATTTGATATATTACATGATGCGTTTGAAATAGAATTTTTATTTTCGATTTAATTGTATAATTTGTCCCTAAAATTACTAAGGGGGTTTTCTAATAATTTTTATTATAAATTTCAAGTGAGAAACGAGAAATGAAATTTTGTATGTCTTTATGTTAATATCTGGTAAACAATTAATTTTAAAAATATGAGAAATATATATTTGTATTCCTCATAATGAGCCCTTTCAATTGATGTATTGCATGATGCTTTATTTTTTATTATTTTCCGTTTAATTCTATAATTTGTCCCCCAATATTAATATTAGAGATTTCTTCATATTTTTCCTGTAAACAAAAGAAAAGGTCTTATAGTCTGGAGAATAAGGGGGGGGGCAATGGGTAATTTTTTTAAAATATTTTTTTGATACATTTTAAAATATTCATTTAAAACAAATAAAAAATATATATGTATTCGTCATAATGAGCCCAGCGATTTGATATAATACATGATCCGTTAGAAACAATTATAATTTTTTATTTTCCATTTAATTCTATAATTTGCTCCCCAAAATGAATATTAGGGGTTTCTCCTTATTTTTTTCAGTAGAGTTCAGGTGAGGGGCTATCCCTCCTTTTATTGCAAAATTTGCCAGCATATTTCGGATATAAGGGGTTGGGGGAAATGGGAAATTTTTTATATATATTTGTTAATATCTTTTAATTAATTTATTTTAAAAATATGAAATAAATATATATGTTTTCGTCATAATGAGTCCTTTCTTTTGATATATAACATGATAAGTTAGAAACAATTTTAATTTTATATTTGCCATTTAATTCTATAATTTGCCTCCAGAATGAATATTAGGGGTTTCTCCTTATTTTTCCAGTAAAGTTCAGGTGAGGGGCTATGCCTCCATTTTTTTCAAAATTTTCCAGCTTATGGTTTCGGAGAAGAGGGGGGAATGGGTAAAATGTATTATATTTTTGTTAATATCTTTAAGTCAATTTATTTTAAAAATATGAAAAAATATATTTGTTTTCGTCATAATGAGCCCTTTCATTTGACATATAACATGATGAGTTAGAAACAATTTATTATTTTCCATTTAATTCTATAATTTGCCTCCCATAATTAAAAGTAGAGGTTTCTCCTTATTTTTCCAGTAAACTGCAGGTCAGACCCTATACCTCTAATTTTTTTCAAAACTTTACGTTTTATAGTTTTGGACATGAAGAGGGGCAATGGGTAAATTTTTGTATATTTTCGTTAATATCTTTTTAACTATTTTTTTTAATGAAAAAAATATATTTGTGTTCCTTAGAATGGGACCTTTCATTTGATGTATTACATGATGGGTTTGAATTTTTTTTATTTTTAAATTTTTATTTAATTCTATAATTTTCCCCCCAAAATTAATATTAATGGTTTATCCTTATTTTTAATTTTAGGCTCGTTAGTTTCAGAGATCAGGGGGGGGGAACGGTCGATTTTTCCCCCCAAAATGTACCTCTAATATTAAGATTTCTTCTTTTACGTTGAGTACTCCTGATCGGGTCACCAAACTATATATTGATACCAACTTTCACAAATTGCTGTGATGTGACACGGGCAGAAATCCGGAGTGATATTATAAGGGTATCCGTATATTGCATGTGAAAATGTGAAAATACATCGGAACCTATACATCACATGTCACATGTGCAGATTCGACTAGCCCACAAGTCTTGATTTTTCTCAAGGTTTTCAGCTATTTGCTGAAGACTGAAGTATAATATACCAAATCTGACGGCAGATTCGTGTTCAGAGGGCAAAAATACTTTGGATATCATATGTTTTTCTCATCCTTGAAAAATTCCCTTATAAGGGCGGGCGAAACGTCGGAAAACTTTGTTTATATCCCGGTTTAGGTATATAAATAAACTAATTCGAAAAAATGACGCAGTCCAAATCCGGAAAAAGCCAAAAAAATCTCAATAATTTCAACAATATCCAAAATACTCTGTTCGAAGTGACATTCTTTTGTCAGTGAGCCTTCATCAGCTGCACCTCCCACAAGAGAATGTCATCTCGAACACCTATTTATGTATTAGACACATATCAGTAAATTTGTAAACCCGAGATGTAAAGACGACATCTAGGATTTTCGGGGAAACTAGCACACAGAGGTTATTGCTGTTGTCCCGTAACTCCTAGGTTAGAAGGTTAAGATAATTTTTTTGGTGTGTTAGTTTCCCCGAGACGCAACTCATGAAGGTTCCCGACCAGAAACAATATATATATATTTTCTTGAGTGCAAAAGAATGACACCTCAAAGAGAGTATTGTGTAGAATTTTCTCAGTTAATATAACTCAGTTTTATTAGAATGTTTATTATCTGCTCAATTCGTATTTATGTCTAGTTATTTTTACATAAAGAAATATTTATAAAGAATAAATCTTTATTGAAAATGGGGAAAATTCTGGAGTTGCCACTAACACATGTCTTCATACCAGAATATTAAGCGTACAATGACGTAATATTTGTAACTTATACCTTTTATTTATGAACCATATAATTTAGAGAACCTGAATTCAAAAACTTAATTTTACATTAAATTTACCTTAGAATTATTGCGCGTTCGTAACCGCATTTAGAAATCAATTTGTGACAAATGTAATTGACAGAACAATAAATCCATATATTGTTTGTTCGAGCACCTTTAAGCAATTGGAAAGCTGTCTTTAGCTGATGTAATTGTTTCTGTAATTATTTGAACAGGGAGTATTTCATTATTTCTGATTAGAAATCAAGCAATCAATTATACCTACCTCAATTAACGAATGACGCTTTTATAAATGAGGTCATCTGATGAACGTTAATGTTATTTGATGATTATTGACAGCAAAAGTTAAACTGTCTTCTACTAGGACATAAACGAAAATAAATAAAAAGTCACAACACATTTGATTTTATTTAAGGTGGAACAGTTTAGGTAAAATGGGGCATCAATCAGTGGGAAAGTTTTTTAATTTTACCTTCAGAACATATATGAATTTCCAACACATGCAAAGTTTATTCCTATTGCTATAAATGCAGTTAGCTGATAAAATATTTCGATTTTTTTTTCTATTAGTTTCCTTTTAGGCAGTTGTTTTTGATTTATTATTTTATTGCTTAGGATTTTTTTTGGAAATTAAAAATGCTAAAAGTTCTTCAGTTTTGTCATTTGAACGACTTCGAATAAAGACGCATTGTGAGCCTGGAAATGGCTTGTTTTGGTTAGCGGGAAATTTGAAGAATTACTACCAATTTAACAATGTTATTAAGAGTTTGGAAAAAGTGGTCCAATTATGAGACACATCTAGGGTCTTGCTTTCAGATATAGACAAAGCAGTGTACGTCAAATAAGAGATGATACAGTTTCAGATATTTCGTAGAATAAGCCTTACATAAGATTGGGTCCTAGAGCTTACTGGCCTCTTTCGTGTCATCTTTAATACCGTAACATATGACTCAACACTTGGAGTGGTTTAAAACTGTACAAAAGTGGAATTATCAACTAAATGTTCTGGTTTTATTTAGTTAACCATGCTGGACGCAAGAGAGTCACAGGACTTCGAGATAAAATACAAATTTGCCTTTGAATGACCGATCGTAAAGTAACAAAAACTCTTACGGTAGAGGTCGACAAATGTATGGGAAGTCGATCACCTCTATTTCTCGTAATCTGAAGGCACGGTAGTATATTAATGAAGTGCTGCAACCAGTTTTAATTCCCTATCTACAAACCCTACCAAATATATATTATAAACAAGACTTGAGTTGACTTGATGACAAAATGGCTTTCATAGAAAAATCTGGCATCGAGAATCTGGTATGGCGACCAAGATCACCTGATTGACCCTCATCGAGCATATATGAATTATATTAAGGCTAAATTAAAATCCTCAATCAGTTAATCAGATTACAATTGCTGAACATACATTTCAGCCGTGATCTTACCCCGGCTGTTTCGCTTAACAATTTGAGATTCCACCATAGCTAAAGGGTGACCAAAGCAATGTTAATATTAAAGTAAAATCAGGGAAAATTTGATAGTGTGACATTTCTAGTGGTGCCAAATGAAAAACTGGGTCGTAAGTCTCATGGAAATATGCAGGAACTCAATAATATAGTTTTGATGTACTCATAACGAAGAGGATTCAATAAATATGGAAAATATCGATGAATTTACCACGTTCGCATAAGAAGGAAGATTTGGTAAAAGAAGAAGGTTTTTTGCCACAGGCTGGACCACAATTAGAGTATTTTGTAGGGCAGAAATCTAGCGTGGGACTAGATAATACGTGTGCTTACTGAATTTGATGGTGTTCTTAAAGCCATGTGTGAAGGACTTTAAAGGTAGGAAGTTCTGCTCCGAGATGGTTGTACCGTACTCGATGCCTTCTTGAGGTATTGGTTGACCATTTATAAAATCTGTGCTATTAATTACAAACTAAAGTTGTGTTTTATTTCGGGGGGGGGGGGATGAAGCTAGTGATTTATCGTGTTGGGGCAATTCTGGATCTATTGGCTCATTTAAATAAGAAACTTCTCCCTGATAATCCCCGAACTTAAGATAACGCTGTCCGCATGTTCTAGACTGTTCTGTTTGATATAATTTTTTTCACATTGATGTTTAAGAGAGACGATTCAGTAACTTATCAAAGAATAAGTTAAACAGGCAAGTGGATACATAATACCTTTGCTTAACTCCGAAGTTTAACTTGATCCTAATAGGGGTATTTTTATAGGTGTGTATGTGTTTCAGACCCCATTAAAGAGTTCATAATGTAGTATTTTAAATTTTGGCTAGATATTAGTTTTTTGTAGGGCCTCCTGAACCCTAACAAGGGGGCTCGAATTAACGGCCTATAGCATATTGTCTTGACACCAGTTCAGTAGTAGGTTTCTGAAACTCCAGCACAAAATGCCATATAACAAACCAATAAAAATTGACCCGTTGGTTAGTGATCGTCAATTTTTCTTCTCCTTCAACTCATTCCTGGATTCGAAATCAATATCCTCAATATATATATGATACGAATGACTCTCTTATTCTACCAATGCCGCATAGAACAAACGAGTGCAGACATAACCGTTTTTTGTTAAAATTATTACCCAAGTAATCGGCTACTACAAATATTTTAATGTTTAATTGAATATTAGCACAATTTAAAAACAATTTGTAATTCGTGGTTTTGTATTATTATTGGTCTTCAGTGTATTATAATTTGCTCAAAAGAAATCATGAGTTACTAAACTTATTTATTTAAGATCTTGCATAAACTCAATTTAAATTACATTTTATAGCCAGTAATATGTAGGTAGAAGGAACTCTTTTGGTTTATGCATCAGTGGCAAAAATAATACAATATTTCTGAAAGAAACTTCTAATTCGGTGAGAAAGAATAGTGAATTTTCGTGGTTCTGAGTTCATTGAACAAAACTAAAATTAGTTATATAAAAGTTGGTGTTAGCAGTCACAGACTTCCTATCTGATTAGATTAAACCAACGATTGGACTAACAATAGAGCCATAAAACCCAATGACTCGTTAGAAAAAAAAAAAAAAGGAATCACTTGTGTGGAACTATTCAATAATAACAACATTGTTTCAAATGCTTTAAAGTAATGAATTTGGAAATATAAGAATGTCGGTTGTTTAGTACGATTATACCGTATTCTGAAATTTAAAAAAATTAATTTTGATTATTGATGTTTTTTTTAATTATTGCTCATTTTTTGCCTTTAGATAAACAACATAAATATTTACTTTAATGATCAAATAGAGTTCGTAACTTCCATATAGTTTAATTCCCTCTGAAAGATCAGGCACCTATCTTATGGAAAAATAAAATACATTTTTTGAAATCTTTTGTATGCTGTAGGAGTTGATGTTCTGACAAATAGAGCCCCGGGTTTAAAAAGATTCTATGACTAGTTTTCGAAATACAGGGTGCTAAATATCGAAAATACCTCATTTTTGATGTCAGGTTTCTCATGATAGACGTGTTTTATTTCCATGTATTGCAGAAATTGTGATTTGTACATTATCTGACATAAATATTTCACAAAACAATTAACAAATATTTTGGTGGATTACAGGACGTTAAAATATATGTAATATTTTATTTTAGACAAAATCATTTTTTTATTACAACGCTGAAAACATAAGAATATGTTATTGTACAATTAATATATCGTTAATGTATTAATTTCTTGAATATGCTTCATATAATATCCAGTTTGAGCCATAAATAAAGCTAGATAGGGCATATCTTATTTTTTATCCTTAATAAGGCACCTTGTACGAACCACTCGAACTGCAATGGTTATGTGACATTATACAAATATAAGATCCATCTGTGAACACTCAGTAGAATATTAAACTGATTGCCAAAACTCAGGATGTTAAACTTCGAAAATGTCTCTTTATTTTCTTATCAGATTTCTCATAATAGAAATGTTTTAATTCCGTTTATTGCAGATAACGTGATTTGCACATTATTTAACCTAAAAACAATTACTATTAATTATATTATCTTTGATTACAGGGTGTTTTCAATATACGTAACATGTTTTGAGAACATAAGAAGATGTAATTACACAATTAATATAATGTGAAAGAGAGGAAATCTTAAACGTTGTTATATATTATACATTGTCAGTCGTAAATATTATTATAGTGGGAATATATTATATTTTACTATTATTGAGAAATTCTGTATAAATCATACGTCCTGCAATTTTTATATTAAACTAATCAACGACCGGTCACACTATATTCCATAGGGTACCAACAACCGTATATATTAAAAAAATATTTCAACAGGATTACTTCTAATGGTAAAAAGCAATATGTGCCCACTAAAGCAATATCTACGATTCATACTGTACAATGTATAAGCACGTCCAAGAATTTACATCTTTATCATTATAATATTTGTGAAATTACATCTCAACTTCGCAATAAACAATTAAGTTGTCAAAAAAAAAACATGCAAAGTATATTGGAAACACCCTGTACTCAAAGATAATTAGTAGTAATTAGTTTGGGAAAATTTATGTCAAATAATGCGCAACACGTTTTTTGCAATAAACGGAAATAAAATACGTCTATCTTGAGAGATGTGATATCAAGAATGAAGCGTGTTCTATGTTTAACACCCTATATCTCATAGAATCTGTTTGAGCCCATGGATTGTTTTTGTCAGAACATTAGTTCCTATAACACACCAACATTTCAAAAAAAGAAGGGTAGGTCCATACCAATATCGGAATTGTAACATTTGACCTGAGTTTTTTGACTGGTCATACCCAAATAATATCCATGATTAGGTTTGTATACATTGCATAATGTTAATTCATAAATAATATTTCGTTTCTGATGCAAGTAATAGGAATTGTTCGAAAAGTTTGGTTGGATAAAAATTACAGCTGTAACTATGGGATTTCTTGATACTTTTTTTAAACATTTCATGTATTGTGGTTCTGCATGCTGCCCGAATATTCTCATGTAATACTTTGAGAGTTTGTAAATCTCTTTTAAATACTTATAATGTTTTTCACGAAGGCCCAAGCAAAACAAAGACTTCTTATTTGTGTGATCCGTTAACAAAGCAGTTTAATCTGTTGGACCATTTATAGGGATCACCCTTTCATTAAAAAGTTCATTTAAATATTGAGTAATATAATTCAGAGGTGCTCCATCTTGTAAAAAGTAAAGTCTCGATAAAGCGGCATGGAGCAACAATATCTGGCACATTGTGTTCTCCCTGTAAATGTTGTCTTGTCCCTAATATTTTATACTCTGTCTATAAAACACTGTTTATGAATCTCCATTCATTGTTACATAATATAAAACTGATGAAGTGTGTTTCTACCATTGTTAATATGTTGTTGTTTTCAGTGTCTTCATTAATAATAAATTATGGTATATGTCCTGCATTTTCTGCCTGTCTGAAAACACTATTCTACGTAAGCAAAATATGGAATACAATGAAGTTTTCTATTGGGAAATCTGTCGGCATATAATCGAGCTCCATTTCTTGCATTTTACTTACATTATTTACTTTCTCGGACCATTTTGGTAAGCATATCATAGAAGAACTTCCTTAAAAACTTTCAATTTCAAATGTAATGGCGCCGCTAAATTTGCTATATAACTTACTTTATTAAATGCTGGGAAAAGCTTGTTTAATTATTTTTACAACGGCTTCAGTTCCTTACAAAGATATTTTTTTATAATGCAGTTGTATTAATAATTGCCTCAGGAACGCAGAAATTTAAAAAATTCCAATTAAAATTTGAAATTTGGTGCCATTTCCAGTTAAACAGGCAAGTGCAGATTATGCTTAAAGGGAGTCTTTATTCATGTAACTCTAATACCTACTCTAGAATGTACAGATGGCCTAATAAATGCATTAACGTCTTGTATACAGGGTGCAAAAAAATGCAGTGTAGATATAGATGATAGAGCTGATCAGTATTAATAGAAAGGTCATACCTATATAATTTTGACAGATAGTTTATGCTTTACGAAAAAAAAAAAAAAAAATTCAAAGTCAATCAAACTAAGCACTGATTTGTGCATTTACTCATTTGAATTTGCAAGACAGCAATCAATTTATTAACTGAACAGTACTATAAACAAAATTATCTACCTTTCCTATCAAATGAAGGCATATTTTAGTAATAATAAGTTAAATTTTTAACAGGGTTAATAAATCAGATATCATGGTAACATCAGATTTTTTCATTCGTTCGCAGACCATATTGAAGAATTTAGTGATATTTATTTATTTTGAATGTAATATTTTGACGTGCGAGTTTTATTTCATATGTAGTGTTATCTCTAATAAGTGCATAAACATTAAGTAAAATTGCCACTACTATGATACAGAAACAGCTGTTTATGTTTATGAAATATGAGTGTGGAAATATTAAGGATGAAACAAAAAATAATTGGAATATTGGTGAGATTTTTTTGTGATACCTATGGCAAACTGCTGTTACTTGTAAAATATCTTAATTCTGTGTTGGTAAAGTCAGGTACTATACGTTTTAGGTATTTACGATTTTTAGTTTTTTTTTATTACTAAATGCTTACTCAGGCAAGAAAAAGTTTTAAAAAAATCAATACCAAGTTGTAAAGAATTCTCTTATAATGCTTCTGTAAATAAACAAACCAAGAATCCGTTGAAAGGTAGCACAAATATTATCTCATAGATTAATAGATTAAATACAAAAACTATATATTTCCAAAAAGCATCATAGAAATTTCAAACAAATACATTTCAGTTTAACAACTGACGATATGTTTTTCCGCCTTCTTATTCACGCACAGCAAACGTTACACAGAAATTTCCAAAAACTGAATAATGGAAAGGGTTCTTAACTATACAAGATAGATCTGTCTTTGTTAAGATTTTTTCGTTCATACTAACCAGAATTATTTCCTGCCAAAATATCTGCACTGCAAAATGTTTATAACAAGTGTATAATAGATTAAACTTATAAAGAAGTCTTAAATTTATTCTGTTATAAACTCCTTTCCGCATAATTGTGTATAACAAAGAAGATTTAAATTACTTAACAGACAGTAATCTTCAGTAAAATGTGAACATTTTCCATCATTCTCGTTTTGCGAATAGAAATACCTTGTTTTGATAACTGTAATCTTTGATCAGGAAGTTAATAATAAATTGGGCAGCAACGAAAACAAGATTCTTAATCTAAATATCTAATAGTTTCATTAAATCATTGCTTTAAATAACATCTAATATTAAAAAATATATTTCAGCGGAGTGTTCTAATTTCGATTTTTTGGCAGTGAAAATTTTTACAAGCAATTAATAATGTCATCCGCGTTATATTAAGTCGATGAATTTAACTGTGTTTTTTTTTCAAATTCCTCGACGACAGAAAATTTATGCAATTCTAAAAAAATAATTATGACAACTAATAGCATTTGCCAAAAATACTGTCGAAATGAATCTATATTAAATTATTTTTTCATACTATCTTGTCAGTTTTATTTTCAAATTATTTAAATTTAGCTTTAGGAAATTAATAAATATGTCAAGGTGTTATTTTAATTTAATTAACGCTGTTTCGATTTTGCTTTGGGAGGTACGAGGGCAGTTTGATCAGTGAGTGACTTTTTGAATTTTCCCAGCACTAACTTTAAATGCAACACTGCTCCCGGCAACTGAAATTTATAAACAGTTCGAGCAAGGTGCGACATTTGTGTCTGACAGCTTTTGGAAACAGACAACCACGTGAATTTCAAAGAAAATGGAACAATTGAATTTCGTTCGTGATTAAGCATTATGTTTTGCGTACTAAAACTACCACCGAACACAAGGAAAGCTTGATAAACACAAAGGGGACCCTGCAACTTCATTGCAATAGCCCAGAAATGATTTACTGAGTTCCGTTGTTGTACCAGCGGCGGTAAAACCTATCAGCTCGTCTAAAATAGGGCGTCATGTCAAAAATCGTCAATACAATCTTTGAGATAATTGCTCACATTCGACCACTTCAGAGATCTCGGGGGGTCTTATTTTAAGAGATTTGCAAATTTTACTTGTAGGATGTTGGAGGGTCATAGGGGTTATGAAACCTCCTTGCACAGCCACTGGCCGTATCGTTCTCGTAGACAAAACATGGATCCACCAAAAGAAGTCAAAGACAATTGACATGTTTACTTTTGTAGTCATCATGGTAATAATCCATTGGGGTACAAACTGCTGCGCCATATTCTCCAGATTTGGGTGCTTGAGACTATTTTCTACTCCTGGGCGCTAAGAGATTTCGAATGAATGATGAGATCATCACAGAAAGAAATGCTTGTTTTAAGGGGCTTAAGCAAACGTCTTTGGAAGTAATAAAAAAAATGGATAAATCTTGGGCTCAATGCTCGTGCGAAAATGAAACTTGTTGAGAAAGAATAAGTTCTAAATTGCCGAAACAATATCTTTCGTTTCCTGAGGGACATTTGTAGCATATTCAGTTAATGGACAATGTAATAAAATATATTGTTACTGTTTAAGCACTTTTGGGGAAATAACACCACAATATTCGAAATTACTGTATATTTCAAAACGTTTTGGGATCTGAACCCGTTGTCAATGGCAAAGAAACTGAAAAAAGGCAAAATTTAAAAATTTAAAATTAATTTGTTTGACAATATTATTCGAGAACTGGGAGAATACAATTTCATAATATACAGGGTAGCACAGAAACGTCCAAACATCATATCTATATATAAATAGGCAAAGACAAAACGGTTCGGTACCATTTTCTCCGCTCTCCCTCAACAGTTTAACTTTATTTTTGTTTAATTTTTTACCTAGTGACGACCTTCAGAGCATAATGCTAAAATATATTTATAATATTGGTTCATTCATTAAATAAAATATAATAAAAAATTCATTATTTACGTCCATACTGTCAATGACAAAATAATACTGACAGTGACAAGAGTAAAAAATAGTGCAATAGAGACAGCAATAGGCTATCTCACTCGATTGGGAGATGCAGCCAATGAATTACTAGTGCATATAGCTCTTTGAATGCAGTTCTTAGTGGAGTAAAATAGCCTTTTGCCCTCTCTTTCAATCCTTGGCACGATATTTGTGACTTGGTGGCTACCGCCAGGAAGTACAACCTCTATGGTTAGATTGGTTGACAGTGATAGGCTAAGGCTGTGTCCCATGTAAGCGCGATTTGCGGGCGGTGCGATACGTCAACGTGACAATTATAAACTTCAACTAAAAGCTAAAACACACCAATTGAACGATGTGACAACACAAAATCGCTACAATCCCAAGAATTTATTTCCTAGTAAGTACAAAATGAATTCTTTTTATGTTTTTGATAGTTTGCAGCTGTCACGTTGACGCAACGCACCGCCCGCACGGCGCAAATCGGGTTTACGCAGTACACGGCGTTAAGCTCTTTCAGACGGTCATGTCAAGACTATCTTGGATAGTTCAGCATAAAGCGTTGTTATTGTTAGTGGTAAAATAGTCAAAGTAGTAGATCAGTATTGTTTGATTTTTAGAACAGTAACTTTCATATTAAATATTCTGCTTTTAATGTAAATTTAGTTGTTTGATTAATATATTATCACAATCTTTCCGAAGGTATTATGTAAAAATTGCCAGACTTCGGACAATAGAGAATATATTAAATATTTAAGTTCTCATAGTGTTGTTGGTCATGTCTTTATTGTTCATGAACTCGATGTAAAGTGCAAATGACGAAAACTTTTAGGTTGCAAACAACATCGTATTGATAAGGAAATGGAGAAGAAAGAGAATAGTGAATATCTAATAAGAATAATAGAGAGTTATTTCTCCAAAAGAAGTATTATACTCGGGAAAGAAAACACATTAAAAATGAGCACAGGCGTACCACAAGGATCAGTACTAGGACCGACGTTATGGAATATATTGTACGACGATCGTCTAAATCAGAAGCTGCCAACTGGTGCAAATACAATATCATTCGCAGACGACCTGGCACTACATGTGGAAGGGCCAAACGCTGACAGAGTGATTGAAAAAGCAAATGAGGCAATAAGAATAATATGAGACTGGATGAAAGAGGCAATGTTGAAATGAGCACCGGAAAAGAGCGAGGCGGTGCTACTCAAAGGTACAAAAATGCAGAAAATAAGAGAAAAAATAAAAATAGAAATAGGGGATCTAAATATAACACCACAAAAGAGCGTAAAGTATCTCGGTATATTTATCGATCACCAATGTACATACGGGACACATATTGTAAATGCAGTAAGCAAAGCGGGTGATAAGTTAGCAAAACTTGGAAAAATTATGAAAAACATAAAGGGACCATCACATGCAAAGAGACGACTGCTTTATGGAGTGGTACATTCAACACTTTTGTACGGGGCACCAACATGGCACAGAGGTATGAAGATAAAAAGATATAAGAACATGATGTTAAAAATTCAAAGACAGCCGTGGCTGCGGGTAATAAGCGGATATCGAACGATCTCGTATGAGGCAACGGCAGTTATAGCCGGTATTCCTCCGATCCATCTGACGGTAGAAGAACTTAGAGGAAATTACGAAAATATAAAATACAGAGAAAACAGGAATAATGGACAAAGAAACTAATACCAGACCTAACACGATGGGCAAGCAGCAAATATAGAAGTACAGATTACTTTATGACACAATTTTTATCTGGGCATGGTAGTGTCAAAGCATACCTGAAAAGGATAGGGAAAATGAGGGAGAGTAACTGTGATATGTGCCAAATTGAGGAGACAATGGAGCACGTGGTTTTGACTGCGAAAGATATGCAAGGAATAAAACAAGAACAGAAATAACGATTGGTAAAAGGATAACACAATCTAACATGATAAAACTAATGATAGAAAGTAAAGAGAACAATGAAATTATATACAAATGGACAAGGGAAATTATAGAGAAAAAAAGAGAAAGAAGATTTAAACAGAATTGTGTGAAGAAATAAAGGCAGGAAGGTTAGAAATAACAGTACCACCACCTTCATAAACTGCAGAAACAACAAGGAGGTTTTAGTGGGTGTGAGTCCCACACTAATTTGAGTGATAGACTCTAAGCTCAAATTGTCCATAATGGACTTCCACCTTCAAAAAAAAAGTTGCAAACAACAATCTTCCAATTATTATATCGAATATTTTACCAGGAACGTTGCAGCCAAAAATAAGGAGGGGTCATTCATTTGTCAAAATTATTTCGAATACTGATATTTGATCAAATTTTTAAGTTCTTTTTATTGCAATAGATTGGTCAATATGAGTGAACCTACTTCTCCGATTTCTCCTCAACTTTGTTTCTTATAAAAATATACTTTTTGCAATTTCATGAAATAGGGTCTAATTTAGACCACTGGGCGATCACTAGTAATAATAAAGTCCCTTTCAAATGGGAATTTATGTGGCGCTCTTAAGTCTGACATAGACCCCGAAACGTTTGGTAATATACAGTAATTTCGAGTATTATGGTATTATTTCTCAAAAGTGCTTAAACACTAACAATATCTTTTATTCCAAAAGTCACACACACACTTATTAAACTGTTCTCTTATACTCGTATTGTCGGTATAGTTCGATATTGTGGAAAAAGATTCATTAAATGTAATGTGTCGACTAAATGATGACAGTGGTAGATAAATTAGATATACACTGGAAGAGTGGAATAGTATCCGCATAGTGAACAAAATCTTGACCAAGATATGAACAGTAATTAGAACTCCTTAATGGGAAAAACAGCCTGATTTAAAAAAACAACAGAAACTACAATCTCCTTAACGGTAGTCTATATATGTATGAGTAGAATGTAATAATTTAGACATTATAACTAAACCCTCAGATTTTATCTTCATCATCTTTCCAAAGTGGAAAGTCGTTTATGATGGTTGTCAAAAAATAACTCAGAAAGAAACTAAACGAAACAGAAACCAGGTTAGATTAGCGGATCAAATGACACTTATATATACAGAAAAACAGAAAATATAGACACATTAGTTATATTTATTAGATTCCCATTTCAAAAGTAGTACTATGGTTACCATGGTGTCTAAATTAGAACAATAAATTGTGTCAACTTAATTCTGAAATAAAAAGTAAAACTTCCTACATTGTTTACCATATTTATTTGAAAAATACCAGAGAATTTGTTAGAATCACGTCATTTTCCATGCAGTTTCCACAAAACAGTGCAACAAAATTATGCACAACAGCTGTAAAAAATCATTCACAAATTATTTTTAGCAGCACTAATATCATTAAAATAATTATTTGTCTGCTCCATAAAGCAAACAAATCACGCTTTATTCTATAGCTTTGTATGTGCGCTCTCATTTAATATAGTAATTCAAATTTTACGTCGTTCTTAAAAATAATTTCGCCCAGTGAATAGCAATTTGGCTTCGAACCAACAATTCTAATGAGCGTATTAATTATTTCTAGCATGTGCCCGCATTTACAGCATTTCTCAATTAGCGCAAGAACTGAATTGACGACGTTTTTCTTGGAAATATCCTTTATGTGACACCCAGATCGGATTTTAGATTTCTATGACTTCCTGACCATTTGCGATGTTTCACGGCAAATCAAAATGCTGGAATTTTAAGTGGGCTATTAATAAATGCGTAATTATGTTGCTGAAAAGAAAATCACTTGTGACACTGGTTAGGGAAGCTCATGTAGCTTTATTAATCAAGGAGATTCTCTTGCGATACGTATTTTGGCTATTTATATATTACGATACCAAGTTCATGCACGACGTTCTTAAATGATCATTTAAAATTATCCATTAAGCTTGCTTGTAACCTAGAAAAGCTAGAACAAGGCTTAGAAGTCTAGATGGTTAACGAAATGTCAGTGTTTCGATACTGGTATGTCAAGTCTATCAAGCCTGTTTGTGTTTGTTGCTAGTAGGTATATAAAAAATGAAAATGTAAGAACCCAAAATTCCGGGGGCGTTTGAAATCCGTACTCCAAAGGATAATCTTTCCTTTTATAGAATATGTGGATAACGTAATGAACACATATATTAAATTAATACATAATAACATCAAATAATTTGTTCTTTCGACCAAAATATTCTTCAAAGATCTGAATTTACTATTAACTTGCACCATACGATTAATATTAAATTTGTAGCAAAATGGTGGTTATTATTTTATCAGAGAAACTTAGGATAAGAGTGCTTTGGTTAACTGAAAACAGATATAAGAAAAAAATATGTTGGTCAAGTGCGAGTTGGACTGGAATACTAAGGGTTCCTTACCACCTTTAAGATTTGATACAATATAGGTGAATCAAAGTATAGTTTTTTCTAATACTTATTCCAATGTCAGGAAAGTAGTGAATGAGGGTTTTTTATCTTTACCTTAATATCTTTTAAACTAAGCGTTTTAGATTTACCAAAAATATACACTTTTATTTCTCACACAGTCTTTTTTTATCTGCTAATTTTCGAATTGGATATAATATTAAGATTAAGATTTTCATTTTATTTTACCAATAAATTTTCAGTAAAGCCCTAAATAATCTTTTGTCTTCATGTTAGCAACCTAAATGAGAGAATGGGTCAAATTGTAAATAATAAATTCTTAAATCATTTAAACAAATTATTTTAAAAATAAATAAAATAAAATAAAATTGTATTTTTATGATGATTCATTTAACTTTATAAATTACTGTTAGAAATTGTGTTTTACTTTACTTAATGGGTTGTATTTTGTATATCTTAAATAACTTTTTAAAAATTATTTTAAAAATATCAAAAAAACATACTTATTTACCTAATTCTTTTACTTTTAATACCTAGGTATTGAAATTAATGTTTGTATTTGGCATTTTATTTTATGCATCAAGTTTAGCAAATCGGTTTGAGTAAATGACTAACCATATTTTCGACTTGAATACTGCTATAACAATATTGTCTTTTATAAATTTAACTCACCTGGATATAACCTAAAAAGGACCTCTACTTACATGCATTAATAACATACTATATTTATTTGACATCCAATTAATAAAAAAATATGAAAATGGCAAAGGGTCAGTGGCGTACTTTATCGTTTAACAGTCTGTATCTTAAAAGCAAAGAATGTGTGGACCTAACTTTCTGAATTCCTTTTAATATATATATCTATATACAGTAATTTTTTGAAACTATACAACTCTGAATTTTGTGTGGCAGGCATACACGTTGGTAATCAAATATTCCATTTCGTGAAACAATTTGCTAAAAATATATGTTGATGGTAAATTTTTTATTATGTTTTTGTTTGGAAAGGAATTCAAAAATTAACACTAAAGGCTTCAAGTCGAATTACCGTGGAAAAGCGGGTTTGCTTAATGGAAAATTTCACCAATATTTTTGATGATACTATTATAGCATAATTTTGTAATTCCTCTTAATAAAAAAATCTTGTCCAGCTTAACTAGTTTAATAATGTAACACGTATCCTCTGTCATTATTCCTTACGGGAAAGTGTAAACACGATAAACACAACTCCCACACACTCCTTTTCTCAGCTAGACAAAAGAAATTAAAACCGGTTTTCGATAGTTGAAAGCAACGGGTAATTTTGCGAGATAATTAGCTGGAAAAGTTTTCCCCATTCCGCCAGGAGTCGCAGACGACGACGACGACTTCTACGTCGCAACCGCAAAAGAAGGTCTGCGGGGGCCGACATGCAACCAGAAAATTAAGTTAGATATTTAATTACGGCGTCGGTGGCGTGTACATTTATTAATTTCACACGTGACCTCAGCGCCACCGTAGAGACGCCGACGACACTTTCTCAGATAGTTCTTTGGCCTAAACTTGGCAACGATCCGCGTCCGGTCTACAAGCGAAAGATATGGTCAATTTCTCCCTGCGTTAGACGAGTTTTTAGTGAGCGTTTTCCTGTCACTTCATTAGGATCAGAAAATGGAAGTGCCAGAAGAAACATTCTATGATATACCAGTGAAAAACTATATACAATTTGAATTTTTATCTGTCTGATTCAGTAAGAGAAATATGTAAACCCCTTATTTTGTTTTATATGAGTTGAATATGATTATCTTGAGAAGAGTGATTTACTAAATTATGCGAAACAATAACAGAGTCATAACAAACAAAGCTGTTTGAATTAAAAGTCATCTATGGCATGGTTTTCTGGATGGGAATTATGGCAACTTATCTTTGAATATAGCTATGGATTTCTTGGATACAACACGACGAGGAGGAAAAATCCGTATATTTCCAAACGCTTCAGGTAGACCACGTTTTTAGAGCCAATTATGAGAAAATGAAAAATTGTGCAATGTATTTATAAGAAAATGTACGAATTGAAATTAATATTTTGGAAAATATGAATTGACTTATGAGGATTGACTGGTATCTGATATATACAAGATAGCACAAACAAACTGTAAAGGTCTATAAAATTTTTTAGAATTTTGTGTGGCTCTCCTAGATCCAACAAAAAATGGAATCAAATTATTCTGATGCTCAGAGTTCCTATTGAAGTTATAAGTGAAAACCCGGGAAACCCTTATGAACTAGGGTAGTTCCAAGTACTTTACCTTACCTTGACTAACTTCATCCTCACTTATCCGCAACCAGGAATGACCGAAGTAGTAGCGTCGCAATCACTTTTTAAAATATAAAATTAATGTAGACTATTTTACCTTTCAGTTGGTGTTGTTTCCGTTAGGTAGCATAAATAAATTGTATTTTATGATCAGGGTTTCAGGCATGGTAAAATTCTCATTTCTATATGTAACATTTATGGTGATTTATTTGTGAATTTAGATTAGACTTTTTAATTATTCATTATCTTATAACGCTCATTGGTAACGGGGCATAACTTAGATCCAAAAAATATTTAGATATACAAGCTGTTTCCTTCAAGTGTGGTGTAATTTCCATGAAAACTATTGCGTATTGCATATAGGGTTGCCACCATTTATTTAAAGAAATTAAAGTATATTTACTATTTAGGGTAAAAAATAAAGTACAGCGTGTCAAAATAAAGTATTTTTTAATTAACTTTTTTGCATAGTTAAGGTATTTTTTTCATATTTCTAGCAACAGCTAAGAAATATTTGTTACAAAAGAATGTTTAAACAACATCTTTGCACTCTATATCCATATTAAGATATATTAATAGTTCATTTTTTATTAAATATAGAGATGCCCTATTTCTTTCATTCACCTAGTCTTCATAAGAGTAAATGTATATTATCTCCGTAAATGCAGCATCTATGTGTATTGACAGCAGAAGTGACAGTATTTTTAACCGACTTCCAAAAAGGAGGAACCTTTCAATTCGTCGCCACGATTTTTCATGTATGCTCAGTGATTATTCAAAAACGTCTTGGGCAAAGTTGATGATTTAAACGGCATTAAATTAAGGAATATACAGAAAGGTACCATATAATTTTCTATAACGTGAGATTTACGGTTTTCCAGAAAATCAGAAAAAAAAAACAGTAATTAAAGGACTACATTTCAGTGAGTATCAAAATATATATGCAGTGTTTTCTGTAAAACCGCTCAGCCAATTTGAATATTTTAAAATGTCTTCTATAAAGTAAAAATCGTGAAAATATTTGCAAAACCACGGTAAACATCAATGTAAATGTCAAAGTTTCATCATTAATATCTAACCTTAATATCAAGGGTGTTTGTAACAGTTTTCATTGGTCGCAGTTGAAATATTGGCCGAAGCAAAATTACAATTAGACAGGTGGGTTCAAAAAATCTTAAAAAAAAATGTGGTATTTGTGATACATAAGAGTTCCATATACAAGATGGTTGGAATATAAGGTGAAATAGAATTAAAGTTATACAGAGTGGTTCAGAAAATCTTGTATCGTATAAGTAGTTGCGTATACAAGGTGGTTAATATGAGAGTGAAGTAAAGCTATAGTTATACAGAGTGGATAAAAATACTTTAAAAAATGGTTAATTGAGCATATGCAGTAAGGATAATCGAGTTATAGGGCGGAAGGTTTAAATAATGTTAGGAGCAGTTGCATATAAAGGATGATTGACATATAAGGTGGAGTGGAATTATCGGCATACAGGGTGGTTAAAAAAATTCTTATATTTTGTCGAACATAAGTAGTTGCTTATACTTGGAATATTGGGCGAAGTAAAATTATAGGTATAGAGGGAGTTTAAAAAAAATGGAAACCGTCAATAGGGTAAAGAGTTGCATTACAGTTGTACAGGGTGTTCAGAAAATGACAGACAAATAATTTGTAATGCAACATATACAGGGTGGTTGCTATATAGGATGAATTAGAGTTACACTTATAGAAAGTGGACCAAATAATAAAACAAATACAAAAGTTAAAAAATATGTGGATCACATAAAAAATACAAATTAGAGACGGATGGAAAGAAAATAATACGCTAAACTAATCAATAGAATTGTACCTTAAACGATTTTTAGTTTAAGCCTGTTGAAATCGTTTTTTTTTTAATATAAATTATATATAGATATATTTATAACATCATTACCTCCTAAAAATATTGCCACTTTTGATCAGTTTAATCAAACAAATCTTTAGAATGAACTTATGTCTTTAAATGTAGAAATCTCTTCTTATACAACATCCATATTAATATTATGTTTTTGCAATTTCAACTATGTGAACAAACTGCTCATTTATGTTGCTCAATGAAACGAGACAATTTGCGAGATAAAATCAAACCACTTATCTTGATACACTACGACTCTGTTCAAAAACAATATGAAATTTCTGTATAAAAAATGAACATAGATTTTTGTTCATGTTACGAAGAAAAGAATTTTTAGAAATCGAAACAGTTAAAATAAAATATTTTTACGACTTTACTGCCTTAATAAAGTATAAAGTACGTTTTGCCGAAATAAAGTCCAATATTTTATTATAAAGTACGGGTGGCAACCCTAATTGCATACCTCAGTAGAATGTGACTGTATTTTCATTAACAGCCTTGATAAAAAAATTTCTCCTTTTTTATAGTAGGTATATAGCTACTATATACGTAAATTATATATACGAATATACTGTATGATAGTGATTAAAATAAATTACTCGAAATTATATTCAGATTTCTAAGAGAACCTCTATTTGGCGAATAGAAGATATCATGATGACTAAGGTGGAAAGGAAGGTGTAAATGATTGATCCAAATGTAGCAGACTTAAAATGCGACTAAAATTTACGCTTTATTACCGTTAAGAGAAAACTCACACAACAGCACAGGAAAATGTGAACTAGTGGTTTATTGCAAAATGTTAAAAAATGCAAATAAAACGTTAAAAGTGCACATCATTGATGAGTGAACAAAAGATGATGCTGATCAACGATGATAGTTTTGTGAATTTTATGGGGCATTGTCACAAGGAATCGTAATTTTTAAATCACGTATTTTTTCCGTCGACGCTAATTTTTGTGTAAATGGTACAATAAATCGTCTCAATCCTCAATACTGGAAAATCCTCAGTGAGTATAAACACTACACACCAAGAATCCATGTTGGGGCAGGCACAGTAAACAACAATTTGATAGCTGATCCATATTTACATTTTAGCAAAACATCAGTTCTACCTTATTTAATTCAAGTGTTATGAGATCCCAAAACTGCGTAAAATTTAAATCCTTGATTATTTTTCTAAAAGATGGGGCGGCGCCTCATTATGGTGTACAAGTACCTTTAATGAACGATGGCCACCCAGATATCCTGATCTGATTCCAATGGAACGAGTTTAAGTCGACAAACTGGAAAAGATTCAGGATTTGCTGGAACAACAAAAGGGGAATGCCGTGATTCCCGACATGATTCAAAATAAGTTAATCTGTTATTTCATAGAATGAGCCGTTGTTAAGTTGCAAACGGTGAACAATTGGATCAACTTCTGTAAAATCCCACATCCTTACACTACCTATTATTATTCATATAATAATAAATTATTATGTAAGCCTGTACGTTGTCATTTGCTGTAAAATGTCCCCTATCTAATGACACAAGGAAAATCTTAGCTTACTATTTGAAAAAATTCGATGAGTTCATAATATTGACAAATATACTTTTCCCTTTTTTCACATATGTCATTACATATGTAAAAAATCTATATCATAATGTATATGGTTATTCAATTGTCCGACTTGAACTCTGCCAATGGTTTCTTGCTACTTGTTCAAAATCTTAAGTCTTGGTTGTTTTGGTCATGTTAAGCATTAACAGTATATTGGAATACATGGTATCCTATCGGGGTTGATTCGATATAAAACATATGTTACTATAGATGTGGTTTGGTAAAACAGCAATAGACATTTTTGTGGTCGTTACGAATTACTACAGAATAGAGTTCTCCCACAAACAGGTGCGAAAAGAAAAGAATAGGTGAGAAAAGAAAAGTACATAGGACACGAATTCGACTTTGAAACAGATCAAGATAATACAAAAGAAATTTCGACCGTCCTTTATGTGCTCTTGGTTTTAAATTGTCGCTTGATATCTCTGGCTCTAGACGTTCCTCAATTTCTGATTTACGTGGTTTTGAGTTCAACATCTATTTAGGTAGTCCTTGGTTCTGTAGCATTTCTTACATGGCCACATCTTCTTAACTGGCTTTCTTGGGCATATTCTGTTATGGTTCTCTTTACTTTCAATATCTCTTCAACACTCTCATTGGTCATTCTTTCAAGATACTTCGCCTGATCTTTTCCAAAAGTGCATTTTTGTATTATCTTCTTTCTATTGGTTTATTGACTATTTAACTGACTTTCCTATCTTTACTTGTATTTTTGGAGTTAAGAGTTAATGTTTTAATATTTAGATCCCTATATTAAACCTAATTTCTCTGTGTTTCTCAGTACGGCCGCTATATGTTTATCGCTATCTTTCGAGAACACTTCGATGTTGTTGCTATTTTCTAGGTTTATTATGTTATTGTTTATATTATTGTTTACTAATATCCTCATTTTTCTTATTTTGCCCTTTTCCTTTATTTTACCTGGTCGTTTGCAAAATGTAGTGGTAAAGAGTGGTGCCGTATTCCCATGCCCTGATAACTCCATCTCCAATATTTCAAGTCATCGTTGAGCTATATATATAATGTCGGGGAGAACCAATAGGTTTGTCTAAGGCCCCACGTAATTGGGGACCCTTCCGACCTTGTTCTATCAATTATAACATTTGTAATGCTATGTTCATAAAACTCTTATGTGTTTTATTATTGTTGTATCAATCAGTGATTTTATAACTTCTCCTAAGAATTTGTGAATAGCTATAGCCAGATTCACATATATTCTTTTTGGATAATATTTCGCAACAGTTTTTCATATTTGATCAAATTACTTCTTACACTCCGACAAATTATTATCCAGGAAGAAATAATTAGGTGGTGTGACTAATTCAACTAGTGTAGTTACAGAACTATATATTTTCTTCAAACAAGCCTTTCCTAACTATCATAAATACAAAGAACAGCATTTACATCATGCTGATCCACCCTTATAAAATCCAACTGAAACCAGTTATCTATAATAAAATCTCTTTACATACTAGTAATTAAACACCATAAAAGTGTATTTGATTGTTTCATCCCTCCTCAACCCTTCTAACGGTTCCAACAACCCCTTTGACCAGAATGCAAGAAAAAATCACATAGTGGTCATAAGCTTAACGCTACCATCACGAAAATCATTTTAACCTGTAATAAAACAATGGGGTTGAACGGACAACCCTTGTCAAGAACCAGTTTTGAATATTCTCTAAAATTAATCTGAAGCACAATCTGTTGTAGGGTGAAACTGGTTAATATGCAAAAGCTTTTCAATTAACATATGCTGATGGGTCAAAAGGATTTGAAAATATACAAGTACTCGATGATGTTGCCGGATGCTAACTGGTTCTTTAATAAATAACTACTGACCTTTTCAAATGTAATAAAATGCAGTTCATGTCCTCCTAACAGGATCAAAGGAAAATCAAGTGCCATCTTTTAAATATTTTTATTTTTAACTGTTAGTTTTAGAGATTTCGTTGTGAACAAATTTAACTGGTAGATTTGTTACAAACAGCTTAGTCGAAGAAATGAAGTAGTGTACATTTTTTGGTTGCAGTAAAGTATATCAAGAATGGCATTTTTGCATTCGATTAAATTGACAAGCATAGCAGCCCAGGCATACCAGATTAACAGAAAAGATGAATTTTAAAGTCTGCTGAATGTGACGCATTTTCCTCTATGCCTTTAGCGGTTATTGTGTAACTAATAAATTGATCAGAATTTATAATTTGTAGAGGAATGTCCGCCCTTATAAGGACAAAATGGTGTTGCGACACAGGAAAATGTCAAAGTATAAATGTAACAATATGTTAATTAAAAATATAAAAAAACATATTAAAAGAAAATTCAGTTATCGAATTTATAATCAATTTTCTAATATCTTCGCAAAGTGGCAAATGATGAACGAAATGTTAATTGGAAACCTGTCCAGCGCCCACTAAAACTCGTTACAGTACCTTAAGATCAACGGCATTTTAATACAGTTTTCCTTAATCTATGGTGTATACCGTATAATATAAAAAAACTCGTTTGAATATCTCTATTTTCCTGGAGATACATCATAAGCACTGGACAAACAAGATCGTTTATTAAAATATGTGCCGCCTGGAGACGGAGATGATCGTTTTATAAAGTTTTCTTTAATCTGTGTGACATTAGCTGCAACTTATTATATATTATAAGAATTGCATCCGTATCTCTTTAAAAAAATCCTATTTGACCCAAAGTTCTGTTTTAAAAGGTACACCGGAGGTCATTGGTGATGTCATATTAATGTTCAGCGGCCCAAAAAAAACACATTGCACACATTTCCGTAATTATTTAATAAGTTGTAATTTTTTCGTCTGTAATCACTTCAAGATCAATTACAAAAATTTATTTTTCTTATGCAGCTGTGCAAATTTTCGAAATTCATTGATCACATATGGTCAGAAACCCAATGGACGCTTCCACGATGAAGTGCAAAAAAATTCAGGTCGATCCATCTTCCTGTGCAAAGAATCGATAGTCTTTGTCTGATTTATTCACTCGACGATTTCTAAATAAGTAAAATTTCAAGTTTGGAATTTCAAACTAATCAGGTAAAATACTGACGACTTTTAAGACTTCTGAAAGGGATAAGATATATTGTTTTTTTGTTTTTTTTTTTTCATTAATCTGCTTTAAAATGTTTGTTAGTTGATCAGGATGGTTTCTTCTAGAAGTACACAGTGAAAAAGAATTAACATTTAAGGAAGATTTGTTTACTGAGAAACTTTTTGTAGGATTGAATTCCCGAAATTGATGTATACCAATGCTTCATTGAAATAATTTGATCCAACCAATAGATTCGCGCATAGCTTTTCGTGAGTAAATAAATTCGTACTTACCTAACCCATTATCCAATTTGGGGTAGCTAGTAACAATACATATTAATCGTTTTCATTTTTTGACAAAATAGCCCATTGCTGAACTATTTTATTATTTTCCGAGGCTATCCCGGGACGTTTTTTGATAGTTCGGTTTTCCCACCAATTATAGCAATTGTAGGTGTCGCCACTTTTCATAGTTGTCGGTATTCTGGGTAACATTTTAGATTATGCATGTTTAAATCTAGTACTATATTTCCTTTTCGGATCGATGTAGCCCCTAAAAACCTCTTTCATTTTTCTGGCGTATTGAATCTATATTGTTCCTTCAGTTGGATCTAAATTAATGTTTTTAGTGATTTCCTCATATAGCCAAATTGTATTTTAACATTTATTCTTCGGTGTGATTGCAAAAATATCTACTGTCTTCTAGATTCTACATCGAAAATTTTTTGCCTTTTATTTATTCCTTGATTTTTTGGACTATAATATTTTCGTCTTACGACACCTCAAAAAAACATTTTCATGTAGAGATAATAATTCCAGGTTTAACGGACATAAACAGAAATAATCCAAGACACTTTAAAAAAGTATATAAAAGCCACAAAAGAACACTAATCCGAACTGTGTACACAATACCTTTCGATTTAGTATTTTCTAAATTACATAAAAATGCAATTACCTACTGCTTGAAATTCGTTTCTTAGGGCATAGAAAAACAATTAAATGTCAACTAACAGCAATTTTGACATCAAATCCTTCAAGTGGTAGCGTTGTAGAGTCAATGAATTTAACTCATATTTTATAAAAGACTAGTTAAGTATTATCTTTTCATTTGGTAATTTTCACATCCCCTACATTAAAAAAAATGTAAAACCGTTTTAACTTCATCATTCATTAGTGAAATTTATATGGCTAAACCACTTCTAAAAATAAATTATTTTGGGATTTAGTATGATGAACTAAACATATTTTTGTGTTTTTTCCGTTTTCCATTCTAATTTTTTTACATTTGTTATTATTGACATTTTTGACATTTCTGACATTTTTGACATTTCTGACATTTTTGACAGATTTGACATATTTTGGCTTTTTTGACATTTTCGACATTTTTTAAATTTTTTATATCTTTGACAGTTTTACAAAATTTTTGACATTTTTGAGACTTTTTATATTTTACACAGTTAACATTTTTACATTTTTCAAATTTTTTTCCAATCGATAAATATTCTTCTTGACATTTATCGGGTACGTGATTTAAATCATATGATTAAATTCAGTTTTAGTCATGTCAGGACAAAAGCATATATGCAAACTCTCACACCTAATTTTTGCAAAATATTACATCAATTCTCTATTAATTTTAAGAATGAATATCATACTTCTCATACCCGTATTATTTTCGGTTACCAAGAAATAGTGAATTTTTATATATTTATTTGCCTTCATGTCTGTTTTTAAAAGAGACTAAATTGAAAAACAAGATGTTATTCAATATCGTTGGGTTTTCACATATTTACATTGTTGATTGTCAAAGATATGTTTTTATAAATTTAGTAACTATATACATACGAAACACTATCACTGTTGTCACAATCATATATCTGAAAATCTAGTGCGTGTACATGTGGTTCCCATGCCGAGAATGCTCTTGTGTTTATTACTATACCTAAATTAACAATAACAAGAGAGACAATCACAGCAATAGATTAATTTTCGAGATTTTAATCCTGTGAAGGGCCAGAGGGGAAGCACCCTAAAACAATACACTGTATTGCATTCATAGGTACTCTCAATCCTCGGAAACAACACGTTCTAAGTAACAGCGTAAAATTTCCCGTTAGGAGTCATCCTAAAACAGCTTAAATGACCGTTACTCTTACATCTAGCACCCTATTGTCTTGCAATTCCAAATGATATAATTATTCAGTGTCCACCTGATTTTAAATAAAAACTAGTCATAAATGTGACCGATGTCCCGTTCCCATGTCACTGAAATAATAAGAAGGTATACAAAAACTGGTCTTTTGTTTTGATGTTGCATGTTTAAAGCCCCTGTTTCAAACGGGAATGTAAGAGGGTGAGAATTACTTTCATGCTACCAGCATCGAGCAATTTTTTTGTCCTGTTACAAGTTTTGGTCTTTAAAAAGAAAATTAAGTGAATTAAATTTTTTAATTAGTTTTAACGGTAAGTTTCACAAAAGATTCTCACCTGGACTTAAGGAAACCGGTTGTCCGTAATTATATACGTTTGTGTGAATGTGAAAAAGTTCTCAAATATTCTGCAAATATTACGTTATTAAAAGATATGAAATGAAAAATACGTTCGAGTTTTAACGGACTTAAAAAAGGTGGTTCTCTATTTGTTGGGTTTTTGTAAAATGGGTTAATCAATTTCGATATTTTTAACTGTATTTTATTAAAAACTATCCATAATCAACATACCTCTGTATTCAAAAATTTTATTATTTTTTCACAAATTTATTAATCAATTTGACCGTTGATGATACCATATACAGTGTGGAACAGCCAAATGGAAAAAAAGAAAATTATTTTATTTCACAAATTCGGTACATTACACTAAAATCCTAATAATTAATATTGAATACTTCTTAATAATATAAAAAAAAATCATTAATGTCAACGTAGGAAATGTTCAAAATGCTCGCCGCCAACCTAGTGGCAATATGCTAATCTGGTATAGAAATGTCTTTAAACGTTACTCAACATCTCAGGCGTGACTGATCTAATCGCAAGCGTGATTCGTCTTTTTAAGTCATATAAGTTGAGGAATTTAGTTTTGTATGCAGTACTTTTTACATATCCCCACTTCCTCACAAAAGTAGTCCAATGATTTGGAATAATTTAGTTCAGGTACTGCCGGACATTGATTTCGTTGCTCCATCTTTCTGAAACCGTATTGTATTGGCAGGAACTTGTGAGTTTACTGAATAAGGATGTAAGTTTGTCTAAGTTGGTACGACATTATTTTGAAGCAGTTCTAAATATTTATCCCCATTTAAGTTGCAATCAATGAAAAATGGACCTCTGTCATCCAGTAAGGGGGATTCTCATTAGACGAATAGTGGCAATTTTGGCGATTAACAATTAACAATTAAGTGGAAATGAGTTCTCATCAGAAAACCGAATCATCATATGTTCACAGAAATACCTTCTCCCGTCGAAATCGTCTTTCAGAAGCTCCTGAGTAGGCATCATTTTATAGGGATGCATTTTACTTTTCTTTAATACTCGAAAAATTGATGTGTGGCTAACGTTGAACAGTTTGCTTTTCGATCATAATTATGTGGGTTTTCTTGAAACTCCAGCATATTATCCAAAAAAAAGCCATTGACAACGAAGTCAGAATAGACTTTGAAACGTTTGGTATTCCTGCAATATAAGTAGTTTTATTTCTATGTGGTGTTATTCCCCAAAGAAACATAAAAATAATCAAGAACATGCCACAAACAACGTTTAGAAGACAATCACTTACAGTATTGGCAGCTACCTTTTTTACCTCTCTTACATGACTAAGCTCGCGAAGCTGCTTCATTATTTTGCTAATTGTTCCTTGGGATACAGACGGCAAATTTGGAAAATTTTCGTGAAATAAGCGAGAAACTACCATTTTTGCCCGTGTGTTATTTCATTTGTAGAATGGTTATTTTGTGCATTTCTGTAAAATGAACCATTTTTCTGATATTATTACGTACAGTTAACGAAATTCAAACCACAGTAGCACTGACACTGATCACCACTGTCAGGCAGGCTTTGACGAAAATAAACAAAACTGTTTTCTTTTTCATACCAGTAAAAAAGAACGCAGGAGAGGTTTTTGCTTACTATCTCAATATCAAGAGCTAAATGTGAAATGAAATAATTTTCGTTTATTAATGTCAATTTTTGTAATAAATCTGAAAACACTTAATATTTCCCAAACAGTTTAAGATAGGTGTAAGACATTGTATATGAACTATTTCTAGAATTTTCTGGAGAATCCAAAAAATACATAATATAGAAGGACTTGCATTTAAAATACAAAAGTTGGTCCAAGCGTTTTCCTTACTAGCCTTCCTTTATCCGTTATCGAATTTATTTCATTTAGCTGTTCCAGACTGCACAGTTTACAGAAAACATAATACTTAAATACTAATGATGAGGGTAAAATCGAACATTACATAAACTACAAAAATTTTATTTTTATTTCAGGCGAATCATGTAACGTAGTTTTGACGATAGTAGCTAACTATTATTTAATTGTAAAAAAGTTATTACTGTTCCTTGCCTACAGAATATGACAAACTGTCGATTTTTAGTATGTACTACAAATATTAAAAATATTTCTGGAATAAATACATTTTATTCACTTAAACAATAATTTGAGACAGTTAAGTAATTTAAAATGAATAATTGCAAGGTTTGTCGTATGTTAATGTCCGCCACGGTCTTATGAATTTCATAATACCCTTCATGAAAAGTTGATAAAAGACATTAAGAAGAAAAGCAGCAAACAGTTAGTGAAAATAACTACATACCTCTTTTGCAGAAGTCAGTATTTAATTGTGCAGAACCCGCTAGAGAACAAAGGGGAGCAAGTCGGCTACAATTATCGATTTTTTTTAAATGCAACTATAAGTAAAGCACTAAATTATAGGCTGACAATCGAGTTGCATGACATTTGACGAGGAGGAAGAATCATTTACAGGGAATACGTACCTGTCAACACGATTTTTCGCTTGACAAAATTCATCAGTTGAAACTTATATAGGGTGTTTAAAAAAACTGGCGCCAACGCTTGGCTGAATATTTGGTATACAAATATACGGATTCTTACTATTTATATAATTTTTATAATTAAACTACTACTACTACTGCACCTGTCATTGTTTTTGTACATTACTTGAAAATTGACAGCATGCATATTTTTGCAGATCTCTAGTGAGTACGGTTTGAAATGACTTAAAGATTGATAAGCCGTGATCCATTTTCAAATTAATAAATTTATAAGAAAAGAGGTTTTTTGTTGCACAAAAATGACTTTTATAGATTATTCTTCTCATGAATAAATCAACATATCCTTAGGTTAAGGTGAAGCGCAGTAAAGTTGTTATGGAAAAATGGACTTCCGTAAAATTTTTTTAAATATTAATATGTTGTTGGAATTGATGTTCTGATACAAAGAGTCCAAGGGCTCAAACAGATTGTATGGCTCGATTTCGAGATAAAGGGTGTTAAACATCGAAGATGCCTCCTTTTTGATATGAGAGTTCTCATGATAGAGGTGTTTTATTTTCGGTTATTGAAGAAATAGTGACATGTACGTTATTGGACATCACTATTTTTTTTACATAAATTTTGGTTGATTGCAGGGTATTTCAAAAATACGAAAAATGTTGATTTGGAAACAATCATTTTTTTCTCCGATAATTGATTCAAACCTATTAAAATAATTTGGTCAAATGCGAGTTGGACTCCCATACTTAGGGTTTCGTACTACCTTCAAGATTCGAATATTCCAGTTTCAGACAAGCAGGGAATGAGTGCATTTTCTTATACTTACCCTTATATCTTTTACAGGAAGCGTTTTAAATTTATAAAAAATATACACTTTGATTTTCCTAACATAGACTGTTTATTTTATCTGCTTTAGGATTCGCTTGATTTTTATCACAATACGTATGTATTTAATTTTCTAATTTGGCCCCCAAAAAGTAACATTAGAGTTTTATTTTACTAATAAACTTTCAGAAATGCCTTTTATAATCTACTGTCTAAGTTTTGAGGCTCTGTAGATTGGAAGAAAAACGGCAAAATAGGTCAAAGTTTAAATTATAAATTATTAAATCTGTTATTCAAATTATTTAAAAATATAAATAAAATATATTTTTCAAATTTTAAATAGTGTAGTTTCTAAAGTGGGAATTAAGTCGATGTTTACTATTTTTAATATCTTTTAGACAAATGATTTAAAAATATGATATATTTGTTATTCACATAATGAGCCTTTTATCTGATATATTACATGATGCGTTTGAAAATTGAATCTTTATTTTCCATTTAATTGTATAATTTGTCCCTAAAATTGCTATGGGGGTTTTCTAGTAATTTATTTTCCGTTTAATTCTATTATTTGAACTCCAGGTATCTTTTTCATATTTTTCCTATAAACAAAAAAAATGAGGTCTTAGAGTTTGGGGAATAACGGGGAGAATGGGTAATTTTTTTAAAATATTTTTTTAATATATTTTAAAATATTAATTTTAAAAAAATTTAAAAAACGTATTTGTACCTATTCGTCATAATGAGCCCTGGGATTTGATATATTACATTATCCGTTAGAAACAATTTTAATTTTATATTTTCCATTTAATTCTATAATTTGCCCCCCCAAAAAATACTAGGGGTGTTTCCTTATTTTTCCAGTAAAGTTCAGGTCAGGTGCTATACCTCCATTGTTTTTTCAAAATTTTCCATTTTCCAGCTTATGCTTTCGGAGATACGGGGGGATGGGTAAAATTTTTTATATTTTTGTTAATATCTTTTAATTAATTTATTTAATAAATATGAAAAAAATTTATTTGTTTTCGTCATAATGAGCCCTTTCATTTGATATATAACATGATGGGTTAGAAACAATTTTATTTTTAATTTTCCATTTAATTCTATAATTCCCCCCCCCCCCAAATAAATAATAGGGGTTTTTCCTTAATTTTCCAGTAAAGTTCAGGTAAGGAGCTATACCTCCATTTTTTTTCAAAATTTTCCAGCTTATGGTTTTGGAGATACGGGGGGGGGGAATGGGTAAATTTTTTAATATTTTTGTTAATATCTTTTAATTAATTTATTTTAAAAATATGAAAAAATATATATTTGTTTTCGACGTAATGAGCACTTTCATTTGATATATAACATGATGGGTTAGAAACAATTTTAATTTTATATTTTCCATTTAATTCTGTAATTGGCCCCCCAAAATTAAAAGAAGAGGTTTTTCCTTATTTTTCCAGTAAACTTCAGGTCAAAGCCTATAATTCCTTTTTTTTAAAACTTTACGTTTTATAGTTTTCGGTGATAAGGGGGGGGGGAATGGGTAAATTTTGGTATATTTTCGTTAATATCTTTTTAAATAATTTTTTTTTAATGTGAAAAAAATATATATTTGTGTTCCTCAGAATGAGACCTTTCATTTGATATATTACATGATGCGTTTGAAAAAAAATTTATTTTTAAATTTTTATTTAATTCTATAATTTGCCCCCCAGAATTAACATTAATGGTTTCTCCTTCATTGTCCTGTAAAGTTCGGGCAACGCTCTATATTTTCTATTTTTTTCAAAATTTTAGGCTCAGTAGTTTCGGAGATCAGGGGGGGAACGGTTGATTTTTTGATTTTTTCTTTTACGATATGTACTCCTGATCGGATCATCAAACTATACATTGATACGAAATTTCAACCTCTTCCGTCCAGTAGTTTAGGAGAAAATGGCTGTGATGTGACAGAGGCAGAAATCCTGAGTGATATTATAAGGGTATCCGTATATTGTATATACGGAACCCTAAACAATTACAGAAAAATCAATTCCAGGGTTAATATCTCGCAAATGTTAAACCTAACGATTTGGTTCATAAGACCTTTTTTGAAGGAAATTGAATATCCTCCTTATTAATTTACATTTTTCCTGTAGATCTTGTCATTTATTAGATAATTGCGAAAAAACGTGAATTTAAAAATCAGCTTTACTAGCCCGTATTACCTCACCGGTGTGAGTTACAACTTGGCCGCAATGGGCACTTTTGTAAACAGTTCAATTTAAAAAAATATCTATCCATAGTCAAAGGGATGCCATAAAAATAAAAAAATCAGAGTTTTTTTTGTATTTTTAATGGGAAATCTTTACACCTCTTGGTGGGCCACCTAATATTAATATTAAGGTAATAAAAAATCATATCATTTCTTTTGGGTCTATCTAACAAAATTTCATGATGGGACCGAAAAAAATATAATAAAAAGTCGAAAAAAAACTAATATGTAATCTAGTTTATTTGTTTTTAACTTAACAGTCTAAATGCTCCTTAAAGGTCATAAAATGTTGTTTCAAATTAGACAAAAAAATATACAAATCGGTTAGTTGCTTCAAGAGATAATGGAATTTTAATATTGAAACATACATTGGCCTCCCCCTCATTTATTATGATTGATACGAAGAAATGTCCAGAAACAAAATGATGCATTATTTATTACCCAAGCTATTAAATGATGTTCTCAAATAGTAATAGTTAATCGTGTATCTTTCCGACATGAACATTAAGTGTCTTTGTATCAGTTACAACCTGTAGCGGTCAAATTACGAATTTCATAATAATTTCTGGCGACTTTTCTTATCATCAATATATACAAGGAGTTTTTCCAAACCTCTATTTCCTACCATTATTCAGTTACAGCCGCTCCGCTCCGTACGCTTATCCCCCCTGTGCAAAAGATAATTTATTTTGAAAATTCATTTAATGCCCTTTAATTCGTATATCTTGGATATTCCTTATAATGTTGGGGAATTGGTTTAAAATAGTTGTTAATATTGAATTAAATTGAGAATATGCAACAGGCGCCAATGGAAAATGCAAATAGCAGCCAATGCACATGAGCGGATCTATTAATTTTCTGAAGAGAAGAGAGGTGGTGAAAATTATGATAAATTGTATTATTTTATTCTACCGAATTTAATTAGATTTTTATTTACTTATCCATTATGTGTGCATATAGGTATATATTTCTATTGTTTTCTGAGGTTTATGTTTACCTGCCTACTGCTTGTTAAGATAATTGGGGAAAATTCGGTGTCGCTCGTTTCAACCAATTTTATTCACAAGCATTATTATTCACAAACATAAATATATTTTGTATCTAGGATAATAAGATATGACTTGCAAAATATTTCTATAGTTGAATTCCAATGCTGCAAGGCCTACTTAATAAGCAATACTGATCATGAGGCCTGTTAATCTCACTATAAGCTATCAGTAGAAGGATAATTAAGGTTAGGTACTACAAAAATGTTTTGAAATTAACTGAAAACACTTTTTCTGTTATAGTCTATGAGAAATGTTTGAACCAAGATTTGTGAACACTCAATTATTATTCTGATTTTCTACTAATTTCTCAAAAATTAGTTAGTTATGGCTTAGATAATATTATTTATCAAGCATTTGTTTTTGATTTGTTTAGTAGCTACGGACGACCTTCAGTGCAGAATGCTGAAATTAATTGATAATATTCATTCAATTATTTAATGATAAAATAACAAAAAAATCATTATTTGCATCCATACTGTCAATGCCAAACATTTCCGCCAGACTGCTTGGAAAGAAAATCATAAGATGGGTTGACTTCAATATGAAACGCAAATTAAATTCAATGTAAACCTACAAGTTTTGGTCCTTCGCTTAAGTTATCCTACATAGTCATACTATTGAAATAGAACAGACAAAAAATTATAGTACATAATAATCGCCAGTTATTGGGCGGTCGCAAGTTTGCAGTTTGCAACTTTCATTGCATTGTAAATATGGTTTGTGAACTTAAATCAGAATTATGTTGCACCCGATCAATTTATTTCTGATAGTATCTTATTAATTTTAACCTTATACTTTTAATTTAGCGTATTTTTGTTTTTGTCGGATAAAATTTCATGTAATATAACTAAGAATACAAAAAGTCGTGAAATTATGCACAAATTAACGATAAATAGGTAGATCTGTCAACACTGAGTTCATAGCTATCTGCAGGAAATTTGATTTAAGTTCTGACATTTCATTACTTCTGTAGCGAGTATGTAAAAAGTTTTCAATTCATTCAGAAAAGTTTTCAACGTATTTTCAAGGTTTCAATTTCAATTCACAGAAAAAAAAATAGCCAAAAAATAGGTTTATTTAACTAATATTAATTAACAGTATGTGGTTCGTATTCTGTTATATTTTTCACATAAAACAGAAATCGTCATGTGTTACTAGGTAGGTAAGTGTGTTTAATTCACATTAATGAAAATATACTTTTATAATTTTTTATATTGAAAATCATAGTGAAAATTAATGTTTTCTGACAACGTGGGTATCTTATCTATAAGATACCCAAGAAATAAACTATCTGTTTATTTTTCATTACATGGTTTTACTTAAAACAGAAATATCATTGACATTTTAGAGATTTCTTTAAATATAAAAGATGTACTTACTCATTTATTAGAGATACATTTATTCTAGAATAAAATATATTTTTATTGGAGATATATTTTCTTTGAAATCTTACATTGCTGGCTTTAAAATTTGCAACCTAACCATATTAAATTTAAAATTCAAAATGCTCTACCACGACAACAGAAACACTGCATAGTTTTATATGCTAGGTTGGTTCTCAAATGATAAACACGACAGATCATATGATGACCATCTTTTACTGTCCAGTCTTTGGAGTTGCCTATAGTTCAGTACGAAAATATTTAGTGTTGTGAGATATAGATAGGTATTGATTTTTCGGATAAGTAGCACAAACTTAAGTAGAAAATAATATTTGTAATATTTTGTTGGGATTACAATTTTCTCATTAATATAATATTATTTTCACAATAGTCTTAAAGTGTTGTGCTACAAATCATCAATAACCGGGAATAGGCATGCCATTAAAGATTAGAGTTTCATTCGATTGTTTGTCATCTCCATTTTTCAAAATCGTTTGCGTGTAAATGACGAAAACATTTAGGTTAGAAAGAAAAATCCACCGATAAGTTCATCGAACCTGTTGCATAGATATAAATAGTCTTACATTTGTAATAATGCATAGGACATATTTATGTAAAATTAATCCTATAATAATATACATAAACAAATAATAATTTTGTGAATTATTTCTACAAATGTACTCTAAATAGGGATAGCAAAGGCCAGGCCTACTTTTTCAATTTCGCCTCAACAATATTTCTTATAGAGACAAAATATTGTCAATAATGGTCAGCTTATAATTTTAATGAATTAGGGTCGAATTTCGACCACTGGGCGACCGCTATTGTTATGGATCTTTTGACCATTTACATAATAAACATAGGGATGGAAAAATGACTTAGTTATATTGGAACATTATAATTTATTGACTGAAACTAACAGTCCCTCGTATCACATTTTTATTAAAATCATCACAGATGTTATAAAACGGTAAAGAAAGATCGACTCGATCTAAGAAAACACTCATAAAAATTCCGAATTCTCACTAATCGGTTGGAATGTGTCACATAAAGAGCAATTTTCCTTTAACGGTCTCACAAGTCTACATTCGAAGTCTAATTAGTAGGTAAACCTGTTGTTTCAATTAGCGCAAAGTAGTAAATTACATGTGATGTTAATTTGTTTATGCTATAGAAAAGTTTGTGGCTGATTCTCCACTCGGAACTATCTTGAAACCATCTTAATTGCACAGCATGTTGCTTAAACGTGACATGATGTGTAAATATATTTTAATCTTAATGCACGGTTTAAATGCTCACAAGGAAAATTAATGTAAAAATAATTATATTTTAAAGTTTATAATTGGAGTCGTTAGAGTAGGTAACGAGACAGATAGGATTTTAAATATTCATAGTGGAAGTAAAGTAGCCATTTATACATCAAGAGGCTGTAATTTAAATAATCATTGCCTGTTAGTTACTTTATTGATCAATCATAAAAACATGTAACAAAATATTTTTGCTAAATGAATATTTTACGACAGTTATGAAGAGTGGATTTGTTTAACTTACAAAATACAAACAAAAGATAATATTAAGATATTTATATACCTAAACACTGTTGTATATTAGAAATAGAGTGTGAATCTGCAAAATGAAAAAGTTATTGGAAATATCAAATTTCGTATATATTTATAAAAATGGTCGTAAAGAATCTTATATTACAAATTGGCATTATACAACGAAAAAAAAAAAAAATCATTCCCAGATTGCACCCCATCGAGTGTCAATATTTAAATGGGAAGTAGGAGCTTGTGATATATCAGGTAAAATGTCTCTTCATACTTTATTTAAAAACATTCTAATTTTCAAATTTATTACAATAGTTATAATAATAAATAAAAAATCAAATGATCAGAAAGCCATATTCATTATTCTTCTTCTAAAGTCAACTAAATCGCTTACTTTACAATACAGTTCACTTATAGGTATAAAAAGAAGTATAGTAACGTAAGATAAGGCAATCATGCTGGACATTCTTCGATCTTAGACATCCACGAATTTGGAGACCTCACATCGATGTATTGCCTGACATAAGTTAGTAACGTAGCGATGCTCCATCTTGCTGAAACTATATCATATTCGCTACAATATAAAGGATTTGTCAGTTACACTATTCTTTTTCAAACTTTTCAGTGTATATGTAGATGTTTTCTCAGCTTCTCGCGGGGATTCTCCGTTGGCTAGTGACGGCGATTTTGGCAATAAATATGACGGTGAACATTAGATATAAGCATATTTAGAATTATAAAAGAAACAATTTAGTAATATAGAAATGATACTCCAAGTTGTGTATCTACGGCTATATTAGTTTCATTTCATGTCCCTTTATAAAATAGTCCTGAAAACTGACATTTTTGGTTTGTGACTTAAAAGAAATCACCTCTTGTTATCAGTTATCTAGCTGTGGAACTATTTATTATATATTAGGAGATGGTTGGCTGTTTTAAAAGTAGAAACGACATAGCAGTATTTGGCTTGCGACAAAAACTTGTTATAACTTTTATTTGCAATAGTATTGTTGCTTCCTAAGTCTGAGGATGTGGGCAATATCAAAAATCGTTTCCCCTAACAAATTGTCTTCTGTGAACCCTTCAGGTGTTATCATATTTTAATAATTCAACTAGTTATTATCGAAAGGTTTCTATATTACAATAAATGTCTAAAGCTAAATTACATTGCCGAAAAATATTAGCAGATCAAGTATTTTATATAATGATATGGGCAATGTGAAAAGTCGCTATTAAATCAAAAAATTCATAGATAACATTTATAAATATAAATAGTTTGAAGTATATATTTACGTATAGTATTTAGGTACTTTATTAGTAACCCATTAAGATAGAAATGACATATCTGGATGCAATTCATATTAAGTAGTAAAGTTTGCGTCTGTCTCCAACGTAATATAGTAATAACTAACGAAATATGGCACAGAAATGTATTTCCAAATTGACCCAAGATATTCACTAAATTGAAAGAAACGTCTGGTGGAAAAGTCCCTATATCCTAGCCCTATCTAAACATGTGATGAGAAGAAATAACACAACTATAGAGAAATACCTTCAAGTTTGCAGCCAGTCCGAAAAGAATTTAAAACATAATCTGGAAGCGCTAATGTCTATTAAATGTTCGGGTGTCAGTTCGCAGATCAAAACTTTGACAATAGATCCACAAAATCGGAGTCTTAAAGGAGTCTATAGTAACGACTCAAAATCAATAGTATAACAGTAACGAAAGAGTGAATACTTAGAGACCTGATGACGGTAGCAGATCCAAAGCTACTAAACCGTTGTGGGGTCAATCATTTCAAGACGATGGAATTCCAAGGAAACTTCGAGGCACTCATAAACTTAGAAAATTCGGAAGCATGTAATTAACAGCAGACAGAAGAAGAAATTCAACATCAAGAAAATATAAAATTTTAAATAAAAATTTGTGAAAGTATGTAGTAATTTAAAGAATTTTCTGTATGTAGTAATTTAAAGAATTTTGTATATACCAGGTAGGAATTATAAAGATCCTATAAATAATAAAGCTGTTGAAAGAATAAGTTTTCTATTGAAACTTCTGTGCCGCTGTATGTGTGGTTTTATTACAAGATTGTACATTCGCCAATCATGAACCCAAAGATTTCTGCTGTTTCAGTAATCCCACTAAATCCCAAACGAAAATTTATGCAAAATATTTTGACCAATCTCAATACAATATTGGTTACAAAGAATTTCGTCATTAATATTTCGAATTGGGAATGACTGAATTCCTTCATTTAATTATTATGTTGTGAACTTCTCTATATAATATAGTTGAATTATGAAATTGTAGTTTTATCCGACTTCCAAAAAGGAGGAGGTTATCAATTCGTCGGCATCTTTATTTATGTAGGTCTGCTCAGTGATTATTTTGATGATTTCTATAACGTGAATAAATCAGAACAAATAGTAATTCACTTTAGTGAATTTCAATTAATCTACACTCTTTTCTCCAAAACGCCCCTATTAATTTATATTTTAAATTTTATTCTACAAAGAAATGTTCCGGCTTGATTTCGTATAATTTTCTATAACGTAAATTTTACTGTTTTTCTGAAGATCGGAAAAATATGTGAATGTATGTAAATGTCAAATTTTCATCACGAATAGCTTGCGTAGCTCTAGGCTACGCTATGGCTAAACCGCAGAGATTTATAACCGCATAATTTTGTAATTTAAGAAAACTAATTGACGAGGCCGCACTTATGATTTTTTGCCGCGACTGATTTTAAAGCCGTGCAATGATACAAAATGCTCAAGGATCAAAACCATGCCAACCGCAAGCTGTGCACCTCGATAGGTTTCTTGGTATAGCGGTTAAAGGCTCACGGAAAAAAATTTGTAGTGCGGCCTAACTTTAAATGTCAAGATATGCCTTGAAATTATATCGTACAGGCTGTTTGCAGCTGTCATTACTTTACGGGGCACAAAATATTCCATAAGGGTATCGAAAAGAAAAATTGTTAGGTGAGCGATCTTTTCTATAGGGTATACGGTAGTAGGTGTGCGTGTATCGAAATTCATGCAGCCTATAATATGCACTGTTGAAATATAGGACGAAGTAAAATTACAGTTGTACATGTGAGTTCAAAAAATCTTACAAATAAATATCTTAGTGCATGGTGCATAAACAGTTGCATATGCAGTATGGTTGGAATATCAGGCGGAATACAATTAAAGTTATACAGGGTCGTTTAAAAAATATTGTATTGTAAGGTAAACAAGTCATTGCGTATACAAGGTGGTTGAAATAATAGTGAGGTAAAACTATAGTTATACAGAGTGTATAATTCACATAAAAAAAATGTTAAATTATAATGGGCAGCAAGAATATGTGAGCTATACGATGGAGGGTTCAAAAATGTTAGAAACAGTTACATATACTTATAGGATAGTTGAAATAAAATGTGGAGTGGAATTATAGTTTAAATGGTGGTGAAACATCCTACATAGTTTGGAGCATAAGTAGTTGCTTATAGATATACAAGGTAACTTAAACAATAGAAAAATAGAAACAATCAAAAGGGTGACGAGGATTATTACTTATACAGGGCATTTGCAATATTGTGTTGAATTGAATTCAAGTTGTACCGGGTGGTTCAGAAAATGATTGACAAATAATTTATATTGGCTCACCTATACACAGAAACATATGGTTGTAATATTATAGGGTGACTTAGAGTTAGGAATTGGTTCAAATAATAAAACAAATAAAAAAGTTAAAAAATATCTGCAAATACAGAAAAAATAAAAATTGGAAAGTGGGAGAAAGAGAGAGAGAGAGAGATCGATAGAGAGATAAGAGTACGCTAAAATAATCAATTTTACCTTAAATCAGATAAAAAAAGAATATATGTTAGAAAATAGTTATTGATTGCATATGGCTTCTAAACGGTTTTTATTTTAATCCAGTTGAAGTCGGTACTTTTTTAAATGTAAATATTTATGCTCGTTTATTCCTGCATTTAATGGCTAAATACAGGTTAGTACATTTGCAAGGAATTTTGTAAATGCAATTGTTTGAGTTTAGATTGTAATTTTTGGTGTTGCTTTTACTATAAGTAATTTGTGTATTTGTGATTTAGAACGTAGTTAATATAAATGTTATTGATATATTCAAAAACACAACATAAACCCACATTGCTATCATAGAAAGGTTACAGCTCAAATAAACAGTTTAAACGAAAACGTTTTAGGGCAGAGCAATACATGGCGCTGGCTGTTATACAGCCGGCTGTAAGATTTACAAACATGTTATGGCTAATACATACTGTAGATTGTTTAACTTTAAATCTTAATGGTTTCAAAGTATTAGTCTTATCAAATCCTACTTCAAAATACTAAACAATATAATAATTGATTCCTCAATTATTTACATACTTGTCTATTACCTTCGTCAACCTTAAGCCGTACATTATTGACAACATGTGTCATGAATCCATACATATTTCAACAACCCTTTACAGTTTGTGCCTTCGCAGAAAAGAATAAGTTAAACAGACAAATATCCTTACTTAAGGTGCATTATCTGTACATAATAATGACTTGTTGCAAGCAAATGATACGGTTTCTGGAGATGAATTAAATAACGATGGAAAATGTTTTGGATTTTATGGGCGACGAGTCGAGAAATTGTCGGTTATTTATATTATTATTTTATTCATAAAGAGAGGATGGCGTGCCTTATTCGTCAAGCTTAAGAAATTAATTTAAGATGATATATTATTTTATTACGGACAAAGGAGGCATTTATTTGAATGTGTAAAATATTCTGTACTAAACAGATAAAAGTTTATATCTACAGGTTGCATATGCTTTTTGGAAATTTGTGATAGTTCAAGACTGTTGTATTTCATGTGTCCATGGCCGTAGCCAGAATTTTTTTTTTTTTGGGGGTGATAATTTTTTTGATTGATGATGATTAGGACTGCAAAATTTATAATTTTTACGTATTTTCAGGACGTATAAATTTGTTAATATAAAATTTATTCTTATGAAAAAGATGATTAATTGCTTATAATTGAATTATGAAGCCCAAAATTCCACGAGCAGCCAGCGGGTTGGCTACGGCCTTGCATGTGTCGAAGAGTATAAACATAGTTGTGGTTTAATTTGCAGTTTCTGAAAAACAGGTTCTTCTGAATTTTATTTTAGAACTGAACGTAGCTGCCGATATGATGCAAATGGTCAATTTGTTGCAAATTGTTTACTTGGAGATGGAATAAATTAACATTCCCAACTTAGGGGCTAAAATTATTAACCTATATCTAAATAATTTGGTGAGTTCAACTAAAGGGTTAATTGTAAGCAAGCTGACACTAGAGCAATGCATATAGATCTGAAGAGGACTTCGTCATTTTATCAACAATATCAACGAAAATCAGTAATCAACTACCCATAAAAATACACAGAAACTACATAATTTATTTAGTCCAAAAACATTATTAATCTAAAGCAATAAATGTTATACATATAATAAAAAGTATAACAAAGGCGAGGAAATTTGAGAGAGACACACGGCAATAAGTGGACAAGATTAGAATAGTTATAGCTATCTAAATCACTATATGTTGTGAAGAGACCAAGGGTACGCCTAAATATAAGTTGGGATAATGACATTTATATATATATATATATATATATATATATATATATATATATATATATATGCCGGGATCCCGGCAGGGATCAGTTATCAACTACGCGGATGAATTCCCGGAAACGACCTAAAACATTTAGTGCCAGCGAAAACTTAAAAACAAATATATATATATATATATATATATATATATATATTATACTTATGTAGAGGAGATTTAGTAAAATGTATATAAATGAAACGAATGGGCTTAGAAAATTTTTCAGGTTTTCATTCAAGTTTTACGGAACTCACAAATAAAATAAGGCAAATTAATAATGCTAATATTATTATTTTATTACAGTCAAAATAACCAAAGACCACGTAAATGGCCGACCGAAATAAATTACCTATTTATGGATTCATACTCATAATTTGTTATAATAAGAGATTTGTCATTGTGACACCTCGAACCACTACTATTACCTCATTCCCTAACTTTGTAACAATATCATCAATATTTAAAATCTCTAATATGTCTAGACGGACTGGTTTTTAAACAAAATTATCTTGGAGAAGCTACATATATACTTGAGTATATAATTAATGTTATTTGCATTTTTTAATTTGGTATATAAATTTTCTGATTTTTATGATTACCAAGATTTTCTTAATCCGCTCTCTTATCTATCAGCTTATTCGGGTAGAACTTTGTATCGATTTTAAAGTAACCTATCCATGAGGTTATAGCTTGAAATTTTCCACATACCTTAAAATTAGTAGTAGTGGTTAATATCCCTAGAATATATTTCCGTACATTTTTTGCAATTCTAATATACGAAAAACAACGTGACGACCTAAGTGTCGAACATAACTGTTATTTATGGCATTTTCTAGTTTATTTACTGGATTTTTTGCGAAATTCACAACACTTAAGAACAAGAGCTGTATAATTAAAACTTCAAATGTTTCAATTTTAAATCAAATGAGTATTCAGGAAAGAAAATATGTATTTGGAAATAAAAATAGAAGCCGACTTCGAATTTTTGGGGTTCTTAGTTCCGCAAAGACCTTAAATATCGAATGTAACATCTCACGACAGCAATGAAAAAAAATTAATGTCATACAATATTGAAGAATGGATGAGGAAGACAGAAAAAAAAATTAAAGATAATGGAATATTAATAAAAAGTTGAGTCAAGTTGATAGCAATCCACCGCAAGCAGCGCCTAAGGAAGGAGAGCGACAATCTGTTTAAAATCGATGGCGACTTTCATAAAAAGGACTAAAAACTGTACAATAATTAATTTCTCCTTTATTATAGGTTTATAATAACAAATTTGTAACAGCTTAGAGATTCCTGACCCATAAAGGTTGTTGTGAAAATATATGATATTTAATAGCTCTGGAAAAATCAGTTTCAGTGTAATAAATTTCTTAGCAAATTACATGAATTGTTTTTAGCTTGGACATCACCACGCTATAGCTATTAAAAATCCATAATGTCAAATATTCAAAACAATCTGTTTAGGTTACTAACCGAAATGGTATAAATCTGTATGAAATTAAATAAATCACATATTTTCTAATTTGTATTGATCTTAGTAAAAATATATAATTAACCGATTGTCGGTAGAGACCGATTATAAAATACCTCACTCTAAACTTTTCCATTTTTGATACCCTCCCCTCCTTCTTCACTAGGCGTCAAAAAGTTATTTCAATAATGAGCAGATTAGTCTTTTAATTATCAGAAGTCTTCTTCTTATTTATAGTCGAAGCCACCATTTTCATCATTTTCAACGATCTCTCATTTTTTTCTGCACCGGAGCTTTCACTAATGTTCATAGTACATACTTCTAGAACTCAATGAGCTGCGATGCGACATTTGTATACAAGCAACCACCTCTTTTTCTTTCCGTTTTTGGTATTTTTTTGGGATATCACTTATCATGAAAGTTAAATATTTTTTTCCTAATATTGTTATTTGTCCTCTGTATGAAATACTAGTAATAAGTAATAAGGAACATTAGACTAAGAAATGCAAAGATTGGAATACAAAAAATAAAAACAGTAGAATCTTTAAAATATGTGGTGAATTATACCTAGTTCGTTTTCAAAAAAATCGCTGTCACGTGTAGGCTTTGATATCCTGGGGAAAAGATTCTGAGCATATCATCACTTAAACTTTCACGCTGGATAAGTTGAAATCTTAAATTAGAATAGGGATTCAGTGTTATATATTTAATGAAAACGTATAATTGAGCTGATCCTAAAGTTTAGTGAAACAGGTTCAGTAACAAACAGCAAATCAATTGTTCCAAATCGAAGGAAAGTGGGAAACGGTGCAGTGGAAGCGACTATTTTGGAAGACTTCCATATGCATCAGCCAGTTTACCGCATATCTCGTGTCAGTATTCCCAGGATTTTAATTTTAAATTTCACCCCCAAAAATTCAACGAATTTATGACTAAACTGATAATAAATTATCCGAATTTAGAGTTCATCATTACCTTCTCCGATAAGGGTTCTTTTTTTTTATGGGACTGTTAATCTTCCCAATTGTGGATAGTGATCTGAAGAAGATCCACAACTATTCCACGAAGTTTACACTCAACATCTTGAAAAATTAAACACGTGGATTAGAATGTATGGCTATTCTGAATTTGCCTTTCTTTGCACCGAATCTAAGCAAAACATCTAAAGTTACTAGAAAATACTACCGGTCTTGCATTGAGAGAAACACTTGAATGTAATAACAATTACAGAGACGGTATACCTCCTCCTTATACCCTTGCTATTGGTAAATATCTATATCGAACATTCCCTGTTAGATGAAGGAGTCCAGAAGGTCCAAAAAAAGGCAGAATCACCTGACTTGACCCTCTTATATTTTGTTCTATGGGGTTACTTAAATGAAAAATTTATAAATCTCAGCCTGTCATTAAATGAATAACGTTAGAGGATCACTGACTGTTTTTAGAGAGAATGTTATACAAAATATCGGCCTTTGTTCTATATATGTTTTAATACAACCGGGTATAGGCAACTTTATTTTACATCAAACCCTGTACTTAACAAGTTATAAGCTATGATGACCAACATTATATATTCGTAAAATGACACCCCACCATTACAGACAAATAACCAATAAAAAATATGAAAGAAAAATGGAAGCCGAAATTTATGTTTAATAGGAATGGTTCAGTTTCTTTAGACCCCCCATCTCCCCAGTCACATATTATCATGATAACTTCTCCCCCCCCCTGTGCGAACGTATTTTGTGAACGGCTTCTTATGAACGTACACAAAAACTAAATAACGATAACCCTAAATTTTACCTCTTATGTAAAAAACAGTTTGTACGTATGACCTCGCTCACTCAGCTATTAATATTTTTAATAATATTTGTTCACCAAGGACAAGGAACCGCGAAGAGCGAACGCTAACTTAATCAGAAGTTGGCACGAAATCTTGTGGTCACATATTCTCCGACTAATAGAGATCTATGGGTATCTATGTGACGTAATTTACGATGTCCGTGACGTCACAGAGCTTCCTGAGGGAATTTTCGAGGTTGAGAAATTAGTAAACATCCCATAGGAATTATCAGTTCACTCTTTCGGAGCCACAGAAATTAGTATTTATTGTGGAAAGTTATACGGTCTTTCATCACGGTTTGTTAGGCAATGGGCAGGGGAATGTGAGCAATGAAAATCAATATGTTGTTCACTATTTACTTGAATAATAGGAACATAACTTATGCAATAATTTAGAAATAAGTATTATTTTGTGGTATGTTGTATGTAGGTATGTAGAGTGCTGGTAGATAAGTCTACTGACCGAAAAGTTCTAATTCAAATTTACATTTGTTGTTTATGTCGGATTTTTGGTAATGGGTACACTTACCAAGGAATAAAATGATGGTAATTTGAAACCCTATAAGAAGAAACGAATAAATATAACTTGAATTATTATGAATGAAAATTTACAGCATTGCAAAAGCAGATTGTCTGTTATTAGAGTATTTATGTGTTAAATAAATTGAGTTACTAAATTATAAATTGAGTAAGATCGCTTTATTATAGTACATTATAATTTAACAATTGAACAAATGAACACCACCCTGACCATCTTCATCCATTCCGGTTCAATTCTAGTTACGTGTATGAGCCGGATACCATTGGTATGGTAAACTCAACACAAAATCATTCATGTGTTTATAACCAAAAGCTACAACAAAGACTGAAATTTTCAGCGTTCTTAGCTTAGACACAAGGTAATGAATGCAAACAATGGGTGCTTATTATGTTCAAATTAATTGCTTACCGTTGCAGTAAATTTGTTGAAAATTGGTGAACATAGATAAAAGTAAATTGTTTCAATGAAATCAAATAATGCAGGTTTATCTTTCATTCGATATATGGTGAAAGCGCCAGAAACAATTTTTATAATAAAACAAGATAGTTTTTAATTTTTGAAAAATCGAATGACTACCCTTACAAAAAATACACGAGACTTGCAAACGTAAAAATATGCCTGTAACAACCTGAATTCTATTATTAAATTTTTATATTATTATTTAGGCATTTCGGTTTTATCTGCTCATGACATAGAAAATAATTGGTATATAAAAATGAAAACACGTCTTTAATTGGATGTACTTGGTTGATGACGTGCAAGTTTGTTACACCAGGAATACTTACATTATACATACACTTTGTACAGTTCTGTATATATTCTGCTACAAATGCCTCATTCTGTATGGAATCACCGCATATCATATACCTACTGTTGTCAGATATTCTCTGATTCGCCACCTTGTAACACTATAATGTTGTATTCTTACATCCCGTATACTAGATTCTGTTAACTATAACCTATAACCCTCTATTCTGACCTTGTACACTACACTCTGTATGCTTACACCTTAGAGGTACTACTTACTTAGAACTACTTATTAGAGGTACTAGCTTGTAGATATATCCCAGGTATACTAAACTCTTTTATCTTGTTATTTGTATTTTCAACTTGTAAGCTATTCTGTTTACTAACACGTAGCATACTTTCACTCCGTTTACTAACACCCTGTATATTTTGCTCCCACACAAACATTACCGACAACGAATGGGCGCGCTCAATGCTTACAAAATCACAATGCGTCTCCCAACCTCTTTTGTTCCTAATTTTGCGCGATCTTTAATATTTTTCCATTCACAATCTGCATGCTGCTGCATAACTGTACTTATTGTGTACTTACACTTTTTCTCTGTTTACTTACCCCCTTTATGCTATTTGACTTACAAACATTATACTGAAGCCTGACTCTTGTCCCGATTTTTCCCTCCATCTTTGAAATGTTTCTATTTACTCCCAATATTCTACTGCATATGCTTTACCTTGTACACGTACCCCAGATTTACTTACCACCCTTATAAATTTGCACCTCATATAATTTATTATATTTTAAAAGAACAGGGAGACTCAATAATGGAATGCTCACCAATAAACCTAACCTATCAATTTAGTTGAGAGGTCACCTATAACCTCTGTGCTACTGTATTTAGTTACTCCCAAATATATTTATACTCAGTTCAGTAGCACCGTGCGTATTGGGCTTTTGTTCAAACACCAAACCGGACTCACCGACTTCTAAAACTAATCATTAGGTAAGGTTGGTCAGTGAGAATCCCCTTTTTTGGTCTTCCTCTACTTTTAATACCTTGAATTTCTCCTCTTATTATTCTCCGTTGAACATAATGTCTCCCTAAAATGTATTCGATCTAGTTAGCTTTCTTTAGTCTTATAATTTATATTATTAATCTATCTTCCTTTACTCTTCCCCAGACCTCTTTATTTCTTATTTTATCTACCCATTTTGTGTTTTCAATTCTTCTCTATAGCCACATTTCAAAGATCTTTAAGCATTTTTCTTTGTTTTTTCTTAATGTCCATATCTTTGATCCATATAAAACCACACTTCAAGTGTAGCATTTTGTGAATCTTTTACTCAGCTTCACGCGAATCTTTCTTGCTATTTACAGATCTTTTACTTCCACAAACGATGTTTTACCCATGGATATACTGCACCTGATTTCATCACTGCAACATCCAGTTAAATTTTTCAGTTCTCCACCATATTTACTTATTTCATTTGTACTAGTTGTTGGCCTTCCAGCATAATCCACATCTCTTCTACTGTTTTCCCTATCCGCATTACTTCTTACCAATCTCGCTTATTTTCCAGAATATATCTTATAAGTAATTCATTTTCTATTCCTGCAAGGATTATTGGTCATCAGCATACTAATTGGTTTCACTTTTTCATTGTCCCAAGAGTGTCTTTCAATATTTCATTTATCAATTATCTTTTGCCTCACGTTTCGTTTTATGATTATTTCTTTGGTTTCTTCAGTTTTCACTTTTCTGCTACTTCTTGTCTTTTGTAAAGCTCTGGAATGAAGTCGGTATTTCCAATCTATTTCAATATCTTTCTATATTTTCTATAGCATATTCCAATCTACTCGATCAAATTCTTTCTCCCAGTCAATAAACTACTGAAACATTCCCTTGTTTTTCTCCGTCAGTCTCTCTGTTCTCTTTTTGACACAACATGCAAATATACCAATAGTATTACATCTATATCTTTTATATTGTTATACACTTCATTTTTGCATTCTCATACCCTGTCTGCTGTTGAAGCTTGTCATTTACGGTGAAAAAATATCCAGGTTATGACCTATCGATGAGCCAAATTTCGTCCAAACATCCAAGCTACTACTGAAAAGAATATAATAGAAAATTAAAAAATAAATATCTAAAAATCCGAATATTTGTAAAAGCTTGCCACCCCGTACAGGAGCTAAACATACAACGACACTTCGAGAACTTGCGAGAGCTTATACCATTAGAGATTTTTACGTTAGTTCTAAATAGTTTGGCCAATTTCAGGTTCAAAAATATTTGTTTAACTTCTTATCTTTTATACGAGAAAGTTGATTTTGCTCACAATATCTCTTTCAGTTTAATTACGCCATAGAGATAGAAGATATATTCCCTCATCCAATTAGCTAATACAATTTGGGTAAGGGAAAAGTTCATTAATGGCAGCCGTGCTTATGAGTTTCGATTAAAAAACAATCATAATGGTGATGAAACACCGCAATCCTGTTGGCGTCACATTGCCTAATTGCTATCTAGACCAAGAAGAGTAGCTGTTAAACCCTGTACGGTTCCAAGAAAAATAAACAGAAATAATTAACAGCATCGCTGGTGTTTGTTCACAAATAAGAGACCAATGTGTTAGATGAGCCAAACGAACAAATAAACTTAATAGATCTAATTTAATTTAGGTTCCCCCAACTAATTAACACTTATTAATTTGTTTGTTAGTGAAGATTTAATTGGTAAAAGTGTTGTTTTACGGTATATTTTTTTTTATCTCGTGAAGGTTCTGCTACTGGTCTGAACTCGATTCCATCTTAGTGTTTAGTGTAGGGATAGTTTCAAGAAATCTTTTGTATGCACAATATTTTTGTATAGAATTTTGAGTTTTTCGTTGTTTGAAGAGGACAAGGTCAATTTACTTTTGTAATTTACAGTTGAATGATGCCAAATAAAAACAAAAGCTGCTGGTCTTGACACTCCTGTGTGTACGATACACATTGTCGTTATGTTATTTCAAATAAGAAATATGGTAATTTGTTTATGAAGCTTCTTTTATTTGTTGATATGGAAATGAAATCGTTGTAAAACAAAACTGTTACTAATGAAGCTAACGTTAAGTTCAATATATTCTGAAAATGATTGTCAGAATTGGATAGGTTTTTGGAACTTCAATTTGTTAATTTTAATATTTTTATGCCAGTAAACATGAACGCACATTTGTAGAAATGCACTGTTAGCCCATTGGCTGTAAATTTTTATAAAGTGGTAAGAGCAGTAGTAAAAGTGAAAGTGATATCTGCATGCAAATATGAGATAATACAAAGTCGTTCTAAGTTTAAAGTATCGTTTGTGAGATCAATGAAATTTGTCATCATTTCAGTTTCTCGAAAATAAATAATAAATTATGCGTTTTTATGTATAACTGCATATATTTTCTTGTAGTGATTCAATTTTTTTATCGAATTCATATCTTTTAGAGTCGAATATTATTTATGTGCAACATAAATATAAAACTCAAAATATAAACTCAATAATTTGAAGAGAAGACTTTAGCTGACTTATAATAAAAACCGTTTAGGAAACCTGTCTCTCTTTCTCTATCTTTCTTTCTCCGTCTCTAATTTGTATCCTTTTTCTATATTTTCCAAATATTTTTTAACTTTTTTTATGTTTTATTATTTGGACCACTTTCTAGAAGTGTAACTCTAATTCGCTCAATATTACATCCACATTGTATATGCTTCTATGTATTGGTCACACCTATATAACTTATTTGTCTATCATTTTCTGAACCAGCCCGTACAACTATAATTTAACTCCACACGATATTTCGATGGTCCTAATATCTTTAAAACCACACTGATTGTACTTCGCCCCATATGTCTTGTATTCCATTTATGCAACTGCTCATGGTCTACCCTATATAACAAAATTCACCTTTTTGAACCACATTTTATGACTATAATTTTACTCTACCATTTATTTCAACCACTCGGTATATGCAACTGCGTCTAAAATTTTATGAACCGATGTCTATAATGATATTATACCCCGTTCTATAATTCAAATATCCTAACTGCTTATGCTTATATAATAAATACTTCAAACACCTTGTATAAGAAACTACTTATTTTTCACATTATATAACTTTTTTAACTGCTCTGTGTATCTATAATTCTACTCCACCATATATTTGAACCATCCTGTACATTCAACTGCTTATAATATTTTTAGAAGCCTTCTGTATATCTGTAATTATACTCCATCCTATAACGCAAATATCCACTTTGTGTAACTAAAGTTTTGCTTCATCCTTATTTCAACCACTTTGAATACGCAACTACTTATGTGCCACCCAATACAATATTTTTCAAACCAGCCTGTATAACTACTTCAATTCCAACTTATATTTCAAACATCCTTGTATGCAACTGCTTATGTAGCACTAAATATCACATGCACGCACCTACAATCGTATACTTTACAGAAGAAATCACCAACATAACAAATTTTGGTTCCAATAAACTAATGGAATATTTTCTGCCAATTCACGCGTCTATAAGCCCCGTAAGTTAATTTCGTCTCTTAAAGAAACTGACTTTCAAATGATTCAAAATTACAAGCACCCTGTACTTTCATGGCATATCTTGACACTTAAACTAGATATTTATGCTGAAAATTTAGCATTTACCATGATGTTTACAGTTTTTTTGCAAACATTTTTCCGATGTTCAGAAAAATGGTATGGTTTACATTATTGAAAAATATATGCAATCAAGCTGGAACATATCTTTGTAGAATGCAATTTATAATATCCAAATTGCTTGAGCAGGTTTAGAGAAAACAGTGAATATTCAATGAAATTCACTGAAACGTAGTTCCGTATTTATTTATTTTTTCTGATTTTTTGGAAAAACGTAGGAAATCTTATCATATAGACAATCATATAGTACCTGTCTGTAATGTTCCTTTCTTTGAAGATTTAATTCATTATAATGAATTAAATGTTCAAAATTGCCGAAGCCGTTTTTGAGTAATCGCTCGTCATGCATAAAAAAAGTTGCAAACGAATTGATAACCTCCTGCTGTTTGTTGGAAGTCGGTTAAAAGATTTCTATTTGCATTAGGCAGTTAATTAATGGCCACTCATAGTAATTCAGATTTTGAACTTAACCCAATTAAACACAATTAATAAGCTAAAGTCAATTTAACCCCAGATTGTATTATGACATATAGCTGTGTGATATAAAAATACCCTTCTTAAGAAATTTTATGTGTAATTATATGTAATAAACCTAGTACTTTCTGAGATTATTTTGATTATTATACATATCGTTTTTTCATTGTCTGATATATCTGGATTTAAACATTAATACAAGCAGGGTATTCGGAAGTCCGGGAACAAAACCGACAAAAGCAATATTAAAATAGATTTAAAAGGGTGTTCTTCACTCGATTGCTCGGACGTACCTTAAGCGAAAAAGAAACAGTTTAAGAATGGAATTTGTTTTATTGCAGAGTTACGAAAGTACACAATTTGTGCTAGAATAATTAGTACTTGGCTTTGGAAAAAAGATAACATACGCTGTCGATGCCAGATGGAGTTCTATAATGTTAAGTACAGTGTAAAAGTTACATAATGCTCAAGCAGGGGCACCTCGTTATCCCTTTTCGTAGTACTTACCTCTATTATAGCCCCGCATAGGGATTCTGAAAGTCGTTCCGGTAGGTGGGAAACGGGATGTAGTGTCACAATACGCAAAAAGGAAGTTGGAATCACAAAACATTTAATAACTTTGTATCCTGAGAAATTTACAACATTGAAAGTCAATACAGGCTTGCCAAATTAAGGTACATATCGTATTGGGACTTTTTCTTTATGTTTTAGCTACTGTTGGGCTACATGGAGCAGTTTAAGCTCTTTTTAATTACATCTCATTAGCAATTTTCAGAATTTAAAATATTAGTTTCACTCTAATATCGTAACAAGTCGAATAAAATTTAAATTAGGTTAACCAAAGATATTTAGAAAGTCACAAGATTTATGCTTAATGATAAATATGAATCTCCATTGTAACCAAGCAAAGAGGAAGGTGCCCAGTTTTGTTTTTTTTTATAGTATTACAAAGTTATACAGTAGGAAGGTAGGTATGTAAACTTCGTTAGCTAAAATCGAATACTGTCTGGCACAAATTTCTCCCGCAAATGCTAAGGCTTCAATTCAAGGTACGTCGTTCGTGGGGACGACCACCTACGTTCGTTTCGTGCCTTTTTTCAATGGGTATTTTTTATGAATGTATATATTCATTCTATTCTCTCAGCTATCGGAACATTTTGAGAGGATCAATGATATTTACCCAAAGCCGACCCTGTGTCATTTCAGCACGACAACAAACGCTTTAAGAAAAAAAAAATGCGATTTTTGAAAAGACTCGGCAGCGGAAGGAGCGATGATGATTTCTACTGGAGAATTTGACGTTGATTATAAAAAAAGCACGCCACGATCGCAGTTCAGATAGACCGCGAGGACTAGCGTATATGAAAATGTATTGTGAATCAGCTGTTTTAAATGTAAATAAAGTTCTAGAAAAGTGAAAGTAAATATTAGTTGTTATAATTTTAAATTGAACCCACGAAGTATATTGCAATTTGGTGATCAGAAGTAAAGGATTAAGTACAGTGAAAATTGATTTATGGAAACTCGTAGTATGGAAAAGATAGACGAAAAAATTACACAGGTTCTAGAAAAACGTGACAAGAAGGAGAAACAACATCAAGAAGAAATTCAACAAAGGTTAGTGAAATCTTTTGATGACAAACTTAAAGTTGAGTTAGGAAATCTTGTCACTAATATCGATGAAAAACGTAAAATAGAATTAGAAAATCTTGTTTCTACAATGAAAAGCGAACAACAAAATCTTGTCACTGCCATGGAAGAAAAACAATAAAATTTAATGGAAGGATTATTCTCGAAATTTGTAGAAAAACAAGATCAAACTGAACAGAAAAGACAACGCAATTCGAACAATTAATGCAAATAGTAGGACAAGTTAATGAAACAGTTAATGAAAGAATGCAAATAGTTGAGTCAGATATAAAAGAGATAAATGATGACATTAAGACCATAAAAAATACCGTGGATACTCTTGAAACAAAAGTAGATGATCTCGATTCCATCCAAAGCCAGGTAAAATTTGAAATCAGTTCAATTCAAGACACAGTTCAAGATCAAATCAGTTCCATCAAGCAAACAGTACACAGTGAAGTACAAGATAAAATCAGTGCCATCCAAAATAAACTAGAAACAGAAATTAAAAAAATGCAACAGGACTTACAGCGAGGAAAATACCAGAACACCGTGAGTACCAAAGGTTCCTTTAGTAAACCACCCACATTCGACGGCAGTTCATCTTGGCCCATGTATAAACGGCAATTTGAGGCCGTGGCTACAGCTATTGGATGGGATAATCATGAAAAATCCACGTCTCTGGTAATTTCCTTAAGAGGTCCGGCTCTAGAACTCCTCCAGAGCATTCCAGTCGATGAACAAGGCAATTTCGACAAGATCATCGCCATCCTAGACAAACGTTACGACAATCAATCCTTGAGCCAGGTATACCAAGTTCAACTGAGTGGAAAAACCCAAAAATCCGGTGAAAGCCTCCAAGAATTCGAAGCAGAAATTAGACGGTTAGTTCACTTGTCCTACACAGACCTGCCAGAGGAAACGAAAGACCAGTTGGCCACACAGAGTTTCATAAATGGCATCAGAGATGTGGAAGTACAACGAAATCTAAGACTAAGTGGCGTCAAGAAAAGTAATGAAGCTCTACTTCGGGCTTTGGAAGTAGAGGCCGTCATGAACATGTCCAAGCCGAGGGTCCGAGCAGTATCCTTCAACCAGGAAGAGTCAGAGACACCAATTCAAGCGCTGCTGGCTGGTCTGAACAAAATATTAGAACGGTCACAAAGAACTGGCACCAGAGGGGCATGTTACCGCTGCGGACGGACAGGACACTTCCAACGTGACTGCCGAGTAAGGCTACCGGAAAGATCACCAACCAGGGGTAGCCAACAAACCGACCTTACCAACCAGGGAAACTCCAACCAGTCAGCATAAGGGGCGAATGCTGACTCACCATCCACCAGCCCCCAGGACAGTATCCATCCGGGGATTTTGCCGGGATAGCGGCAGCCTAGTCATCAGAGGCACCATCAACGGGCGAGCAGTTACCATCACCATCGATACCGGCGCCGCTGTGTCCATTGCCAAGTCCAGGGTTTTGAGAGCATCAGAAATTCGGACAGTTACCAATAACATCCAGCTCAGAACAGTCACCGGCGAGTCCATGTCAATACAGGGTGAGGCAGATGTCGTGCTACAGATAGGGGACAACATGATCCGGCATAGGGTCCTAGTAGCGAATATTGAGGACGATTTTATACTAGGAATGGACCTAATTAGCCAGCATGGATTTATGTTCGACCCGAGATATGATGTTCTTCGGTTCCTAAATGAGGAATTTGAATTGACACGGCCCGTCAACAGTTCAGTCACCTCCATAAAAATTGTGGCAAAGTCTTCATCTAGAATTCCCGGTCGAACGGAACAGATCATTCATGGGCAGCTAGACAGCAATCCTGGGAGCTGCGTTGGAATGGTGGAGCCCTTACACTCAACTCATGACTATTTAGTTGGACGGGCTACAGTCAAGACCGGACGAGATATACCAATCAGAGTCCTGAATTTGTCCAACAACGACATCAGAATTACCAATGGTCAAGAGATAGCTTGTTTCGAGCCAGTAGACACCATCATCAATTGCGAAGAAGAGTACCAGACGTCGGTGAAGGAGACAGGGCCCGATAAAGAGTTCCTGCAACAGTTTGCTGACCACTTGAAACACTTGACACCAGAGAACCAGAAGAAAGTCAAGCAATTTATCACAAAACACTGGCAAATTTTTAACAGTAAAAATGGAACCACCGGTCGCACCAACATCATCCAGCATCGAATAGATACCGGAAAGGCTCAACCCATCAGAATACCACCTAGACGACTACCATTGGGGCAACAACAGGCAGTCGAGGAAAACATCGAGTCCATGTTACAAAATGGAGTTATTGAGCCATCCATAAGTCCATGGTCTGCTCCCGTCGTGCTAGTTAAAAAGAAAGATGGAACCACCCGATTTTGCGTGGATTACAGAAAGCTGAATGTCGTCACCATGAAAGACAGCTATCCACTACCCCGAATCGATTACACTTTGACCACCCTAGCAGGCTCCCGTTGGTTCTCCACACTAGACCTAAAAAGTGGATATTGGCAGGTTGGTCTGCACGCAAACGACAGAGAGAAGACAGCGTTCTCCACCAGTAAAGGGCTCTTTCAATTCACGGTCATGCCCTTTGGGTTATGTAATGCACCCGCTACATTTGAGAGGCTAATGGAGTATGTACTGAGCGGGTTAACATGGAGGACGTGCTTAGTATACCTCGACGACATTCTAGTCATGGGCCAGACATTCGACGACCATCTGAAGAACCTGGGCGAAGTATTCTCCAGAATTAATAACGCCAACCTGAGACTCAATCCGAAGAAGTGTTCCTTGTTTCAAAAAGAAGTAGAGTTTTTGGGCCACGTATTGTCCGAGTCAGGAATCCGCACCAACGAAGACAAGATAGAAGCCATCCGCGATTGGCCAGTTCCAAGAGACAAACATGAACTCCGAAGCTTCTTGGGCCTCTGTTCATACTACCGGCGTTTTGTTAAGGGATTTGCCACCATCGCCGCCCCTCTACATCGGTAGACCACTGATAAAGAGACCTTCCATTGGAATCAGGATTGCGAAACATCATTCAGGCGACTGAAGGCAGCACTATGTTCCAGCCCAATCCTAGCCTTTCCTACACAGTCCGGCAAGTTCATCTTAGACACCGACGCCAGCAAAACAGGTTTGGGGGCCGTCCTATCCCAGGTACAACATGGTGAAGAGAGGGTGATCGAGTACTACAGCCGTGGATTCTCGAAGCCAGAAAGAAATTATTGCGTCACCAGAAAAGAACTTCTTGCAATAATAAGGGCTGTAGACCATTTCCACAAATACCTGTATGGTCGCTATTTCTTAATCCGAACAGATCATGCCGCACTCAAATGGCTGCTGGACATGAAGATACCGGAAGGACAACTGGCCAGATGGATGGAGAAATTACAGCAATACGACTTCAAGGTGGAACACCGTGCCGGCCGGTTGCACAATAAAGCCGATGCCCTATCCAGAAGACCCTGTAGAGCGGAATGCAAGCATTGTCTGAAGACGGAACAGCGAGAGGGTATCTCCATCAGGCAGATCCGAGTGCAGGCCAATGAAGACTGGACAACGGAACAGGGCATCCAGGACCAAATGGCTGATCCAGACATCGAACCAATCTTGTCACTCAAAATGAGAGGGGCACCCAGGCCACGATGGAACGAGGTAGCTAGATACTCCGGCGTGCTGAAATCGTTATGGGCTCAGTGGGACTCCCTAAGAGTAGACAATGGAATGCTCAAGCGAGTTTGGGAAAGCGCCGATGGACGAGAAACCAAGTCCCAACTAAAAGTTCCGAAGAAAAAGGTACCATCCATCCTGACCGAAGTACATGATGGAATTACCGGAGGCCACCTGGGCATGAATAAAACCCTAGACAAAGTTCGCCAGCGGTACTACTGGGTGAATTATTTCGAAGACGTCAGAGCTTGGTGCCACAAATTTGCCACATGTGCCGCCAGTAAGGGCCCGAAGACCCGGACCAAGGGCAGAATGCAGCAGTACAATGTGGGCGTCCCATTTGAGAGAATTGCCATCGATGTCGCCGGTCCGTTTCCCGAGTCTGAGAGGGGGAACAAATACATTCTGGTCGCAATGGATTACTTCAGCGAATGGCCTGAGGCATATGCGATACCCAACCAAGAGGCAACCACGGTAGCGCCGGTGCTAGTAGAACAACTATTCAGCAGGTTTGGCGTCCCGATGGAATTACATTCAGACCAGGGCCGATGTTGGGGATCAGGAAGACGAGAACAACACCATTACACTCACAGTCAGACAGAATGGTGGAAGATTCAACAGGACCTTGGTCGTCAGCAATAACCAGTGTGATTGGGATGAGCATATTCCCCTATTCTTGTTGTCATATCGCTCTGCTGTACATAATAGTACAGGCCTGACCCCAGCCAGGGTCCTATTCGGAAAGGAGCTGCGATTACCATGCGACTTGGCATTTGGCTCCTCCGAAGAACCTCCGCAAGAAATCGACGATTATGCCGACCAGCTCCGACATAACATGCTGGCAATACACGAATTAGCCCGAACGCAGATGTTGGCCACCAGTGACCGGATGAAGACGCGATACGACCTCAAGGCCAATTCAGTCGGGTTCCAGGAGAGGGACAAAGTCTGGTTGTACAACCCCCAACGGAGCAAGGGTAAATCCCCAAAGCTTTCACCCGCCTGGGATGGTCCATACGAGGTGGTCAAGGGGCTTAATGTCGTCGTCTACCGGATCCGTCGAAACCCCAAGGCTAAATTGAAGGTGGTTCATTTAGATCGACTCGCTCCCTACCTTGGAGGGGATGTTTCTGATCGGGACGATCAGAATTAAAGGGGGGGCAGTGTTACGAAATTTACCCAAAGCCGACCCTGTGTCATTTCAGCACGACAACAAACGCTTTAAGATAAAAAAATGCGATTCTCGAAAAGACTCGGCAGCGGAAGGAGCGATGATGATTTCTACTGAAGAATTCGACGGGTATTATAAAAGAAGCACATCGCTGTTCAGATATACCGCGACGACTAGCGTATATGAGAATGTATTGTGAATCAGCTGTTTTAAATGTAAATAAACTTCTAGAAAAGTGAAAGTAAGTATTAGTTGTTATAATTTTAAATTGAACCCAGGAAGTATATTGCAATATTATTCACCAATTTTTACCATTTTCTTGCTTTTTCCGGGTGTTAATATAATTTATTCAAGTGTTTTTTGCTCGATCAGTCACCAACTTCAAAAGCGCTACTTGATGCAAGAATTAATGGTTTTGGGTAGAGCTCTGGTAAAAAACAACAACCAAACATTTCAACCAATCAAGGTATATAAATATTATAAAAATAAAAAACCGTGAAATGCTATATTTTGAGATCTCTTAAATTTGTTTTTTGACTACTAGAGTAAATCTTGATAATTATGAGCAATGGACATGTGGAAACGAAGCATTAGCCCGTATCTGGCAAACCTATATGCGAAGCCTAATATGAAATCTGAGAAATTATAGAACATAGTCCCGACATTTTTGTTCAAGACAATGTATGTCAAATCGACACGAAATCATCTAGAATTTGCCATCTTTGTCTGTTGTATTTTCTAACTGGTATGAAGCATTTACTTTGGTAGTGGGCACAGTTCATGACGAATTGACATTTCGTGAATCCCGATATATTATCGGTTTACTTGGTCAGAGTGAACACACATGCACATATGTCACACCAAAAGAAAAGAAGACGTAATGAATTAATTTCCATTGTCGCCAGACACAGCAGTAGGGGAAGCGGGCGAAAGACTAATCAGAAAGTTCATTAGTCACACGGGAAAGACCGATGGCCTTCGAAAGACGAAGCAAGCAAGAACTTACACTAATTAAACAATGTCTGTGTGCTCGGACTTGGAATATAAGCCTTGATTTATTTCTTAATTAATTTTTGTTTACCGTTCGGCGAATAAATCTTTAAGTTCTGCGGATGTGCGAGAGAATTGTCTCTGATTTTCTTCGACTCGGGCAGACGTATGTGTCCCCGGAGGTTGAAATCCGTGACGAATTGATTTTCTTTTAATTTTTCAAACATGTTAAAGCAATTTGTTAGCACCATTAGTTTACTATGAGAAGTTGTTTCGAATTACTGTCATTGTGAAGTGGAAAAACTTTAATTGACCACTGAAATAGTATACAGGGTGAGTTTTTTTTTGCTGATCAGTATGGGGATCTCGGAAACTAGAACTAGAAACTAAATTGGGAAAGATTTGCGGTTTTACTGGCCCAATTTAATGACACTTTCGGATTTTTGTAAAAAGTCATGGCTTACTAGATATTTTGAAAAAACGAAATTCTGTCGATTTAGTCAAGTCCCACTAGCTCTTTTGTTTTTGATTTTATAAAAAAAGTGTAAATATCAAAATTGAAGGGAATTGTATCCCGAATATGATTGTCAAGTCCTCGTTTACGTGACAGCTCTCCTTTTCGAGATATGACACAAACTTATCTTTTTTTGAATGCAAAACCTTAGTTGGCTATGACCTCAAAAAATCGGACATTTTTAGAACTTTTCAACGATATAATAATCGATATAGTTATTCACAAAAATAACGGAGTTATGGATGCTTTTCTATCTTATTTTCACTAAAGTAGTTAGCCATGAAGTAGATTGATTTATTAATAACTATTCCAAAAAACATTAAACCATTTTTTTATTAGGTATATCAGATATAACGAAAAAACTAAATAAGTAGGTATTTACTAAAAACTTAAGCTACATAACTTAAAGTACATAATAACGGTTACAATTTATGTTCGAAAAGTTCACCATTGTTATTTAGACAAAAATTGCATTTTTTTAAGATTGACATTACTGCTTTCCTCACAGACTGCCTATCAATTTCTTCAATTGCTTGTAATACCGCCTCCCTTGGGTAAGCAACTGCCTCATTCTTTCTTTTGTATAATTTGTTTTTTAGCGCACCCCATAAATAGAAGTCTATAACTGCCAAATCGGGAGACCGGGGCCATTTCTTCCTATCCAAGAGTTTGGATAGATATTATCTAAGTGTTGTCTTACTAATAACGAGTTATGAGCAAGTGCTCCATCATGTTGGAACCACTCAATTTCTAAAGGAGTTCTCAAATTCAAATTATGCAAAATGTCTTGAAAAGTGTATTGCAAGAAATGCAAGTAGCGCTCCCCAGTAAGTGATTCGTCATAGGTAAAAGGCCACAGAATAGTAGACTCTATGATACCATACCAAACATTAAAACCAAATTTTAAATGGGGTCGCCTTTGTTCTACAAGGAAAGGGTTTTCTTTAGCCCAGATATGCTTATTGTGTCTATTGAACATACCGCAGTTAGTAAATCTAGTTTCATCTGACCATAACACCTTTAATGAAAACTGTGGATTATCAAGGCTCATGTCTCTAAACCATGTACAAAACAAAATACGTCGATGTTCGTCACCAGCATGCAAGTTTGAGAAACTGAAAGTTTGTATGGGTGGAACTTGTGCGCTTTCAGTACTTTAAATACAGTTCGTTGAGATGTGCCACATTCTGCCGCAATCTCACGAGTTGATGTAGATGAATTTTGATTTACCATTGCCAAAACATTTATTTGTGCTGCTTCGTTAATATGACTACGTTCCTTGGGTGATTTAGTAAAAGCTCCATCCATATCTGCGTAAACTATCTTAAAGCCTCTTAAATGTACATAGAGCAGGTTGACGACGATTAAAATATCTATGAAAGTATTCATCAGCTGCACGAACTGAATGTTTATGGCATATGATATAACATTCCACCATATTCAGTTTTCTTCGTTAGAATATTCCATTTTATGACGAGAATTTGTCAATATCGACTGCCAGTTCAGCACTACTAATGGAATTACTCTGAAATGAGGAAACGTCAGTGAATACAATCTTTTTCAAGGCTACCTATGTTAAAAGTGAAAATAAGAGAGAAAAGCATCCATAACTCCGTTATTTTAATGAATAACTATATCGAGTATTATATCGTTGAAAAGCTCTAAAAATGTCCGATTTTTTGAGGTCATAGCCAACTATGGTTTCCATTCAAAAAAAGATAAGTTTGTGTCGTATCTCTAAAACGAGAACTGTCACGCAAACGAGGACATGACAATCATATTCAGGATACGATTTTCTTCAATTTTGGTATTTAGACTTTTTTTATAAAATTAAAAACAAAGGAGCTATAGGCATTTGACAAATAAGCCATGACTGTTTTATAAAAATCCGAAAGTGTCATTAAATTGGGCCAGTAAAACTGCAAATCTTTCCCAATTTAACCATTGCTCTATCTCCGCTAGTTTCCGATATCCATATACTGATCATCAAAAAAATCACCCTGTATAGTTCGGTGTTAGATCTGTTTTTTTTACTGAATCCTTCAAGTTATAAACAAAACGAAATCAATATAGAAGCCTAATTTATGTTAATTTTGGGAAGATTTGAGAGAATTATGGTAGCATCACAGTACACTTTAAATTTTCTTCAAAATATTACTTTCTTCAGTAAATAATTTGGTCAAGTACGAGTTGGACCCGCATACTAATTACCCTGTACAACCTTTTATTATAATGAAGGTAAATCATAATATATATTTTTTAATTTTCCAGCTTAAGGCAACAACGACATGAGATATTTTCTTATATTTTCTCTAATATCTTTTAAACTATTTATTTTTTAAATTTATAAAAAATACTAACTGTTATTTCTCTCAGCAAGCCTTGACTTGCTACATAATGTGCTTGAATTTGTTTCCTTTTCTAATTTGAGTTGCAAACTAAGATTAGGAATTAAGATATATTTGTATTTTTTACGATGATCAGTTGATGGATTGCAGATGCTTGTAAAGTAACAATGGTCTATTTTCCGTTTAATTTTTTCAATACCCCCCTCAATTAATATTAGAATATTTGTTTTACTTTTCTTGCAAATTTTGAGTGAGGAGGAGGATTAGAGTCAGTAGTTCAGAGAAAAATGAAGGTATGCATGGAATTTTGTAATTTTTTGTTTTTTGTTAATATCCTTTAAACAAATGATTGTAAAAATATAAAACATATATGTTTGTATTCCCCACAATGAGCCCTTTCATTTGATATATTACATAATGAGTTTGAAATAAAATTAATTTTTCTTTTTCTTTAATTGTATAATTTGCCTCAATAAATTAATATTAGGCCCTTTTCCTTATTTTTCTTGTAAAATTAAAAAAAGGCACTAAATTTCTATTTTTTTTGAAAATTTTACTTCATGTAGATTAACAGGTGGGGGATGTGACTCGATTTTTGTCTATTTTTGTTAATATCTTTTGAGCAAATTATTCTAAAAAGGTGACAAGATATATTGGCATTTCTCACAAGGAGACCACTCATTTCATATATATCTTTTGATACGTTTGAGAAAAAATATATTTTCTTCCATTTAATTCTATAATTTGCCCCCCAAAATTAAAAATTTTGTATAAAGTTCAAGAGACGCATATTTTCATTTTTATTTTTCAAAATTTAACTTAGATAAAGATAAGACAATCATCTAAATAAATTATAAAAAATTGAAAAAATATGTATTTATGTTCCTCAACGTATCAAAAATATTTAATTTTGTATTTTTGCATATGTTGGTCGCCAGAATCAGTAATAGAATTGTGTCTTTATTTTTGTTGTAGATTTTGGGCAACGTTCTGTATTTTGTATTTTTCACAATTTTGGGCTCAATGAGAAGGAAGGATTTATTTTTGTAAAATTTACCCCCAAAATATAAATTTTATTTATTTACGATATGTGCTCCCGATCGGGTCACCAAATTATGTATTGATACCACATTTCAATCTTTTCCTTTCAGGAATTTTGGAGACGGATAGACGTATGAGTGAGTGTAACTAACCTGTCTAAATCCAAATACAAGAATGGGAAAGTTAGAATCCACCAAGAACTGACATTGAGTTAAGCTTCCTCGGTGCGCCACACACTCATTAAGTTGTCTCGACATGCCATTAATGAGGTGAGGTCCTGCCAAAGAATCTCATCTCATGATACCAGGCATCAAAGTAGCGCTAAAGTTTGTGAAGAATGGAGCAGACTGTACAATGACTAATTTTCGTAAACTATTCATAACATTCTACACATGTTCAGTGGGTCAAAGTTCTGGAGATCTTGGTGGCCAAAAAAACAAATCAATGTACTTATGATGAAATTAATTCAACATATCTCTGCGAAGGCTTCTAATATAAGGTTATGCTGCTTCTGGCAAAGATCAAATGTTATGTCACGCACATGCCTTTCTAGAGAAAATTGATAATTACGCCTTTTACCACACCCGGCCATCATGAATACTAGAACAGAAGTAGTGGTTCTGTGCACCACTACAGTCAGGTACGTAGAAGTTCAATAGTAAGAGGTCGGTAGTTATTGCAGTTGACATTCCAATAAGCCAAGGCCGCAACAGGATGGGTAGGGTGGGGAGTTAGAGTTGTAAATGTGAAACTGTTTGGTAGCAGCGCACTATCCAGTGGCGGATCCAGGATTGTCATTTTGGGGGTTTGATCTCGTTTGGGAGGGGGAGGAGGGGGGCTTGAACCCGCTGAATGTTGGTTTCAGCAAAATAATCACTAAAACTCAAACAGTCACTTAGCTCCTTAGGACTAATCTTACTATTACCGAATGTTTAGATTTCTTTGCTAGTATATACTCTCTATATATTACACTTCTGTGTAAAATGTACTGTGTCATTTATTTATATCATATATGATGCAGTCCTTCTCAAACCATACCATTTCGTATACTAATTTTTTATATGACTCGTTTACACTTTAATCAGCCATCTTACAAATATTGGAAATGGGAAGAAATCCCTAGCCACCTCCCTAATTAAGATGGGTAGTCGCTACGCCGTAAGAATGGAATTGATGCTTCCCTGTTTCTGTGAACCATTAACTGAATTCGATTCTAATTTTATTTTTGCGTCTTTAGAGGTATATCTTTGTATTTATTTATTTATTTATTTAGCGTATCTTTGTATATCTTACTATTTTAAAACTTAAATACTCAATTACAATAATAAATACAAATGGGTTGTACAACTAAAACATAAGACATCACAAATAGTCGCAGAATTTTAAATCAAAATGAAAATATATATCTAATATTAAAACAATATTAGAATTCCGGTTTTCTATTAAAACATTAACAGATATTTTACACATTCCTCGTGTTTATGTTCTCTTTAAATACGCAAATGAATCATCCTAACATCTCTTGACTTTTGACTAATTTAATTTCAACCGCGTTAATTTCTACATTGTCTATTTTTAGATTGCTCTTATTCATATGCAAAAGTAGAATTAGAATATTACTTCTAAAACGTTGCTTACAAAGCAATCGATCTTGATGGAATGAGAGTGATTTTGATTCGTAAAAGAAAATATTGAATACCTATATTTGCTTATTCTTATGTATTTTAACATTTTGATGATTGATTTTTATGTTTTGAAATTTTTTTAACGGAAATATCCTTTCCCTATTGGAGTAACTCGATAGTCGCCAAGGGATAAATCTGTAGAATAATGTGGTTATCCCACCAAGTGGAACCCCGGTTAATTAGTTGCACCCAATGTAACATAAGATGCCTGATTAAAAATAATGTCTGGATTGGACCATAGAAAATTTCCAGGGAAGGCGAACTTTCTACTATTTCAACTTAATTATTTGTAAGATAAATAAATAAAATAAATAAATACTTTATTTTAGCTTTAAGCTAGGATATAACATCTTTTTTACATATTACATTTTTAACAAGTGTATACAAAACAATTAAATTAAATTAAAATACATATTTCTCAATTTATTCCTAAAAATATTTACATTATGGGATGTTTTAATAATTTCTGGAAGAGAATTGTATACCCGTAACCCTTCCACAAACAATGTTTTTTCTAACACATTAGTGTGAAACCTCCCTATAAAATACTGGTCCCCTGTTCTTAAATTATAAGTTATCATGTCCGATCTTTTTATCAAAAAACCTGTCAGAAACTGAGGAATTAAACCGTTTTTGATTTTATATATAAATATCAAATTTGCTTCTTCAACCATTTGTTTAATATTAAGAAATTTTAGTCTAGATAACATATCCCTTATACTCGTATACCGATTGCATTTTAACAGTACACGCATAGCTCTATTTTGCAATATTTGCATTTTATTTATTTCCTGATTATTGCAGTACATCAGTAAGGAGATACAATAAGTAAACTGGGGATATATTATTGCATTATAAATTATACGCCTCGACCATTCGGACAATTTGTATCCTATTCTCCCAAAGTATCCAATTTTCTTACCTAGTTTTTTACACATATAATCTACATGAACATTTAGGTTTAATTGTGGATCTAGCACAATTCCAAGATATTTTATTTCTTTAACTTGATCTATTACTTCACTATCCATCTTTATTTCAAAGTTTCCCTCATCAAATGTTTTACAGTTATGTCTTGTTCCGAAAATCATACATTTTGTTTTATTAGGATTAAGTTTTAATTTTTTAAACCTTAGCCAATTTTTTAAAATGTCTAGGTCTTTATTTATTGTTTGCACTACTTGTAAAAAGTTTCTTCCTGCTAAAGATACCACGGTATCATCCGCATACAAATTAACAAAACTATTACAAATATATTTATTTATATCGTTTATGTAGAGTATAAATAGTAGAGGGCCCAGGACACTTCCCTGTGGTACACCATATTTAACCTCAATTTTGTGTGATATTTTATTATCTACTTTAGTAGTTTGATATCTATTACTCAAGTAATTTTCTAACCATTTAAGAACCGTCCCCTCTATTCCATATACTCTACAAACGTTTATCAATTTTTTGCTGTCTATTGTCTCAAAAGCCCTTTTTAAATCAATGAAAACACTTACAACAATGTTACCTACATCTATTTGCTTTTTCCACTGTGACATCACAAACTGACACGCACTTTCACATGAATGTTTTCTTCGGAATCCAGATTGACCCACATAGAATATTTGATTCTGTTCTAAGTATAGAATCAATTGCTCATGCACCAACACTTCTAGAACTTTTAAAACAACGGGAAGTAGATTTATTGGACGTAGTTCCTCTGGTTGCTTAGGATGAGTAACTTTTGGCACCGGTATGATAACACTACATTTTAAAGCTGTAGGCACTATACCAGTTTCCAGTGATGTATTTATTATATTTAATAAGGGATACCCAATAACCTCAAATAACTTTTTTAGCATATTTACCGACATCACAGTGTCCCCCGAAGACTTATTTTTTAAATTATTTATTGTTTTCTTTAACTTATTTAACGAAATTTTTTTAAAACCTCTAAACTTGGTATTCACTTCAATTTTTTCTTCCTTAAATTCAATATCTGGTAAAGGAATGCTTGTTACAATATCCTCCACACTATTTATAAAAAAGTTATTTAATGAGTTCTCTACATTACCATTTTCAATATTTATACACGTATAATTAATAGTTTGTGTGTTCTTATTTACAATTTGTTTGAGGGTCCTCCACATTTTCTCACTATCGTGACGATTTTCACAGATTTTCCTTTCGTAATAATCTTTCTCCTTTTTACGAATCAATGCTACAACTTTGTTTCTTTGTATTTTATAGTCCTCAAAATCGTTGATACTATTTGTAAATTTGAAAGTATTAAACAGTCTATCCCTCTCCTTCTGCTCCCTTCTTATTTCATCACCCAACCATTGATACTTTTTTTTGAACAATACTTCTTTTAGTGGTGATATATCTTCGATGGCTTTGGTTACATTGTCACTAAAATTTTGGTACAAAGTATTTACATTAATAGTTGTATAATTCCACTCTTGTCCTATTAGTTCCAGTTTTATTTCCTGAAGTTTAGAATCGTGTAAGTCTCGAAAATAGTGTTTTTTCTCTATTGATATTTCATCATAGTTTAATTGTAGTCCAATAGTTTCATGGTCACCTATAATAGGATATATTCTGTCAGTTTCTTGTATTTCAGTAAAATTTGTATAAACATGGTCCACTAGCGTTTTAATGTCTTTAGCACATCGTGTAGGTTTTGTTATAATTTGCTTGAACCCTAATGTAGTTGTAATATTCAATATTCGTTTCTTATATTGGGAGTTTTCCAGCATATTTATGTTAAAGTCGCCTGCTATTATTGCCTTATTCCTAATTACATCCTCTTCGTTTAAACTTGATTCAAACTTATTAAAAAAGTCTGTTATGTCCATACCATTTGGTGATCTGTAGACTCCACCTACTATCACCTTATCCTTAAGCAGATTTAACTTCACCAAAATTCCCCAATATTCTCTGCTTCTATGGAAAGTTGTAATCGTTTCACATTTTAGACAGTTTTTAACGTATATGGTGACTCCCCCTGTATGACGGCTATCAGAGTATATTATGAAAGGATTGTACCCTTTTACAGCAATTTCAGAATCTTCTATATCCCGAGTAATATGGGTTTCAGTAACAACAATTGCCATAGGTTTATATTGATCTATGGTTTGTTCCAACTGAACATGATTTTTTGTCTGACCCTGTATGTTTATAAGTAATATAAGACTATTTTTCTTTGACTGTAGTGGCTATATATACTTAATTTTTTCTCTTGTTATGTTTACTTGCCGTTGATAACTAGGGCAGTTTATATCAAATACATGATAATTATAATTTATATTTGGAATTTTTAAAATTTGGGAAGCATATTTACAATTTGTACATCCTAATGTGTCGTTATCACAGTTTGATTGTTTATGATTTCCACTACACTTAGGGCAAATATCCGCAGTATTTGTACATTTTTCAGCGTGATGGCCGAAACGCCAGCAGCGAAAACATCGTAGCACACTAATGAATTCGAAATAACGATAACTGTCCCATCCTATGTATAAATGATCTTTTTTATTTTTTAAATAATTGTAGTGTTCACTGCTTAATTCCAAAATTACATTTACCGTACTTTTTCTATTTTTTGCCGTTTTGTATTTATGTACCAATTTTATCCCCTTTTTCATAGTATCAGGAAAATTTTGATTTTCTATCTTTTCAATGAAACTCACTTCTTGTAACTGTTCCTCCCTTATATTCAGTACCTTTATTTTTGGATTTAACATTTTTCCTGTCAATACTTCATAATCTTTCCCCATTTCCTTTTGCATGTTTGTTTTTAAGTTTTCCAATGATTGTTTGTCATCACAATGTACAACAACACATCCGTGTGAAACCGACTTCACCTTTGAAACAGACACAGCGATCTCCTCTGGCCGAATTTTTTGTTCTAATACATTTTTTGTTACTGAACTGTTTTGATTTGGAACTTTTTTTTGGTTTTATAATTAACGGTTCAATTTTACTTCTGTTTTTTACAGCTTCAGAATAACTAGGCTGTTGTTGTTGAATTAGACTTATAAGCTTCTCTGTTTTTTCTAACACTTCTTTTGTTTTAATACTGATATCTTCCGTTTCTTCTTGTTTTAATTTCAGTTCAACTTTTTTTAGACAGTTACTGCAAAACCACTTAATGCTTGCATTTTCTTGTTTGGATTTCAGCACTACATCCATAATTTTCGTACATACTAAATGGTACGAGTTTTGACAAAAAACACATTTTATACACTTCGAATTTACTATAAAATTGTCAGAGCAGAGCGCACACACGTCTGCTCTCGACAACGACATAGTCACCTAGAATTACACTTCTAGATCCTCCAGGAACTAAAAGTATCTCCTTTCCAGATAGTGGAAACACATTAGTCATTCATTATTTGTTGGAGAGTGAAATTTAACAGCAAGTCACAAAAGCCATCTTTTTAAGAGTGGTCCGTAGTTTCGGGGACCGGGGGGGGGAGGAGGGCAAGGTAGATTTTTTTAGTTTCTCTCCCCAGAGGTACCCTTAAAATCAAAATTTCTTCATTTACGATATGTACTCTTGATCGGGTCACCAAACTATACATTGATACGAAATTTAAACCTCTTCCGTCCAGTAGTTTAGGAGAAAATTGCTGTGATGTGACAGAGGCAGAAGACAGAGGAGTGATAATATAAGGGTATCCGTATATTGTATATACGGAATCCTAAAAATACAAATTGTTATTTTTATGTGTTTTGAAATTTTTTTAACGGAAATATCCTTTCCCTAATGGAGTAACTCGATAGTCGCCAAGGGATAAATCTGTAGAATAATGTGGTTATCCCACCAAGTGGAACCCCGATTAATTAGTTGCACCCAATGTAACATAAGATGCCTGATGAAAAACAATGCCTGGATTGGACCATAGAAAATTTCCCGGGAAGGCGAACTTTCTACTATTTCAACTTAATTATTTGTAAGAGTCCAGGAACTAAAAGTATCTCCTTTCCAGATAGTGGAAACACATAAGTCATTCATTATTTGTTGGAGAGTGAAATTTAACAGCAAGTCACAAAAGCCATCTTTTTAAGAGTGGTCCGTAGTTGATAAAAAAGCAAAATACGCCATGAAAGTCGCATTTGCCTTTTTTAACAATAGAAAATTGACCAGTAAAGCATTTAGTTGTGTGCCAGTTATGGGTCTGTGTTCACTGTTGTACAGCTGACCAGAAAAAAAAATTGACAAGAGTACTTACTTATCTGCAAATCTGCCCAGTTGTTTGGGTTATAGAATGTCGCTGTTTCATGTTTCTGTAACGCTTATATGCTGATTTGTTTTTCCTGCAGTTCATAAGTATTTAAAATTTGTAAATGGGAAAATAAAGTATAGGTAGTCAATTTCCAAAAACTGCCGGGATTACTGGTTGTCTGGATTTTGTGCTAAATGTAAGGACAATTCTTGAAGGTCGGTAAATTTCACGGCGTCATTTGATTTAAGGGGTGGACCATTTCGTGTCGTTAGCTAGCAGGAAATTCCAGGACAGCATTAATAGTACAATAAAGGTAAAAAGTTGAATACGCCGATAGAAATCAAGCATACCATTAGTCCAATGTGAAATGCTGTGCTCTAAAAAGCCATAAATATGGCTATATGAGAGCAATTCTGCCGGTCGTGGTACTTCACCTTAGGGAATAGATAATATATAGTTACAACATGATATCTAATGAAAGGTAATGGCAACGTACTTTTTAAAAACTGAAAATAGATGTGTGCTGTCTGCAGTAAGCATATTTGCTAAGAATGTTTATGAAAAATGTACTATTTACTAATGGTTCTTCGTTTGAATATTATTAATACAATAAGGGAGTTAGCCCGACAATGGCTCACCAAATAAGTCTATTGTCACATAGCTGTAGAAAACTTAACAGTTGAAAAATTTAAAAACATTAATTTTCCACTTTTTTTATAAACTATAAGCACGTAAAATCTAATAAATAAGATATAAAATTCTCTATCCTATTCTTAAAAACTAAATAAAAATACATTTTAAAATTTGTTTATTTACATCTATTGTTTAAATAAATGATACCAACAAATACATTGTTTATGAGGGATATTAAAATTTTATTGAGTATAATTGTTGAAAATCAGGTTAATATTCTATTGTTTTTGAAACAGTGGAAAAATGATATTTTTAATTTTATAAAAGAGTGTGTTTTCTGTAGCTATTTGAGAATAGGTTGCGGAAGTAAAAATCTCTGGGTTTGAGTTGAAGAAATATCTGAGGTTTTATAATAATTTCCTACTTGGAAAAACGAAAGAATAAATTAATTATTATTTCCTCATGTTTCTAAATAGTACATATTCTCTTTTCTTTAACGTTAATATTTCATGGGTTAAATAAATTTTGTGTTCAGTTCCACTTACTTAACGAGCGCTAACATTACGTCAACAGCTTTTAACACCCATTTTCGCCTCTAATTTAAAATTATGCCAACATCTAGAATGTTTTTTAGGTAAATTCCTGCATTTTAAGAATTCCTATATCTGCAATATTTATGTACATATTTACGACAAATGACCCCCCGTTATATTTTACAAATTGAGTTAAAACCTCACAGATTTTTGCAGAACTTGGCTTTTGGAAATGTTAATTAGTTTGTAAGTAATCTTGTGAATTGACATAGGTTTCTTTCAGTAAACGTTACTCTACTAATACTATACAGGGGAAAAAATTCTCACATTAGTTTTCTCAAAAAAAGAGAATATTATGAATTTATATTATCTGTCGCAAATGCTTCTGAAAGCTTCAGTTTCAGAGCTTGGCAAGTAAATTCTAAGCAGTTATATATATATATATATATATATATATATATATATATATATATATATATATATGGCTTCACTAACCATTATACATTACATTATTGAGAAGCCATTTTTAAAGTTTTTAAATTAAATTATAACTCGAGCATATTTGACTGAGAAGATACGGCAACATACCGTATACTCTTTTTTACGATGTTCTGTTAATCCGTAGATTCAAGGTGAACTGTTTATCTTTAATGAGACTTTATGTACAAAAATTTGATGGAACCGTAAAGTTTGATGCAGTTTTTGTGTTGAAAATCATAAAGAGAATATTTGCTGTGATATCTTTAACATTTATTGATCATGATTGTAACAAACTTAAATAATAAAATGAATTTATTAATGAGTTTCGGAAGATGTGAATTAAAATAGATACTGAACAGATCCTTTGAAATGTTTGATAAGATATGTAGAAATTTTCTTATTCTTCTTGTTCTTTAACTTTTTAAATGTGTTTTTTAAACATTAATTTAAGGTAAAAACGAAATTGATTTGAAAGTGGTCCTATTATAAACGTTTCATTTGTCATGTGACACAAAATAGTATAATTACATAATGCAAAACACATCTATTAATTTTTCCTGGTTTATCGAAGTCATTTGATATTTCTAAAAGTAGCGCAATGTTGTCTCATTGACAATAATTTTCTTAACAGGTATTTTGTCATTACTTGGTTAATAAATTATATTAGGTATAGTATTATAAAGAATTTTTTTGATTTAGTTTCCAATATCTAGACCTAAAATATATACGATACTAACTTTTGGGGATTTTTCAATCCATTAGACGCAAGACAATATATTCTTTCTAGTTGAGAACTTTCATCAGTTGCGTTCTCCTCAACTGATTGAATTCTTGAATAATTATTTATGTATAGTATAACTGAATTTATTTATTTTATCGCGAAATGTATTCCGACATCCAGGAGTTTCAGGAAAAGCTAGCCCATAGAGACTCCAAATCAGGAATAATACTGTGTGTAACGCTGTTTTCCTCTGATTTTTCGTGTGATTTCAATCCTAGGAATCACAGGGAAACGGCAAAGACTCCCGATTTGGAACCTGTGTGAGCAGATTTTTCTGAAACTCCTGGATTTCGGAATACATTTCACGATAAAATAAATATAAAATATACATGCATAGTGTATAAAAGTAATATAGTTCGAATAACCTTAAGGCATCTTATTAACAAAAAAACGTCCTGTCACTTTAATTATTATAAAGCATATTTAGCATAAAATATGCTAATAACGATTAATTTTCACTGGTCTCTTTTAGTAAAAGTTGCCACACAAACACTACATAAAATTGCATGTTAATTGCACTTCAAAATATTTACGGCCGATTGTGTCGAACATCGGATTCTTCCTGGCAGATTTTAACGAGCAAAATTTGATAATTTATGTTCACATTTAAAAACGCACAAAGTCAAGACGACACGAGAAATAAAATTTCTACAATAATTTACTAACAAATATCATTAAAGATACCCAAAATACACCATTGCATCAACTGAATACCGTGATAGTAATAAAAACGTCTGGAAAAAAATCTTGAACGTTTGCCTAAAAACTATCAACGCGAAGAAGAAAATAATTTCAAATGACATGGATTAAAATTAAACACCACTTAAATCGGCATCGTCTAAATAAAAATATTTATAATTGTACTCGCATAAAAATAACATACTCGATGACTTCTCAGACTTTTAGTATCTGTGTGAAGGTCGAATATGAATTTATTGTGTTATTTTGATTTTGGAAAAACGGAAATGTCTTCAAAAATTAGTTCAGAAATACTCTATACTTATAACCTGTTAATATAATTAAATAAAGCCATTTCATTTCAAAATACCCAAAATAAAGTTTAAAATATCACCCTGTAGTTTTAACCCGTAAGCGGAGGTGAATATCACTCCTACAAGTTTAAATATAAAGGAGTATCATTTTTAAAATCAGATTTTTTTACAGAGTAATGACCAAGAAATCGTAAAAAACTAGAATTGCAATTGAAAAAATCATGAGTATAAATACTGAGATAAACAATTGAGAAAAAATCCTTAAATGTTTTTGCGAAAGATATTTGCGACTGTAAATATAAGCAATTTATTATTAGTAGGGGTTTCATTGTATACTGACCATCAAATTTCGAGAATGGTTTATTCTTTTCAAGAAAGAATTGAAATATTATTTATCGGGACGAACAAGACTGTGCAGGCAGAGCTACTCATGTTTTTCATCAGAGACATCCTGATAAAAATATTGGGCATCAGTATGTGTTGGATTTAGTTCACGAATTTCAAGAAACTGGAAGCGTGTGCTCAGAAATTGTCAAGAATCGTGGAGTTTTAAGTAAAGCTGCACATTTTAAGTCATTTTGCCATGGACCCCCAAACATCAGTACCAAAAGTTTCCAGGTTAACATATATTTCCGTAGACTCTGTGAATAAAACGTTACGCCTAAATAAATTCTTTTCCTATAAAAGAGGAGCTTTTACAACAGCTTGCTGAGGATGACTATAATAGAAGGTTAGAATTCTGCGAATTAATGATTCTAATAGCAAATGCAGACCTTAATTTTATTAAAAATATATGTTTTTCTGAGGAAGCAGGTATTTTTTAAATGGATTTGTCAATAAACATAATTGTAGATACTGGGACAATACCAATCCACGCGTTTTTCGGGAAGAGCACAACCAACATCCTCAGAAAATCAAGGTATGGGCCGGCATTCTAGAGAAATAAAACTATTGGACTTTTATTGGTGGAAGAAAATTTTAGTGAGGAAATGTATTTGGACTTATTAGAAAATGTGATAAATCCCCTTATAACCGAATCTTTATAAAACCAAATAAATCAAGAAGGACCTTTGTTAATAGACGAATCTATTTTTTCAATAGGACGGAGCATCTCCAAATTGTGCCTTGCCTGTACGAAATTGGGTTAATGAGAGATTTCCGGATAAATGGTTTGGAAGAAGGGGCTCTATAGAATGACCAGTAAGATCACCCTACCTAACGCCCCTTGAATTTTTTTAGGAGATCTGAAAACTGTGGTGTATAAAACTCAACCCAGCGATATTCTTTAACTTAGACGAAGAATAGTGCAGAAGTATGAGCGAATTACACCAGAGACGCTTTATAAAGTCCGGAAGGAATTCGAGCTGCGACTTTACCATTGTCTTAATAATCGCGGACATTTTGAGCATCAACTTCAAGTACAGGTAATTCTATCGCTAATACAGTGTTAATAATGTAATACAATGTAAATAATAATGATTGTAATTTTAAAGTTTAAAATGGCAAAAAAAAGATGTTTCAAGAGACTGGCAAAAAGACACCTTTAAAAAGAGATTGTAGAAGTAATATTCACCCACGCTTATTAAGGGTTTAAAACTGCAAGGTGTCCCCTCGTAAATATAAATTATCGTGTTATTTTGTCTTTTTCTTTTAAAGATATTTTAACAGTTATTTTGGGTGGTTTTGAAAGGAAAGCCTAGTATATGGAAGAAAAAACGTAAGCCACATATACATCATCTATATAAATAAAGAATAAAACAAATCATATACTGATACTGGAGAAACAATTAGAAATAAGCAAAGCATAAAACTGCCACATAAAATAAGTAAATAGTTTTCCAATAATTGATCTTTTTTTCAATGTTTTACTGTATTAGAAAAGTATATAGAGCACAGCACAGCACAGCACCACAAACCACAAATAAAAAACATCTTCTAATTTGGGCACGCTAAATCCGAGGTCCGTAAATTAGTTTGTAGGGGCAAAATTATCTCTTTAAATGGGGTAAGAGATTAATGGCGACTTATTAAAGGAAAATATATGAAATCAAAAATTCTGCAAGTGGGCCACACCAAACTTCCGTGGTGGAGGATATAAATACCCCTACACTCCTTCCTTCCTTTTCCTTTTATAAGTATGTAGGAAATTATTGATTATATCCCAAAAAGGGCAGTGAGTAAGTGCTTAGAAAGGATGCTGAAATAACTGCTGAATGGATGGGGAACACAGTGATCTAGGAGGTATGGGAAAGAAGATATTCTTATTGTTACGGTGAACTAATTTAGCGAATTAATAGAAATCCCCAGTTCTGACATCCCAGCCCGAAAAATGCCTGAAAAGTGCAGAAGAACATTCTTTAAGACAAATAATGCACTCCTCAATGCTGAGAGACAGAACGAGAAATCCATCGCTTTCTTTATTCAAGGTTTAGGGTCCAGTAAATGGTAAAACCTTCACTTTGAATTAATTTTTGGGAATTAGGAATTCTCACCATTTGAACTTTCCAGTCAGGTCATTTACTCACCCAATCATCCCTACCTTATTCACGCCTAATAAAACTATTAATTTGTTACGTTTTCTAGTAGTTCATTATTTACTAGTATTTTATTAACTATGCCTTGTTTTCATTTTTCGAACTTCCTAGTACTTGTTAAGTTTTTCACCCGATATTATGTGGTAAGGTGTGGATTGTTCTCTGAGATCCAATCAACATTTAACCAAGTTCGGAATGCATGGACGAACTGGACTCGCTCGAAGCCATAAGGTCTCTGACCTCCTAATTCATGGTGCACCCCTGATCTAGGCTCGAAAGGGCGGGTCTCTGGAAGCCTGATGTGAAGTGAAAACTACATAGGCAGAGCAGGCTCGTAGTCTAAGTTGCTTTTAGTGGTCTCATCTCAGATCCGCTCACAACAAAAACAAGAAAAACTTAATATAATTCTTAATAGGTAACAAGACAAATAACAAAAAGAAAATCTTAGTAAAATAGTTAATAAATAAGAGAAAATTAAAAAATTAAAACAAAGAACAGTTAATAAAACATTGCATAAGTTACACTACAGTAATAAATGGGTAACACAAAAAAGGGAACAAATTACTAGTTTTCTTAAGCATGAGAAAGGTACCGTTGAATAGGTTAGTATATGATGTGAATGGAACGGTAAGATGATGAGAATTGACGGTATGTTCGATCCTTTGGAGGTTTCAGGCTATACGGTCGATCTCAAAATTCCCCTTTAGGATTTTACACCCCCCTTTTTATAAAGGGCTGGTTTCCTTAGTTTTACTTCAACGTAAACCTTGATAAAGAAAGCAGTGGATATCTGGTTCTATACGTTAAGAATTGGGGAACTAGGAGTGCATTCTTTATCTAACGAAAGACTACTGCACCTTTCTTGATAGTCTGGAGACAGTTTTCACTACCTCGTCGGGTTGGGTGGGAGTAACAACTGAGGATATCAATTCATGTGATACATTAGTTCAAAGTAATAATGAAAACGTTTTTTTTTCTTACACATCCTCTATCACTACGTTCCTAATTCAGTAAAGGGTGATTTTATCCAGTTCGGACATACATTTTCTAAGCTGCTATTGCCCGTTTTCTTTGACATTAGTGGGATATATATATATATATATATATATATATATATATATATATATATATATATATATATTAGAAATTTCCTATATACTTATGCCAGGAAAAAGACATTGAAGGGATGTAGGGAGTATTTCTACTGTCTCTACCACGTTATACTTTTCCAGCAAGGAAGTGGGGTGAAGCCCTAGATGGATTTTTGCGAATATGGCTAGTTATATTTTTTCTCCTAATAATTCACTATTAATCTGCTTACCCCATTCGATTAGGGATGATTCCTCTAAAAATATTTTTGGATGTGGGGTTGTTTAGTTGATGAGAAAAACTTTCAAACTTTCAATTTCTTTATTTATTAAATTCCCCAATTGACATTCAATGTTAAAATAACAATGAACTGACTTTTTTACATCAGAGCAGTTCTTTATATGAATTTTGTCCTTCTAGATTTTTTCAGTTAAATTCTTATCTGGCCTAAGTTAGTAATCCTGAAAATTAACAAACCTAAATTTGCAATGCTTTTTATAAATCTGTTCATGGTACATTAAAAATCGCGTTTACGCAAAACAGCGTAAACTACACATTATATTTCAGTTTGAGAAAAATTAATTCAGTCTTTTGGCAACAATATCGTGATTAACGATTTATATCAACCCGAAAATAAAACACTGAGTTTATAAAAAAATAATTCCTTGAGCTCCTTACACAATTTTACTAATGAAAATATTTTCTGCCACAGAAACCACGCAACATCCAAGACTTGGCTATGCACGAAGTGTACATTAAAGAAGGTCATGAACTTGTTTCAGCACAGAATATTCGTTTGTTTACATATTTGCGGATTTCAGGAAGCAAGTTGATGTTCCAAGCAGCTGTTCGAATTCGAGAATGAATTGATACAAATTGTTCTCTTAGTTCTAGAAACAATATTAGATTCACGAAAAATAAATACAATGTCTAATTATTATGGCACCACGAATGAATAATTGCTCAAGAATTCATGCGAGGTGTTTATTTAAGAAAGTTTGATTTGCCGTATGCGAAATTTAATGAACGATAAGCTGCTACAATTATGCTCAAATTGTTATTGATTTCACTTGGATAGTTCCCAAGCAATTTTCATTTACATTACGCTTTCGTATTACATATTTTCATCACCCACATAATAGCACAAATCTTTTTCTTTGTTAAATTGAAACAAGATTTCAAACCAGAAAGTATAATATGAACTGATTCTCCAAAACTTAAAACATGAGTTTTTCCTTTTTTTTATAAAGAAATTACTTATAATACTGTTTCGAAGTTAATTTTTGACACTGCCTCTGCAAAAGGGGCACAATCACTGATTAAAATAATTACGCCATACCAAAACACTGCTAGAATATCATATATAATACGACATTACCCGGCACAACACAAGAAATTTTCAAAAGCAACTACTCTTCATTTTTATTTTGTTAATAGCTATTGATGAACTTTAGTGTGGAGAACTAACATTCAGCTATAATATGGGTACAGTCATATAATAAAATAAAATGAAACAATTCATTATTTGCGTCTGTACTGTCAAAGCTAATCACATAAATGTTACAGTGCCTTCAGATTGCTTCGACAGAAAATCGTAAAGATGGATTGACCTGAATGTGAAAGACAAACTAAACAAATTTTGAGCCATCCTAAAAGTTACTATACAGTGTATTCCATCTCAAACGAGCCACCTTAAATATTTGGTTAATTTCAAAACTATTGCAATAAGAAAAAACAGGTTTTGTTTCAAGGGGGAAATTTTTTGAGGTGAATTAGCGCTTGTGCGCATTCAACATTAACAGGCCAATTCAATGATCTTGAGATTTGAGATAGGGAAAATAGGTGTTGTCGTATATCACTTGAAAGCCCTTTTACGGACTATACCGTCGTAATAAAATTATAAAATTTTTTATTGTAATTTCTGTACATGTAATAATTAAAGAGTATTAAAAAAACGAATTTAGATTACAATACAATGCCTCTAAACCAAATGTTCAAAGTGTCTTCCATTGACTTCCATAAAATAGTACAATCTTGACTAAAAGCGGTATCTGACATGGTTCAGCATAGTCGGTGTTTTCTGACGACACTCCGCTATAATTCGTTGACTTAGTTCGACCAAATTCTCAGGCTGAGTCATAAAAATTTTGAATTTAAAATGTCCCGACAAAAAAATCCAACGGGTTCAGATCAGGTGATTGGGCAGGCTATTCTATAGGACCTCTTCTTCCAATGCAGCGACCAGGGTTATTCCAAATCGAGGTATTGACGAACTGGTGCAGCGTAGTGAGGAGGAGCTCCATCTTGTTGGAAATGCAATTGCTATTCATGTAGTAGAGGATCATTTTCTAATTTTTCTGTTATCAATGCATTAATTTCATTTTCCAATATATTGTGATAAATTTCACCTTTTAAATTACCAGGAATAAACAGGGGTCCAATTAGATGATTTCCCAAAATCCCTGCCCAAACGTTTGGTTTAACCAGATGTTGGCTATGAGCTTCTCGAAATAAATGAGGATTTGTATTGCTCCAAAATCTGCAGTTATGTTGGTTAGCCTACCCATGAAGTGAAATAGTACACTCATCCGAAAAGCAAACATTTTACAAGCAACTGGGTTTTCGATCATACGCTGGGTCATAATTTCGCAGAACTCTTGCTTTTGATCCCAATCATCCTCATTCAGTTCATGAAGTAATTACTTAATTTTGTACGGATGGAATTTGTACTTATGCAAAATTCTAAAAATGTTAGTTTTGCTAATACCGGAAGCTGCAGAGATTTGCTGGACAGACTGGGTGTTTGGTATAAGCTGGACATGGCCCAATGTAGCTACAGCTATCCCTTCATCATTTACAAGTAGAATCGGACCTCATTTTTATTCCTTACTGAGCCCGTCTCAATAAATTTTAAAGTCAACTCCAATACGTATTTATGACAAACGTTAGGTTCGGGAAAGATTTGGTTAAAAACCATTGCAACAGATCAAGCACAATTTTGATTCAACTCAAAAAATTTACCTCTAGAAAGTAAAATCGACCTGTTTTTTCTTATTGCAATAGTTTTGAAAATAACCAAGATATTCAAGGTGGCTCGTTTGAGATGGAATACCCTGTATATACATAATAAGCGACATTTATGGGGCTCTCGCATATCTTTCATTGCTCTTTAAATATGGTTTGTCAACTTAAATCAGAATTATATGGCAACTGATGAATGCATTTCTGATAATTTAGATTCTTTTTATTTCCCGGATAAGCTTAATATAGTTTTACTAAGATTATACAAATCATAAAATTCTGCACAGATTTTGAGATTCAAGTTAAATAGTTAGATTTGCCAACCCTGATATCCATGGTCATCGACTTTTTAAGACATTAGGTTAAAAGTTTTCCTTGGGCAGAAACGTTGTCAATGTATTATTTACAAGATCTCAAATTCAAATTATCTACTGAAACAAATTGTGAACGAGAATAGGTGTCTTTAATATTAATTAACACCAGGTGCTTCGTATTTCTTTATATGTTTGATATAAAACAGAAATTCTCATGGTTAAATGTGTTTAATTCAAATTAATGAATTTATACTGTACCTTTAAGCTATGTTGTAGTTTAAAGTTTTAAAAAATATTGATATATTCTTATGTATTGAAATTATTTGTTATATATTTGTAGTTCACATCAATACTAACATTCGAGTTTCTTACATTTTCTTCTTTCGAGTTGAAATCATAACTGTAAAATATCTAAATAAATCCCACTTTCAATCTATTACTCACTTACATACACTTTAAGTCTATTGTAATTTTTCGTCTCAAATCAAAAATATTATCTAATATACTGTTAGCATTTTTAAATGAATTTGAAATTTTTATATTGTAAATCTTATTGAAAATTATAACTATAGGTGTGATCTACCAGTCAGTTACTGTTTTCTGGTAATGTGGGTATATTACAGTTAATTTATATAACATAATTATCAACATAATTTTATTTTCTCAATTGACTGAAGGTGTTGTGCAACAAATTGCCAATCAGCGGGCAACAGAAAATATATTAAAGATTAGAGTCTTCACTGGGTTGTTTGTCATCTCTATTTATGGAATCGATTGCAACTGTAAATTAACTTTTAGGTTAAAAAAAAATCCGCCGACACCTTCGGCGAATTTCAACTAATGGATTAGCGCTAGTTGTATATAAATTGGTTAGATGGTAGGAGACGAACATTTTATGAAATACTTGCAGTCGGGTTAGTGGAAGTGAATTGACAATAATATTTGAACTATTTAGTTTTGTGAATAATTAAAACTAAATTGCAATTTTAATGTACGATTGTAAATAATGAAAGTTAAATAGTTTTGAACGTAGGGTACGTAATATCAGAATAGAGTAAAGTTATGGGTGAAGAATATACACACCGTTATTATTAATCTTTTTGTGTTTTTGTTATTATCCATATCAGAACAATTAATTTACAAACACATTATGTTATAGTTATTGAACAGAAAGATCAGGCACGGAAATATAACAAGTTAAATTCAAATATATTTTGTGAATTAGAGAAATAGCATTACTAGTTTTCGTTTGATGTTTTAATTAAATTAGAATATAGCACCTTATTAGCCTCACGACAATGAACCACATCAATACTATCTAAAATAAAAACTTTAAGTGATTATAGAATTAATAAAATTACGTCACATTGAGGAAAGCCAAAGCATGACTCCGGATATCAAAAAGTTCGTCAAAATCACAAGAGGCATTATATTTCTATACAAGGAAGAACAAAAGATTGGGCTCAGTTGATATATATTTTAGCTAGTTTTGATTTGACATCACTTTTCTCTAAGGTCCATATCCCAAGCTTCGATAAACCTATTAGAAAGTTGTTTCTATCAAATCTTGAAATTAATTAGCTTGACCGAAAATGATCTTGCATTTGAGTATTATATTCAAACATCGTGAAATCCCGAGGCTGGTTTGTCACAAGTGGTGGCTAAGCCCTATCAACACTTGAAGCTTTTGAAGCACTGATCTTAGTGTGTTCAAGCAGCAGTTGTCATTTAGACAAAAGGCTCTCTATTTGTTCTTTAACCATATTGGTTAACATTCCAAGATAATTTTGCAATATATCCTGAGGATTCAAAAATTCACAAATATTCACTTCCACTTCCAATGTCTTCATTCATTTTTATCAAAATAAACAAATAAGCTTTCTTAAAAACACAGTGACCAATCCTATCAGCTGGTATCGTACACGCTACCTCAAAACCAAACTGCCTTGCATAAAGTAGTCGGCTTTATATATGTATATATAATTTAATCGTCCGAAGAATTTTCCCGTCTTCTCAAGTGCTAGTCTAGGAGGTATTCGAAATCGGAATACGTCAACCTCATCTTTTAGGTCCTTAGTCAAATTTTAGATATCACCATTGTTGATATCTCTTTTTATATTCAGCCTTTTTTGTTTCGTACTTTTTATCGGAAAGAATTTTATAACAATATCTGCGCGGTTGTTTACTACACAGGATCCCTTCCCTTCTTGAATGTATTTGTTTTACGATTATCAAGTGTCCGCTTGGATCAACCAGTATTTCGGAATTCAGCACATAGTAATGGGCAATTCTGTACTCTTTGATCTGGCAGCTGTTTACTTAATTTTTAGCCCAAATCTCTTCGATATAAATTCATTGCAAATAATTTCGGGAAACATAAGCCAAAAAAGTTGTTTTGGTAAGGTCTTTTGTTGAAAATGTTTTGTAAATGTAATTATTCCGAGTTAACTTCGTAAGGCATATTTAGTATCGTGACCACTAGCCATTTATTATCTGTGCATCATTGTGACAAATTATAAAAACGATATTTTGAAGTGTGCTGTGAAAAAGGAAGTTACTAGATGTATCCCACGCATGTTAAATAACTTTAGCCAACCTTGGAAAAAGCGAAACGTGTGAAATATTGTTTATATTTTTGTCCAAAACATGAAAATAAAGTATTTCTAAAGAATGACGCGCTTCAAATTCGGAAACTCCGCATGTTAAATAACTTTAGCCGAAACTGAATCAAACAATGGATCAGAGAGGTATTTAGCAACAAAAGATAAGTTGGATCTCATTTTAAAAGACTAACGAGGACAATCAGTACCATGCAGATGAATGAACCAAAAAGTTATTGTCTTATGTTTTCGGTGCTAAATATAATAACAAAATTTCTGCGGCGCTGAAAAAATATTGTGCCTATGTAGCATTTGGTATAACCTATTTATTTCGAACTGATTAGATCATTTAGCGTTTTTTTTTTTTGGAAAATGAGGAATATATGTTTTTGTAGGAATAGGTTTTAGAAAATATCTTTAACAAATATTTCTATATATCCCATGCCAAAAAGTTTTATTAATAAACAATTAGAGGTTTGAAAAGCCACATTTCGTAAATTTTTCTTTATAACTTTGTTACCGTCTGCTGAAAAAAATCTTAACACGAATTTTGCACTATCTACTCAATACCAAATGAAAGTGAGACTTTACACGGCCGATGATAAAATAAAGGTGCATATATAATAGTGTTATTATAGACACAATTTTTGGTATACAATAGAACCTGGCTCACTGGAATTTCAATAGAAATGCTAAAAATTTCGAACAAATTAGTTAGCTAAGAGAGTTTTATGTTACAAAAGCATTTTAAAGGTTCTAGTATTTTTATAAGGTGTACTAAGTATAAGTTAGCATTTCTTAGATTTAACAGCTAAGGTTTTTGAAACAAATGGCATCTGTGAGAAGTGCGTTATACCAAAAGTGAGTAAGAACTTATAAAAATGTTATCCAGAATAAAGCAATTAAAAATAAACACTCAACACGGAAGAAAAAGATAAAGTGGTTCCTTGTCGAACTCGAGATCTACTGTGCATATTGGAGGATGATAACAAAATGGATAGACGAGGATGAAGTAAATGCTAGTGTCGAAAACAAAGAAAAAGATACTGCAATATAGTAATTATACATGCTTATTTATTATATTATATTTGTGTAATATTATTAGTATTTATAGGAGAGTCGTAGTAAGTTGGGCACAGCGTGACGAAGGTTAAGGGTGACGTTGGACGATCCCTAATTTGGAAAATTTCATTCAAGTAGTCAATCTTCTGGAGAATAGTATGTAATATATATCGGTGCACTACCAGAACAGTAATTAGTTGTTTGCTTAAAAAAATCTGAAATTTGCATCAACTGCCTAATCTGAAATAATTATTTTTTTTACTGAAAAATGATTTTTTTTTAAATTTTTGCAGGGTTTTTGTTAATATTAATTTTTTAAAAACCAACAAATTAATTGTTGCACCGAGACAGACTCAGAAGAAAATTAAGTGCTATAAAATATCTGCAATTTTCTGGAGTTCAGATGAAATTGGAGTAAATCTTCGGCATCAAATATAAAATTTGAAAATTTCAAAAGGTTTCTAAAATTTTCCGTTACTCGAGAAAGACAAAATTGCATGTCATCCGTCTTGTAGAAAAGTTCATTCCAAACAACTTTTATTCAGAAAATTGTGTTCTACATGCTATAGAAACAAAGATTTAAAGAAGAAAAAAACTGCATTCCATTTTTCAACTTTTATTTGTTTATAAAAAAACATGGCGCACATAGATACAATTATTATACATATTGCCTGGGACTAATTTCTACAACAAACAGATATATTCCCTCCCCATGTTGCATAAAATTTATATATTTCGTTTGAACTGAAATTAAGTTTTGTAGTAAATACTTCTTTCAGTTCCTTTTGTTTGATTTTACTATAGAAACTGTAAAATCAGGTTTAAAAAATTAGAACGATATTCTACTTGTAAAACCCTGAGGATTACACTATCCACTTTAACTTAAAATTTAATATAATAATTATGATTTCATAATAATCAACAATAGACATAATTCTCTTTGCATATTTTTCAAAATAATCAGTAGCAATTGGCTTGAAATGAAAATTTGAAGGCAACCAAATTTGACATATTTACCTTGATAATTCAAAGCAGTACTGCAGTAAGGCCTTCCTAACGCTAACTCAAAGCTTTCTTGTTGACCATGGTCAGTATTTATTTATTTTATACTCACAAGCTGTCAATGAACTCGACGTTACCTCGACACGTGTAAACTCCTATTTAAAGTATAAAACAGACACCCACACTTAAAAAAATCAAAACACTTCACTTTCAGTTCTTGTCAACGAGCATCGGATCGCACAGTCATCACCGACCGTTGAAAAAGAATTTCGTAATACGACACGTCTAGTGATAAGTTACATGTACCCAGCGTTTGTTATATTAACTTTTCCAAATGGCACAGCTTGAAATAATGCGAATTTTCATTAAATATTTCAGTAACTGTTGCGAGTTAATCTTAGTCTAAATTTACGCCGTCCCACCCTCACATTTACACACACAGTTTGAGTTTTCAGTTATTCCAACGGCTTTCACTAGTGTAGAATTCAAGCATACACATCGAGCTATTTCTGTAACTGTTGGATAAAAAATGCTAAATCAGCTGTTTTTACATCTGTTTCGGTCCCGATTAATTATGTTCGATGAAGGACGTCCTGTATATATTTTTATAATAAAGTTTTCTAATTGTGGCGTCGCGAAAGAATAATTTATATACGAGTTGTCAGCAATTTTTTTGTTTGAATTTAAGCGAGATTTATTTACTGTTTCACGGACGATTCAGAAAAATTTTCCAACATATTTGTCAGGAACTTTTGTAACATAACTTTTGGATTGTGCAGTGTTATACTTAGCAGCCTAAAATAATTATAAATAATAATGTGCTTTGTAAAAATATATTCAAATATATATTTAATTTTTTATAGTTTCTCGGGAAAATGACACTACACTTCCACAATAATCAAACAAAGGATTCAAAGTCTTAATTTGTCTTAATTTGAATCATAAATAGTACTTTTAGATAGGGATCCCAAGCTATTTTTTTTATTAATAACAGGCTAAAAATTCTTGAGTCGCTTAATTTCGTGGAGACGCCCATTTTTTTTTTATTTATTTTTGAGACAGGTAGCTGAGAGAGCTACCAGGTCTTAAATATATCAAAATGATGTGTGAATTTTCTTATTAATATCATTTAGTTTTTTAGTTAAATCTTTTAATAATTTGATAAACAAACGCGAAAACACTTTTGTCCTACACCCCCGATGATAAGGCCGCCACGTTCTAAACATGTCAATTTAATTACTTTTATGTTTTTTTTGGCAATAACCCCACAATCGAAATAAAACGTAGGAAAACCAAAAGTTTCAAAGTCTACTCTGACGTCGTTGTCAATGGCTTTATATTTATTTAAATAAATAAATATAAAGACATTGACATAATAATGTTTTCCTAGTCCTTCTTGCGAGACATGCAGGTTTATAGACCCGTCTAAATCATTAATAACTCTAGGACAAGAAAACCACATGTTTCATTAGTGTTTTGACTGATGAGAAAAGTAAATGACCTACAAAAATATGGGTATGTATCCCTAGTCCTACAAGAAAAGTACGAATATGCATTTGGTGATACTTCGACTTGTTAAGCGATGAGTGAGACCAAGTAACGGTTGGTGTAGGAATTAATTGTGTCCGTTAGATGTTCTTTCAAGTTCATATTGAACATCCAATTATAAAGTATTTATGAGTTATCATAGGTACTCACATAACAACAATACAATGTTTCATTATGGTTGTATCACTATAAAATAAATAAACGCCAGACATTTCTAACAACTATGCCAAGGATTCCTTAACAGGCCGAATATAATATATGTAACAGATCCATATTTAAACTTAACTGGGCAGATTACTTGGACTTTTTTAAAATGTTTTAATACCTAACTTACGATAACTTTTTCCTGATACTGTTAAACCCGCAGACATTAATACACATATGGTTTCAACAAGAAGGAACCACACCAGCTTATGCAGCAGCAGTACCAGCTTATATCAGTCAAGTTTTTCCGCATCGATGGATCGATAGAAGTGGCAAAATTGAATGATGATCCGTGTCATCTGACTCCAATGGATTTTTTTGGTGAGGCTGTTTAAAATAAAAAATCTAGAAGAGTAAACCAACTCATACTGAAGATTTAAAAAACCTAATAAGGCAACAAATTAAAAAATCAGCGCAGAGATGTTGTCGAAGAATTTAAGCATCGTCAATTTTTTGTCAAGAAATGTATGTCTTAAATTATATTTTTTGTAAATATTGCTAATTACTTGACAATTTATTTCTTTCTGAGGCATCATTAATTATTTAATAAATTAAACAATTGGAATTTGATTTTAATTATTACCAAAGTTCCAAAATAAAAATGTCCTACATTGTTGAATAGAGAATTGAAAACCCATTTAAACCTGACATAGAACGCTAACCCTTTTCATTTAGGGGCAGTTATTACTCCCTAGGAGGTTGAAGGGTCAGGTGAATAATTTTATACCTAATTGCGGTTTCATATTGTACATTCATAATAACGCAGATAATGAAGTCCTGGGTTACTTTAGGACCTCACTGTACATGCATAAATTTCTTGCTTCTTTGGCCCACTGGTAGTCTTAACGTGAGTTTTATAAAATGAATCAAAGTTTATTACTAAATCTTTGTGTAAATATATGAAATGCTACTAAACTCATAATCAAAAAAAATTTAAGCAATGACATAACAAGCGGCTCTTTTATGAAGCTTTCGTGATGTTATTAGTATTAACTATTCGACGCGAATCTATTTAATACTAATTCTTTATGATCAAGTAGAACAGACATATATTGCTAACTTCCACTAAAACTTATTGAAAATATTGACTTTACACTATGCAATGTTTCCCTTACTAAAAATGTTTACAATTACTGTGAAATATTCAAATATGTATAACATGACTTTACATAACGCAACTGTATTACAATAAATTTAGGGTCCCTAGACAAAACTTCGAATAGTAATTTGCTAGTAACTAATATTTTAATTGTTTCAAAATATTTAGCTCTAAAAATGTAACATTGGTTACACAAAATATTATTTCTTTCAGTAAGAAGAATAATCCCCAAATTGAAAAACTACATAATATCGATTGACTCAAACGTTATTTGCTTTTCCCATTAGAGCAATGAATACCAAATACGATTTCCTAGAACACGTCAAGAGTTTTATTCGTGTTTCCCTGACACACAAAATTATACACGGGAGCGTATTGTGCGATAGAAAAGTTTGTTAGTCTAGGCGTTGAAGGATTGGAACTTGACTAGTTTTACAGAAATGTTGCGATTAAATATATAAAATTAAATTGAGAATGTAACGAAATGATATGAAAATACGCTTAGGTGAAAGTACAAATATGTAAGTTGTTATGGGTATTGCCAAAATTTTATAGGAGTCATTATCAAAATAATCAATGTCTGTCAAATACCATTCTTAAATTTGATTTAAAAGAGCATGTATTTTTTTTATTGTTGCCATACACAAGTAAATATTGCCCAATTGGTCAACTAATTAGGTTATAATGGCAGATTTAGAATATATGTGAAGGTTAACTATGTGATTTGTTTTAATTTCAGTATTAAGTATGAAAATTTCAATCCATAGTTCTCGAGAGAGAACTTCTAAACTCCTGTTTCTAATAATATTAAGAAAACAAGAGGCAGTTCCATCCTCAAGGTAGAAAGCAATGAATCTCGACCAAAAAAAACTTCCCAACGTAATTTTTCTCGTGTTTTATTGACCCAACTTACGACAAACAATTTGTTGTTCTGAAATTATATATATAAAGCTGCTACCAGAAGAAATTCAAATACATCCTATCAATGAATTTTACGTATCATTGTGTACCTAAATTAGATGAAAACTTCATGTTATGCGAAGGTCTATGAAAAAATGGGTAAGCGGAATAACTTAAGTTCCAGTATATGGTACAGTCTGCACACTAAAATTCCTTTAATTTCAATTATTAGGACGTTTTGCAAGACTACTGGACAATCAAGATCACTCACTGGTATCCCAGGGATGATACAAAGCCCACATATGATCCTTTCGACATAACAGCGAACAATTTTTACTGAGAATTTTGGGTATAATAATTTGAATATACTCCTATATTTAAATATATTGAATCATGACTTCCCTTATTTATTAATTTTGTAATATGTTTACTTCTGACATGAAACTTTGGACGGTTAATTACAAATAAGACTATGTATTTATTAGTTAACTAAACAGACACAGATGTTTCAGTGTCGAATTAAGTATGTCACATAACTCAGATTTCCGGAATGCCTAGGTACACATTTAAGTCTTGTGAACCCTATATATTATCGATACTTACGTTTTATGAGAAAATACATAGAACTTTAATTAACACAACTAACTGAAACAAGCAATAAAATTCGAGCTTGAATCCCAAGATATTATAACACGAACTGGAAGACAGAAGAAAAATTGTATCAAGAAGAGAATTTACGAATAAACCTCTAGCTAAACCACCACTAATTGACAGCGAGTTCAGATTTCGAACTAAAACGTCTCCAGACACAGATTATAATAAATAATTGATTTCGACAATAAAAGATTCTTAAGTTTGTGTCAGTTTGTAAGGCCTCTTTTTGACCCATTGTGTAAGTCAGTGGACATAAATACCTCAATATGTTTCAGGGTGAAATCATAATTTTCCATCAAGACGGCGTTTCGCCTCTCATTCTGCTCGCAGGATACATAAGTATTTAAACGTCCCCTTTGGAGAATGTAGAGCCGTCAATGGCCAGCAAGATCACCGGATTTCTCCGTATTTGACTTTTTCAAAAAAGTATATTGATGCTAGCAGTTGACAGGATTAAATGTATTTTGATAGGGTCCTATTTCTACTATAAAGCAACTTAAATTAGACAAAATGATTTACTTAATTTGAAGTTCTTAGATCTAGAAATCAACTTTACAATGATTTCGGCAAAGAAGAAGGAGCTTTGTTGTCTATTAAAAAAGAAATAAAATAGGAAATAGCAAACTATTACAAGAAACTTGTTTTAAACGTTAGAGTTAACTAAGTATATCCTGCTTCTACTAAACTTTATTTACAAATGAAATATAGGAAAATATAGACATTCTGAGATCAGTTGTTTTAATTCATATATAACGAAAATTACATTGCCCAATATTGACAGTAATATTATATAGAATATATATGTTTAACAGTAACTATATTCATAGAAGACTAGTTTTATATAAATTTATAAAGCTCATATTAAACAAAAAATCAGGGATATTTTCACTATTGAAATCAATAAGGGAATTATATCTATAGGAAAAAATATCTGCAATTATTTTAATACATCTGACGTTTCTAATATCTGCAGTACATAATCTAATTTTCCTGAACTACAAATTGGATGTTTGTATCAGTTACTGAGTTGCATTGATTCCCCGTAACTTTAAATAATTAAAGGCGGTAATGAATGTTGAAACGGTAATTGCCTTAATTAAAAAGACCAAGCCTTGTGAAATTGGAATTCTAGGAACTTGTCACAAACAACACAATCAGTTAATAGATTTTATTTGTCTCGGGGTTTATGAAACTTCAGAATTAAAACTAGGTAGAGTATAGACTGTGGTATTAAATGTATAGTTTATTTCGTTGGTAACATTTTTATTTGTGGATCTTTAGTATATAACTAATTCCGAATTAAATGCTGATATAAATGCAAATTACATACCTATATGCATGGAACATATTGCAGAAAACACCAGTCGACGTTAAATAAAAAATTGAAGTAATTCTCTGTAATAATAGTTTACATCGCTCTTTCTGTAAATATTCTTCTGTGTTACCTTAGTCGTTCTGTATAATATTTACACTTTTTCTCAGTGTTCTGCATCACAGTGTCTAAATTCAATAGTTTTTTAGCATTTTTGTTCTTAATTCGAAATAGCAATGCATAATGTTCCTTTTATGTTGCGAAGCCTTCACACATATAAGCGAGAATGAGGAAGGGTCTTTCTAAATAAAAAATTTCGTCAAATGACATTGAAACCGACATTTACCATGTAGACAAGAAGTAGCAGGAATGTATATAGATGGTAAGTAAGGGGAAATCCCTCCATATTTAATAAGCGTCGGTGAAGTCGATTTAATAAACAAGTGTAATTCATTAAGATTTTATTATTTTACCTGTTCACTAGGTTTTTTCCTGCTACAAATAAGTATTTGAAAATTGATAGAGAACAAAGTTTAGTAAGGCAATTTCGTAAAATTGCCCGGATTACTGACTTTAGGTACAGAAATTCTTCCTCACAGTTATTCTGAGACAAAGAGCTGTCTACAAAATGATCAACCATTATTCCTGTATATAAGTAATATATTGTATATGGTGTTATACTAATCTGTGTTTGGAGACGTTTCAGCTCCAACTCTGGAGTCGTTGTCAATCGATTAGTATTGTATTTCAAGGTTTTTTCTACAAAATTTCGCTTCGATATTGATTTTGTTGTCTGTCAAAAAATTATTACTGTCAAGTTAAATTAAGGGTAAAAAATGGTAAATCTCGATTTCCGGCAAAACTACAAATCCCATGGAGAAATGTTAAATGGCAGAGTTGTAGGTAAAAAAATATTTACAAATTTTTTGTTTACATTTTTTCACATAACCTTAAAATGAATGTGAGAAATTCAGAAAACAAGTTTTTCTTTTTTCTTTTCCAAAAACTTGCTTATTTGACAAAATTTGGTTAAAACTTATCTTTTTATGTCCCAAACACACTGTAATTTTTTTATTTAAAATATTTCTTTTTTCACCTTATTTTGACTTAATATTGAAAAATCACCCTAATTTTCAATCTAGAATTCTCACGTCAAAATATCTGCTCTTTTTTAAAAAGTCGGTGGGTTTGTTTGTTCGTGGAAATCTCTACTTTCTGATGGCCTGAAAAAATATATACATTACTATGACAAATCTTCTCAGAAAATGCAATAAAATGAAAGAAACTCGAGTCCGAAAATTAAGTAGTAAGGCCTGGACCCTTCTAGCCCGGACCTCAGTTCACAGTGATTTGATGGACTAAAATTTTCCGTCACTCAAGTAAGTATAATCTTAAAATAGCAATAAATAGGCATCTAAGCATTTAATTTAAGGAAGATTCTATAACTTTCTCAAATTATTGTAGATGTCTTACTAAATATTAACTTTATTTATTTACTTAATTTTCTGATAACATTTACCATTGTAATGTATATATTTTTCACACCCTCAGAAAGTAGAGATTTCAAAGAACAAAAAGCCCACCAACTTTTAAAAAAAGCCGATATTTTGACGTAAAAATTTTCCATTGAAACTTAGAGTTTTTTTCGATATTAAACCGAAACAAAATGAGAAAATCAATATTTTAAATAAAAAAAATTACAGTATGTTTGGGACATAAAGAGGTAAGTTTTCAAGATATTTCGCAATTTTTTTTTTCTTTGTAAAAGATAAAAATAAAAAACCAGAAACTTGGTATTTTGAAATTGACACATAAATTTTAAGGTTATGTGAAAAATGTAAGCATGAAAGTTGTAAGTTATTACAACTGTGCCATTAAAATTTTTTCCGTAGGACTTGTAGTTTTCCGAAAATCTAGATAAACCGTTTTTTACTCTTAAAACCTCACTTTTTAAAATACTCTCGAATTTTTCTACTTAAACATTGGTTAATATATTTTTTTCAAAAATGTTTCATTGATGATACTATTTCGAATGCATTGGCTACAGTAGACTTGTCGCTTAAAACAATAGTCCAATGAAACAGTCATTTGTTTTTATAATAAAATTTAATTTGTGTCATTGGATGGGTGGTGAATTATATTATTGTTAACTTTATAACATAGAAATTTGGACATTTATGATAGTTTGTACAGCCTGTTTGATTTAACCAATTGGTTTTATATTTCTGACAGGTATTCTATTTATGATACTATAGCTTCGGTTAATGTGTATTTAAAAGATTACCTAATATTGAATATAACTTATTTCTTACCGGGAAAAAATGTTATGTCAAATGGTGGGAAACATTTCTGTGGAAAGAAATTAAAAAGGTAAATTATATATTATTTTTTTATCAGTTAGACCTCCATTGTTCTCCTCCAATTCTCTGTCTCTCTCTCTCTCTCTCTCTGTACTGTGCTTCTTTGATTCACCTCAGTTCTGCCACTTTTTAGTATCCTCATACCATCTCATAGCCGGTCTTCCTCTTCCTCGTTTTCCTTCCCATGGTCTCCTTTTGATAACTGTTTTTAAAATCTAGTACAGTGTTCCCGGTACTGATACGGCTGAATGGGCAGTAGTAAGTGACACAGCAACATGTATTCGGGTATCAGCATATTTTCCAAAACCAAGATTTCACATTGACATGATTCATTTGCTAAGAAATATCCTCTAGGTCATAGAGGAACTGTGAGAACCCCATGAGACTGAACTGACCTAATCATGGTTTTAGTTTGAAGTGCAGCTGGTTCAACAGCGAAATTGGTGGGATCCCCCACAATGACAGACTATGCATACTCTGACTGCAGTATTGTAAGCAAATCACACTTTCGCTGTCATACCTGTGATATACCTCGCGGTATCCTTTTCCATGGGCCAATAAGTCCAGTGAGATATTTTGGTTTAAAGTAACTGAGTTGTATCGGAGCCCTATTTCAGAGAGTCAAACGACCTTTTGGTTGCAGTTAATTCGTATCGTTACTTCCAGACGCTAAAATACTCAGCGCGATCTGTCAAAATACAGATGGAAATAAGAAGCGGTATATTCACTGGATGACTCATTTCGCGTTTGTATAGTACCCTACACAACAATAACTATAGTTCAAAAAGATAATAATAAAAATAGAAATATTAACCTTAAAACAAGTGGGGTCACTGAATTCCTTTCCAATGAAGAAGGTTTTCACGCGAACAAAGAATATTCATAAATAAATTGTGTAGTAAATGCACAGAATTGAAAACCGCATCGCACCGTATTTTAAAATAGTGCAAAATATGTTTTATTGGTTAGTATTCAAATTGTGTTCAAGTGTTCACATTGGACCGCCTCGTAAATTTACAAACTTTAATGAATAAGGACAGCTGTTTCTTTGATGCCAACAGCTCCAACATAATTGTTTGTTTCACTGAAAACTGTTCAGTTATACCAAGTTCAAGACGTAAAGTGTACATGAACGTCCGTCAAAGTCGTCATCGATTTTAAGATACCCTCGAAAGCCTGTAACTAACATGTCTAAAGGTAGTTTAAAGATGCGAATCGCTTGCAAATGACTCTTAACTAACCGACAATCTCTCCAGCAAATGGCTGTGATTCCGTTTTGTGTTGTTCCGTGATCTTATATTTGCATGCTATCTAAATTAAAACCATCATCTACGGTATTAATCTTATTAAAGTTTGTTCCACATCGAACTCTTCGCCTTCGTATTCCTCTGGTTTGAATATCTTTTGATCGAACTATTAGAAAGTCGATTGAAACTTGAAGTTCGGAAGGAAATAAACGGCGTTTAAGAGAATGGAAATGTAATTAAGAAAGCTGAACTTCGGGGAGCGATTTGTACCCGGCTGTCGATATAATTCCGTGTTTACTTTTGTCTGAACATTTGAAGTATCTGTGAAAAATGTAATGGCGTTATTTAAAAAGATTTTTGATGTACGAATGTACCTCAAAAAGTTAATATGTATCTAAACAAATATTGAATACAAATTTTTGATCGTCTTTGGGGAACTATTTAATGATTTTCTGGGTTGTGTCCAAATAAACTCCAAACATTGAATATTTATTGAAATGAACGGTTTTCAATGAAGAGTAGAGTCAAGGCGGAATCAACACAGGGCTGGTAAGACTCTTCGTGAAAACAATGTCTCCGTAAACTCTAGTCAGCAAACACTTAGAATAGCACAATAGTATACATTAGCAAGTAATTGTCTACTAAGGTAATTTAAGAAACCTATATCTAAACCAGTATCACCATTTTCTTGCTAATTTCTTAGAACTGAAATAATTATAGAGCTTTTACCATTTCCGAGAAACTATGGCCTATGAACCATCAACCATAGGTACAGAGGCCATAACTGTAACTTTCTGACAAATAGATATACTAAAATTCTGACAGCGGCACATTTCATAGATAGTTAGTTCTAGCCCTTCCCGATTCCGAGAAACAACTGTAACATGTTTAAGTAATAGCAACAATTTTAAATACCAGATATCTCAACATTCTGGAATCGGCCAGATTTGTTGCTATTTTTTTGATAATTAGATCGTCTTTGTAATATGTTTAATCTATAGCGGCCAAATTTGTAACAATGAACAAATATAGGTCTCAAACTTCTGAACTGACTTTGTGTCTAAGTTCTGACGCGAAAAATGGTTTTGTAACACTCACCGACGTCGTAAAGCTAGGGAAGTCATACTGCAGTTTTCACATCAATGTTGCTATATAGTTAATTGTTGGCTGAAAGTACTTTTGCATTTCTGTAACCACTTTATTTTACACCGACTATGTATATATGATTTTTTAGCTAACGGTTTTGTAGTTCTTTGTGAACATTCGAAGAAGAAATGAGTTATGTAGTTTACTGTGGTTATAGCAGTGACTTTGTAATCAGTAGATATATAGAAATTCTGAAAGCGGCAGAAATAGAGATGGAGAATGAGCGAAACAGTGAGAACTAGAGAAGGACTGTGGTACAGGAGAAGAAGGAACGGAAGAAATTTGGCAAAAAAACACAGACCGGAAATAAGAGAGAGAATGACCACGACAGAGATAAAAAATAGGCGATGATGGGTAGAGGGAAATCAATTTTCTGAGAAGTTTTTTTGCTATTAAATGGGAAAGATACCCGGGCCCTAAACAGATAAATCCAGAGATGATTAATGACAAAAATTTAGATATGCTTTCCGTATAACGAAATATATAAGTCAGATAAGATTCACTAAGAATCACTTGAGTCAATTTTTGTATTGCTACCTACAACCACATGACAAGGAGGTATAACGAGTACAAACTTATCAGCCTGATGAGTCACGTTCATAAAATACCAATAAAAATCATACACAGGACAATATACATCAAATTAGAAGTTGTTATCAGTCGAGAACAATTTATTTAGCCTACAATTATTAATAACACAAAAATGTTATGAATAGCAGAAAGATTTACATATTTGTTTCGTAGACCTTGAAATGACGTTTGACCGAGTGCGGCATGGCCAACTTTTTGAATCATTGGAAGGCATCCTCAGAAATCTGTACTTGAACCATTCTGAAAAAATACAATATGATAATACTTTGTCATCAAAATGTTTAACATCTGTAAGAGGGTAAGGCGTTCTGCCGCCCACACTTTTAAATATATTCTAAATACTTATTTAATATATCAAATATTCGCTACGCAGATGACAATGTATTAGTTGCAGATACAAATATTGGGCTACAAAACATAGTAAATTTAATACAGGCAAAAACTGTAATATGGATATAAACATCATCAAAACGAAGACAATGTTGAAACTTTTGACGAAGTAATATTGAGTAGAGCGGAGTGTTTCAAGTACCGGGGCTGCTGGATTGATTCGAGACTAGACCACGATATAGAAATAAAGTTAAGGAATAAAGCAGGAATAACTTTTTTTAAGCTCAAGAACATATTGTGTGATAAACAACTAAACATGGATTCTTGCTTAAGCCTTATAAGATGTGACATGTGGCCAACACTATTAACCGCGGAAACATGGACATTAAAAACAATTAATATGACCCGTATAGAAGCATTTGAAATGTGGACATATCGGACACTCCTAAGAATTCTATGGACATCGCACATGAATAATAACAAAGTTTTGAGAAGAGTTCACAAAAATCGAGACTGCTCCATATAGTAAAAACACGAAAAAATCTTATCTAGCCCAGGTTGACAGACATGAGAAATATTACCTGAGGCAGTTTATATTCCAGGGAAAAATAGAGGATAGATAGGGAATTGGCAGGAAAAAACTATCATGGATGCGGAATATCAGGAACTTGAGTGGCTTAAACTTTGAAAACCTAATTAGAGCGACTATGGATGTGATGGCAAACCTTCGATGACCGAGAAGGCACGAACAGAAGAAGAACTGTGTACTGCCAAAAAAAAGTGTTTAAAGTAGTTGTTACTTCATACCTAAGACTTATTTGCTGATAAATATTAATTGGAACAGTACTACGGGTCTAAACGGACAATAAATTAAGTGTGTTTTGGTATAAAATTCAACATTTAACAGTCTATCTTATTTAATAAATATCAGAAACTTATTTTTTTTATAACAATTGATCAAACCTAAATCTTGTCTTTACTTTGAACTAGTAACCTTAAATGTGTGTATTAAACATTTTTAAAACATATGGTTCACTGCTGTATTCGCAACTGAACAGCCCTCACTAAACTATCGGACGATATAGAAGCAAAATCAATCTGGAAAATGGTTCAGTACTAATAGACAAGCTTAACAAGGAAAAAACACAAAATCTTGTGGTTTCAACCACTTCTAATACTAATACAGCTAGCGTAAAATTACTAGGTATTTATTTAGATAACAACTTATCGTGGAATGTTCACATAGACCACCTAAGAAGTAGAGTATCGAGTTCACTCTTTCTACTTCGTCACCTACAAAATATTACAGACTATAATACCTTAAGAACTGCATATTTCTCACTATTTCACTCACATATCAATTATGGAATTATGATCTGGGGAAATTCTAAAGCTGGAGTTCGTGAGTCGTGTCAACCTTTATTTTAGAGATTCCGCATCTTGCCATTGCCTTCCCTTTATTTGTTTCACGTGCTCCTAGAGATACACAAGAACATTAATGTTTTGACTAAACAGCCTGATGTACATCAATATCGTACAAGAAAAGCAGCAAATATTCGAACAACCCGTTTTCGATTAAATAAGACAATGAAAAACTCGCAAAACTACAATGCTTACAATATATTGCCAGAAGAATTAAAAATTTTGAGGTTAAATAAATTTAGAAAGAGTTTGAAGAACTACTTACTAAAGTTTTGTTTTTACTCAGTTGGTGATTACATGAACTACAAAATGTTCTCCCCGAATTTTAGTGTCTAATTTTTAATTGTTTATATCTGTTTTTATTTTTATATGTATTTCATATTTGTATTATTTTAATTGTAATTTTTTTTTTCTCACTAAGACTGTATTTTGAATAATAATAATAATAATTAATATGTACCGTAGTCAAATAAAGAAATCTAAATCTAAATCAACACCACTTATTTAATATTAAAGTTACATTCAAAAGATGCACTAAATCATTATCAACTAAAACAAAAGCAAATAGTACAATTCAAAAGTCAATAAACTATATTTTATGGAATTCGTTGGAACTGTAATAAACTTTCTACGGGAGAAACGTTTAACCCTCTAAATGTACGAATATATGAAAACAAAAATTATGTAGAAAAATGAGAATTCGAAACTGATTATGTTAGGGACGTTATTTCATTTCAAAATTCAAGCATATATACACAAAGAATAACAAAGAACAACAAAATACAAAGAGCTAAAAGAGTCAGTGTTAATTTTATTATATAAAAGCAATTGCATCGTGACTACGTCCACATAATTCAGTCGTTATTGGTTACCGATAACGTAGGATGATGAAATTAGTATTGGCATAGTTCTTAAAATTCTAAGTTTTCACTTACGAATTTCATAAGAAACATCTAAATTCGTGGATCGTGTTTTTGGTATAAGAAAATCGTACTTAGCACTGCCACATAAAATTATGAAAAACTCTTAATACTTCCATCTTGAAAGAACCTTTATTATTATTTTTGATATTTGGAATGTATTTATACTACCTGTATATATCAAATACGAATATATTCTCGTTGTGTTAATATCGTCATTGCAGACGGCGTCTGATTTAAACCACGAAACGTTTGAAAGATCTCAATTATAATATCTTTTATTATTTTAAAAAATTTCACAAATACACAATATTTTTACATGAGGGATTCGCAATTGCTGGATTATTATTATTACCTATCCTTTTTATGTTTAACAATATAATACAGTGAGGGTTTTACCTACAGTTTCAAAAATTTTCGGGAATAGCTCAATTTGTTTACATTAAGTAATTTCGAAAAGATTGTTGAGGAGGTCTTGAATTATTTTGTCTATTCATGGGTTTTCTCTCCTCCAAATTTTTTCCTGTAACAGATAAGTATTTAAAAAATTGTATATGTAGAACAAAGTGTAGTAAGGCAATTTCGTAAAATTGCCCGGATTACTGGTTGTCTGTACAGTAATCCGGGCAATTTTACGAAATTGCCTTACTACACTTTGTTCTACATATACAATTTTTTAAATACTTATCTGTTACAGGAAAAAATTTGGAGGAGAGAAAACCCATGAATAGACAAAATAATTGTTTACATTAATCGGTTTGCTGAAAACAACTCTAAACACGACGACACATTATTTCAAGCATTTTGTATTAGTGGGCCAACGCCGTTCAAAAGCGAACAGCTGCTCCGTTTTCAATAAGGTCAACGTTTCTGAAGTGTATTCCACGACACATCATATATTTTTATAATCCTTTATTTCTAAATCTGATTTAATTTTATACGAAAATATTTTTTAAGTATTTTAATATGTTAAATAGTCGTCGAAATGCCATAAAAAAGTCAATTCATTTCCGTCCAACGTTTAGAACAAATATCGTTAACGAATGAAATATTGTCATTAACTCGAACGTTCTGTGGTTGAGAGCAGCCGTCAGAAAACAGGTTTAATCTGTGGGTGGTTGGAACATCAAAATTCAAGATTTATATTGCATTTAATCTCCAAAATATTATAATTCCTGTGTCACAACAATAAACCTTTTTGAATACTTATTAAGAAAGCTAACTTCAATGGTGGCATCCTTCCACTAAAATATTGCACGAAAAAAACTTTGCGTAGGTAACCTGGATCGGAATGAATGAAAATTCTTTTTACTAGGTGGGAGGAGTTTGATTTTATATTCAAGTTTTATATTGTTATCTGATTAAAATGCCATTATGGGTTCGGTAAATTATTTTTATTACTTGGATCTGCTCGAATGGAATATTATAAAATAAATTATTTAACGTATAAATTAATTTGATATAAACAAGGAAACATATTTTATCTAATTAATTTGAAAAATATTAACTTGTAAGGCAATTATGACTACTTTATGTCTTTCAGATTAAATTTATTTTAAAACTTCTACGAATTATTATAATTCACTGAATTTGAGAAAATTATTGAATATTATCTATGTGAAGAACTAGAAAACAAGGGATAAGTTGATGTGGTGTATACGGACATTTCCAGGGCCGTTGATAAATTAAATCACAAAATACTTGTTCATCAAATGATCTGGATAAAATGATATGTATGTTCAGCTCATACATTCGTAATTACTGAATCGCAAACAATATGTTTACTACGCTGAATATTCCTCCAATTTTAATTATTCAACAAGTGCTGTCCCTCAAGGGTTCAACTTAGGACCTTTATTATTTTTAATTTTCATAAATGCCTTGGATGATAAGTTAGATGGCTTTCTTTTGTGCCCCTCAAGGTGCTGTGCTCTTAAAAACCATTTTGAATATGTATATATATATATATATATATATATATATATATATATATATATATATATATATATATATATATATATTTGTTTTTAAGTTTTCGCGGGCACTAAATGTTTTAGGTGGTTTCCGGGAATTCATCCGCGTAGTTGATAACTGATCCCTGCCGGGATCGATGGTAAAATGACGACGTTTCGGCAGAGTCACATCTGCCCTCTTCAGGTCGGTTCGCATAATTCTCGTAGCCTTCTGCTTTCGCTTCTAGTTACTCGAATACTGTATTCGAGTAACTATATATATATATATATATAGTTTATCCAGTTGTTCAAACGCCTTGTTAATAATTGTTTCTCTATATCTATTCGTCAAAGGTCTTCTCTAAGTTTCATTCTTCTTTGAGGACCTCTGGTGTGCAGCAAATATTGTTGCCTCTATGAACTAGTGTTTTGATGATGCCAGTTTTTGCTGTTGATGGGCAGTTAGAGTTGAGGTTTAGTTATAACCCTGTATGTGTAGCCTTCCTGTAGACTGTTATTTTGATTCCTATCCTAGTCCTTTGGCACTTTACATCAAGAAACGTTAGGCAACCACTCTGTTCCTTCTATATTGTGAATCTAATGGAATTGACGCCAGATCACCGGAAACCACCCATATCTTTATAGACTACACAAGATACACAAGGCTGGAATACCTCTCAGACCGACAAGCTCACGTAACTTATCGACAGCAACATTATCAAAATGCCTTCTACCAATCATCCAAAAGAACATCAAACGTCCAGGATCTAATGAATTTTGTCCAAATTATCGAATCCATGGAACTTGGTCCAGAACATCGCTTAGTAAGTTATGATGTTAAAAACCTCTTCAGGAACGTACCATTATAGGAATTTCTCGATATAGTGACTTACTAAAATGTTGCCTTAAGAACCGGTTCTTCATGCAAGAAGATGGATTGTCAATGGGCTTCATATTATCGCCAACCATTCCAACATCTACATCAAATGGTTTGATGTTAAAATCTGGAAGGGGTACATGAAGCAACCAAAACTCTGGTTAAGGTATGTCTACAACACCTTCATTATTTTGATAGAGTGTGCCTACCATTCTTTGATGTGAAGTGCCAGAGGACTAGGGCTGGAATCGAAACTACAGTACAGAGGAAGGCTACACATACAGGGTTATACCTACACTACAACTCTATCCACACAAGAACAAAGAAAACAAGCAGCATTAAAACATTAGTCCGTAGAGCCAAACATATCTGGAGCACATCAAAAAATAAATGAACCGTAGGGGAGACCTTTTGATGAATGGATATCCGGAAACCATCTTTAAAAAAGTGTTTGAACAACTGGATACACAACCTAGCAGGAGGAGGAAACCACGTAGCAACTGTATTACTACCATACACTAGAAAAAAATAATGGTTTTCAAGAGTAACAACACCTTAAGAAGCATGACCACAAAAACAAAGCCTGATTTTCCTGCAATACCAGAAAACTGTATATACAGAATACCTTGTGAATGGGGCAATCTTTACATTGGGGAAATTAAGCGACCACTGCACACTATGGTTAAGAAGCACCGCATAGCTAGTCAAAGGGAGGAGCTCACAAAATCTGGATTAGCTATTCACGCATGGACCGAACACCATAATACTAACTGGGACTAGGCAGGACTAATTCACAAGGACGAGCACCGATAACGGAAATTCATAGAGACGGCACTCATAATCTCGACTGAGAATATATTTAGGGTGACCACCGTCCAAATTAAAAATGTTTGGAGACATCTTTGTGACCCATTGCCGCAACGCATCACCGACAACCAATTGCAGTGTACGGCCACGATGGTTGAACGAGACAAAGGATTCAGCGACCCAATGAACATGACCAGCGACTCATAATCAGTTTAAGTGCATAAATACAACAGATAATCTGCATTCCCCATCATTCACCTGATGACGATAGTAGATCCAAAGCTGTTAAAACTTTGTTAGATCAACCATTTCAAGACAACGGAAGTCCAAGGAAACTTAGAGGAACGAGTTACATTGTCTACCAGCTTCTCTACTCAATTTAGTATCGTACAAAATCTTTATTACTCAACAACAAAAGGGATGCGCAAAAAATTCGATGGTATGCAAAGAACAACTGATAATTAATTCCGTTGTCTGCAATCAAGCCCACGCCAAACGACGAAATCTCTACATGGCGTATGTGGACTACAAAAAGGCCTTTGATTCAGTTCCACATGATTGGCTCATTCAGGTGCTGAAACTCTATAAAGTAAATAATCGTATTGTTAACTTTTTAGCACATGTTATGACTACTTGGCAAACAAAAATCTTTCTAAATGAAGCCGACTGTTCGATACAAACCGACTCTATCCCAATCAGAAGGGGTATATTTCAGGGAGACTCTCTTAGCCCGCTGTGGTTGTGCCTTCCCATGAACACACTCTCACACAAACTGAACTCGACTAACTTTGGGTTCAGTCTCAAACACAACAACGTACAAGCATTGAAGATAAACCATTTGTTATTCATGGACGACTTAAAGTTGATGGCAGCTACGAACAGCTGCATGATATGCTTAAAATAGTAGAAGGGTTCTCTAGTGACATCCATATGCAATTTGGCCTAGACAAATGCCGAATTATTAATATAGTTAAAGGCAAAATACAGCCGTTGCCCTACGAAATGGGAGATGACACCTCAATTGAATTCATGGCGGAAGGCCATACTTACAAATACCTTGAAATAAAGCAGGCTCAACGAATTGATCACACCACTATGAAAAAGGACCTAAGAACAGAGTTTTATAGAAGGGTAAGACGACTGCTGAAGACCAAACATAACAGTAAAAATTTATTTCAGGTTATTAACACCTGCGTGTTTTCAGTGCTTAGTTACTCTTTCGGTATAGTTAACTGGTGCAAGACCGACATTGAAGAATTACAACGGGAAGTTTGAGTTCTACTAACAAAAGCTCAAATTCATCATCCAAAGAGCTGTGTCGAACGTACAACATTGCCCCGGTGTGAAGGAGGAAGAGGTTTGGCGGATATAGGCGTAATCATTTCCAGAAACTCGCAGAATTTATATGTCAAGTTGATGACTCAACACCTCTGCGACTTACAGAACAACAAGTTCAAGTATACCACCAGACAACTGATCAGAAGCTGCTCAAATGGAAAGAGAAGCCCCTTCATGGAAGACATATAAATGACGTCAACCAAGATTATCTCGACAGTTTAGCGTCGAACTACTGGTTGATCTCGGGTCAAATGTTTCCTGAAACGGAAGGCTTTATATTGGCAAACCAAGTTCAAGTAATTCCACCTAAGAACTATCTAAAGTACATCGTCAAAGACCCTTCTATCAACAACGATAGATGCAGATATGGTTGCCATACATCTGAATCTTTCCAGCAAATAACAGGAGGTTGCCAAGCGTTCGCTGCAATTGAATACAAATAACGACACGATGCAGTGGCAAAAATACTGCACCACCAACTAGCGCTAAAACTTGGGCACAGTCGGTAAGAACACGGTTTAGAAAATAACAACTACAAGCTGGGACCGCACGATACTGACCGATCGGACTGTTGCTAACAGTAGACAAGATATAGATTTAGTATATAAAATCTCTAGGAAAATAAACTTAATTGACATAGCAATCCCTAACAACAATAACATAGATATTATGCAGGCTCAAAAAATAGCCAAATTCAGGGATTTCGAATTTCAAATAAAGGCACAGTAGGACATGAACAACACACAAACTGTACCAAGTGTTATGTCAACAACAGGAGTAGTCCCAAAACTCTACTAAATAATTTAAAATACCTCGGTCTGGACGAACATCTTTACCAACTAATGCAAAAAGCCGTTCAGTTAGGAACAGCCCGGACGGTCAGAAAATTCAAGCGAACCTGCCACGACTCCAGCCACGGGGCTGATAACCTGGCAAAGGCTCCCTCAGAGCTAAACCCTTTTGATATCTAGAATATCTAGGGTTAGCGAATTTTCTCCTAAAGTCAAGTTATGCGTGACTTAGAGGGAGTGTGCTGCCATACACTCTATGGTCAAGTCGGGAGATGATAGATAATAAAGGGTACCAATTAATGGTATTATTACTTCCAATCAAATAAACTCCTGCAGAATATATTTTATCTTATGAATTTCGACACATTTTTATTAATATGTAACTAGATAAAGCGTGTGTGAAAAAAGTCTTAATTAACCAGTTCAAGATCTTTATCGAAAAGTAAAGGGGTTATGAACATTATTCCACTCACAGTAGTAATCCTGCATAGAAACTATTGACCATAAAAGATCGCGAATTATATATTTTACAAATTGAATTGTCATAATCAGCAGATGATTAGAATGCTAAACAATACTATTTTATTGCAAGCATTATTAAAAGCTGAAAAGCTTGCATGTACATAAAACGATTTTAAAAATAAGATAAATTATGTAGAACACCAGCATGGCTGCTTTCAATTAAGACATAAAATTCCTCATTAGTCTTAAAAAAGTTTATTTGTATCAGCAGGAAAATATAATAATAGGAAAGTCATGTCGGCCCGCGGCAAAGAAATTACAATTAAATAAATTGTGAGTCGTTACTTCATAACAAATTACGTATTTATCATGATTGCAATTTATATTGTAATAACCTTTTAGACATGGTAATACCTTGTTCTTTTACTGGCTCATAGTAAAAAGTTTGTGGTTAGCAAAATGGGATAGGTTTGTTAATTGCTTGTCTAATTAAGTTTGCGTGATTGCGAGGTTGCAATATGGGAAAACTGTTAGATTAGCTTAATTACTAACTAAAGTAATTAACTACAGAAATAACTTTGAGAGTATTAATTTACATTAAAAAAAGATGCCTGTTTGCCGTTTTCAGGAATGTTTGTTACAAAGTCGCCTTTCTTGTTATTGGTGTTTAGCATCGAAAGTTTCTGTTGGTCACACACAAGCTTCTTAATTTGTTTGGTAACTGGGAATTGAACGGAAATACACTAAACGTTAGTATACAGTGTAGTCAGTAACTAACAACTTACACGGGTCTTCAATCAGTTAACTTGCAATTAAAGTAAGCAAGTATGCTTACTTTAAGTTATGTATGACAGACAGCTTTAAAAGTTTTTTTAATACTTATGCTGGTGGTAAAGATCAACATCGACATATTGGCTTAATTTTGTTTCTTACCAAAGCTTTTAAAAATTTATATATGCTGGATTTGTTTCACTGTTTTAGAGATATAACTCCAGTTCAGGTAAAAAAAAGGGTTTATTAAAGAGTTTCATGTTATTGACAAATATAGATTGATATGCTAGGTTCATGACTCAACACCGTTGCGACTGACACAACAACAAATAAAATTACACAAATAACCAAAATGTGCGCAATTAAGTCGAAAATCCTCTTTATAGATATATAAAGGAGATACACAAAACACATTATTATTGATATTGTCTTCTAAACGTTGTTTGTGGCATATTCTTGATTACTTTTATGTTTTTTTGGGCAATAACACCACAATAGACGTATATTGCAGGAATACCAAACGTTTCAAAGTCTGTTCTGACTTCGTTGTCAATGGCTTTATATTTATTGATGTAGATTGCAAAATGAAAATTTGATTTATGACATTTAAAATTGACATTAGAAAATTTGTTGTTTTTAGATATACAGGTAGCACAAAAAATTCTAAAGATCATGAATTATAGTTAACCTGCTTTCAAATTAGAAGAATTTGAAAGAGTTGTCTTTAGAATTTATAACTGGCGTTCCTAGGTAGGACTTTGTTATAAGATAGCGCATTCGCCAAAAAATGCGATCAAAGAATTCTATTGTTTCAGTGATCCCATTAACGTCATAAGGGAAAACCTAGGAAAACCCTTATGAACTATCCCGATATTAGGTTGTTCAAAAGGAGGTTAACATTATTATTGATATGTTAGACACAAACAAATGGATTATTTCTGGATCGATGTTTCCCAAGAAGAATTTTCTTGGACAAATCAATAAAGAGTTTTCTTCGAACAACGACAAATGAAGATATAGTTTCCAAACTTCAGCAATTTAGAACTCATTGCATGTTAGGTACTACAAATGACTATAAAAATGCTATGATGTGTGGCAATATTTCACCAACAACTAGCACTGATGTTGAAGCTATAGTAGTCCGTAAAAATACATTGCTTTAATTGTAAACTTGAATTTGGTGTAGACCAGACATGGTAGTCTCCAGAATAACATTAACTGATATGTAATCACCCAACACAATAACATAAATAGTAAGCACGCCGACAAAATTTCCAGGAACTGAACCAGTAGTACTCTCAATTAATCTATTAAGCTATATAGAATACTTGAGATTAGTCTCCATAGAGCTAATTACTTGTGATAACTATTATATATAGGTCTCATAAATATACCCTGAATGTACTCTGTACCTTAGAGGGAGTGATAGTGATGTAAATGCTAAGGCAAGGTTTAGGCTTATTCCCAATTTAAAAAAGGTAAATCCAAATAGCAGGGTAATTATGCAGCAATAGCAGTTAAACAGAGCGAGGAAAATTAATTATTTATTTTAAATATATAAATTTATTGTAAGTAATACATATAAAGCCATGTTGTATTATTTAAATAATTTAAATGTCGTTTAAAGCAATAAAATAATAAACTAAAGCTATCAGCACGAAGCCCACTCTTCTAGTACTACAATTTTTACTTGCACTTTGAAGTCATACCTCTTCAGCTTAATCTTTATGGATGTGATTACGTATTATAAGGTAGATCATAACTTAAGCCTTCAACTAGTTATTGTTCAGCCCAACACCCTGTTTGTTACATAGTTCATACTGTTCGATATCAAAAGTATATCATAAGTGAATTTTAGATGACTTAGGACTTTTCCATTTAAATTAAGGCCCATTTGGTTACCGCCTATATGTTATTTTCCAGCAGTGCTTCAGATAATTATTGAGAAATAGAATCGCCTTGCTGGAACCAAAACATTGAAGTTCCATTTTTCCTTTAACAGCATGAATTCTAAAGCAGGCTGTCATAGATTCATAAATATTCTTTAATATTATGCAATACCGATTTTCCATTTATGTTTTTTATGATCCATATTATTGATTTTTTTTCGTAGTCAATTCAGCAAATCGACTGATTTGCTAGAATTTCATCACCTTTCTAGTACGATTTTTAACTTCTTTCTGGCTTGCATTGTGTAGGTAGTTCACTCATGTTTTAGAAGTTTTACTCTATTCATAAAAAATATAGATGTTGACTCTAATAATATTGTACTATTAGTTTTGCCTTCTCAATAGCAAACATTAAAAACTTGCATTGAGAGTACTTGTCATTAGGCTATATTTTTGATAGCGTTAATTGCACTCTGCTTTCTACTGGTGACTTGTTGTTTTACATTTGTGAAGAGACGGATATGAATTTGTCTCTCATTATTTCTTATATGTCTCCTCAGGCCTCATTCTAGGGCATGTATTAACCCTATGCCGTTAGATCTCTACATTTCAGGAGAATCAGAAAATTAGTCTGGGCTAAGAATAAAACGGGTTTAGAGGGACGCTTCTATGGCGAAGATCCTACAGAAACGGTCCTATTCTTTGCACGCCGCAGGGACGAAAATGGAAAAAATGTCTACTGACATAAAAAACAGTTTACATAGTTGTAAAACTGAAAATCAACTGGGTATTTATTATCAAAATCAATCAGGATCTCAAAATATATAGGATTTAGCAAAAGTAGGATACTAAATTGTTTTATACAAACAAGAACTTCTAAAAACTAGGAAACCAGTTTCCCATATAAAATATATAGAGTGTACAGCGACTGATACTTCGAAAATAAGGAAAGATCAAGATATATGTTCAACAGAAAACAACTATAAAAATAAACACATTTCTTACTTGAAGAATTAAAAAGAGCTTATAATGAAAAGAAATATAAAGAGACGATAAAAATGTTACTAACTAGGTTAAAATTATCTGCAGAGATTTTTCAAAATTATTCTTATAAACATTAGCTCTTTAAACTAAATACCAGCAAATATCAGTGAGATCAAGTAAAATGATTTATTTTAATTTCGTTCCAGCATTAACTCGTAAACCATGGACAGATTCTGTAGTTGAGGATGTGAAACCTGCTTTCACCGATAATGTAAACCAGATTTACGGAAACTTAGGAATGAACCAGCTCATAACTTCAGCTTCTCCTGTCCACTGCTGAACAGAATCCATACGCATCCAACTGTTTCTGTGTTAATCAAGCTGATTCCAATAGTATTTCATTCTACGTATATCGTCCACCCATCGAGTAGGTGATCTGCCTTGACATTTCTTGCCTTCAAGTTGTTTTCACTCTAATAATCTTTTTGTCCATCTATTATCGATTTCAATCTGTGATATTCTTAGTTCTTGACGAAGGTTTTTATTGTGTAGTTCTCTGATATTGTTTCCCAGAGTCGTTGTTCCGCCGGTGACTAAATTTTCAAGTTTGTTATGCTTCTGTTTAAATGTAGATCACGTTCCTATTTCAACTTCGTGAACATCATCAGGAATGGAGACAACATGGGTAGCAAAACTCAGGTCGCCAAACAAGGGCTTATGCGACATGATGTCTCCTAGTCTGACACCTCTCACCAGAACTATGTATGAATGAGCACGAAACGATTTAGATAGAATATACGCCAAATAAACCATCAGTTTGGAATGGAATTTTATAAATACTATTTTCCTAAATTTGAAGACGCGAGATGTAAGACCGACATCTATATATTATATTTATATATAATATATATTGTCTTGCGTACAAAGGAATGACACCTCGAAGAGAGTACTATTTTCCTAGTCAGAATAAGTATATGTACAATAGCACAACAAAAATAACGCTGGAAAAGAATTCATTAAGGTTTAGAAAAGTTCTGAAGAATCAGCTAATGACAATTAAATCTTTAACTAAAATTGTTTTCAGATATTGAAAAAAATATTGATTTAGAAGACATTTCGGGAGCTGAAGTATTGAGCTACCGCGAATAAACTTAAACGAAAATTGCAGTGGAATCTTGATGTTTCAGCGAAACAAGACACCAGAAACTTCTAATGCTAAGTGTAATGTGGTTACCCTGTGATTCTTGGCTTCAACGGTTACCAGAAATGGAGACCGAAATAAAAACAGTTAGTAAAGGGACAATTTGTACCTACTGTTTTGACAGAAGCTCATGTCTCATTAAAAAAACACAATTTTAAGAATGCCCTTAAAACAAAGAGGTATACTTAGAAAAGTGTATCCTGAAAAGTCGTCTAAAAGTTTCTGTTTAGAAAATTCACAAATTTTCATTAAATCCAGAAATTTTATAACGAAAGGCGAAAAGTATCATCTTCGGGATATGTGACGTCGTCGAGTGGTAAACCTCATCCTTAATATAAAAGAACAATGGCGACAGGACAATAGGCAATCGACTTATCGTGACATAATGGCCGGTTCATTCGTCCAGCACACTCACATATTGTATCAGCTATGATATTGTTTAATGACAATGACAATGTCGGTCTAGAACAAGGCATAAGATGCGACATTGTCGAGTCGAGAGCTTATTTCATTGTCAGAATGAGGGCGCTATTGTTCGAGCTTCCTTCATATTACGTTTTCTCCTAGTGATTATCTTGAATTCGCGTCTGATAATTAATCCGCTTAATTCTTAGAAATATGTATTTTTCTTTTGGGGAGACAAGGTCATTCATTTTTATAGGATTTATTATTAATAATTCTTTACTTTTGTTTGCGTAAAGGGGGAAATAGATATTGTTGTTTTGTTGGTTAGTTGTCTGAATCATTGATCAACACTAATATAAAAAAATAACTTCTTTAAATAAAAAAATAATATCCTATAACTATATACCAGTAGATTAAATATAAATATTTTGTTAAAATGTAACTGCAAACAGAATTTGAATTATCATTTGTAATTTTGGAGGTATTTATGAAAAAATATTCATACATAGTTATTGGAAAACATAATTCACAAACAAATTGAGGTTGGTAAGATTTCTATTCAAGTTAAGAATCCCAATTGTAAATTGTTAACGATGTTTTTATTTTTAGCTAAATAGTCTTATTCCTATTTGACAATTTTTATTATTCAATTTCGAGTGAGCGCTAGTAATTTTTGTATGAGATTGGAGACCGATTTTGCAAATTTAGCTAGACGTTGTTCTTGATGGTGAATTGGAATGAATGCACGATACTGAAGCATATTTTTTCACTCAGGGCACCTGTAGGGAAAAATTTGTGTTTTTTTGAAATTGCTCTGCTTCGTTTTATAATTAGTAATAAATTTTAAATAACTACCTGGTTCAAACAATTGGGGAGAAAATCGCATTTAAGTTCCGCTGTAAAGAATTTAAGGTTGAACACTAAAAATATATTACCAGAAATTCCAATTGGGGAAATTACTGCTAGAAATAAATATTAGGCACGGCATACTAAGCTTTCTACTCTTCATACAAACAAAAATCTTTGCAGCAAGAAGATTGGGGTCCAAATTTCAAATTTTACAGGATAATTCATTAATTAAAAAAAAGAGCGGCATTTATTTGAGACTGAACGGTGGAAGCGAAAGCTTCTTACGAAATATTCTTCCCTTTTCTCGTTATCTCACTGTCTCTATTTTTGTTTATTTGTGTCACTCTTATTTATGAATATAAATATTAGGTGAATTAAAATAATTGTCACTGTTTTGATACGACTCAAGTATTAATCCTAATTTAATTCTTAAATTAAATATATCTGCAAAGAAATATAAGTTTATATATTGAGTAAGTGTTTGTAAATAGTTATCTGAATAAGTATTTGAAGAAATGTTCGGGTTGTTCTTAGCTAAAATCATTACAAATACATAACATTTATACAAAACAATAAATCTATATATTCAACGGTAGCAACAGTTTAAAATTTTTCAAGATCTCATTCAATGTAATATTAAAATGACATAATATTTAAAATAGGTATATTAGTTCTCAGATTTGAACCCGAGAACTTTGATTCGGAGGTATGCGCTTTGGACACTGCGCCACTTGGCTTAATACCAAGTTGCCTTTTTCTGTGGTATTAGTTTAAGTTTCTGGGGTATGCGAATTGAAGTGTTTATTAGAACGAAAAGCAAATTTTGTGCAGGTATTCTATATTACTTGGATGTTATATAGGTTTGTTTCCCATTTATTATTGATTACTATAACATTATTATTCAGAAGTCTTAATGTAAAATGTTTACTTGATAATATGAAGCTAGTCAATGCATACATTTAATGGCAAGTTTATTTCTGATGTCTGACGTATGTCAAGTCTCTAATTTAATGTATCGCAAAGAAAGAATTGGAGTATTTATTAGTGCGGACAGCAAATTTTCTGCAGGTATTTTATATTAGTTTATTTTCTATATATTATTGATTTCCTATGAACGAAAATACTCTTAATATATTACCTGGTCCCTGTTCCTTACAGAGAGAACTAAATTGGATGGGCATTTCAAGATCGTGGCAGTGTGTAGTGTCGGTGTTGGTGTCGGTGTTGACACAAATGAAATCTCAAGTTATCCAAATCATTCCCTTGCTCATCTATTTTCATATGTGTAAAATCAGGTCCACCAGTTTTGGTTAACTCTATGTCAGATATTGCAATACCTAATTAAGAAATAGTAAATCTCGGTCAATATCAAAAAAGGTCTGCCTGCAAAAAATTATTGGTCAGGGCCTCGAGAAGGGAATGATTCTCTTATAAAATTGAGCATACTATTTGAAAATACGCTATAGGATAATTAAATCATATACTGAAAGCATGGGGAAAATAAGCTTAATCTAAATTTGAAGTATTATGTAGAGTGTTTTTTTAAAAAATATATGTTCAGTGTACCCTGTTAATACGATAATAAAAGAAAGTAATTTTGCAGTTAAGTTACCCGCACCCTGCATTAGTTAATGTGAGATGACGTAAACGAGTATTGACTGGTAAGGTTTTTGGTCAGATGTGTCATCGAGAATTTTTTTGTTAACAGTAATGTAAGTTAAAAACATAAAATTCTCGCTGCTCAGTACAATGAAATATTATGTAGATCGGTTACATATTTACCAAGTTAAATATGGAGTTACTATCACTAAAATTTTAAACATTATCTCAAACATTTCTTCATTTGATTTTCTCGGTATTATAGTAACTATTATATTGTTTCCTTTTTAATAAAGCTGTGCATGTTTTTTACAGTGGTACGACATCCCTATTAGGTCTTGACCTCTCATTGCATTTGCTTCCAGAACGTCTGGTTTCTGGCGGTTTCTCACATTAGGTAGCTTATTGGCATGTTTCTCCACATTGCCTTTTCCAGTTCTATTCCCCATTCGGGGCTTTGAATTTTAACATAATCTGTTATGTAGGTGTCCTTGTTTAGTTGCTCGTATCAAATTCACCATCAATAGTTTTCTCTCACTGATCCCTAGATTTTTTTTAGTATTTTTCTTTCGAATATTGGTATCGATTCAGCTATTTTCTTTGTGAGACAGATTTTCGCAACCTTATGTCACTACTATCTAATTCTGTCGTCTCCAATTGTCCCGTTCTGTCTAATTCGTCATTAGTTTTGTAATTAACAATGCTTTTGTCCTTGTTATATTTACAGCTAATCCTATTTTTCGTCCATTTTATTTTAACGTAGTTATTTCTTATTGTAATTTTTATGCTTTATGCTTTTATGCTTTTATGTTTCTAGTTTGGCGCCGAATTCGTCCAAAGGGGTTAGATAGAGGGTTGCGTCGAGTGACACCTCATTGTAGTGAAGGGGCGATTCGGGCTCCTCCTTGAAGACCTGCAGCGAACAACTCATCCTGCTTGGCGGTATTGGCTAGGTCGTACGAGGAGGGTATTGAGGAAAGATTTTCGTAACTGATGATAGTGAGCGTTTGTGATGCCGAAACGGTGAGCGTAAAAAGCGCCATGATGGCTTCCATTATTACTAGTAGTTGTGTGGCTCACTTTCGTGTGCGAACTTTTAAGCCGTTAGAACCCCATCTCTGCCAGGTTAGCGCACTAGGAAACAAAACAATCAACACTTTTACCTATCCATGGATGAAGAGAGAATTGCATAAGGTAACTACTTGTGGCTCTTTAGTAATAATTGTGCCTTTACCATTTATTTCCATTTCTCGGATCACTTTTATGTAGAGCAATATTAACAAAGGGTAGTGTTAGACCATCAAGGACGGGAATTTTGAAATTAGCTTTTCTGATATTCATCGTAGCTTCTTACAGGTTAATTAACTTTATTGGTATTCCAATTTCTTGCATTGTATTATATAATGCACTTCTATATATCTTGTCTTACGCTAGGTGAAAGCCAATAATTATTTTATGTATCCCGACTTCGTAGTCTCATCTTTTCTCTAACGTTTGACAATTGGTGAAAAATTGGTCAGTTGTAAACCTGCCAATTCCAAAGTCAGCTTAATACTTTCCAATATATTTGTCGCCATAAAGTTTTACTCTTGTCCATATGATATGTGTAAAACTTTTATAAGCGGCTAATAGTAACAAAAATTGTCGAAATTTCACCCAAGGTTTTTGTGGAAATCCTACAATCGCTTAGTTTATCAAGTCCTCCTATTCTTTCTACCCACCTCTATTAACTCTCGCTACATGCCCAGATCATCTCAGCCACTTCGTGCATTATATCAGCTACTCTGTGTTGTATCCTGATTCGGTGCTTATTTTATCACTTAGTGAAATACCTAGTATGCATCATTCCATAGCTCTTTGAGTTGTGACACGCCCATGACCACGAGAGCCTGGGTTTCTCTCCCAAGATCATATGGGGAAACCATTGTGTGCAACACATATCAAATTTCCTCTTACATGTCCCTACCAGCTAATCTAGCGTAGAGTTGAAATTCTTAGAACCTCTAAACCATATTTCAACTTTCACAATTTCAAACTGATTATCCAAGAATAGGCCACTCTCCAATAACTCTGTGGGGAGCAAACTTAAACTTCTTTTATAATACATATATCAAATTCATTCTCTAGTTAACTTTATTCAAGCAACGTTAATGTGTTTTTTAGTTTGTTACTTAGCTATCAATAAATTAATAATGGGTTATATCTCCTCCTTTATAATAAATAGCATTAACAAACTTATTAGCATTCTTCATTTCGCTTTGATACTCGAGAAATAAATTTCATTAATCGTGACAAATATACTCGAACACTCTCAAAGACAAACGTGAACATTCTTAAATCTTATGAGCATTTTCCTCGCTCTAGTAATTACTTTTAACTGCTCTGTCTTCGTCAAATTAAATTTTCTACGCGCCTTTGACACGTGCTACTAATTAATCAGTAAATATTTAAATAGCGCCTTAATTAGTGGCTATTTTTAAGACTGCATTAGCGATTTTATTACTATAAGTGCTGTCTGTGAAAGATACTACTAGCGTCAGCAGCAACGTTACGCCGCTGTTTGTAAATTCCGAATTTTATTGCTGTACAGGGAATCATTTTCGAAAATATGTTTAATGTGAATACAGGTTGATTCAATGAAGTGTCAATAAGTAGCCACAGTATTCTCTTCGAGGTGTCATTCTTTTGTACGCAAGACAATATACATAATATATATTGTTTTTGGTTAGGGAACCTTCATCAGTTGCACTTCCCACAATTGATTGTCCTCTCGAACACTTCTTTATGTATTTGATACATTTCGCATCTTCAAATTTAACGAAATGTATCACATACATAAAGAAGTGTTCGAGAGGATATTAAATTGTTTGAAGCGCAACTGATGTTTCCCTAACCAGAAACAATATATATATATATATATATATATATATATATATATATATATTGTCTTCCATACAAAAGAATGACACCTCGAAGAGAGTATTCAATATTTCTGACAGGTGAAGTTAACCTGAAAATTTCATCGTGACGTTCTAACCTAGCTGTTACGGGTAACAGCAATTACATGGAACGGCTCCAGATTCGGAACCTCTATGTTCTGGTTTCCCCGAAAATCCTAGATGTCGGTCTTTACATCTCGCATCTTCAAAGTAGTCACAGTGTTGAAATTCTAATGATCTGGCTAAATATTCCCACTATAAAGCATTGATCATTAGATTTCAAAGGTTTCTAAGGTGTTAAGAAGGAAAGGGTTTTGCAACATTTACGTTGTAAAGATGCGAAATATATTAAAATATCAATCTGTATAGCTAATCGTAAATCCTTGTTCAGTTTTAAAAAAATGTTCCATTTTCATAATTTTATCTGACATAATAAATGCTCTAGTTTATTTAGGGTACCATCTAAGAAAATTATAAATAGCAGAAAATTGCTATTTGGTGTTATCTATATATAAATAGACAAAGACAAAACGATTAGGTTCCATTTTCTTCTCTGTCTCTCAACCGGTTTTCTTCATTTTTGTTTTGTTAAGTAGCTACTGACGACCTTCAGTGCAGAATGCTAATATTAATTTATAATATTGGTTCATTCATTAAATAAAGTATAATAAAAATTCATTATTTACGTCCATACTATCAACGCCAAACAACTGACAGTTCCGACGCCACCAGTCGGTCCAAACTCAAAACATTGAGTAATTATATTTGGGGGGAACGGTCGTTAGATGCTGTTATATTCTTAGAGCATGTACTTCTGGAAGTGGCATACAAGCGTTGTTAGTGTTTACTGGTAAAATAGTCAATTTACTAGATTAGTATTGATTTTTCGGACGCGTTGCAGTAGCTTTCATATTAAATATTCTGTTTTTAATGTGAATTTAATTATTTGATCAATATATTATTATCACAACCTTCCAAAAGGTGTTGTGTAAAAAATTGTCACACAGCGGACGATAGATAATGTATTAAATATTTATGTTCTCCTAGGGTTGTTGGTCCTCTATGTCCTTGATTACATTTTTATTTTGTTTATTGCAATAGATTTATCAATATGAGTGAACAATTTTGGTCATTACATCTACTTGTCTGATTTCTCCACAACTTTGTTTCTTATAAAAATATACTTTTTACAAATTTCATGAAACAGGGTCGAATTTCGACCACTGGACGACCACTAGTAAGTAGAAATAAGACCTGACACATCCTGGACACAATATTTTGAAGTGTAACTGGACAAATGTTGGGAGATGGAATAAAGAATGATCAATCAAGAAAAAAATGTAATGTAGAGTTAATTATCGAATGGACACTTAATAGAAAAATAGAATGTAGCAATCATATACACAGAATGGCAGACCGCAGACTAGTTAGGATAGCCTGTGACAAATTACCACTAGGAAGGAAAAATATATGCCTACCATGCAAACACTAAAATAACAACCAACAACACACAGGCATATCTCATTTTAAAACAGGCACAACTGGCTACTAAAGGAGAAGAAACCGGTATGTAGAATTGAAATATTAGCCTCCTAATTTTACTTCCACAACAACTATTCGAAATTCAAATCCCAATTTGTATTGTTTTTGCTATCTGGCTTTTCAATTTGCTGTATTATTACCAATGAAATCCAAATTGTGTGTGCAATCAGTTTCTAAAGTAAAGGATAAACTCATTTTCTATGTAATTATGAACGCAAATGAAAAATACTTTTTTAATAGAAGTATTCACCTGCTCCTTCGACCCCCTAGGGGTAATAACCAGCCCTAAGACAGTAGCCTTTAAATTTTTACTTATCTATTTGTAAAATAATTAATGATAGTATAGACAGAAAAAACTAATTAACCATATTTACACAATAACTATAATCATATGCAAAATTGGCACCGGTCATTTCGTGACAAAAAATGGACCGTAGTGAAATTCTTGGACAACGTTTTGCAACATCTCTGCACTTAGTTAATTAATTTCTGGCCTTACTCAGTGTTTTAAATTATCAAAATGATCCTCCTGTTGATTTTTCGATCTTAAATAGCATCACAAAAAATAATCCATTGAAGTGGAAAAACTTGACTGAGATAAGCTTGTGCTGCTGCATAATGTGGTGTAGCTCCATCGAAACACATTAATGACTGCCGGGTTACCAGTATCAGCAAAAAGTTGTCTTATTTTAGGTATTAAAACATTTTGGCAAAAATCCAAGTAACTACCCAGTTATTATGCCAGCCCAAACGTTCACTTTAATAGTAGTGTGACCATTCCTCACCTAGTGAGAATAAACTAACTGCCTCACTGGAAAAATGTCTTGTATTTAGGTAACGTCAGATTCTCTACTGATTTGGCATTTATTCGTAACCATTTAACAAAATTCTAATCTAAGATAGGATCATGGTCATTTAGTGTCTGAACCAGGTAAATTTTATATGGATGGTAATTTTTTTCAAACTTGTCAGTTCAGATGTTTTAATTACATCATTACCAGCTAATTCTCTTGTATAGGTTTCTACTGAACTTTTAACATTATATATACTTGCTTTTCGTAATTCTGTGTTGATTTACCATTTTTCTGAAGAGATTTGACAGTTCCAAATTAAAAGTATTTTTGTTCTGTTATATTCATCGCAAACTGAGAAATGTAACGAACGGGATACTGATCATTAAATATTCTGCATACCATAGAAAGGGTTAATGGTTTATTACCCACTCCAAATAATATTAATGTTTCAGAAAGGCTCATTTAAAAAATAATAATTAAATTATGCGACGAAAAGTAGCGTATATCCGTCTCTAGTGTCCCATCTATCTCTAAACCAAAATTATTCATATTGATTCAGCAGTTGAGGCGTAAACAAACACATTTATACTATTTGTTAGGTTAGGTAAATGCTTCCTAACAACGTAGAAAAAGAGTACAACTAATAACAATAGCCAAATTTGTGTCACATACTGAAATTTCTGGGGATCATTATTTTGTTCCTTGTTCTATTTTTGGGCTGCGAACATTCGATGAAGTACTAGGCGGAACGATTGAAATTTGGTACAAGTAAACAGTTTAGTGTTCCGGTCAGGAGTAGTTAGAGTAAATGAAAGAATTCCATTTAAGTGATACTTCAGGACAAAACTACAGCAAAATCGACTATTCTCACCCCTATATCACCGAAAGCAAAAAAGCCAAAATTGTGAAAAAATGAGGAGCATTTGCTTTTCCTAATGTTTACCAGGAAAAATCTAGTATTAGTTTTGAGAGAAACTAATAAAAATTAAATGAGAAATATAATATTTTAAATTTTTCACGTAAAAAAGATTTTTGTTCAGTTTTTGACATAATTTTTTTGAAAATTATTGCTTGTATGAAAAACAATTACGTAAATCCTAAAGTTATACTTTACCAATTTATTTAAAAAAGATTATAATCAAAGACAATGTAAAAATATTTGTAAAAAGAACGCTAACTGTCGCCTTGTTGCAAAACCTTTTTTGCTCATACTTGTTTCCAATCTGCTTAGGTGTAACAAATTCACAAATATTAAAATATAATCGTAACTCATATAATTTAGATCTTTCACTTGGCGTGTAAAGATTTTTCTCCTAAAGGAACTTGCGCTAAAATTAATTGCAAGTTCTGAAATAGAAATAGGATATATAAATGTACTAAACGAGAAATTAAGGTTCATTAGTATCTGCCTAGGTTAGTTGTTCCTTCGTTACAGTATATTTGTTTCGTTTTCTTTTGCGTAGTTTAACAATTCACTTTTAACACTTGAAACGTATCATCAAGCCTGCAAATTTACCACTAAGTGATGAACAGCTTGTTGTAGGAGGTTTGGTAAACATCAGTTAGATAAATTTCGTGTTTATTGTGTTACATAATAACCGTAGGATAATTTTAGAAAATATTCTATAGTTGTAGAAGAGTGAGAAGCATTTACTAATGTGCTTTCATAGGAAACATTTGAAATTCCCGCATATATTTCGTGATACATATTCAAAAGTATTGCTTTTGGAGAAATGTAGATAACTGAATTGTTTGAGTGATCTATTTTCAATTTGTTTCCTGAAGGATATTTGTGGCATATTTTTTTAATGTTTAAGCACTTTCTGGGAAATAACACCACTAGTCACAAACTTTCTGTTTGGAAATATACAGAAATTTGGAGACTTCTGGTGTTATTTCCCAGAAATTGCTTAAACACTCTATTTTCAAAGTCTTTAGTAAGCAGGAAATTTTAAATTTTTTAATTATAAAGCTCATGTCCCCAGTACTCTTGATACTTAAAGTAAAGTATTATTGTATGGAATTTGTTAAGGAATATCAGTTTGTCTTCATATATATTAATTTATTTCACCATGGTGGACGTTATCTATATCGATAGAGATTTTCCTAAGCATCAGGGGAAGTCTGTACTACGCCTACAAGTGTATACTTCTCTTAAATATGATCTGTGATTGTCTGTTTTGGGTTTCATTTATATTCAGTTTGTTATGAGAAGTAGATTTTCAGTTCTTATATGAATATAGTCATGGAATAGAGATTATTTTTATTTCGAAGGTAAAATATTAAGTGTTGGTAACTTAGTTTGACATATTATTTACATTTAGTAAACAAGTAGAACATTATCTTTACATAGTATAAAACAAAGTCGGTTCCCGCAATCTGCCACTCTGTACACTTAGATCTTTTAAACTAGGCAACAAACTTTAATAGGTTTTTCATCAATAGATAGATTGTTTTAAGATGAAGATTTATAGCTACAGTTTATCATTGTCTTATGTTAATTTTTATGACTATAGTTGTCCCAACAACGCTTCGCTAAGTTACATTCGTGTGGCGAGCGTTACATCACAGAGCTCTTTAGCTCAGTTGTTTACAGCGTCTTGCAAATAAGGTGAATGTCTCTGGTTCTAAGCCGAGAAGGGCCACTTTTTTATATCAAAATTATTTTTTATGGTTCATTGAATTTGTTTTGTGGGTATTCAAGTGGACCCATGTAAGGTGTAGACTCAGACTCGGACCCGGTAGTTGGACCAATTGTGATGAAAATTTTTGAATTTGTCTGAATGTGTTAGATTTATAATTTAACATATTAGGTGGCATTGTTTTCGATTTTGATGAAATTTTTTATTTGTGTATGGGTGAGTTGGATGTAAAACTCGACACCAGTTTTTCTACTCCGTGAAAAGCCAGCCAGTAAATTTATATATGAGTCTTTCTTGACAGGTGACGAATGAATTATTGGGTGATGTAGATCACCAGAAACTCAACTGAACTAATTCTGAAAGTCAAGAAGAAGACATTCCAGAAATATATGACATTTTTGCCGGCTTAAAGTGGTTAAAATTTATTCCATCAGCACCAAAATAGAAAAAATCAGTTCCTAGCTGCCCGGTGTTCTCAAGAATGACAATTAAGCAGTAATTACATGTGACCCTAGCACCCTTTTTGACGAAAACTTACATCGAAGAAATAAATGTATTTATATGTAAAATTGCATCAAATTACAACATTAATAGCGTCTTTTTGTGATCTTTTTATCTGACTGGCTTAGACCATTGCGAAATGAAGAAGGGAAGGGGATGATATAAACGCTGAAATTGTAACTGGGCCAATATCTCAGGCCTCATACAAAAGTTAAATTCCTGTTAAGACTTTTACGTTTACAGGAAAATATTTACAGAATTACTATGTAACACTAAACAAAATATGATTTTGCAGAAGATGTGTATTCCACATTTAAATTCAAGTAGAGTTTAGCTAGAACGGTATTAAATATTTGTTGTTAGTTGATGCCACAACAAGTTACATCTCATATATGTAAACATATTCTGGTCCACAAAAACCCGGTCCACTTCAGTTAGACAATTTATTACAAGTGTAAATCTATAATTGGGAACCAGTATAAATATAACGCTAAATCGTTGGTCTACCAGTAATAGTCAAATGGGTTTTCAACAGAACAGAGACTTACAGTTGTAGGTACAATTTAACTTAAAACGGTCATTAAAAGGTGTAGGTAACAGGCAAACAACCAAACTTGTTTCTTCATTAATAGACAAAATATTAATCCTAGACACTTGCCCAAATCGGCAACCATTACAGGGGCGGATCAAGAATTTTCCTGGGGGAGGGGCGCAAAATGAAAATTCTGATATTTTTTGGACCTATATCCGCCTCAGTTTAACGAGATATTGCGTTCCTGACTACACTACACTTTCAGTTTCTTAATACGCAGTCTACCTTGTACCCTTATTATTTTTGTTTCCATTTTTACAAAGCCTCAGGGGGGGAGAGCGCCCCCTCGCCACCTGACTGGATCCGCCACTGAACCATTTTCATTTATAATACTACAAGGAGGGACGTTGAAGTAGTCGACAAAATGATGACATTCTATAATGTGGCAACAGCCACTAGTAATTTTGTATTTGATGCTCAACATAATAATGCTTTGTTATAACTAAAATTAACAGTTGTGATATTCCGACATCGAAAAGTAGAAGGCTGTTTATAACATTTTTGGGATTTGCCTATTAAAGGAACGTATTTTGCATTGAGCACCAATTCAAAATGTATCAAGAAGTATTAGAACACTGGCTGCCAATTATTTTGGACTAACTCAACTCAACAAGATCCTGATCAAAACAAGGGAGCCTGGTGAATATACTGTAAACGAAGAAAAACAAAACGCTTTGTAAACCCTGAAAATTTTGGACGTTGGACCTGTACATAAACAGAACAGCTAGTTACGTTAAGTTTTCTCAAGAATTAATTTTTAAGTGTTTTTTAGTCTTTGGTAGTTTCTCGTTATGCAGCGACGAACCCATGATTGATCTTGTAGAAGGGGGGCTTGACACCGTTGAAGGTAGACTTTAGCAAAAAATAAAAAACATACAACTCAAATGTCCGTCACTGTCCTTATGTCCATTTTAGGTTTTGCTCTTTTCCATTTTAAAAATATTTCTTTGATTACTTTTGACTTATATATTGCCACAGAAAATGCTAGTGCATCCCTGAAACGACGCATTTACACAGTTAAAGTTTTTAAAAAATGTCTCCGGGAACTTACTCTACCACCTGTTTATGATCGCCTGCATGCTATCATCAATCACATAAGTTTATACGTTTTCACTCTATTTCGAAATTAAATTTTTAAAATCAGATATATGTTTGTAGGTTTACCAATTATTATTTTCCGTTTATGAAAAAAGTAGGAAGTTTCGATAATTGACTTAATAGGAAGAGAACAAAATTTTAATAACGTATCTATAATAGTCATTCAGCATCTATTACAGATTAATCAACGGCGATTCGACTGAAAATTTTAGAACGGAGTGTTCAGAGTTTCAATTATTAATCAAACGTGAAATAACTAGCAACTAAGGAAATATAAGACAATTTGTCAACTTAGTACATGGATATGTGAAATTAATTAAAGCTATTAAATAAAGAATGATAAACTAGATAATAAATAATTATCAAATTGCAAAAAGAGCAGTAGGTATATGTAGCTAAAGAAAACTGCTAGTGAAGTAAAGTTCAATAATTTGGTGAAGTTCAAGTTGGATTCGCATACTAAGGGTTCCGTAGCTCCTTCAAAATTCTAATATTTCAGTATCAGACAAGGAGGGAATGAGTGCATTTTCTTGTATTTACCCTAATATCTTTTAAAGAAAGAGTTTTAAATTTATATAAAGTATACACTTTTATTTTCCACACATAGACTTTTTATTTTATCTGCTAAAAATTGACCTATTTTACCATTTATCTTCCAATCTACAGAGCCTAAAATTCAGACAGTAGAGTATAAAAGGCTCCCCTGAAAGTTTATTCGTAAAATAAAACTCTAACATTAATTTTGGGGGCCAAATTAGAAAATTTCTCAGGTGACGCCTGATATTTCTAATTATTCTCAAAATTTTATTTCTTATAGTTTCGGAGATACGGGGGGACGTTCGATTTACTAAGTTGTTCCCCAAGAAGTACCCCAAAAATCCTCCTGATCGGGTCACCAGATTATATACTGATCAAATTTCAACCTTTTCCGTCCAGTAGTTTTGGAGAAAATGGCTGTGATGTGAGAGAGGAAAAATCCGGACTTATATTATAAGGGTATTGTATATACCGAACCCTAATAAAATGTAGTTCAGTTGATTATAAGTCCACAAGTCTCAGTTTCAATATGTTCCATCTAATTTGCAACATTTACAAACAGCTGCATGATTTTATAAAAGAGACTTCAATCCAGCGGATGTAAAAGCGCTACCAAAGAGGGCTCATAACTCATGATTTTAATCACAATACAACTAAAGAAACAGGTTCCCTCTAAAAAAATTCACTATAACTTGAGAATGTAGTCAACACATCTTTTTCGCGACATATTTGTACTATTAAACATTACGGAAGATCCGTCAATTAAGATTAATGTTTAAATCTGCGTGTAATCTAAAATAACATTGTACAATTTTAACTATGACACGTGGTGCATACCAAAAATCGCCTCTTCAGTTCTAACTGCTAATTTAACAAATCAGTTTAATTAGGAAATAAGTGTGGCATGTGTTCATTAACAACACAGATTTCGTCATCTTTATAAGTGCTCTAAATATTCATTAAACGATCAAGCATAATGAATGGGACGATTGCATTATTAATAAATGAAATCTGCCGCTTCAGTGGATATATTAGATTGTCTATAAAGTCTTGATTAATGTGAAAAATAATTATTTCTATTATAAATTATTCATTGATGTAGAGTGTGTTTATTAAACATTCGAAAAACTATCAAAAACTTATTTATCGGTTCTTCTAAGAACATGATATTCGAAAAATGTCAACGGTACTGCAAATTACAGAATTTTATTAGTAAAATTCTTTTTGGGAGACACCTATTTCCTATTTCTAAAATCTTGATTTTCTGATGAAGTTTAGACTGATGATTTCCTTAAATTTAAATTCCCTGTTTTATATCTAATGAGCTCATCTGAAATGATTTATTCACATTACTCTGTTGCAAGCATTCTAGCAGGCAGTAATTTTCAACAGTTTTGAATATTAAGAAGTTATAAACGTAATTTAGGATAATAAAATGTTATTGTTGAAAAAAAATTCAACCTGTGTCTTCAAAACTAAGAGATATTTTTAAAACTTACCAAAGGCCAAAATTATTAGATGAATCACATCCTATATATAGAAGATAACGAATTTATATAGCAACCTGTATATTCTATGAGCACATTGTAAATTTAAGAATGTTTATAATGTGAGAAAACGCTATGCAAGTAATACCCTAATGATTGTAAGGAGGTCCTGGATTATTTTCACAGTTCATTGCATACCCTCCTCAATTATTTTCTGCAACAGATAAGTATTTGGTCGACTAAATGGTTGGTGTTGGGGCATTTAGTCTTCATCGATGTTGAAACAACATATGACGGCGTATCTAGAACCACTTAGTTGAAGTTCGGGACAACACAAGCATAAATCAAAATTATATGTGGACCATAAAAGAATTGTATAATACCACAACATCGTCACTTAAATTTAGCCGACTCATTTCAGAAAGTTTCCTTAACTATTAAAGGCTTATTACTGGGATGCTATATATCCTATACCCTATTTAAAATAGTTATTTCCTGTGAACATGCAATAAATGTAGCAAAGACAGAATCCTTCGCGATTCATGAAGACACGAGATTTGGGCATTGACGGTACTAAAATACAGGGATGTGAAGAGTTTAAGTACCGCTAATCACTTATCATTAAGACTCCAAAGAGCGAGAGAGACATAATTAATAGAATAAATTAGGGTCGTAAAGGAATACAACAGATAAATGGAATATAATGGTTAAATGAAAAAATGAACTGAACAAGACTGAGAATATACCAATATATAGTAGAAGTAGTAAGGCTCTGAAAAATGGGATATCTCAAAAAGGTATAGAATAACACTACAAACCCCAGATATGAATGCTCAACGTGTTCCTGATGAGATCATTAAGCAAAAAATGGGCTGGAGAGAAAAATGTTTACATGATATGGTCACTTCAACCGAATGAATTAAAGTAGATAGCCTAAATGATTTAGCAGTGGAGTCCACCGGGATAAGGTTAACAGAGATTTTTCGGAGAATATGGTTACAAGGCGTAGAAGAGCCAATGACTGCCAGACAATTATCCATGGCAGACACAGATACAGATAGAATGGCTTATTGGTTACGAGAAAAGGCGCACGCTGTAAACAGAAACCTGTTGTAAAAAACAGGTAAGTATTTGAAAGTGTAAGAGGGCTATTTCGTTAAACAGTCTGTAACACTGGTTGTCTATTAAGGAAAATCCTCCTCACAGGCGTTAGTTAAGCCTTACTTCTTACCAAAAACATACGGTGATTGACAACGACTTTCAGACTTTGCAAACCGGATTTTTTTCGGTCGGAGCATCAGCCAGGAAGCGTTCTTTAAGAGGCAACCAGTAACCTAGGAAATTATACGAAATTGTCTGTACTGAACATTGTTGAATTACAACTTTCAAATACTTATTTGCTAAAGAAAAGAAGTAACGAGAGAAAACCACAATCAGTAGTCATAAGAAACACTAAGTACCTTAATGAAAGGGATTTCATTCTTTTGTATCTTAGATAGTCCGTAAAAATATCATAGTTTGTTGTGATGTTTTCACCCCATTTTCCTTGTAATGCTACATAATTCTTGAACCGGAAATTCAGGTCAACAAGTGATTTGCAGAACTTGACAAACCAACAAGCAGCTTCCTTCATATATCAGACAACTATCTAGAACATTCCTGGGAGCTGAGATAAAGATTTTAATATGTGGCACACTTTGAGAATTATAGTAAAATTGTATAGGTTAGGTTATGCCTCCTGTTTCATTACAAAATTGCATCTACGCTTTGGGCACCGGTATTAGGGAGCTATATCACATAGCTACTCAAAGGGCTGAAATAACAAATAACAGTATTACTCACAGCATTAATTTTGCCCTGGCTCGTATTGTTCACAAGGAAAAGCATTAAGACGAAAGTTCATCAGACAGCATTCATACATTCCAAAGAGACCATTACATCAGCAAACATAGTGCCAAATAAATAAGTTGTGGAGAATCCTCCTGGAACTATTATTCTGAATTTCACATCATTTCCCTCATGATGAAAGCAGATCTAAACGTATCAAAACGTTCTGAGATTACGTATATTCAAAACTCCCTAAACGTCTGGAGAAAAATTCTTCAATGTTTAAGCAATATTGAGAGGCTAAATGTTTTAATAAATAGTTAATAAATTTATTATACTTAACTATCGGTAATTCTATAATAATTAAAAAAAACTGATTCAACAAAGATTGTAAATCTAAATAGCTATTGCTTGAAAAAATCATTCTCGAGATTAACACTTTTGTATATGAAAAGAACTCAAAATTAAAGACGACAATATTTAAAATATAACTTTAAAAATTTATTTAAACAGTATAGAATCACAATACTATTTTTCTAAAGCGGATAAATTAAGTGATGGTTACTTATGAAATTGAAAGGAAATGTATTTTTAATAATACAATCAAATATTAGAATTCAATTCAAGTTTCAATACATCACAAATACATGTTTCATACATAATTTAGGGATCATTTATTATTCAATACAAAGCAGACAAATTGAAACTTTGTAATGACTCAATATAACGAAGATACTCTTCGTACGAATGGCCGACTTGTTGCGTTTGAAGAATATTAAGAGACATTTATTTTTATTACATTTATTTTTTGCATATTAACAAGTTGGCAATTTTTAAAATATTATCAAGATTTCAATCAGGTACCGCATTGGAATAACGATTAATGAGATGGATAATTTCTTTGAATTTATACAATTCACGATGTTCCTTTTTTGGTTAAATTTAAATATGACCTAATCGGTGAGGGTTACAAATGTCAGCTTTGGTGGTTTCTTCAAACTTGTGAGTCATCGCGGTTTGTTGGGGACAAATTATTGAATTGGGAGACATATTGGATCTTGGTTCACATAACTAATATTACATAATAAAAGTAGATTGTGTTCCTTATTTTCTTGTAACCTTTGTCAGCTTTTGGAGGCCGACAGTAATTTAATACTACTAGCGGTCGCCCAGTGGTCGAAATTCGACCAAAATCATTTTAAACATTTCGAGATAATATATGAATATGCATATATTTGCACGTTTTTATGTACCTAAGCTATATAGTTCACTACTATTATAATTAGGTAAAAAAATATATCAAATAAAATAAAAAATCAAATAACGTTCTGTTCCAGAATAAAAATAATATTCAAATTTTCAAGACATCATACTGTTATTCAATAATTTAACAATACAATATTTCGAGAATTGAAAACGTCAATAAAAATCAAGAATTTATAAAAAGCCTTGATTTGAATTAGTAGAAAATATATGAAATAATTTTGTCCTCTAGCGGTGGAAGGTTTAATGACGCTGTTTAAGCTATTATGAAATAGATGACGCAATAACTGTTATTAACGGAAAATGTTGGCCGTTTGATCTATTTTTTTTTAATAACAAAACTAAAGCCCGTCAATTAGCAAATAAAAATTTAAAAAATTGTTTCACATACAGAATGAAATAGTACCGAACTCTTTTATATTTGTGTATTTACATATTGGAATGTCTTCGATGACACATTATATATAATATCCAAAAAATGTATGAATTAGATGTTGCGGTTTTAGTTCAATGCTGGTTCAATGCAAGTATGTAATTGACGAATGACGGAACAATCAATAAAACACGGACCGTCGCGTAAATGAAATCACCAAATAAAAGTTAATCACTGACTTTTTAAGTCGAAGCCCTGCAGGTGGGGTTTCCGTGGTTCTTCTTTCTTCAGAGGCTAGCCCCGCAGCTGCAGGAACTGTTTTAAAGCTTTCTCTGGACAACACGTTACACAAAAAATAGCGACGTAATGTTCATTGATTGAGCAAACAAAAAATGCGGGTTTATCAACAAATGATGCGCTTTTGTAAACACAATAGAACCAAAATCAAAGCGATTTAACGGTTTTTACGACCGGAACTATACACGACATACGAACACTGTCTTTATTTTACTCGTAAAAAACACTTAAAATGAGCATTAGCTCGACGGTAGGTTTTGGAAAAGGTGCAGAAGTTTAAAAATCAATGAAGTAATTCAATCAAATTTAAACAATACACTAAACAAATTGCCGAAACGTCACACATATAGTTTTTTAATAAAATACGCATATTTAAAATGACAATATGTTCATTTTAGGCAACTTTTATTTACCCTGTATCAAGAGGCAGGATTATGCAGGCATGATAAATCAAATAATAAATTAATATTAAACATAAGTAATATTTTTACACATTAGTTTTACAAAATATTTACGGTTATTCAGATACTTCACAAGTACGATTTCAATTTCTAAGAAGAAAAAGCAAGAAACGAACTCATAAGTAACTATGAAGATGCAGTATAAATAAATAGATACATAAGTACTTACATATTTATTAGTACACCTTAAACTACACTGTAGGTATAATCTCAATAACTTTAATACACAAAGTTAACATGACTTTTCTGTATTATATGAAAAATATAAAGAAATACAATGCACTTGCTGACAAATTATGTTAAATAATAATTTTCAAGTTGATAATTTTTGTAAATGTATTGAAATTTTTTTTTTTCCAAATAATAGATTGATAATTTTCACATTGAATTAAAATGGTACATTAACCTAACGGCTAACAGTGGTATGATATGTCAAACCTAAATCAAAATGATCAGATTCGCTAAAACGATTCAAAACGAAGATGGCCGAGAACATTAGAAATATTGGCATGATGTCAGATATGACTATTTATCTTAAAACTCACTAATTGTATTCATATCATCGGCTTTGTAAGATTAGTTAAATTGTATGAAACTATTAGCCTTTAAAATAGAAACAATATGAATTAAAAGGGTAATGTTAAAATAAAAAAATATTATCGGAAGCACATTGATCAGTTAGTTGCCACACAATTCAAAGTTTAGCTGACAAACCAGATTTAGCAGGTTACAAACTTCCGAGTACCAAATAAATGATTATTATCATATAATATAATTTTTTATGCGTGATAATTTGGAATAACTTTTGGAACCAATCAAAATTTGTTAGTTTTTTGTTTAACTTAGTTTGTTTTTCGAGTCAATTCATTTTACGATTTTCTCCCTAAGCAATCTGGCGGCACTGTTTGGCATTGACAGTGTGGACTTAAATTATGATTAGTTTATTTTATTTGATGAATGAAGCAATATTATAAAAAAACGTGAGCATTCTGCACTGAAACTCGTCAATAGCTACTAAAAAAAAAGTTTGTCTTTGCCTATTTATATATAGATTTAATACAAAAACTACCTCTGGAATGAAATATACATGTAATAGGTATTTTTTTTAATCCTAATCTCAAGCTTTCAGAATATGTACTTGTTTTGAAGATACTAGGTAAATAAGCAACATAAAATAAAGGATAATTTACTTAGCAAGTTCACTACGATTAACGATCCTGTTAGATTCAATCGCAAACAATAAAGAATCTATTGTTGTCTTTGACACAGTAACTTCCATCTCTAGTGGAATAATTCCACTGAAATTTGTAAAGTTTTGCACAAGGACTTCCGGCTAAGATGGCGGGGCAGCAGCATGAATGTGCGCGTCGTAGATTTAGAAAATTTAAAATAGTTTAATTACACACTACCAACGGATCTTGATCATGCATACCGAATCTAACTTAGTTTCCCCAAAGACGTTTTAAAAGTGATAGATGCTCAGAGAGTGATTTACTTGTATAGTAGAAAATCAAGAGGTTCAAGGGTGCCTCGCCTTATAAATAGTCTTTTGCTTATAACCTAAATAATCATCATCATTTTTCAAGGAAGATAAACAGTGTTTTATTTTCATTTCAAGGATCAGTTTCTTTTCAATATCTTTAATTCTAATGACCTATAAGCGAAACAGAAAAAGTAGGATATTCTCAATTACATTTTATCCTTTAAACACATTTATATAGTTTTATAACGTTGCAAAGTACTAAACATATTCAGAAGAAAGCACACAGTTAACCAAGGAAATTATTTACTTATCGACAATTAAAGGAGATGCTACATACATGATATCTAATTTACTAAACATATTCCGAAGAAATCATACAGTATCGCGAAATAATTAATTTACCTAGCGACAATTCAAGGAGAGACTACATATAATATCCAATTCTATAATTTAGAATACTTGTGTACGGTCAACAAGATCGAAAGATCAGGACAACAACCAACCTGGAAGGACTGCCTGCCTGAAAGCTGAAAGGTTAACCGTGAAAGAAGAAGAAAGGCTGGGGAAAAGAAATCTGCTAGATTTTCAGAAATATTTTGAAATGTGTGCTGATTTGTTGTATGAATGTCCAATTAGTAGGATAATTACACATACTTAATTTTAACATGCTTATGTTCATTATATCTAATTAGCTTTAGTTTTGTACATAAAGGCGGATTGATATAGAACAAGTCCCACAAATCAGAAAAAAATACCAGGCCTCTTTACTTATAAAAACAGTAAATTTCAGAAATGCATTACCGTTATTGCTTATTTTTGTGCTTGAATATAGTTTTCCAGTTCACTTGAATAGTTTGAAGAAATAGTCAAGAAAATATCGGAAGTCATTTTCGTTTTGCTTTGCCTAATTTTAGAGCATTTTGTTCTGATTATGCCATAAATTTTGGGTTCATCGCTGCGATTCTCTTTAGTGACTTGGGGAAACATGTTTGGGCTTTTTTTTAGCCAAATCTGAGTTGCAAGATGGTTTTTTAGCCGAACAATATTGGCTCTACAAAAGAGACATAGACTACTGAAAATAGTAAAAAAGTTATAAGACCATTATAGTTTATATACTTTTCAGAGTAATGTAGCAATGTCTGTTATGTCAAACATTGTCTTTCTAGAATTTATTAACCTGACCTCACTGCTCTCCACTTTCGTATTTCACTTGAATATGAATAGAGTTTGTCCAATTTTTGAAAATTAGGAACACTACTCTCTTGTAAAATGACTGTATTGAAATGAATCCAAATTATTATGTCGTATTTGCACCTACCCGTAGTGGTAAATTAGCCAGGATTGCTGGCTGGCAGACAGTCTACCAGGCACGCAGAGGAACATAACTCTAAGTTGACCTCAAATAGGGTTGGTGTTTTGTGTAGTGAACCTACTCAATCTTGAAAATAAAAGTCGCTTTCCCTGATATCTGAACTTACAAACAGGAATAGCTCCTATACGATTAAAACTTGGGCTAGAGACCTACTAATTCATTTACTTTGCAATATGCAGCCCTGGTTTGGTAATAAAAATCCAGAAATTCAAAAATATGGTTACGGAAATGTAACGAAAGTGTAATCTTCGGATATAGAACCAGAGAGGGGAGTACAACTCATTTAAATAACAATATTACAACCTAAAAATAAATTCAATAAACATGGAAATACAAAATTGAGAATAGGCAAGAGGAACAAACTAAGGAAAAGTTAGTAAAGCATAGAGGCTCAACTGACACAAGTTGAAGATAGTATTTCCGGCAGTCTAGTACGAGTCTCTCACACAATGGATCCCGGCATGTTTGTGCAAGATACATATGAGAGTTTACACCTACCAAAAAATATAAGTATATAGATAACATTAACAAATTAACGAAACTGCATTTGAGGGCATTTATAAATTGGTGTTCATTTGCAACGTTCGCTTACAAAACTGTTATACTTTTCATGATTTATTCCAAATTTCATTAGACAATCGTACATAAGATTTGTTTTTCTTGATGCACCATTTTGATTTTGCTTGTAAACAACTCAAAGCAATACTTGATAATATTTTAGCTAAAATACAGCTTAGTTCTAATGCACCGTCGCTACAAAAGGTGTTTTTTTTTTGGAAGTTCCTACTTACAATTGCGCTCGGGAGGTATAATTGAAAGCTAAGATATAATAATTCTTTTATAAATTGTATATGCCTATTATCGATATATGTAGGATAGTATAAGGCTTTAAACTACATGAATATCAGTTATTCTCAAGTTTCACAAGCTGGTATCATAAATATCTGCTGTCATATGTCATATTATATATTTCGCAAACACCTTCGAAAGACTAGTCACACTAACTGTTTGATCGCCAGCGTTTACCTTTTGCTCGTAATCAATTAATTATATATGCGGGTACCTAAAGAATTCATTGCTAAAATGTCGTCCGTATTAGAAATACATGCTTATGCCTTTACACGTAGTCCCCAATATGGAATGTAAATTTTAAATGCTTAATATGCAGTATTGAATTGTTCATCTGCTTCTGGCAAATAAATTTATCTTCATGTTAATTCAGATTTTTCGTAAATATTGTTTTTCAACGTTTTTTACCTTTTAATGAAATTGTAATTCTTATACTGAATGGTCTTTATTTTGTAAAAATGCATAGGATATTTATGCATACATTAATTTGTTATTCAATTATTACTGGGAGATGGCTAGGCAGCCACACACTTGTACAGTAAATAAGTAATTCAGTTTTAATTTATAAAATTCATTAAGTTAAGTCTATATTTACGCAAAAGTATAATTATGTTTTATTTGGAAGAGTTTTGTTGCATAAAAAGCTTAATTTCGGGTGTGGATTGTGATGATAAGCGTAGTTAATATTTGTGAAACTATGAATATTCCAAAAACTTAGAATTTGGAATAATGCCTTTTTCTCTATTCTATTAATAGACGCAATGTGTAGTGAAAGACGCTCCAGAAGTGATCGAAGTTAAGTCCAGTGTTAATGATAAGTGGTTTAAGGTTAAGCGGGAAGTCCTGCCATAATAGTATTTAGATGTATATATTTTAATGAAGAATACCTACAATATTTAAGTTTTTTACATAAATAAAATTATGACGAAAAGCATATGTCCAGTAATCAATTAAGGTACATATTATCTACAACAATTAAAATGTGGTAGCTGGTCAATAAGAACCACACTAGATTCATGACCATTTTCGCGTATGCAACAGGCACCCTGGAGAACAAGAAGAAATTATTATTGGTCAGGAATCAGTATCTTATATGGTTATTAAAGGTTCGTTCCAACTAAAAGAATATCACATACACAAACAGTAATCGCCGTGCGATTTGACGAGTAACCATTAACCTAAATGTTACGCGGTTGCTTATAGGTTATTCCTCGGGTTGGTACACGCCTTAAGAAAAGCATGTTTATAAATCACAAAAAAGATGTTTCAAGAAACATGCGCCCAGGCTTTGCAACGGTGAGATGAAAATTCTTTGTCCAAATATAACAAGAAAAGTTAATATAAAGGTAATTCAGAAAATGCTTGCTATCCCATACACTGGGTGTTAAACACCAACTTACACCACGGACTCATTTTTCATTAAACCACTGAAAATAATTTTTTGTATTGTTTCAGTGTCCTACTTCGTTTTCGGAATCAAAATATAAATCATGTTAGTGGGTGTGAAATTCAAGTATTTGAAAACTGCTCAGAATTCTAAATATTTGTTGATAAAATTAATATATAGGACAATCACATCCACTGAGTCACAACAGTTAACTTTGGACCGCTTTGATTATTTAATATTTCCATCCTTGCTGATAATCAGTTAGTTGGGTTTGTAAAAGAAAATTGGACTTTATGGTATCTTGTTCCGGTGCTAATTTAGGGTCTCAAAACTCTCAAACACTTTAGCATGCTATTGATTTTACCGGTTTTATAAGTTGAGTTTGTATTAACTCATAGAGTCCACTTCGCGAATAGATTCATTTTCATGAGAGAACTTTTATACTGCAAAAATTCTTGGACTCAGGACATTTTCCAACATAGACAGTCAACTCGTGAAAATGTTGGTCCACCATTTTCTCGCTTTCGCCTTGAAGGGGCAAACAATGCCAGAGAATTTCCATTTTCAGAAAAAAATAAGTTTTGTTTCGATTTTCTGGCCTCTGCCATGATGACAGAAATCGATAAAGTCTGCACAATATTTTTCACTTGCTTAATATTACTTGGTCATTCGCAAACTTTATATCAATTGTTTTGTGGACTACTCTCGAAATTACATTTCCTCCCTTGTTAACTTTTCTTGCAGTATCGATTCTTGTTTCAGCTATTTAGCTACCTGCCTATCGTATTCTGATGCTTGGTTGCATCATAGAATTCATTTACACAACATGACAGAGACGAGAAAATCGGAGCAACACATCTTTTATTCGGAACATGGGAAAACGAGTTTTTTGTATGTTAGCCACGGGTTTTTTTCGCAGATTTCGCCTCATTGCACACACTGTTCTCTTGGAGGCAGAAGCGAGAAAATGGTGGACCAAAATCACCAGCTGACGGTCTAACACTCAAACAAGAGACATGTAAATGTTATGATTTTCACTTAAAGTGTTAGTTTCAGGAGAAAACTGTTACATGTTTTCTGAACAAAATTGGGATGATCTAGTATATTAAAATAATACGCTAGTCACATTTTGCAACAAATATCCTTGCCTGCCCTCTGAAAATGTTTTGTTCGCGAATAGGGGGTATTTGGTTAGAATGTGCGACCGAAATATTGTGACTTATCAGCAATCTAAAATATATATATTGTGACGAGAATTCATCTGATAATTCGTGGAAGCAGCATTCCTCTGATATTTCTGGGAATCCTAAATGTTATTCTTGAAGAATCTGGTCTGGTCTCTTTGACGTTCTGGAGAATTCCGAGAAGAAATATATAAATACGGAGAGCTGGGGAAGCATTCATTCAGAATTCGACTGCCGTATAGTTAAGGTAAATTGTCTTTGAATATAAATTGTGTTAAAGTAGTGGAAATACATTAGAGTGAGTTGGAATATGTTTATAAATAAATCCAAGAACCCGTGAACCGTGTGAAAATAAAAATATTACTAAATGTACAAATTTAATGATGCTTATTTATTTCTTTATTAAAAATCTGGTCATTTCCTGAACAAAATCGTTGACAGCATGTCAGATTTCTCCTAGTATTTGTTGAAGAGCCATAGAATTCAAAAAACCGCTTTGTTTTGAAAGAATTTAGATTAAATGAACCAATTAACTGAAAATTTCACAAAGGTACATAGGTAATATGCAAAATTTGTACAATCCGATTGGTAGTTTCATCATAGTCAGCTATTCCAACCACTATTTCTTAATGTAGTATTCCATACATATTAGTTTGCCATTTATTTCCATGAATTCTGTTCTTAGCATTATTTGGACAAGGTTATGTTTTAATTTTCCTTACGCCATAAAACCACCTTATTTATTGGAAAATAAAGAAAATGGATAAATATAAGCGGGATTTATATTCAACAGACAGAAAAGAGCTGAATACAGACAAAAAACGACTTAAGCTACAACTAAGGTCGTATTAATTTTGAGTTTTTGTCGATTACATATAAAATCGACCCCAGTTACGATTGACATTGAATTTATGGTGTAATTTCGTAAATGGAGAGGGTTATTTTTATCACCAATTTCAATTTTTGATTAAAAATCAAGTCTATACATCCATATTTCCGAATTTCGTGGACATGATATGGAAACCTTAGTGTTGCTGTCAACAAGCTACATGCAACTACTAACAATTTTAGTTGCTTGGATGTAAGTGTAACTTAAATATAATGAGCTTCATCTATATGTAACATTTCTTTCATTCATTTCTATAAACTATGCAGATGTATTAAATTTGAGTGTGACTAGAATAGTGAATAAGTTAAACTTAAGCTAGTCTGTTTCTAGTACCTAAAAACATTAAATTTAGTATCACAGCTGACGAACTTATTTCAAGAGGGACAGCAAATAATTCGTATTGGTTAAAATAATTAAGATATTGGCCCTCCACCGTTCTTTGTTATAAAAAGTTCAGTTGACCATCAGGTACTTCTGTATCATAGGCAACATCGTCCCAAGTAAAGTGTAAACATGTTTGTATATTTCTGATTTCAGCAGGTAAATCTGGTTGTACTATCTTTCCGAAATTTCCCAGTGTGACACATAGTAGGACTGCAGACTTTTGGGACTGTGCGTGTTAGTTTTTTCCTTACATTCCTAGATGCCGACATTCAGTTAACGTTAAATCATTAAATCCGTTGAGCAAATTTAAAAATGACGAGAAGCATCATCAAAAATTGATAGCACCTCTATTGGAGAACAACTTGCGTCACATTAAACCATGAAGTATTTTTTTATGATTTTACAAAAAAAAACTTGAAAATGAAGTAGAAAAATTGAATATATGGAAAGCTTTGAAAAATCATTATCATGGCCATCGTAGGGTAAAGGGAAATGTTTTTTATCCTACAAAATGGTTCCTATTCCTTAACGCTCATAGCCTATATTTATAAACTGTTGGAAAACTTCCAAATATTGGTACAATTGCTAGGTTCGTATAACATTTGATATTACATCAACCTAAAGAAAAATAAAAACACACATAATAGCTCAAGGTTTAAACTGCCGTAAATAATTTGATTTTCGTTCGACGTGTGTGCAAGCCAAATTGAAAGTAATCCCATCAAACTTTGAATAAGACATGTTAAATAGATAGCCGGTTGCATGAATGGCAACACGAAATTGAATGAATTGGGTAAAGTTTAACATTTTGTTCCCCATAACAAGCATATTGTGCACGAAACATCAACAGCGAGTCTATAAATGTGTAATATTCCTGGAAAAACTCGGGTTATCGATTTCGGTTTCTTAGCAAAAATAAGTTTGACTCTAATCAAATGTTGAAATACACTCTTATGACAAACGTTTATAAATAGTTAATTTATAATTTTGAAAATTGAAGCTCTGACAATACCGCCTACACAAAGACAGTGACACTTATACCTTGTCAACAAAATTAATAATCAGCAACAACTAATTGTTCGTACTTTTTGATAGGCCATTTTGCCTGTTAATTTATTGGGTTGACTCTTTCTATTACATTATTGTTCCATTATTTTTTCCATTTCAATATCAACTCTTTTACTATTTAATCACTTAATGTGTCTCTTTATTTCGTATTTTACTTCTGTTTCCATATATCTCCTAGCTGAAGAGCGGGATTCTCAGTTCCCCTCTATAACTTGTTTTATGTTGGTGCTGTCAATTTCTGTCTTACTTCCAATAGTTCTTTGCTAATGACAAAAGTATTCGTTTTCTGTTAAAGTGTTAAGCTTGTGAACCAATCCGCGTAGCCAAGGACTTGTTCGTTTCCTATCTTACATTTACCTTCCTTCACCACCTTCATTATCTTCATCCATTATGATATTGAAGCCTCAATTATGTCCTGCATTGCGTTCTTCTAGAAAAGTCGATCATTATATTCTAATGTTTCTGTTATTTTTCTTGCTACCAAAACTACATGTGAGAATGATCTTCCACTTCTGAATCTCTATTGTCCCTCTTCAGAGATATTCTTTGATTGATGCTGATGATGATTACTGATTGATGATTTTCAGTTTTGGGTGTTGTTATTATGAAATGAACATTTGCAATCTACATCAATAAATATAAAGCCATTGACAACGAAGTCAGAATAGACTTTGAAACGTTTGGTATTCCTGCAATATACGTGGTTTTATATCTATTGTGGTGTTATTGCCCAAAAAACATAAAAATAATCAAGAATATGCCACAAACAACGTTTAGAAGACAACTTGTATATATAGCTTTCTGTTTTTAAGTTTACTTTGTCGTTTATCTATTTCTTCTATACCTATTTTTACCTCTTCCTCAGTTGTAATTTTGGGTGTTTCTGGTTCTGTTGGTGGGGATCGTCGTTTGAAAATAGTATCTTCAAGTATTCTGTCCAGATGTTTATTTCTATTTGTTCGTTTGCATTAATTCTCTCATTTCTTGTCTCTGACCCTGTTATGAATCTTCACATTTCCTTTAGTAATAATAGAAGTCAGGCCACATATGTATTGAAAGGCATTCCCAATGTTTATTTTTAATTATTCCAATATTTTATGTTAAAATTATTTGTTGTGATGAATTATTATTAAAATAAAAAAATATGTACCTATGTATTCAAGAAGTAATTATTCTGTCTGTTCATAGGGGTTTTATTTCCTCAATTTTTATCTGTCACAGATAAGTATATTAATTTTGTAATAAAGACAAAATGTACTGGGAACTATTTAAAAATATTTCCCCTTTACAGAGTCTTACTCAAAGATGTTTTTAGAGTAATAAATCTCCACAATATGCTATCAGTCTTCCTGTGTGCAAAAAAAAAATATTTGTGTATTTTTCTTTGTTTTGGAGACGTTTCAGCTCCAAGTGTGGAGTCCATAACAATTAGTAATCCGGGCCTCTATGATGCTTTGGCTCTTTTACAGATTTCAAATTCTTATGTGTTATAGAACAGAAGTGGGGAAAGAAGACCCTAATGAACTGACAAAATAATTAAGGAACTCCCCAGCAATCATACTCACTATGTATTGAACTGTTACTTGCATTAAGCTGTATTGTTACGTACACATATGACTAAAGTTTTCACACTGTTTAGCTAATAAATGAAAAAAGTTTAAGTGATTGATTGAAAGAAAAACTTTAAAATTATAATTTAATGTTTGTTCTTTAGGAATTATTTCATATAATTTTCCCTAAAAATACCAAAACATCTTATTTTTATTTACATTTAAGAAATTGTATCCTATAAAAAATATGAAAATGTTTAATAAACTAGTAGTCAGTTGTTTCTTGCTGTTGTTTTTACATATTTTTTTAAGGTATTCGTAAAGAAATGATTATAATTGTACAAAAACAAATTTATTTCGACTTTAATTTTTATACTAAAAATTAACAAATAATAATTGACTTCAAATATAATCATTACTCCTAAAAAATACAAAAAATACTTATCTAGATTTAGCCTTATATATGCAGTAACTAGAAAAATTCCACTTAGAATATGAGTTCCCAGAAATTGTTTAATTTCTTTAAAATTTGTGGCAGTGTAATTTTATTGGAATATTTAGATTAGTAACGGAGAATTCGTATTTTGTACCAATTTCAATTATATCTCCTTTTTTCCAGACCGGTATCTGTTATTTCGTCTGGTTTTCTTTATACTAATTCTTCATTGATGTTTTCAATAGTGGATCATTTTCATGGTCTATATTTGATGTAGATAGAACAGATTCAGCAATTTCAGTACCATCTAATTCCTCTTCAACAATTTCAACAATTTCCAAATAAGTACTTTGATGGAACATATTCAGGACTTTATCTTCATCTGATACATTTTCCACTTCAACATCTGGATCTTCCTGTAAATCAAGATTTTCGACATCAATTTGTGTAGTATTTCCTGTTAACATCTAAAATATGAAATATTTTTGAATCAGTAAATATATTTATTTTATAGAACAAAGCTACATTTTTTTTTACGAAATACCTGTTATAAAACAAAATAATATATACAAGAAACGCTAAACCATGCCACTTGGATTTAGAATGTATATCCATTGATTCCAATTGGAATTAGATATATTTTCTTTGTTTATGGTTATCCAGTAAAGAAATAATAGTAGTGTAAACTTAAATAATCTCCATAAAAACTATCAATAGGTCTAGGTTATGGTATGCACCTTCCATTTATTGGCGGTAAGGTAAAAACTGACAATACTTATGGCACCACCTAGATATATGATATAATAAGATAATACAAAAATCACACTAAACAATGTTATAGGTCTCTACTACTGCATTAAACTAAAAAGGCGTTACACTGAAATGATTCTAAATAGAATGATTTGACTGAAAACGCTTAATTGTTCCTGAATATGGATTTTTGAAATGTGGTGATGCAGATGTTAGGTGCGCTTAGGGTCAGGTACAAAAAAATTCTTATTTCCATTTCCTAATACGCTCACAAAAAACGAATTACTTAAAAATACATAGACACTAGATCAAAAATGAAATATTAAATAAAAGATACCTACATAGACAAAAGGTTAAACGAAAAGTGAAATCAAACAAATTAATATTGTAGAAGATAACGAATCTCAAGGGAGATTTTGTCTATCTGATTGGGAATCTTGGTTCTCCAGAAGCCACAAGAAGAACAAGTACAATGTTCCATATGTAAGCTCTAGGCTACGGTATATGTGGCGACAATAACATTGAGAAAACTTACTCCATACTAGGTTTATGTTGTCAAATTTTGATTCTCAAGAATATGTATCTAATAACCTGACTTCTGTGATTATAGTAGGTATGAGGGTCCACATATTACGATTAAATGTTAATTCCTATTTAACTTGCTTTATTTTTTGTGACAACTGGCACTTGCCTATCCAATCATAAAATGTTTTCTTTTATAACAAAACATTTGGAGACATTTTATTGCGAAACAGCCTTTTTTATCAAAATATTATAAATACGGGAATGTAAGAGATTCATTATAAAAATAATGTTATTTACTATAACCAACAATACCTACATATAGAGCTAGCTAACTAGCTCCCATAATAGGATAGAAATCACACGAAATGTTACCTCCAACCTATCACAGCATTATGATACTATTTTTGTTTTCGATTGTTTACAATCCATTGAACACAAGACAATTTTTTGTTTGGGATGCCTTAATTTCTAATTTAATACTTTATGAGTAAAAGTGCCATTTTTTAAAAAATATTGAAAACTGAAATTAATGTAGCCTCGAACTATTAGGTAGAAATGTTTTATTTTGATATACGTATTTTTTCGTTCTTTCGTTATATTAAAAATTTAAAATGAATTTTTGTTCTGTTTCGCGATTTATGGTTACACTCCGCCTGCAACATGTCTACTTTAGTCCATAGGTTCAAACTACAATAACTGTTTAATATATTCAAATACTAGTCTCTATTTCAGGTATAATTTCCCTAATTAGTATTCTTTCTTTTTCTTTCTTTCCCATAGTCCTCATGTGTTAATAGTATGTCTGTAAATAAATTATCACTGACCGTTCCCCCACAAGCAAGTGCATTCTACAATTATCTACTCCCTATTGTCTTCTACGAATAAACAATGACAATTTTTCTATTATAAATCCAATTAGCGTAATTGACTCGCTAAAAAGAAACTTATTTTTGATTAAAATTTCCGTTGAGGCAATAAAAATCAAAACCGCCATTAACCAATTAATTAACGAGAGGCGAGAGTATGAAATCGTCGTGATTATTTGTCACTTAAGAAGATAACGTATCTGCCCAGACAATTATTGAACGTCTTTTGTCATAAAAAACTCGTCAGATACTTTTGCGTGTCGCTTTATGCCCTTATCAAAACCAATTATACAATATATTCGGTTAAGTGACACTGTATTATTATTATTGAAATTACAGTAGCCCAATGACAGATTATACGTATGCATTCATAATTGATAAATTGGGTGACATTATAAGATGTTTAGTTCTTCCTTATAAAGACTAATCATCAACTACTGGTCGAGCTTTACCTCGAAAAAATTATAAATACAACGATGTTATCTGGAATTAGTTGCCCACCGCAATTCAAGTAATTGTATACACTGAGAAAACTATTACGAGATGTTTTTCAATAATTTAGAAAAAACAATAATTTCAATCTTTGTTAAAAATAAGTCAAAATTATGACAATTTTGATTTATTTATAACCTGCCTGAATTTTTGAGTGCATCCTATTTAGAAAAACATTGACACTACACTGCCTAACATTTAAAGCATATGTTAGAAAAACTTTTAAATATAATGAAACAATTATTGAAACAATAAATTCAGTCGAATTAGATCCACCCTCTCTCATATGACCCGCGTAATTCAGTGACAACCTTCGCCTGTTAAGCTATTTTTTTATATTTGTGTAAGAAAGTAATTGTGATTATTAATGAAAACATAAGGTTTTATTTACACATTTCTAATTAATTTGGATTTAATTATTTATTATATTATTAAAATATATTATGTTGTGGTCGATTGTTCAAGCAGGGACAATAGGAAAAGCAAAGAATTTTTGAATTGCAATTTGAACCCCCAGGACCCCCCCCCCCGCTGGCTACGGGCTTGCTTGAGAGAAGTTTCCAATTTTCTAGACATCTCAACAAAAAAGTATTTTAAGAATATTTAAAAGCTAAAGGGGGGCTTATCATAAAATATTTTTAAGTATTTTATTACAGATATTTTGGGAGGTTTGGGTTTCATACACTTTTTAATTGATTAAAAAATACTTCTTATTGATAGAGTATATTTAGTATTATTTTTATGTTTCTATTCTGACTTCGTTGTCAACATTGACAACGAAGTCAGAATAGACTTTGAAACGTTTGGTCTTCCTGCAATATACGTAGTTTTATTTCTATGTGGTGTTATTCCCCAAAGAAACATAAAAATAATCAAGAACATGCCACAAAAAACGTTTAGAAGACAATTATATTTAGTATTAATAATACATTTTTATTTAATGAAATAGTTTGGGAATATTGGCTGCATTTACTGCACTTAACAGAAATTAACCGTTTTCAGAAAGGTTTAATCTTTACGAAAACTGTTTCTAAAACCAAAAATGGAATACATATAATCAGCTGGACCACATTTTCAATTATTTTATTAAGGAATCTCTAAAACTAACCAAAATTTATTTAAAGAACATAATGAATATGGCAGAAAATGTATATTTAAGTACTGATGAGCTTATCTGTTCAGAAATAGTGTCCTGCTTAAATATTTTGAAATAATTTTCTAAATTAGTAATAGTCTGATATACTCTCTTCGAGGTGTCATTCTTTTGTACGCAAGATAATATATATGTTATATATTGTTTCTGGTCATGGAACCGTCATCAGTTGCGCTTCTCACAAGAGAATGTCCCCTCGAACACTTCTTTTTGATGGTCTGAAGCTGGTAGCCAATGTAACTCGTTCCTCGAAGTTTCCTTGGAGTTCCATCGTCTTGAAGGGGTTGATCTCACAACGTTTCACTAGCTTTGGATTTCCTATCGCCATCAGATAAATAATGATAGCTGTTTCAGATAATCATTCACCTGATGACGACAGCAGATCCACAGCTATTGAACCGTCGTGAGATCAACCGCTTCGTGGAACAAAAGTCTGATACGTTTAGCTAATAGCCTATTCATTTACCTTAGTTGGTAAAGAAAATAAACAGCAGAGACGTCAATTTCCAATCAAAATAGCGAATAAGTAAGGCGATGCATTAAGGATCCACTCCTAACTTGACTTAATGCTCTAGAATAGGTTGTCTTAAATCATTCATAAACTGTTGAGGTATTGTTGTCCAACTATTTTCAACGCATTTCCCAATTGCAAGATTTCGTGAAGCTGTTTAATTATATTTAATTGTCTGAACATTTCCGCCGTAACATGCTCAATAAAGATACTTTCGGGTGGACAAGGTGTCCACTCTATTCTTGAAGTTCTTTGAAATAGTATTTAGTGATAACTGGAACTGTCGTCAATAAAAACCTATCTATTGTCTACTGTACCAAAAAAATGGCACAATTATTGAATCTACAAACTATTTCGAGGTCTTATGTTAGTTGTTTGTTGCTGTACCTCTTTCAAGGAAATGTACTGGGGCAAATATATTTTCATTATAATGTTGGTGTCTAATCCATCTCCTTGTTCCCAGACGAGAGTCTGCTTACTGGCAATTACTGTTCTAGTTGTTTACCAGAAGTCGGTATTAAATCTTGGCGAGTTGCTGGTTCTGATTTTGGTGAAATTTAAGACAATTACTCGGTCTTTTGCTCCAGTTATGCCCTTTTTGGAGTGTTAATAGGTCTAAAGAACAAATAGTAAAATAATAGTTTATAAACATCTGAACGTAAAATAATAATAGAAATGAATCATTATGAATAAAATAAATATATATATATATATAAAAATTTTAAGTTGTAATATAGTTGTCTGGTTAAAAATTTTGAATGACATGGAACATTTAGGGATTAACTCGAATTGTACAGGAAAATCAAAGCTAAAATCCTTATGTTAATCTTGAGAATGAAAGTAGAAAATTAAATGAATAAAAATAAATAAATATTTGTTTCAAGAGCATCGTAATAACCCAAAATGAAAGGGTGACTTATAAGAAATATAATAAGCCGCCGAGGATATTATGTTTGTTCAAAAAAACAGAAACTATTATAAACATAAATCAGAAATCAGAATTTTGGAAGGTAAGTAATAAAATAATTTATTATACTGTACATATAAGAAACCTTTAATCTGATACGGAACCCTTTGTATGCGAGTCCAACTCGCACCTTACCGAATTATTATTATTAAATATATAGCAATTAAAATATTTAAAGGAACACTATACTTTAGGAAAAATATTTTCAACAAAAATTCAATAAGTTACTTCCATTGGAATTAAAGAAATTTGAAGAATTATTACCAAACAGTTCCAAGGTTGTAGAAAACGATTAATGGACTTTTTTTTTCCTTAAATTAACAATTGAATGCTATTCTGGAACAACGGTTTGACCGCCGATATGAGCAAACTCGAGTTTTCCACTCAACAACGTTGTATGGGATCGTAATAATCAACTGACGAATTTATAAGAATGTTCGGGTTTTTTTTCCTATTTAAACGTAGTCAATGAAATAGTTGAATTGCATTCACCGGTGAAACAACGCTGTAAGTAACTAAAGTAAGTACCTTTTCGACTTAAATTTTATTCTTGTGGCTTTCAAATAAAAGTGCTTTCCTCGGCGGTTTATTATTCAGAAGCGAAATGCAACGATTCATATTAAGAAAATCTTTCAACACCCTTCAACAATGAGCCTCATATTCGCTGAAATCACCAAAAAGTCCTATGACTGTATGTTTTGAAGATCTTACAGATGGGGCACTACCAATAAAAGAGAACAAGCTTGCAAACTTAGTAGATATGACTGACAATGTTCCATTAAAATATATTAAAATTTTGAAAGTGTATAAAAAGAATTTGTACTCTACTCGAATTTTAGAAAATAAACAATTTTTCTTCTGTCAAGTGTTGTTTATGTTTAATCATAAAACAACATTGTAACCGACGTAGATGTACAACGTTGTATTATTAATACATAACAAATAACTTCATAAGTCCTCATCCTTTATACATCTAAAGCAGTAATACCCAAAATTATGCGATATAAAATTTTCCTAAAAAATGGTTTTGGCGCTTCAAACCTTGCTCCAGCATAGAATTCAATTTAAATGTACTCTAGAAATCATGTAAATTATAAACTTGTAATGACTAAACAATAGCTACCTACAACACATTTTTCAATTGATTTCCATATTTAACTTCTAAATTATAACAATAATTTTTGACATTTTCGTTACTCTATAAAAATCGAGCTATTTTAAGTAAAGTTAGGTCAAAAAACGTGACCCTACGATATATTTTTATTTCACAAGATAATTACAGCAAGAACTGATTCCAAAAACAAGAAAAATCATAAAATTTGTTATGGATCTTAAAAGTTGTTACATTTGTATACCAACATTATTTTTCCTGGGTATATGAAAAATATCCCAGAAAAATAATATGTATACCAATAAATTTGTCAGTCTTACATCACTGGTGAATAATATATTTTTCTCCATAATACCACCCCATTTAGTTATTTAGATATATTCTTTAACCGCCATGCCAATACTTCACCTTGTTTAATTAAAATAAAAATATTAAATATTAAAGAATAGTTTTGAAGTTCGTATGTTCTAACCAGAGTATCTTCACTCAGTATGTAGTGAAAATCATGAAATATAGCTCATTTGAGAAACATTTTTTGCTATATGAATTATTTAACAATAAATCATTAAAAGTTTATAATAAAATCATATATTGCCTTATATTTATTTAATATTTATTCTCCAATGAATCATGTGAACAGTGATTTTTGTCGACCTACAAACAAATACTTTCTAAATTTTCACCATATGTCATAAAACCGTATTTTCTTGGCATTTAAAGATAACTAACTAATCGTTGAGATTCTAAAATAATTTTCAACTGTTTTGCTAATGATACCGGATTATTAACGAAATGCAAGAAACTGCCAAATTTTCGGGAAAAAAATACATAATGCGTAGTTGGCGTCAAATCGTCATAATTTTTATTACATTGTAGATGAGTCTGAATAACATTAAAATGCTTTACAATTTGTGAGGCGTGCCTTTTCTATTTCGGGGAAACTGGAATCTGAATATTTTGTTTTTAGCGGAGAAATTGAAACTAAGGAAGATCAGTTTTCTTCTGAGGGTTCTGACTAACAATAATGACGAATTTTGACAATACTTTACGTATGAAGCCGGGTCCAGTTCTATAAAAATTTGCCCCGAATGGGTTCGCCGCAAATATTTGCGCCGAAAGTTGAGATAAATTTTCACATAAATATTTACGTCGTGTGTCGTGTGTTTGTGCTCCAGCTGTGTGCAGAAATTTGACAGCTGATTTCAAATATATTTGTTTGAGATTAAGTTTTAACTATTGTTTTACTTCAAATAGTTCAAATAAGTCACAGTCAATATATCCACTAAACGGTTACCACATTCATATCTTCTCTCTCTGTAAAGATCTTTTATCCAGTAGCGTCTTCTTGATCTTTGTTTTTTCTGTTTAATATGGTCATACAAAACAATAAAAGCTGCACATTCTCCTAATATCGGACATCACAAATTTGTTTATAAACACATGTCAAAAGTCAGGTGAAAGTGAGGTTAGTTAACAAATTCAGAAATTTCGTACGTCAGAATTTGCAAACGCGTTCACATCAATAACATAATGCGGGGCAAATCCTTTGATGTTCGTCGAAAAACCGACTCTGTGCAGATAGCGTTCGTTGAATGTCGAATAAATTCTTGCGTGCGTCAAAATGTCCACATTAACACAAATTCTCACGCACACAGAAAAATTTACGTTGAATTTGCCATTCGGCGCAAATTTTTATAGATCTGGACCCGGCTTAAGACAATTATATGGAGATATTGAAATATGTGATTCTCCCATAAAATCTGAATGTCATGAATGCAACCAAGATTTAATTTAAAGACTCTTATTGATTATTGCAAACTTATCACCATAATGTTATCTGTTCGTAACACCAAGGTGTGTATCTGCGTATTTTCAAAACATCATATGGTAATTGACCAGTATAAGGAATTCATTTTAAATTTTTGACTAACATCCCTAACATCCCCTTTAAAGTGGCAGTTTCAGCAATGCCGGTGGTCACATTCTGTCTGTAACGTTATACGCAAAGTAAACAATAATCAAGCTGAACCTAATTTTTACACTGTTTTGAATTTATGCTTCATTCTATAATATAGTGTTATATAATTGGCAAGGACGGTCAAATCATTGTAATATGAGGATTGTATTTCATTGAGTTGTTTTTATGAATAAAGATGTTGATGTTCGTATATAAATGTGTCTACCCATGAGAACAGAAAAATAACTACTGAGGATCAAAATTGGAATCTGTATGTTCTAAATATAATAATTCGGTGCTCCTTCTCAGAGACTGGGTAGTTAATGTAGCCAAGTGACACCATGAGTAAATACCCCATTTTTAAATTCCTTGATAGCTCTCTTTAGAGCATATACTTCTAGAGCTAGCGTTCAGTGCACATCAATAACACATGCTAGAGCATATACTGTATATGGTCTTACGAACATGAACAAAATATTGCTTTGTGGTATCCGGTATTGTCAAAAAATACTTTGAAAATGAAACCAAAGTTTGTTTGTAGGTTTGTCTGTGTTTATATGAGTGATTTATAATTTATAAAATAATGCTTGAATAGTTTATGAATTGGCACAGTTATTATCATAATTAGAATACGTGCTTGATAGGAATTAAATAATTTTTTGTTGGGTAACTGGGAGCGGGTTATAAAAAGTAATTATGTCAATAGTTCGTGGACCCAAAATTGTAGCTCTACTGATATATATTTGAATTGTCTGCCACCGGTGGAAGGTGAGGGGTAGTGAGAGATACTTTCAATGGAAATTCCAGACTCATACAGGATAATTAGTATTCAAGTTTATGCTTTTAAATGGACACCCTGTATATTATTACATATTTGGATTCCTCTCCCAATTTTACTAAGACATTATTTATCATATATGGTACATAAAATGCACCGTTTGGGGATTATTCGGTATTTTGTCAAAATGTTGACCTCTAGAAACAGGTGAATATTAGAGCTTTCTCTAATTGGAGGAAACTATAGATCATCCTTCCTCCTCCCAAAAGTCACAATCACAATGATGAACTCTTTTTGTTGTGCCAGATATCGTGATTCCAATTTTGAAAAGTTTAGCTATGGATAACTTGAGTTTTTTAAATGGAATCCCTAATTTTTTTTCATGTTGTTTTATTACTCATTTATAATTTTCATTCTTCCGATTTAAGGTTAGGTGTATCGGTTTCTAACAGTTTCTTCATAAATTATTTTTGATCTTAGATGACCGTGGAATTTAAGTTCCATGCCATCTAATACTAAATTTCATTACATTTCCAACGTTTTGACAGATTATCTATTTCTAATACATTCGTTTTTATCCCCAATTCCATATTACTATGGAGTTTTTTTCTACACAAGTAAAGTTGGTCTTGGAAAACAAACAGTAAAGTTCTGCCACATCAATTTTACTTTGACAATAATTTTAATTGTTCTCTTCGATATTTTTGGTTTTCATTGTTAAATTAATTTGCTCAAAATAGCGAACTTTACTTAAAATGAAATGATCGTTATGGCTTTCGTTCTTGGAGAATGCTTTAAACATCAGTTATTGGGAAGTAAAACATACCTAGAAAGATATCCTGGTCGTGAGCGTCATCCAAAGGAAATGTCCGTTAAAAATATTTTGGAAAGATTCAATGCTACAAGATGTGTTTAGCTACTCTCAAGAAAATAAGACAGGACCAAATCAGTGATAATCGAATATTACGAATTCACTATTCATGTTTCATGTTCAAGTTAGCGCTTAGCAACTTAAGAGGTAGAACCTCTATTTGGAGTATAATATCAAAATATAAATCCCATCCCTATCATATCCAATTATACCAAGAACTTCAAGAGGTGGATTTTCATAACAGAATTAGATTTTGCAATTGCCGTAGAGCAGCAGTTACATAGGAATTTGACTTTTTTTAATGAAATCATATTCGGCTAGGAATGTGTTTTAACACGTGAACACATACGACTTTCATTATTATTCGGGCCAAAACCTATAACTTTTCTGCGTAGAGAGATGAACAATTATTATAACGAATTTCCAAAAAGTATCGGCCGAATCAATTCGGTATTTTGAAGTCCAACATGTATGTAAAATTTTTAGACGACTATTTATCTGAACTCCTAAAAGATGGGCCACCTCCTCACCATGCCCGTGTTGTGACTGCATGCCTTAATAAAGCACTCCATCAAACCTGGTTGGGAAGGGATGAATCACTACGTTCGGAGATCGCCGGGCATTACTCCACTTGATTTTTTTCTTCGGGGATACGTTAAACAAAAAGTATATACTGAACAACTAACAACTAACGACAAATTAGTAAATCGTAATAATCATTCAGAATTCTTTTCGGCGAAGAATTCATATTTGCCTTTAACAAGGAGATCACCATTTGCACATTTACTTTGAAGTTGTTATATGTAGTAATTATTTACTACATCACCTTGTTCCTAGCGAGATTATTGGTAATTGTTGTTTATGTATTTGACTGTTGCGTAAAGATTTATAGTGTACTTAGGATTAATAGGAATGTATTAGAAATAGATATAGATAATCTATTACAACGTTGGGAAAGTAATGAAATTTCGTATTAGATGGCGTGGAAATTAAACTCCACTGCCTTCTAAGATCAAAAATATTTGAGTTATAATAAGAAATCACACCAAAAGAATTAATCATTTCTGACGAATCTGTTACAAAAAAATACGAACCTTATATCGGACAAAAGAAAATTAAATGGCCATCAGATAACGTGAATTTAAATTGGTATTTCCAGTTAAAAAAATCAGGTTGTCCATGGTTAAACTTTGCAAAATTGGAGGGACCATATCTTTCACAATAACGAGATTATTATTGTCATTCTAGCACTTGGGAGTATGGCGATTGGTCAATAGTTTCCCCCAATTAAAGTAATGTGTAATACCAGATAGCTCTAATACTCATCTGTTTCTAGATGTCAACATTTTGACAAAATATCGAATAAGCCCCAAAAGATGCATTTTAGGTAACATGTATGACTAACAAAATTTAGTAAAATATATCGGGTGTCTGATTTAAAAAAAATGTAACTTCAATGTGAATCACCCTCTATATGCCTCGGAATTCCACGAAACAACTTTTAGTTTGTATCGCTCACTACGCTAGCGCTCTCCTAATATACTTATTAGTATAGCCACAACCTTCCGTTCACACACTACTGGCCCACCCTGTATAGCTAACTTGGTGACATTTTGAATTCCAGGACAACGCTCGATCGCCCAGCTACTTTCCGTTATTCACGACTGTTCTCCCTATTTTAATATATATATATATATATATATATATATATATATATATATATATATATATATATAGATATGTATTAGATTAAACTATTAGCTACCGTAATGGTAGCTAATTTGAAAAATAGTTTGGAGATGCTTTATTAGGTATGTAAAAAAAATACTTAAATAATGTTCTCATAATACAATACAATTATTAAATTGATCTCGCTATAAATTGCTAAAATATTATATTTATATTAGAAACTCAGGATTAATACTTGAATCTTAACAAAATAGTGGCAGTTATTGCAACTTTCCGAAACTTTATTTCCTTTACTAAGAGTCACACAGAAAAAAGAGAAACAGAGACAGGGAGATAACGAATGGCGTGAAGTATATTTCCTAAGAAACTTTTGTTTCCATCATTCAGTCTTATTGACTGAAGGTCTTTTTTTTAATCTTTAGACTGATATAGTTTATCGACAAATATATAAAAGTATATCAAAATATTTAATTATTATTTCTATTTATAAAACGGACATCATATTAAACAACCCCTGGAACACAAAACCAAATATTTACCAATCAATAACCAAACTGTTCAAAATTCGATTGTTCTTCGGTAGCATTAACTTGTTTCGTATCGTAAAACATTTATTGGATTTCCAGACTATCAATTCCAACTCTTCATACCCTAATTCTAATCCGATAACTGAGCTGTCACAAAAAATTAATTATGCGACGAAAAAAATACCATCATTCAAGAAGTTGTAAGGTAATCAGTAACAATTTATAATTCATAGCCTGGCATTATCATACCATATTAATTACAATATATGTAGGTGTGTAAAGCTTAAAAAACTCAAACAGGCCTTCTTAAATTCTTCAAAACGGGCAGCGATGTCACTATTTAAATAATTATTCAAAGACAGCGAGCGCCTAATCCGAGATAATATCGGTTTTAATTTTTTGTAGTACAGCTGGATCAATATACAAAGAAAAATAGTTGATTAATGAATACGAAGAAAATAAGTAAATTAACGGTAGCATACTGGCTTATTCCTGAAATATCATTGGTTTCAACTAATAAAAATGACAGAAGTTATTACATTATTATTACATACCGGATGGGTCATTCAAAACAAGCGAATGATGTTTCGTAAACCTTAGCTAAAAAAATATTTAGGACCAGCAATTTTCATATTCTGGGGAAAGATTTTGTTCATAACATCAGCCTTGATACATCATTCCCCGCGGCTGTCAGTTCTGACCCCAAACTATTAAATTGGAATAGGGGTCAAATGCTTATTTAAAAACTCATTTTAAAGGTAATCAACGTCTCTGTTTAATTCATCTAAGCCTTTTTGGAAAAATATGATTAGAACAATAAGAAAGTAATTGTCATTCCTTGGTGAAAAGATGAAGCGATCCGTTGATTGTAATATCCAGAAAAAAGTTTACTCTATATTGCATCCACAATGAATATGCTTCTGTGTTTTGGCCACCACTATACAGTTTATTTGTCTGTCATTTTCTGAATCACCCTGTACGACTATAATTCAATTTAACACAATATTGCAACGGTCTTGATATGTTTCAAAACCACTCTGTAGAAATCCTTTCCACGCTATTGACTTTCTATTTTTCTATTGTTTGAATTATTCCTGTAAACCAATGATTTCACTTCGCCCCATATGTCTAGTATTCCATTTATGCAATTGCTCATGGTCTACCCTATATAACAAAATTCACGTTTTTGAACCACATCATGACTATAATTTTACTCTAGAATTTATTTCAACAACCCGGTATATGCAACGCTTATAAAAATTTTTGAACCCATGTCGTCTATAATTATACCCCGTCCTACGTTTTATAATTCAAATATCCTGATTGCTTATCAATACATATCAAATTTTTGATACACCCTGAATAACAATAATTTTACTACACACTTGCTTCAAACACCTTGTATAAGCAACTACTTATGTTCCAAACTATATAACTTTTTTCAATCGGCCTGTATAACTGTAATTATACTCCACCGTATTGTTCAACCATCCTGTATATTCAACTGCTTCTGACAATTTTTAAAGCTTTTATATAACTGTAATTATTCTCCGTCCTATAACTCAAATATCCACTCTGTATAGTTTTGCTTCACTCTTATTTAATGTGCCACCTAATACAATATTTTTAGAACCACCTTGAAATAATAATTCAATTCCAACTTATATTTCAACCATCCTATGTATACAACTGCTTACGTATCACCTAATATCATATGCACGCACGCACACACCTACAACCGTATACCATATAGAAGAGTTCGCTGACATAAGAAATTTTCTTTTCGATAAACTAACGGAATATTTTCTGCCCTTTCACGCGACTGTACATAAGCCCCCTAACTTAACTTCGTCTCTAAAAGAAACTTACTTTCAAAATGAAAACCATTACAAACACCCTGTGCGAAATATTTTCATGGCATATCTAGACATTTAAACTGATAACGAAGCCGGAATCAACTTTGAAACGTTTGGTAATTTTTTTCAATATACAGCTTTTTTAATTGAATTGTGGTGTTATTCCTAAGTAAACTTAAAAATAGATGAAAATTTTACATTTAGCATGATGTTTACAGTTTTTTTTCATATATTTTTTCGATTTTCAGAAAAATGGTATGTTTTACCTTATAGAAAAATTTAAGGAATCAAATTGAAACATATCTTTGTAGAATACAATTTGTAATATTCAAATTTCTTGAGAGGTTTTAGAGAAAATAGTGAAGATTCATTGAAATTCACTGAAATCTAACCCGGTATTTACTTTTTTTCTGATTTTCTGGAAAACCGTAAATCTCATGGTATAGACAATTACATGGACCTTTCTATAACGTTCTTTAAAATAATGCAATTTGAATCACCAAAAGTGCTTGAGCCGTTTTTGAATAATCGCTCGTCATACATAAAAAAAAAATTGCAGACGAATTGATAACCTCCTCCTTTTTGGAAGTCGGTTAATGAGGCTTTATAGAATGATAACTCTTTTCTTCAAAATTTAAATGTGACGATTCATAAAGCATCGAGGCACAACAAAATAGTAGAATAAAAATATTATTTTGTAATTGTTCAAAAATAATTTAGTTAATATTAATGATGACTGGCCCAGCTCTACAACTTCAAAAATGTCAAAGATATAATTTTTTGAAAGAAAGCTAAATTTTCCAGGATTTCTTGATTTCGCCGTTACTAATGATCCAATCGGATCGATCCCAGGCTCAATTTATTAGTAATTTCTTGACCTACAGTTTACCTGTTGACATAATATTGATTAAATTTGAAGACGCGAGATTTAAGACCGACATCTAGGATTTTCAAGAGAATCAGTACACAGAGGTTCCGAATCTGGAGCAATTCCGTGTAATTGCTGCTCTCCCTTAACTCCTAGGACAGAATGTCACGATAAAATTTTCAGGTTACTTCACCTGTCAGTGATATTGAATACTCTCTTCGAGGTGTCATTCCTTTGTACGCAAGACTATATATATTATATATAAATATAATATATATTGTTTCTGGTCGGGAACCTTCATCAGTTGCACTTCCCACAATTGAATGTCCTGTCGAACACTTCTTTATGCATTTGATGCATTTCGTTAAATTTGAAGACGCGAGATGTAAGACCGACATCTAGTACTTTCAAGAGAATCAGTACACAGAGGTTCCAAATCTGCAGCCGTTTCGTGTAATTGCTGTTCTCCCTTAACTCCTAGGACAGAATGTCACGATAAAATTTTCAGGTTACTTCACCTGTCAGAGATATTGAATACTCTCTTCGAGGTGTCATTCCTTTGTACGCAAGACATTATATATTATATATAAATATAATATATAATGGAATGACACCTCGAAGAGAGTATAATATTGATTACTTTATTCTTTTTGATTTTATAAGCATGCTAAAAAGCCATATTCTTGCTTCACTTGTTCATAATAATAAAGTGAAGGACAACAGTTGCGAGTGGAAAACAAAATATAAACTACGAATTGTTCTCAATCTGATGCCGCAGTCGGTATTCTGGTAATATTTCTTGCATTTAATCAGTTAATTATGGTCTATTGGTCTTTCTAGGATTATGACTAGTAGCCACGTTGAGGCTATTCAAAAGTCTTAAACAGTCATATAAGGGTCTCTATAGTACTTCGTGGGAAATAACACCACAGTTAAGAAAATTGCTGTATATTTCAAACGTTTCGGGGTCTAGATCAGACCCCGTTGTCATTGGTTAAGAAACTATGGATAAAAAAGGCACAATTCTAAGATGTAAATTAAAATATTTGACAATATGTATTAATTGATTTCCTTATTCTAGAGCTAGTGGTTGAAGCCAGTTTTTAGGTGATTCACATGTTTATCTTAATGGCATTCAATTTACTCGCAAAATTACGTTCATACTAGATGATTTAATTTATATTTAATCTACAACTGACTTAAAATAACAACCTTTTAGAAACCGTATGCAATCAGTAACTATTTTCTGACATATATTCTTTTTTGCCTCATTTCAGGTACCATTCTATTGATTATTTTAGCGTATCGTTCCCTGTCTCTCTTTCTCTTTCTATATTATCCACATATTTTTTAACGTTTTTATTTGTTTTATTATTTGAACCACTTTATAAACGTTTAACTCTAATTCACTCTACATAGCAACCACCCTGTATACGTTTCTATGTGTTGGTCACCAAATATAAATTATTTTTCTATCATTTTCTGAATCAAGCTGTACAACTATAATTCAACTCTACACGATGTTGCAATCGCCCCGTATAAATATTAATCCTTTCCACCCTATTGACTATTTTTATAATTTTACTTCGCCCCATATGTCAAGTATAAGAAACTACTTATGTTCCACACTTTATAACTTTTTTTTAACCACCCCGTATAATAATTCCACTCCACCTTATACTTCAATCATACTGTATATGCAATCGCTTCTATAATTTTTTGGCCCAAAACTCGAGTATCCTTACTTCATATGCTTATTTAACCGTTTTTTACGTTTTTTTTATCCACTCTGTATAGCTATAGTTTTAATTCACTCATATTTCAACCACTGTTTATACGGAACTACTAATGTGCCACCCAATACAACATTTTTGAACCACCCTGTATAACTTTAGTTCTATTCCACCTTATATTTCAACCATCCTAATTTATTGAACTGCTTATGTACCACCCAATATCACATCTATTTGTATTTGATTTTTGAACCCACTTAACTGTAATTTTACTTCGCCCTATCTTTCAACTGCGCACATTGCATTCTGACTGAATTTAGATGACCGCAAACATACACACCTATCACCCTATACCGTATAGAGAACATCGCTAACTTAACAATTTTTCTTTTCGATTCACTAATGGAATATTTTGTGTCATTTCACTCGCTGCAAGCCCTATAAAATGAATACCGTTACCAACACCCTGTACGAGATACTTTCAGGGCATATCTTGACATTTATGCTAGATATTTATAATGAAAATTTGACATTAACATTAATGTTTACTGTTTTTTGCACATATTTTTACGATTTTCACACATATGGTATGTTTTACCTTGTAGAAAATTATACGAAATCAAGTTGGAACAGCTCTTTGTAGAATACAATTTAAAAGAATCAAACTGGTTGAGCTGTTTTAGAGAAAACAGTGTAGATTCATTGGAATTGACTGAAGTGTAGTCCCTTAATTACGTATTTTTCTGGAAAACCGTAATTCTCACGTTATAGAAAAATATATAGTATTTTTCTGTAATATTCCTTAATACAATGCCGTTTAAATCATCAAAATTGCCCAAGCCGTTTTTGAATAATCACTGAGCATACATAAAAAAAATGTGCCAATGAATTGATAACCGCCTCGTTTATGGAAGTCGGTTAACAAATGTAAATGAATCTGATGTTTGCTACAATGAACTATGCCCATAATGGGGTGTTTATAAAGTATGAGCAAGTACTAGAATATATACAGATAAGGAGAGCAAGATGCAAAAGACAAATCTACCTTGTAGCATACAATTAATTTGTCCAGAGAAAATCTACAAATTCATAATATAAGACGCTCTCGAAAAAATTTTCTGCCAGGCTTGTAACATTTTTTACTTCTTAAAAGCACTTATTGAATAATTACAATTATTTAGATCAAATTTTATATATTTTTTTTACACCATTATTAAATTAACAGTGGAGAATACCGCAAATTAATAAACGTATTTTGTTCGAGTACCTTACTTTGATCACATTCATAAGCATAAAAGCCTCCTTTCTTTAATTTATTCTGATACAATTTGTTGTGGCATATTGTGGTCAACAATTACGGTAAGTTATGGTAGGCTGATCAGGATGTTCACCGAACAAAGACCAACAATCGCAAATATGACAGTTGAAACAAAGAGAGACATACTTATTAAAATACGTGTATTGTTTCAGTCACGTTGTAGTTTCTCACGGGATTCATATGCTTTAATAGTGTAATATCTCATAACTTCCAACAAATCCATGTATAGAATTGAAATGATCGAAATAAAGCTGTTGACTATTTTCTTCTTGGTCATTAAATTGTTGATATTAAGACCGCAAGATATTAATAATTTTCTTGATGCATATAATATGTCTGAAAAGGCGGTATTAAGAAAAAATTATTTCGAAAATTATGAGGAAGCTATGCGTGACGTAGATTTTGTTGATTTCGGTTTCGCTATGGTTCAGTAGATTGATTGGTTGAGAGTTTATCAATTTAATTGTCTGTGAATATTTTACAGAAGTGGTTGGAAAAATATGTGCGTCTGGAGGTAAATAAAAAAGTTTATTTATACACTTAGTCAAGCTAATTGTGAAATATAATACAAGATTATTCAAGTGGCAATTGATAGATATAATTGAGTTTGTTATGGCGAAGCCTATTTTAGAAAGTTGTAATAAATTTCTTTAGTATGGCATGTAGAATTAACTAAGAATTATTACGTCTGTTTTCAAAAAAAAAAAAGAAATTGGTCACGAATTTGAAATTCAGTTTTGTGGAATTTGATCTGCACTAGAGATTGATAAATTACTAATCCAATTAACTTGTTTCTATTACGAGGTTGAATAGATATGTTAATAGGTGTTTGTAATTTCGAAATAGTCGGTACCAAAAAAAGAAGTATACTTTACTAAATGTGTCGTTATCAATATGAGTTCATGAATAATGTCATGTGTTTAATTAACATAGGACAATAGTATTTTGTGCCAATAAGGGAATCATAATAGATGGCAAATACCTTAGCAACCTTATACCTGCGGCAGACATTGTTCCCATCAACAATAATTTCACAGAGCTCCATAAAATGGTTATTGAATTAAACCATAAGGTTGAAAATGCGAGGATGAAAATAAACAACAAGAAAACAGAAATAATGTCAAACATAAACTCCCCCGCTAATATAAAATTAAAAATATTCATCATCATCATCATATGCAGCTTTATTCATCCAATTTTTCATGGTGTAGCCTTCCTGAAGAACTCAAAAACTTCAGAGTAACTTGAGGAGCAGTGGAAATGAAGAACTTAAGGTCTTGAAGGAGAAGAGCTTAAGATCTGTGAAAAGGAATGAAGGAGTGTATCGAAGAGAATTGAAAATGGGTAGACAAATGATCTTTTTCTGATTAACTAAAATGAAGAAGAAGAAGAAGAAGGACAGAAGAACTGCTTGGAAGAATTGAGAAGACAAACATGTTCTGGCAGTTTATTCGGAAACTTACGGCAAGAGGTTGAGGAATTGGCCTTGGAATAACACTTTACGAAATGTATTAATGAAGAGAAACGCTTGAAGAATATATGAGGCATACCTTCCCGCGCTGCCACAGTGCGGATTAGTAAGGGACAAATGTCGGCATTCCTGATTTTTTGCCTTTTACATCAGAAACGACTATACGCTCCGGAATTGTGTCATAATTTCTTATTAATTGAAAAAACAACTTGACTTGGCTGGGCTTCGATCCCAGATCAAAACTTCTTATCAAGCTCCAATTTTGGTGCAATTGTATGAGCTGAAGAATATTCCCATATATGTATTCATATTTATATGAACTAACCTAGGTTCCGGGTGAGATCCGCGTCTGAATTTATTAAATACTCGACGTTTCGACTCCTGCTTCGGAGCCATTATCAAGAGACAAAAAATGAAAAAGAGTTTCAGACTCTAGATCGAACTCGGGGCCTCAACCTGCCTACTCCCCAAGAGTCACTAGGTAACTGAACTGAAGGTGAATCTGCGCTGCTTCTTTTATTTATAGTTATCGGTCGATTAGGAGGGGATGTCGCGTGATGAAGGGGCTGTGCGGTGATTGGTTGGGTGTTGGTGGGCGTGTCTGGTTTGTTTAATCTGGCAATTACGGAGGTCCAAGCTGTGGGAAGGCGAGTGCTGTCATCGCGTCTATTTAGACAGAGAGGTCTTTTCTCTATTTCGATGGCTTCGCGAATAGTCGATGCCCTAAGAGAATTGAGAGATATGATAGTCCTACTGTCATCGAAGTTGATAGAGTGCCCTGTTCGAATATGGTGATGCGCGAGAGCTGACAGAGAGTGTTCATATACTCGATGGTTAACGCGCCTATTGGTACGACCGATGTAGCTTTGTGGGCAATCGCGACATGGAATTTCGTAAACTCCTCGATCCTCGTTAGGTACTTTGTCTTTGGGGTTTCCGGTTAAGTTACCTAAAGTTTGAGTGGTGTTGAAGACAGTCTTTATTTAATGTCGATATAAAATCCGTGCTATTTTGTCAGTGACTCCTCGAATGTACGGAAGGACGGCTTTTCGATGTTGTTGGTCTATTTCTGACGGGGTTGGTGTGATTGGGGGTTGTTGAGATTGATGAATTATACGCGCAATGTGGTCCGGATGATAACCGTTTTGTCGAAGGATTTGTTGAAGATTATTGAGTTCGTTTTCTCTATTGTCAATATCTGTTAAACGAATAGATCTAAGAGTCAAAGATATCACTACAGAACTCAATTGGGCAGGGTGGTGGTGTGATTGGGCATTTAACTATCGATTGGTATGGGTTGGTTTCCTATAGACGGTATGTGAGAATCTGTCATTGTTGGTTTTTGTTATGAGGACATCAAGAAACGGGAGAGAAGAATCGGACTCGATTTCCATTGTAAATTGTATATTAGAATGTATACCATTGAGGTGTTGTAGAAGGAAGTCTAATCAATCTCTGCCATGAGGCCAAATGACAAAAGTATCATCTACATATCTAAGCCAACAGAAAGGTTTTAAATTAGACGAGGTTTGTGCCTGGGTTTCGATTTATTCCATGAAAATGTTAGCAAGTACTGGAGAAAGAGGTGAACCCATGGGAGCCCCACGGACTTGTTTGAACAGAGTGTCTTGAAATGAAAAACACGTGTTTGAAGAACAGTGTTGTACCAGTTTGATGATGTCAGAGGAGATATTGTGTTTTGTTTTTAGAATATCTAATGTTTCTGAAATGGGGACATTGGTGAAAAGAGATACAACATCGAAGCTAACTACGATATCATTTTCTGAAATTCTATAAGAACTTAACATATCTAGGAAGGAAGAAGAGTTCTTTACATACGAGGATGCTTGCTCGGCTAGAGGTTGAAGAGTTTTGGCCAAGTATCGGGCTAATTCTTGGGTCGGGGATTGTACCGAACTGACAATGGGCTTAAGAGGAATGTCCGGCTTATGAATTTTGGGTAGTCCGTAAATTTTCTTTTCACGAGGAATGATGATCTTTTTGACGCCAAGAGGAAGTTGTGTCCTATTGATGATTTCCTTAGTCTTTTTCTCTAAGTAAGTAGTAAGATTATTGTTAATTATTTCGTAGTCTGCAGTGTGGAGTAGGGAATTCATCTTGTTAACATAGTGCTTAGTATTGAGAAGAACAGTCGCGTTACCTTTGTCGGCAGGAAGAATAGTTATGTCATCGTTGTTACGTAGTTGTTCTAGTGCATGTCTTTCGTTAGAAGTTAGGTTTGATTTTGGTGGCTTTGATGTGCGGAGTACTCTAGCAATGTCTTGACGAGTATCTTCAACCTCAATATTTGTTAGTTCAACCAAAGCTACCTGAACTTGAGAAATGAATCTTTCAGTTGGGATAGTTTTCGGCGTCACTGCAAAATTTAAACCTTTGGATAGAACCTGTAAACTGGTAGAGTCTAAGGGGAAGTCAGAAAAGTTATGGACGGTCGTCTGAAGGGGTGAGGTGACAGCGGGTTGTTGTTTTGTAATAAGTCGTGTTAGCTTAAGTTTTTGAGTGACTGTTTTATTTTGGGCCAGGTGTTCGGCTTTATCGCTCGAAATGCGATCAAAATTTTGCCACAGAATTGGATGAGGATGGAAAGTATGTAAGGACGAATAACAGTGATATAAATTTCGGTTGGTTTGGTCAAGTTGACATCTGATTGAATGGATGGAATTTCGTAACTGTCTGAGTCTGAAACTCTTTTTCATTTTTTGTTTCTTGATAATGGCTCCGAAGCAGGAGTCGAAACGTCGAGTATTTAATAAATTCAGACGCGGTTCTCACCCGGAACCTAGCTTAGTTCATAATAATGACCGCGAAAATCTCGCAGAACATATATATATATATATATATATATATATATATATATATATATATATATATATATATAAAACTCCACGAAGAAAGAAAATATGACAGATGAACTTGCCTTTGGCAAACTTATCTCTACATTCAAATACATAATACTAAATTCCCTGAAAAGTAGACTATATAGTCATTGTATCCTACGCATTGAGCTCATGAAAGAATAATGCTTGACATTAAGCTGACCGACAGAAAAATATATTTGTGGATAAGACAGCAAACAAAATTAGGGGACGTGGTGGCCCGAGCAGCAAAAATAAAATGGTCAGGACGCATAGCCCGAAGAACAGAGGACAAACGGACCAAGCGTATTCTCGAAGGGAGACCAAGTCCAGGACGTACACAGAACGACAGGTGGACTCATGACCTCAAACAAACAGCATGAACTAACTGGAGACAGAAGCACAGAACAGAGAATGATGTCGAGAAAATCAGTGTGTAGAAATAGTCAAATCCTGATAGAGAATAGTAATTCAAGTTATTAAACTTCTGGTATGTATACCTATACTGTTTGATGAACAAATCTAGCCTACTTTTATCTTTTGTTTTCGGTTTGGACACTCTTCCCATAAGGTCACTACATGCTCTTGGAGGTTACACATTCTGGTCTTTTCATACTTATCCCATATTTTTGATAACTATTAACTACTACTAACCTCTTCATGTTTCTAATACATCTCTTTTCGAGTAAGTCATAAGGGCATCTACTGCTTTCGTTGTCTTCCATATCATTTGAAACTATTGTTCTTAATCATTATTTATACGTTTTGGAACAGTTTACTTGCCAGATTTTATTTTTTGTTTTTTATATTTCTATTACGTCGACTATTTTCATATATAATATATTTTTTTGCTAGACTGATTTGTCTTCTACATCTTGATTCTGTACAGTATTTTCAAGAAATAATCTTTAAGTATCTCCTTTTTATCAGTCACCTCCTCTTTTAATTTACATTTTCATGAGTAAACTTTTTATTTTTGTATTTTCTAAATAAACAGCAGCATATTCAGGACACTATAGGGTGAAGTAGAGTTACAGTTATACAAGGTGGTTCAAAAAAGGTTGAATAAAACTCTTATATTGGGTGGCCCATGAGCCCTTGCAGTTTTGGGTGAAACATGTTAGGGATTGGTGGATTTATTGTTGGGTAGGGTGGTTCACAGAAGATAGAAAAATTGTTATATAAGATAGCCCATATGTTTAATAAGCTATTTAATTACTTAATTTCATGATGGCATTTCTCTTGTTTAACAATTGTACAAATAACATGTCTTGTATAGTATAATATAGTTTTAATAAAGGCTTGTCCGATCTTTGTTGCGCTTCATTCTTAAATTTAATATATCCTTATCAAACGTGTACTTTTATATCCTGTTATGACTCTTACGGATATAAAAGTATATCGTTTGGACCGTATGTAATAATAACGAGTCTATAACTCCATTGGGTTTCACAAGAACAATAACGTCACTCTAAAATAGAAAATGATATCATGTGAAGATTTTATTGACATCTTTATAAATCCAACACTAATTTAAAATGTATGGGTAAACATCTATCTGTAGTATGTATTTCTCTCAAATATATAAATATTTGTATATAGTACTAGAAAAACCGTCACAATAGCAGTCACAGTTTTCAAGGAGTCTAACCAAAATGAAAACCTTGTTCGCCGGCAGTGTCTGCAGCCTGTGATCGTAAAAATCAATTCCTTATCAACCCTGATTGGGACTGCATGATGATGTACACCTCCCCAGCATAAAGAAGTGAAACACTTATACCAACGGTACCCAGGTGTATCTCAAGGAGTTTCAGGGAGGCAAAATTTCGACTATACTAAATCCAAGCACTATCCAACTAGCTAGACTTGTAGATTTGGAACAAATGGGCGAAAACCTAATAACAATGAGGTATCCTTTTATACCACGACTGATCTTCATCTAGAATACGTAGTGGTGTAAGATTCCTCATCCTGGCCCAATGAATCGATTAAAATGACAAAAAATGAGCTAATCAAATAATGTACATTAAAATTTAAATCAAAGATGTGAGCACGCTATATGCATTATGGAGATTATAAATTTGTCTGACTAAGAATTGTCCTTGATACGAAAGTGGAAAGATTCAATCACCAAATCCAGATATTTTGAGAGAGTTTATGTATTAAATATACATAAACGGTGTTCCAATTTGAGGTAAATTTCTAAATTTGCCGCCAGAATATCATATGTTATTTGACAGATGACAAGTAGGAATATTCTGGTTATTAAGATTGGAGAGATTGAGCAACGCGTTTATTCAAAATTATTTTAAATTTGGTGAAAGTTGTGCAGAAGTTGGAAGAAAATTTCGTGCAAAATATGGAACCGAAAATTGTCCTTCAAATGTTACCATTTAAAAAATTGTTGTGGAAACTGGCTCAGTGAAAGATTAAAAAAGCAAAACACATCGTAGTAGACGTTCAGAAGAAAATATTGCAGCTGTTACTGCTAGTGTTGTTGAACAACCAAAAACATCAATTCGTCATCGTGCACAGGTATTGAACATTCCAAAAACCACTTTATTCAGACTTTTGAACAGAAATTTTATTTAAAGGCTTACAAGATTCAGATAACGCAAGAAATAAAGCCAGCAGACTTTGGTTAATTGGGTCATACAACAGAAACTTCAAAAATGTGTATTTTTTCAACTAAATCATCTTGAACGATGAAGCACATTTTCAATTGGGTGGATTTGTTAACAAGCAAATTTGTCGAATAGGTGGGTTAAGCAAATTCACGAGAAATAATGGAAAGACCGATGCATCCACAAATAGTAACTGTTTGCTGTGGTTTTTGGGCTGGTGGAGTGATTGGTCCATACTTTTTTGAAGATGGTAATGGAAATGCTGTTACTGTGAATGGTGATCGATATCGAACGATGATTACTAACTTTTTTGGGATGAATTGGAGTATATTGATGAGCAGAATATGTGATTCCAACAGGACGGTGCAATATGTCATTCAGCAGCAGAAACAATCAATCTTTTGAAACAGAATGTTGGTAATCGAATAATTGCTCGAAGAGGAAACATTAATTAGCCCCCCTAGATCTTGCGATCTAGCACCTCTAGATTTTTTCCTATGGAGCTATTTGACATTATTGACTGTTTTCAAGTAATTGAACCGCAGTTATGCCAGAAAGTTATTGAAAATCTTGGCAAAAGCTGAGAAACTTGTCGTTCATTAGCAGGTGGTAACTTACAAGATATTGTTTTCCATTACTAAACCGAAACAATTGTATTATCATTTGAAATAAAAGATTTGATCATTCTCAAATAATTTGTGTATTTTATTAAAAATTTAAAAATTAACCTCAAATTGGAACACTACCTACTACTACCAGAAATAAACAGATGAATTAAACTTGTAAAACCTTATTAGTCTGCAACTCTAGAATGTCAGTCCATTTCTAATGAAATTATTTGATCAACGTGCTCTGCCAGTTCCAACATACCGTCGTGAAACCTTGATTTCAAATATATTACACGATTCCTCTAAGTTACAAAAAGGCATATGAAAAGACAGTAGAGCGTATAAGAAATAAGAAAAGTCTTTGATGTCATCCACAAAGTAAAATACCTGAACTGGAACTAAGCAGCACAGTTGGCAAGACGACAAAATAGTAGATGGACATCGAAATCACTCAATGGAATCCTAAACATGTAAAATACTATGCAAAGCTCCCAATACAAGATGGGGAAATGAGAGTCGTATATGCGAGGGAGGCTACACCATGAAATACTGGTAGAATATAGCTGAATATGATGATGAAGACGATGATGATGATGACCATGATGACAATGATGATGATGATTATGTTGAAGATATACTGCCATATTATTTTAAGTTTAATGTTTAAATTGCTCAGTAAATGAAAATGTTTGTGGTATAGAACATTATATAAATAACTGCTGTCATAAATTGAAAATTGTGGTCAGGTTAACTGGCCGAATTTGCACTTTAATAGTTACTTGCATGAATTTACCTGTGTTAAAGTTTGAACAGGTTGATGTGAGTTGACTAGACACTATTAATTTAACAGTCTGTATGTTACATTGGTCACCGTTGTTGCTCATAAATAATGAGTAGAGGATGTTCATAAATTATTTAAATATCTGTGGACTTATTTATAAAATTCGACTTAGGGTTAATTGTCTGTTCTTGGTATCTACTATATATTAAGAAATGGGGCAAATCACTAATGTTGTGCTTAATTTACTTATAATTGCACAGCTATAGAAAATACATTCATAACCGATCGGTTTTATAATTTTTAGCCCTTTCGCATTAATATCCATCAAACAGAGAGAATAGAACAAGTGACAATCAACAGATAATGCTTATATGTTGTATTCTCAAAAAAAAGGAAAACAGACACATTTAAACAAAGTGGCAAGCAAGAAAAACAATTATCCAGAAACAGTAGAAGTGATAAAGAATGTGCTGAACATGACAGAGAAATGCTATGAATATAAGTTATGGTAATGTTAAAAAAGTCTTAAATACCCATACCACAGTTTGGTCTAAATTTCTCAGCAATTCAGACTGAAGTTTTTGTACCGATGTGATGAACTTTACATGAAGTTGCAAGGAATTCTTATAGAGAGCGTGTACGGGATAAAAAAAAATAATTATATGAGAGTCGGGTTGAAATTATAAGTGGTCTGTTAATTGGACCGGTATTTCTACTAAGAGTGCTTGTCTGGTTCTGCTTGTATTTTGAGCAACTATAGATTGTGAACTTGGATCTGCCTTATCGTACGGCTCGACCCCCAGACTAAAATCCGTTGGGATGTTTCCTGAGTCTCTAATTGAAATTAATAGTTTATACTGCTTCATTAAAAATTACGGAATATTCGAGAAATCAGTTACTAGCCTTGTATAAGTAATTCATTAATGTCTAAATTTTATAGTCAAAATTTTCGCAGTTTTCATAGACTTGCAAAAAGTTTAGTTTGATATTCCCCTGCATATAGTTGTAGTATTTTCATATAAATACTACAAATGAAACTATATGCAGGGGAATATCGAACTAAGCGTGTCTATAAATCAGAAGAATTTGCATGAATATAGACGCCCTAGTGAATGGCTACGTTCTCAGACTGATCACATTTTACAAATCAAGCAATTGTATGGACAAACTACAAATTTCATAAATTTGGTAATGACTACAAAAATATATTCGATTTAGTTCATTTCTAAGAAAGTGTCACTAGTCTCAATAAGCTGAGCGAGTTCCCATTTCCCCTACCTAATCGTATGAAATATCGAAGTCAAACAAATAAACGTTTCATATCTTTAAACACACTGATCATGTTATTTCGTCTTCATGGTGTTAGGGTACGGTCGATCATTAGTCAATATGTCCAGGCACTGGTTCGGCTACAATTATGATTTAGTTATGCAAACAAACGGGGGTCAGACGAAAGCGATATATTCGATAGGCAGGCAGGCACTCTTCTTCTTCTTCGCTTCTGTGATTGATGGAACTCTCTAAAAGTGGCCCTCAGCATCACACTTGGGGCGTTTTGCCTACACCATCATATCTGATCTATCAGATATCATATGAGGCATGAATATAAAATAAGAAAATTACCTCAATTTAATTTTCCAATTAAAGTATAATAGCCATGCTACCCTTTCAAGATTTTGACTATACAGGGTGTTTCTTAAATAGGGTCCCAAGCTTCCCCTAAGTATATATCATTAAAATAAGGTAAAAAGTCGCTATTAGGATATTATATGCCCTTAAAAGGGCTCAAACCAAACGGTCGAAATTAAATAGTAAAAAATGTCTGGGTTTTACATAATGTTTTACGTTAAATAACATGTGCTCCACCGTTTTTCAACATGCTAATCATAAGCGTCGGTCAATTATTTTTTTATTTCACTTTTTAACAATTTTCTCTACAGATTAATAAACTATTAACAATTTTACGTATGTTATGGTTGTCCAAATAGATTTCTACAATGGTTTTGGAGTAAATTGAGTATGACAATTACTCTCCTCTTTAAGTTATGAGGCCAAAAATTAGAAAAATCTGTTTGCTAAAGCAAATAAAAGACTGGCGTTGCCACAACGATTAATAATTTAAGTTATTGATAAACTGTCAACTCAGCCTTAATTAGTAAAAATAGTGATTGGAAAATTTAAGTATACAAATTATTGCAACTCATACTGTGACTATAGGTTCAGGGAAAACTGGTCCATATAGACAACTCATTATCCCACACGATATTCACTTCATGTTAAAATGCTGAACTCAGTAATGTGTATTGTTATGTTTAGTTCTGAGGTAATTAAAATTATACAATGAGCGTCAAAAACTATATCTTGAAAGCAGGAGTGATGGTTAAAAAATATACATTCTAGAAAAAAAATCAGGTAACCATGACCCAGACCATGACACTGAAGGTTATGTGCAGATCAAGTTTATTTTTTAAAATGAACAATCCCATTTTTTATCCTGGATTCAGATATTGTAGAAAAAATCAAATCTTGGTTTAAGCATTTTTTGATATAATATCATGTTTTCGCCATGAATGGAAAAAGTAAGCATTTAAGTGAAACTGGAGTCAAATAGGTATGAGATAAATTAAAAAACCAAATTTATCATTGACATAATCATTGAGTATAGGTTCTTTCTCTGTGATCAACGTTTTCCTCTAAAAATAAATCAACTCCCAGAAATTTGTTACTGTGGATAGTTCACAACCACTTCATTTTGTTCTTTCATATTTTCTCTTGTAGGTGGTTGCTGCTCATAAATCTGGCAGTCAAGCAGGCTACAGAATCGGACCATCACAGCCCATTTGATTGAGCAGGGTTGATTTAGAAATTGTGTTATGATATTTGCATAATGTGTGTACCTTCAAATTGTATCTACATCCTCCTTCTTGTTTCAAAACCAAGAACTTGGAGCATGTATTTGTCTTGTTTGGTGAGAGCAATCGAATAAGTGTTTTCGAGATTTTATTTTAGCCCAGCTATTAGCCTTATTTAAAAAATTGGTGATACAAGAAATTGTTTTCTGAATTAGAGTTGTGCCAGCTCTGGTTTGTATTTTTCTGATTATTTGGGAATAACACCACAATTGCAGGATAGTGAGGATTCTTTCAAATGGTCCAAACGTTTCGGACTCTATACCAGACCCCGTTTTCAATGGCAATACAAATTAACACAATACAATAAGAAAACTAAAATTAAAAGAGTCCCAATGACAAATATAGTCATTCACAATTCTACATTAAATGTTTGACAATAAAACTTATGTAACCAAGAGAATTTACAGCTAATCTGATATATACAGGGTAGCACTAAATAATTCTAAAGATCATGTAAAATAACAAAACATCTTTCAAATTGGAAAAATTTGAAAGAATTATTTTTAGAATTTCATGTCGTGCTCCTAGGTACTTTCAAAAGCATTGTGATGTTCCAGAATTACCAATAAGGAAAAAACATGAAAAAACCTAATGAACTATCCGGATACAGGTTTGTTGAAGAGGACATTACCATTTTTAATTTCATACTTGGTTACCAGGAATAGCTGAATTTTGCAGATACTAGCGATACAATTGCTTTCATTTTTCATGGTGGTTGTAGTAATGTGATTATCAAGGGTATTTGTATTGTTTGGAGCAACCTGGTGTTGATTTATAATCAATGATTTTCCGTCTTTAAATTAATTGATATCAGAACAACTGGTTTCTGCTCTATCATATAAAGATTTAATGATGCCATTTTTAAAGTTATATGGATGATTTGTGTTAAAATGGAGCTTTATGTTTTTATTTGCTACAAAAGAGAAAGACAGTTAGGTAAAGAGGAGGCGTGAAGCAGACATTTGGAATGAGTGTATCATAATTAGCATCTTTAACTGCCAACCCCAGATGAATTAATTCAGCCCATTAATTACATTCGCAAAATGGCTTCAGATCTGAATTCATTTCTAAATGACAACATTTCGGTACCGGTATATATGTAAATTGTACAACATTGAAAGTGCACACTCCATTTAACAATTATAACTCAATTATGTAAACTGGAGGGCTATCGCTGGCATCGGAAATTAACATGGACAAGTTAAAACACGTTCCGTGGGGCATGAGAGAGACCGAGCACAACGGCGCGGGCTTTTCTGTAAAACGGATGTTCCATTTGGTCGGGCTAAACTGCTGTTAATTTGAATTTGTGATATATTTGCTAATTACGCAGCATGGATTTCGGAAATTAAATTGCTGGCCCGCGAATAATCATTGATTTACTGTCTTTATTATGTTCACTGTGCAGCCTCGTACGTCCCAGTGCTAAAGTGGGGTAATTAATGGCACGATGAACGACCCCTTAAATGAACTCGATTAAAAGGCGACATTATAAATTTGTGTGATTTATATTTACTATTACCCAAGAATTTTAGTATTTAGGATTTGGTTTCGATTAAAAGAGCGAAGATTTTAGAAATATAAAAGACATTTAAAGTAGGTTCATTGATTTAGAAAATGTGTGCTTCATTTTGGTGTGTATTAATGACGGAATGTAATGATATTCATTTCTCAGTTTTTTTTAATGAGACCATTTTGAAACTGACATATATGATGTTATAACTGCTTCGGATTGTTATTTTGTTGTTGTTCTAAACTCAAGAAAAAAAATTAAATAAAGCATTTAAAAAATATATTAACTAAATTCCAGGTAGGACTAAAAACTTTATAATAATTTACAAAAAACCTAAAAACAAACTGAAATTCTGTTCACCTTAATTACCTATCGGTAATTCGTTCTGTTGGAACGAACCTATAGTATACTTGTCAAGTTGATGCCAAGCAAACCTAAAATATTGCAATTTTTTCATGTCTACTACTTCATCAAACTTGATTGTTGCTTGGCAACGACTTCAATGATATACTAGATCGGCAGGTAACTAATTCGAGCAGAATGAGCACCTCTTGTTTACATTTGTACTTTGTGTGTAGGTACCTAACAGCAGCGAATTTGCTATTTATTGCCTAGTTTATGTCTTGTTAATTATTCGCAGTTATAAGTTCTACTTGGAAGTCAGGTCAACCTTAATTTAATAATGTGCAAATATGAACATAAATATATTTAGCATGACGTCATTAATGTAGTCTATATGACGTCATACATATTTTTTTTAAATGGCAACTCCAATATTTGATATGTCGAATTGAAAGATCTAGGAATTCTACATACAGGACGTTTACATTCCAAATCGGTTATATAACAACTTTTTTTGTCAAAAAAAACATTTTTCTCTCTTTTATTCACTTAAACTCTAAAATTCACGTGAAAGTTATAAATGTAGCCAAAGAATAAGAAAAAATCGAAGCAAGTTATCAAATTGTTCACCATTTAAAGCGGACAATGAGCAGTGGTGTTATTTAAAAAAAAAAAAATCTTTTCACTACATTTCATGTTTTGTTAAAGAGTGATGTTTTGATTTTTACTTCGATATTTTCCCGAACAATGAACAAACAATTTGATTTTACCACCCTATCATCATAAATGTCAATTTTGATAGTTGATAGACTTGTAATGTTGATAATTTTGATTTTATTAAAAAGTAATCGTATTGAATTATTAATTATAAACGATTCATAGAAATAGGACTCGCACAAAAGAACAAATTTGCCCATTATTTAACAATAAGTACCCTTATCGATCTATTACAAAGTCATAAGTATGGTACAGGCTGAATTTAGAAGCTTCTGTCATTAAAAGATTACTATAAATCAGGTCATCCAGCAATATCAGAAGAAAAACAGTTGGATGTTATATGATGATGTTCTATGGTTTCTGTTGGACCCCGCCATATTATTCACAACCTGTCCGAAATTATTTTCGCAACAAATGGATTGGTAGAACGCGGTCAATTGAATAACCTGCTAGGTCTCCCGACTTAATTATACCTGCACATTGCATATATATTTTCAAATGTTTTGTTTTTACCTTTTTAGCTTTTAGTGGAAATCTGATAATATTTGTACATATTTTCTTTTTAGCTTTTTAGTTATTCGAACAAAATGAACGCGTTGACTATTGACTATTGAACATATTAAGCTAAAAATATGTTCAGTTAAATTATTATTAGTGCTCTCTATTATATGATTTTGTTTGCAATACTAAGCACACTGTGTATAATCCCACCGAATACCAGTTTATAGCTTGACATGTGTTGTCGCTGAATTTTCTATTAGACCGGAAGTCGATGAAACCAAAACCCCGCCTCCGCAAATTTGAAAAATTTTCTTGCACATCCATAGTTAACAGGTATATAAACAAAATGAGCTTAGTATCCATTGATTTAAGGAGTTATGTTTAATAAAATTAATTATACTCTACTATACCTACTTCATTGCCAATTGATTCATTGCCAATGTACATAGAAAATCTGTAATTTGGCGAATAAAACTTTCAGTGTCTACAGTTTTTGCACTAACCGTTGGAATAAAAATATTTATTAGGAAATGTTAGTTAACACACTTCATTAATAATTTGGTAGGTATATTGGCTTTTTCGGTGTATTTTCTGATAAAATACATGTTACAGGTCATAGAACGAATCAGTAATCACTATTCGAGAAATAGACCAATATATTAGGTATATTGGTCGATTTGAGTGCACATATTTGTTCAACCCCACTTTTCATCCCCTTAAGAAGAGAATTCTATTATCAAATTTGAATTTTCACAACTGCAGGAGAAATTAGGTAACATACGTAAAAAAATACAATGCAAATTATTAACATCTTCCTTTTTGAATGCAGGTTGAAAATTCTATGTAAGGTTGTAAGGAACCCCCTTTGAAATGATCACTAATTTTGATAGGGTGTGAGGTGGTTCCTTTTCTTCCTCTTCTTCGATTTTTTAGGCAAAAAAGCGCCCGAAGTTACTCAGTGCTAGTGTCATCATACTGGTTCAAAAGCGTGGCCAAAAATGGTTGATTTGAGGGTTTTATAGGAGTGGTTCGGGATCTAGAGGGAAGCAAATCAGAATTTTCCTGTTTATTAAGATAGAAATGCGCATTAAATGCACCAGGTACTAAAATAAATAGTTACAGGTTTTAAGTAGTCAAAAGTCTAGTGAAGGAAGAGTCGGTTGAGTAGATTTTGAGTACTGAAAATCAAAATTGCCAAAAAAATTTGGCAATGAAAATTTTCACATTACTACCATTTAGAAAATTTTAGTTCTTTCTCTTTCTTTGTCTTGACATCTTATTTAGATATCGACTTTTCTTCAAATGTGATACTATTCCCCAGGAAATCATAAATTCATCATTTCCTACTCGGAGTTGTTTTTAAAACGATTCTGGAAATTTATAGGGACCTCGAAAACACAGATTTACTAGTTTATTATATCTACTTTTGAAAATCAGTTTACTCACTCCAAGGCAAAAAGAACATCTATTTTTTTATAACGACATTGTGCAAAAACTACTAATCCGAAAAACCGGTAACTTTAGCATGTTTAAAGAAAATATGGCGATGATTAGGTGAAAAAACTGTAATTAGGACTTTCTTAGCGCGCTTACCACAAAATTCTGACAAATCATTGATGATAATTAAGCCAATTTGCTCATAGAAATAAGGTTTTAAGAACTTGAGTAAACGTCTGTAAGGGTTAAAAAACTGAATCGTATGGTGGGCCAAATAAAGAAGAAAATATCATTTGCGTCAGCTTCTTTTAGAGATTTGACCGAACAATGCGATGCATGTTCTTTAAGCCACGCTGTAGAGGTATCCGCAGTTATATATGTAACGCCTAGAGGACGGAGCCTGGAGGTAAGCCATCCTCATACTCGGTTTTTAGTTTTGCCCTTGATTATAGACCCAGGAGGCAAAATACTCCTTCAGCACTGCAGCAGGCTACCACTGTAACAGTTTCTTCCTTTCCAGTCGATATTAATGTGACCAGGGCTTTAGTTCCTTTTTTAGCAAGAACAGCGCCCAGAAGGTTATTCAGCTGGAGACGAATTTCATCCATGATAAATATGTAGGAAGGCTTACCAAACACTTAGTTATTCTTTAGAACTGTCTCCAAAAGGTCTTCCGATTTCATGGCGATTCATATTTTTTAAGGGAAGGACGGATATGCTTTCCGAATTACAGACTTTGACAGACACACTCTCGCTTTTTATAGCATCTAGTGCATTTGATTTGATTTTTTTCTTATGTCCAGTTACCATCTGGAAACTAATAAAAGATTAGAAAACGAAAGGAGGACAAACTTATATGGGAATAAAACTGAAAAAGTGTCCAGCGGACGCTTTCAAATAACAAGTTCAAGATTTGGCCAGATTGGCGCAGGTGTCACGACAGGGTATGTTAGGAAGTTAGCAATTGTCAACGGATTGAAATGCACAAATCCTACATTTAGAAGTGAAGTGGCTGAAAAAGTGAGAATGATGTAATTATTCGTGAAAATCGTAAATATAACGTAGAAAATCTATTAAGTGAACTTCTCTTTGTAAATGGTTCTCTCCGTTTTTTCTAATCTCTGCAAGTGATATGAGTTTATAGTGTGTTAATTGTGATATTATTAAGTGTGTGCCCCAGTTTTAACTTTTTATGAAACTCATTGATTTTATAGTTGTTCTTTTGTCATAAAACTTTTTGAAATAGTTATACAATGGAAAAGATTTGTATATTTATAACATTTTTATTCTTGTTAACAAATAGATGTTAGGGAATTGATGTAAATAAAAATTATGTATTTTTACATTCTTGTGTTCTTTTTACATATTTATTTTGAAAAGTGTCCCTTTACAAAGTTGGTGTTTCTACTTCCTCTGGATGAAAGGTAATTAACAATTCTTTTCATCACTGAACAAACTGCTATAATTAAATTATCTCTTCTGTTATCATTATGGAACAAATTTCAGTTGCATTTTACTCTAGAATAGTTTCTTTTCCAAGGATTCTAACATTTTCACACACTCGTTTTCCATATATTTTTTCTTGTCTAGTTGGACAAAAAGCTCTATTAGCTACTATTAAATGACTATTTTTGGCATCTTTCTGCTGTAGTAGTATTTTAAATATTTCCAAAGGTACGCCTGGTAAATTCCCCTAAGTAAATATCTTCAGAAGTTTGTTGAAGTTCTCGAGTTAGTGGCCAATGCCATAATCAGCTTAGAAATTATGTAAAGTTTAATTTATGTAGGATATTTATCTTGAATCCCAAAAAAAAAAATGTGCAAATAAAATTTTGCTTGTAAGTCATTTTTATCTATGTACAAGATATTTCATTAACTTAACACTTATTAATGTTAAATATACATCTGGTTGTTGAACTGTGATGGTAAAATTTGCATTTTTTGAATGTGAATTCTTCACATTAACCTAATTGTATTCAGGTAGGTTTGTTCGTAGAAAACTGATTTCTACGAACAAATTGCCCGGTCGTACCAGTGGCTCCCCCAAATTGAAGTGGCTCCCCCAAATTGAAACCATTTTGTGGACACTTTTCTTAGGCAGAGTGTGTCCCCCTTTTACTCAACCCTTCATAGTAAGGACTCTATTTAGTATGGAAGAAGTATAAACAGTATATACGCATATGGTATAATATTAAATACAATCAAACCTTTAATGCTTGAATTTGTAGGTACTACTTTTTGATCAAGAAAAATTTCTAACAAATAGTAACTATAATCAAACTCTTATCACTATGTTGGTATTTATGGTCAATACAAATTAATCGCAACTGTCAGTAACTTCAACCTTCCAGATTAATTAATTGTTCTAAAGCAGGTCTAATTTATAAGCTTCAATTTAACCAGACATGAGCTTCAATTGATGCGACTACAACTTGTGCTGTCATCTCGTATTCTTTCATAATAACCCAAAACAATTTAAAAGTGTAAAATCTCAACTAAGACACTCAGATCTAATTAGGATATCCTCATCAGATACCAAGTGACATTCCGAAAGAGGCGCATCCTATATACCGAAGCGTAAACGGAATAATTGTTATTCGCTTGACAATTTGTAATAAAATAAAAGTGTTATTGAGAGCATCAACAATTGTGAAAGCAGAAATCGTATCTGATATCTAATAGTCCATTGTTAGACATTTAACTTTGATTATATATGTGGGCGAGTTCATTTAAAAAAAATCATTTCCGGTGCATCACAATACACGCATAATTACCCGGAGAGGTATAATTGTTATAATGACATCCATTAAGTGTACCATTGATTTAGGAACTGTAATATAAAAATGCCATGTCGATCGGTGGAATGCGTCCATCATTGTCTGAACACTGATCATGCTCAATGCAGAACTTAATTGTTTATTTCCATACCTTCTATATACGGGGTATATCGAAACGTTCATACAGGGTAATTCAATTTCGACTCTTACTACTGGGATCTAGGAAACTACAGTATATAAGAAGTTTAAATCAGGGCAAAATTGCGTAATTTATTGCTTGAGGAAATGCCGTTATTTAAATTTAAACGAACTCTTTCGAGAATATATGAAAAAAAAGGAGTTTTCTAGAAGTCCTTAGTGTACTTAATATAAATTTATTCCTATTCCCACTATTCTCCTATCATCTTGAAGTTTTTGTTTTTATTGTTTTATAGTGTTTTTGACGAGGAAACGCAATATCAAAAACACATTTTTGTTGTTTAGCTGATCGATGACCTTTACAGATTCGCCAACCGACGTTTCGTTTATCGGCTACCATCAAAAACTTGTTTTGTGGAGATTTTTCTACCTAAAAATACTGCATTTCATTCTGAATTGTTGCATATAATACTTGTTGTATTTTGTTCTCGTAAACCCACAAATATCACCTTGGTTGATTTTGAATCCACACAAAAAAATTCTTTTGTTAACATCACAGTAAATGAAATTAGAATATACATGGTTTCAAACACAATGAGTTTCACAATTGAAGAAAAACGAGATATGTTAAGAGTTTATTACAAATTTGACAGTAATAGTATGAAAGCAGCTGAATAATTTTAATTTACAACCGAAAAGGCAACGGCCGCATATAACATTATTTAAAATTTTTGCCGAACATTAAGTAGGTACAATGTTTATAATAAAATATGTATAAAAATATTGTAACAAATGCCCAAATTGATGACCTCCTAGGCACATAACCGAGCACGTATATTTAACTTAAATAGCCCTAATATAAAGTCTTCGTCTAATAGATCTGAATTTTGTAATGATGTTTTCTTTCAGTTCTTCTATCGTGTTATACTCTCTTTCCCCATATACTCTATGTTTCAGAACTGTAAGATCGGGAGACTTTACCTTACCGAAATTCCTGTCCATCTATCTCTGATCTAAATAGTCCCAAACAACTCTTGTATTATGTGAACGGGTCCCGTAATGCTGAAGCTAGTACCTATTATAACTGACAAGGAGAACTCATCGATATATTCATCAAATTGGGTTCCCAAGAAATTAAAATATGTTTCAACATTTAAAGTACTCGTGAAAAATAAGGTCAGAGTGTTTGATCATTGCAAATTTCAGTCCACTTAAAAGAAAACGAATTTATGGTGTAACTTCCCTATAGTGTATAGGGTTATTTTTACTCCAAATAATGTTTATTATTTCTATTGAAGACGCGACAATTATAAAAGCACTTTCGTCTGTCTTAATAGTCGTTTTCGATAAATCTCTGGTATCATCCCTCTCTGAAAGCCAATTGTAAAACTCAATTTTTCTATCAGTATCACCTGGATGTAGTTTCTGGAAAATGTATGGTTTTGTAAAATTTTATACTACTTTCTTGAAACTCCTTCTAAACGCCCGTCTGGGTTGTATCCATATGTGACGAAACTTGTTAAGTTGATTTTGACGGTTTCCCACTTATCTAAAAACCATAGGAAGAAAATGTTACTTTTTTTTATTTTGAATTTATGAAATTTTAATTTACATCTGTTCATAAGTTACATATTTATAGTACCTCTTTCCATTCTGCTTCCATACTTTATTTTGGACCAAACAAAACGTTTTTGGTCTGTTTCTATCAAAATTGAAATAAATTCTCAATATATCTCGTTGTTCTTCATTTGTTAAACTATGTGTACTCTAATCGAGTTTTACAAGCACTGCCATGATTATATAAGACATTTCTTCTATGGCCAACTAATGTGATATTGCTTCTTATTTAAATATTTGTGATTTAGCGAAAACAAGTTATAACAAGTTTTACACCAATGAAATAATAATGAACGAAACTTGGGTAGGCAAATCTGAAAATGTTATCGTATTGATGGAAAAGTGACAATGAAAATGTGTTTTTGCCTTTAAATAGCGCTACAAACAGTATAAACAAATTCTCCAATTGTCTATTTTTTTCAATATTTTCCGAAGTATTTTTTTTAATTAAAAAAAGGTATTTCTTCAAGCAGTGAATTAGGCAATTTTGCCCCCATTCAAACTACTTTGTAACTTCTGTAGTTTCCGAGATCCCAATGTTAACGGTCGAATATAAATTACCCCGTACACATATTTATGTCATTATTAACACTGTCAAGTAAGGCTCCACTAGATGCATAATCTGTGATCACTTCTTGGTATTGTTTGTTAAGCAGTTGCGTTTAGTTACAGTGCAAACATACTATTCGTAGATTTTGTGCTGACTTAGAAATAATTGACATTAAAGCCTTTGTTTTTGTGCTTTGGACACCAATCACCCTAAAATATTTACTTCATATTTTCAACATATTTTGAAACCTATATAACCGTATAACTTGAAATCTTCTTCCACGCCACAAGCTCCAAGAGAAATGTTTTTGAATTAACCAAAGTTTATTAACAAGGTAGGAACGGTTATTCCAATAGCTATGAAGACAATCAAGAAATAGAGGTTGTTTTAAAATCAGAAACATGAGTTAATGGCTGAGATTCTTACAACCATTCTTATCGTACTAATTCAAATATTAGTCAAAATATGAATGGAACAGATAGTACCAAAACAGGATTGGAACTAATAGTAGTGTCAGAAGTGGCAAAGACAAATCTGCTGGGGACAAGTCAAATAGTAGTTACGCCAATACTCAACCTAAGCTAACTAAGCTAACTTTCCAGAAGACGATATGGAAGGGATTTTTAACCAAGGATATAAAGTGCCAACTTCAGTTCAGGTGCAAGGCTGGCCCATTACTATGAGCGGTAGTGAAGCAGTCGGTATAGCTTGCACAATATCAGGCAAAGCTCTGGCAAACACTATACCCGCTACGGTTCAAGTTGATAGCCAATCAACCCTGGCTCACATCGACCAGAGAACTGGCAAATACAAAAATCGCCAAATATTTTGCAGAATAGTCGTGATTTCCCAAAACTTCCATCTTCGGAGGCGACCCCAAGGGACCTCAAGGTTTCGTGACTTGGAAACAGATGTGGAAATATGCATTGCAACGCCTGGAAAGCTTATCGAAAAATGCTCCACTCATGAGGAACGGTGCACATACTTGGTTGTCAACGAGTCCGAAGGGCTGTTGGATATGAGATTCGAACAAGAAATCACAAAGATTTTACCACAGGCTTAATCTGACGAGGCAAACTTTGAAGTGGTCTACTAGACGGTATGTTCACAGAATTTCTCAGCCAACAATAATGTTGTTTAAGTCGATGTTTGCCTAGAACACGAAATAGCGATAAAAGTAAGCAAGTTGTTGCAAGAAATCAACACCAACAAAGATCCAGGCTGAAAAATAACCATTTTTGTTAAGACTAAAGGATAAAGGAATTGCAATGTAAAAAGTAAGTAAGTAATTAAAATTAACAGTTCCCAAGTTCGGCTACTAGCCTTAATGTGTCAGTCGAAATTTTGGTTGCATTGAGCAAGAAGCTCGAAGTAGTTATGCTGTTCAATAATCCTATGAACATAATAACCATTGCTTTATTTTTTTATTTGCTTATACTCTATCTTGTTTAGCTGTTTGTGCATACTTGCTTAGCATTTGGTTCAGTAGTTAAAACTATATTCAAATAAAAACAACAGGCTATTTTGATTGCATTGAGCAAGAAGCTCGAAGTAGTTATGATGTTCAATCCTATGGACATAATAACCATTGTTTTATATTTTGATTTGTTTATACTCTATCTTGTTTAGCTCTTTGTGCATATTTGCTTAGCATTTGTGCAGTAGTTAAAACTATATTCAAATAAAAACAACAGGCTATTTTGATTGCATTGAGCAAGAAGCTCGAAGTAGTTATGGTGTTCAATCCTATGGACATAATAACCATTGTTTTATATTTTGATTTGTTTATACTCTATCTTGTTTAGCTCTTTGTGCATATTTGCTTAGCATTTGGTTCAGTAGTTAAAACTATATTCAAATAAAAACAACAGGCTATTTTGATTGCATTGAGCAAGAAGCTCGAAGTAGTTATGGTGTTCAATCCTATGGACATAATAACCATTGTTTTATATTTTGATTTGCTTATACTCTATCTTGTTTAGCTCTTTGTGCATATTTGCTTAGCATTTGTGCAGTAGTTAAAACTATGTTCAAATAAAAACAACAGGCTATTTTGGTTGCATTGAGCAAGAAGCTCGAAGTAGTTATGGTGTTCAATCCTATGGACATAATAGCCATTGTTTTATATTTTGATTTGCTTATACTCTATCTTGTTTAGATCTTTGTGCATATTTGCTTAGCATTTGTGCAGTAGTTAAAGCTGTGTTCAAATAAAATCAACAGGCTATTTTGATTGCATTGAGCAAGAAGCTCGAATTAGTTATGGTGTTCAATCCTATGAACATAATAACCATTGCTATATTAGGGTTCCGTGTATACAATATACAATATACCCTTATAATATCACTCAGGATTTCTACCTCTGTCACATCACAGCCATTTTCTCCTAAACTACTGGACGGAAGAGGTTGAAATTTTGTATAAATGTATAGTTTGGTGACGCGATCAGGAGTACATATCGTAAATGAAGAAATTTTGATTTTAGGGGTACTTTTGGGGGAAAAAACTAAAAAAATCGACCGTTCCCCCCCCTGATCACCGAAACTATTCAGCCCAAAATTTTGAAAAAAATAAGAAATATAGAACGTTGCCCGAACTTTACAGGAAAAATATGGATAAACCATTAATATTAATTTTGGGGACGAAATTATAGAATTAAATAAAAATTTAAAAATAAAAAAAATTCAAACGCATCATGTAATATATCAAATGAAAGGTCTCATTCTGAGGAACACAAATATATTTTTTTCATATTTTAAAAAAAATTATTTAAAAAGATATTAACGAAAATATACCAGAATTTACCCATCCCCCCTTATATCTGAAACTATAAAACGTAAAGTTTTGAAAAAAATTAGAGGTATTGGTTCTGACCTGAAGTTGACTGGAAAAATAAGGAGAAACCTCTACTTTTAATTTTGGGGGGCAAATTACAGAATTAAATGGAAAATATAAAATTAAAATTATTTCTAACCCATGATGTAATATATCAAATGAAAGGGCTGATTACTGTGAAAACAAATATTTTTTTTTTCATATTTTTTAAATAAATTAATTAAAAGATATTAACAAAAATATAAAAAAAAATACCCATTCCCCCCCCCCCTTATCACCGAAACCATATGCTGGAAAATTTTGAAAAAAAATGGAGGTATAGCCCTCACTTGAACTGTACTGGAAAATTAAGGAGAAACCCCTAATATTTATTTTGGGGGGCAAATTATAGAATTAAATGGAAAATGTAAAATTAAAATTGTTTCTAACCCATCATATTATATATCAAATGAAAGGGCTCATTATAACGAAAACAAATATATTTTTTTCCTATTTTTAAAATAAATTAATATTAAAAGATATTAACAAAAATATTAAAAAAATTACTTATCCCCCCCTATCTCCGAAACCATAAGCTGCAAAATTAAAAAAAAACAATGGAGGTATAGCCCCTTACATGAACTTTACTGGAAAAATAAAGAAAAACTCCTAATATTCATTTTGGGGGGCAAATTATAGAATTAAATGGAAAATATAAAATTAAAGTTGTTTCTAACCCATCATGTTATATATCAAATGAAAGGGCTCATGATGAAGAAAACAAATATATTTTTGTTATATTTTTAAAATAAAATAATTAAAAGATATTAACAAAAATATAAAAAAAAATTTAACCCCCCCCTTATCTCCGAAACCATAAGCTGAAAAATTTTGAAAAAAATGGAAGTATAGCCCCTCACCTGAACTTTACTGGAAAAATAAGGAGAAACAGGAGAAAAAATATTCATTTTGGGGGGCAAATTATAGAATTAAATGGAAAATAAAAAATTATAATTGTAACGGGTCATGTAATATATCAAATCACGGGGCTTATTATGACGAATACAAAAATATTTTTTTAATTTTTTTAAAATGAATATTTTAAAATATATTTTAAAAAAATTACCCCTTTCTCCCCGTTATTCCCCCAACTATGGTACCTAAATTTTTTTGTTTATAGGAAAAATATGAAAAAAAATCTTAATTCTATTATTTGGGGGCCAAATAATGAAAAATAAATTATTAGAAAACCCCCATAGTAATTTTAGGGACAAATTATACAATTAAATGGAAAATAAAGATTCAATTTTCAAACGCTTCATGTAATATATCAGATAAAAGGCTCATTATGTGAATTACAAATATATCATATTTTTAAATCATTTGTTTAAAGGATATTAACAAAAATATTAAACATCGACTTAATTCCCACTTTAGAAACTACACTATTTAAATTTTAAAAAATATATTTTATTTGTATTCTTTAATAATTTGAATAACAGATTTAATAATTTATAATTTAAAACTTGACCTATTTTGCCCTTTATCTTCCAATCTACAGAGCCTCAAAACTCATACAGTAGATTATAAAATACTTCTCTGAAAGTTTATTAATAAAATAAAACTCTAATTTTAATTTTTGGGGGCCAAATTAGAAAATTAAATACATATTGTTACGAAATTTACCCAAAGCCGACCCTGTGTCATTTCAGCACGACAACAAACGGTTCAAGATAAAAAAATACGATTCTCGAAAAGGCTCGGCAGCGGAAGGAACGATGTTGATTTCTACTGGAGAATTCTACGCTAGTGATATAAAAGAAGAACGCCACGATCGCCAGGCAGAGATATACCGCGACGACTAGCTTATATGAAAATGTATTGTGAATCAGCTGTTTTAAATGTAAATAAAGTTCTAGAAAAGTGAAAGTAAATATTAGTTGTTATAATTTTCAATTGAACCCACGAAGTATATTGCATTTGGTGTCAGAAGTGGGATTAAGTGCCGTTAAAATCGTAATTTGATTTATGGAAACTCGCAGTATGGAAAAGTTAGACGAAAAAATTGCACAGATTCTAGAAAAACGTGACAAGAAGGAGAAACAACATCAAGAAGAAATTCAACAAAGGTTAGTGAAATCTTTTGATGATAAACTTAAAGTTGAGTTAGAAAATCTTGTCACTACGATGAAAAGCGAACAACAAAATCTTGTTTCCACGATGGAAGAAAAACAACAAAATCTTGTTTCCACGATGGAAGAAAAACAACAAAATCTAGTTTCTACAATGAAAAGCGAACAACAAAATTTAATGGAAGGATTATTCTCGAAATTTGTAGAAAAACAAGATCGAACTGAATTAAAACGACAAAATGAATTTAAAATAACTGAAGAAAAAAGACAAATGCAATTTGAACAACTAATGCAAATAGTAAGACAAGTTAATGAAACAGTTAATGAAAGAATGCAAATAGTTGAGTCTGATATAAAAGAGATAAATGATGACATTAAGACCATAAAAAATACCGTGGACACTCTTGAAACAAAAGTAGATGACCTCGATTCCATCCAAAGCCAGGTAAAAGTTGAAATCAGTTCAATTCAAAACACAGTTCAAGACCAAATCAGTGCCATCCAAGACAAGGTAGAAACAGAAATTAAAAAAATGCAACAGGACTTACAGCGAGGAAAATACCAGAACACCGTGAGTACCAGAGGTTCTATTAGTAAACCACCCACATTCGACGGCAGTTCATCTTGGCCCATGTATAAACGGCAATTTGAGGCCGTGGCTACAGCTAATGGATGGAATAATCATGAAAAATCCACATCTCTGGTAGTTTCCTTAAGAGGTCCGGCCCTAGAACTCCTCCAGAGTATTCCAGTCGATGAACAAGGCAATTTCGACAAGATCATCGCTATCCTAGACAAACGTTACGACAATCAATCCTTGAGCCAGGTATACCAAGTCCAACTGAGTGGAAAAACCCAAAAATCCGGTGAAAGCCTCCAAGAATTCGAAGCAGAAATTAGACGGTTAGTTCACTTGTCCTACCCAGACCTGCCAGAGGAAACGAAAGACCAGTTGGCCACACAGAGTTTCATAAACGGCATCAGAGATGTGGAAGTACAAAGAAATTTAAGACTGAGTGGCGTCAAGAAAAGTAGTGAAGCTCTACTTCGGGCTTTGGAAGTAGAGGCCGTCATGAACATGTCCAAGCCAAGGGTCCGAGCAGTTTCCTTCAACCAGGAAGAGTCAGAGTCACAATTTCAAGCGTTGCTGGCTGGTCTGAACAAAATATTAGACCGGTCACAAAGAACTGGCACCAGAGGGGCATGTTAACGCTGCGGACGGACAGGACACTTCCAACGTGATTGTCGAGTGAGGCCACCTGAACGATCACCGACCAGGGGTAACCAACAAAACAGCCACATGTCCAGGGACCGTCAGTCAGTCAGCATAGGGGGGCGAATGCTGACTGTTCCTCCAAAACGTTATCCATCCGGGGATTCTGCAGAGATAGTGGCAGCCTAGTCATCAGAGGCACCATCAACGGGCGAGCAGTTACCATCACCATCGATACCGGCGCCGCTTTGTCCATTGCCAAGTCCAGGGTTTTGAGAGCATCAGAAATTCGGCCAGTTACCAATAACATCCAGCTCAGAACAGTCACCGGCGAGTCCATGTCCATACAGGGTGAGGCAGATGTCGTGCTACAGATAGGGGACAACATGATCCGGCATAGGGTCCTGGTAGCGAATATTGAGGACGATTTTATACTGGGAATGGACCTAATTAGCCAGCATGGATTTATGTTCGACCCGAGATATGATGTTCTTCGGTTCCTGAATGAGGAATTTGTATTGACACGGCCCGTCAACACATCATTCACGCCCATAAAAATTGTGGCAAAGTCTTCAGCTAGAATTCCCGGTCGAACAGAACAGATTATTCATGGGCAGCTAGACAGCAATCCTGGGAGCTGCGTTGGAATGGTGGAGCCCGTACACTCAGCTCATGACTACTTAGTTGGACGGGCTATAGTTAAAACCGGACGAGATATACCAATCAGAGTCCTGAATTTGTCCAACAACGACATCAGAATTACCAATGGTCAAGAGATAGCTTGTTTCGAGCCAGTAGAGACCATCATCAATTGCGAAGAAGAGTACCAGACGTCGGTGAAGGAGACAGGGCCCGATAAAGAGTTCCTACAACAGTTTGCTGACCACTTAACACACTTGACACCAGAGAACCAGAAAAAAGCCAAGCAATTTATCACAAAACACTGGCAAATTTTTAACAGTAATAATGGAACCACCGGTCGCACCAACATCATCCAGCATCGAATAGATACCGGAAAGGCTCAGCCCATCAGAATACCACCTAGACGACTACCATTGGGGCAATAACAGGCAGTCGAGGAAAACATCGAGTCCATGTTACAAAATGGAGTTATTGAGCCCTCCATCAGTCCATGGTCTGCTCCCGTCGTGCTCAGGCCCCTCTTCTCCACTGGGCACTATGGGCACGTGCCCAGGGCCCCGCGATCGAATGGGGCCCCCTAGTTCCTGCCAGATTACCAAATGATAACCGATATTTAGGTATTACCGAAAAACATTAATTTTGAAAAATCTGATGATAATGACCTACTACAATACCTACGCTTATTAGCTTTAGTTTGCCGCATGCGCATAGCTATACCTTGTACAACATAGCTTGAACTTTTTGACAGTGATGGGAAACAGAAAATATCTATTGGTGTAAAAAATATGTGGCTGTATGTATGTTTTAAACTATTCAAAATAAATTAATTCATTCATCAATCAATTTTATTGCACTGGACATAAAAACATTGGGTAGGTAAGAGACCATTGTTTTCAGTTTTTCTATTTAAATTTTACTTAATAAATAAAAACCACTTAAGACCTTCGGAAAATGCTTGAGTCTTTCAGAAAGAACAATAACACTGGACGTTGCAACCAATTTGTTTACTTCACTTTATGATTTTATTACTAACCTCAGGGATAAATTTGATAACTTCGAATCATCTGCCAAAGAAAAGAACCCAGAATCTGACTACAAGGATCTATCTCAAAGAACAAGACGTAGAAGCTCTCGGCAGAGTTTTTTTGATGGCTCTGCGCCATCAGTCCAATTGAATGGAAAAGAGCGATTCAACGTAGAAACCTTTCTCCCAATAATCGATACCTTGAGTGTTCATCTAAAACAGCGACTAAGTTCATATGAGACCGTTAGTCAACGTTTTAGTTTATTTTTTCACTTAAAAACTCTGAATTCCGAAGAGATACGACAAGGATGCAAAGAATTTTCTGAAATCTATCCCGAAGATGTAAATGAAAAAGAGTTGGAAATAGAATGTCAACATTTAAAAGAATACTTAAAAAATGTTCAGAGTGAAAATGAAGCACCTAACAATGTACAGGAAGTATATAATCTATTAAAGCAAAACAAAATTGAAGACACATTTCCTAACGTAGAAATTGCATTGATAATATTTTTAAGCATGATGATAACTAACTGCAGCGGAGAACGCTCCTTCACCAAATTGAAACGAATAAAAAATGAATTAAGAAGTACAATGCTTCAAGAGAGATTAACTAGTTTGTCGCTGATGTCCATAGAATGTGATATTCTCAATACCATAGATTTTAAAGAAGTGATTAACGATTTTGCTCATCTTAAATCTAGAAGGGTACCTTTGCAATCAACATAGAATTAATCTAAGGATTTTATGCTAAGCGAGTTACTTTTGTAGATTATTTTTTATATATCCTATTTTTTCACAGTTAGTAACTAAATAAAAATAAATTTAGAACCTTGTTTGTCTATTTTCTTTATATATTATAACTAAATAGTGTTTTCTCAAGGTCATAGGGGCCCCATGATCCTAATGTGCCCAGGGCCTCAAATAGTTTAAAGACGGCCCTGGTCGTGCTAGTTAAAAAGAAGGATGGAACCACCCGATTTTGCGTGGATTACAGAAAGCTCAATGACGTCACGAAGAAAGACAGCTATCCACTACCCCGAATCGATGACACTTTGACCACACTAGCAGGCTCCCGTTGGTTCTCCACACTAGACCTAAAAAGTGGATATTGGCAGGTTGGGCTGCACGCAAACGACAGAGAGAAGACAGCGTTCTCCACCAGTAAAGGGCTGTTTCAGTTCACGGTCATGCCCTTTGGGTTATGTAATGCACCCGCTACATTTGAGAGGCTAATGGAGTATGTACTGAGCGGGTTAACATGGAGGACGTGCTTAGTATACCTCGACGACATTCTAGTCATGGGCCAGACATTCGACGACCATCTGAAGAACCTGGGCGAAGTATTCTCCAGAATTAATAACGCCAACCTGAGACTCAATCCGAAGAAGTGTTCCTTGTTTCAAAAAGAAGTAGAGTTTTTGGGCCACGTAGTGTCCGAGTCAGGAATCCGCACCAACGAAGACAAGATAGAAGCCATCCGCGATTGGCCAGTTCCAAGAGACAAACATGAACTCCGAAGCTTCTTGGGCCTATGTTCATACTACCGGCGTTTTGTTGAGGGATTTGCCACCATCGCCGCCCCTCTACATCGGCAGACCACTGATAAAGAGACCTTCCATTGGAATCAGGATTGCGAAACATCATTCAGGCGACTAAAGGCAGCACTATGTTCCAGCCCAATCCTAGCCTTTCCTACACAGTCCGGCAAGTTCATCTTAGACACCGACGCCAGCAACACAGGTTTGGGGGCCGTCCTATCCCAGGTGCAAGATGGTGAAGAGAGGGTGATCGAGTACTACAGCCGTGGATTCTCGAAGCCAGAAAGAAATTATTGCGTCACCAGAACTTCTTGCAATAATAAGGGCTGTGGACCATTTCCATAAATACCTGTATGGTCGCCATTTCTTAATCCGAACAGATCATGCCGCACTCAAATGGCTGCTGGACATGAAGACACCGGAAGGACAACTGGCCAGATGGATGGAGAAATTACAACAATACGACTTCAAGGTGGAACACCGTGCCGGCCGGTTGCACAATAATGCCGATGCCCTATCCAGAAGACCCTGTAGAGCGGAATGTAAGCATTGTCTGAAGACGGAACAGCGAGAGGGTATCTCCATCAGGCAGATTCGAGTGCAGGCCAATGAAGACTGGACAACGGAACAGTGCATTCAGGACCAAATGGCTGATCCAGACATCGAACCAATCTTGTCACTCAAAATGAAAGGGGCACCCAGGCCACGATGGGACGAGGTAGCTAGATACTCCGGCGTGCTGAAATCGTTATGGACTCAGTGGGACTCTCTACGAGTAGACAATGGAATGCTCAAGCGAGTTTGGGAAAGCTCTGATGGACGAGAAATCAAGTCCCAACTGGTAGTTCCGAAGAAAAAGGTACCAGCCATCCTGACCGAAGTACATGATGGAATTACCGGAGGCCACATGGGCATGAATAAAACCCTAGACAAAGTTCGCCAGCGGTACTACTGGGTGAATTACTTCGAAGACGTCAGAGCTTGGTGCCGCAAATGTGCCACATGTGCCGCCAGTAAGGGCCCGAAGACCCGGACCAAGGGCAGAATGCAGCAGTACAATGTGGGCGTCCCATTTGAGAGAATCGCCATCGATGTCGCCGGTCCGTTTCCCGAGTCTGAGAGGGGGAACAAATACATTCTGGTCGCAATGGATTACTTCAGCAAATGGCCTGAGGCATATGCGATACCCAACCAAGAGGCAACCACTGTAGCGACGGTGCTAGTAGAACAACTATTCAGCCGGTTTGGCGTCCCGATGGAATTACATTCAGACCAGGGGCGTAACTTCGAATCGAATGTATTCCAGAAGGTCTGCACGATGTTGGGGATCAGGAAAACGAGAACAACACCATTACACCCACAGTCAGACGGAATGGTGGAAAGATTCAACCGGACCTTGGAACAACACCTATCCAAGGTCGTCAGCAATAACCAGCGTGATTGGGATGAGCATATTCCCCTATTCCTGTTGTCATATCGCTCTGCTGTACATAATAGTACAGGCCTGACCCCAGCCAGGGTCTTATTCGGAAAGGAGCTGCGATTACCATGCGACTTGGCATTTGGCTCCAACGAACAACCTCCCCAAGACATCGACGATTATGCCGACCAGCTCCGACATAACATGCTGGCAATACACGACTTAGCCCGAACGCAGATGTTGGCCACCAGTGACCGGATGAAGACGCGATACGACCTCAAGGCCAATTCAGCCGGGTTCCAGGAGAGGGACAAAGTCTGGCTGTACAACCCCCAACGGAGCAAGGGTAAATCCCCAAAGCTTACACCCGCCTGGGATGGTCCATACGAAGTGGTCAAGAGGCTGAATGATGTCGTCTACCGGATCCGTCGAAACCCCAAGGCTAAATTGAAGGTGGTTCACTTAGATCGACTCGCTCCCTACCATGGAGGGGATGTTTCTGATCGGGACGATCAGAATTAAAGGGGGGGCAGTGTTACGAAATTTACCCAAAGCCGACCCTGTGTCATTTCAGCACGACAACAAACGCTTCAAGATAAAAAAATACGATTCTCGAAAAGGCTCGGCAGCGGAAGGAACGATGTTGATTTCTACTGGAGAATTCTACGCTAGTGATATAAAAGAAGAACGCCACGATCGCCAGGCAGAGATATACCGCGACGACTAGCTTATATGAAAATGTATTGTGAATCAGCTGTTTTAAATGTAAATAAAGTTCTAGAAAAGTGAAAGTAAATATTAGTTGTTATAATTTTCAATTGAACCCACGAAGTATATTGCAATATGTATTCTCATAAAAATCAAGCGAATCCTGAAACAGATAAAATAAAAAGTCTATGTGTGGAAAATCATAGTGTATATTTTTTATAAATTTAAAACGCTTCCTTTAAAAGATATTAGGGCAAATATAAGAAAATGCACTCATTCCCTGCTTGTCTGAAACTGGAATATTAGAATCTTGAAGGTGGTACGGAACCCTAAGTATGCGAGTCCAACTCGCACTTGACCTAATTATTTTTTTGATTTGCTTATACTCTATCTTGTTTAGCTCTTTGTGCATATAAGAAAATGCACTCATTCCCTGCTTGTCTGAAACTGGAATATTAGAATCTTGAAGGTGGTTCGGAACCCTAAGTATGCGAGTCCAACTCGCACTTGACCTCATTATTTTTTTGATTTGCTTATACTCTATCTTGTTTAGCTCTTTGTGCATATTTGTTACGCTCAAATAAAAACCACAGCTCTTTAAATGAAGAAAATTAATCAATTGAAATTACTATCCCCAGCAATAGAAGCTAAAATAAAAAACACAATGTCATGTGAAGAAATATTTTATTTTCATGTATACTCAACTTAATTTGTATATATTACCTACGTTAACATTTTATCAATAATAATCTTTATAAGCCATTGAAAACAAATCTTAACATGCTGATTTTGTCAGATACAAATTCTTTAAAGTTTCCCACCTTAATCAAAAACTTACATACATTATAAACATGAATCAAAACTTTTGATTATGAAAAGACATAATACCAGCTAATTTAACCTCCTTATTTGCAGCGTTATCGACCCTCGATCTACATACGTCATATCAGTCAATAACGTCGATGAACGCAGGTATCTTATGATTTTGTCTGGCCCGTGCTGATCATAAGGCAAGAAGACCAAATCAGAATTAAAGAATCGAATCTTGCTGCGGGAGTGATTGACAGATCTGAATATCTGGAAAATCAGTGGCGTGGAATTAAGAAAAGCAACCAATGTTTTAATGTTAGATAAGTCTTTATAAATAATATAAAACTTTTTAAAGTTAGACTGTCCATATAAAAAATAATGTTTTTTCTTTTATGCCGTCGTTTCTGCATAGATATTTTTTATTTCTTTTTTGGTTAATATACAATCATTATCAACTTAATCGGTTTTTCCAGAAAGGTGCCAAGACTGCTATTTAAGGTCGAAATTGAGATTTTTATACTAAGACCATTTTATTCAGAAAGCGCCTAACATTTTTATTTAATGTGTAGATTCACTTCAAGGATTTACATTAACTTAGAAGAAAACACACTAATGAAGCAACACAAAAGCTAGTGTTTCCTGAGAAAGCCATGTCGCTTTTTTGTGGCTGGATTTTAGCGGCGAATGTTGTCATTAAAACGTTGGCAGTGCAACTCAAACGTTGTTGGTACTCTAGAGATCGGTGGTCCTCAAATGCCGATGCCACCATTTGCATGACGATGCTCCTAGCCTTCTAAATTTCGTAATAATGTATGCACAGAACCTCCATTGTTCATTCCAGAGGTATGTTTGCAGATTTTCAGTCTTTTTTTACTTTACATATCTGGAAGGACGTTTTATTATGTCCACCGGTTCATGTTACATTATCTTTCTGAGGAAACTGACATAAGAAGAATTACACACCACTACAAGGTTCTTCTCTTGTAAGTGTAAATGGGTAATAGATTTCTTATTGATGAAATTGTACTACCATCCCAACAAATGATATGAGAACGCCTTGCACATTTATCTGGATGTTAATGGATTTTTTGGAAATAACACCAAACTTCTGGAAAAAATTCTGTATATTTCAAAATTTTGCTTTCTATGGTAATGAAGACAAACAATATGTAACTAATTAAATTCGTTTTCTGGTATAGATCATCAAGGATATTCTGTACATTTTCTAAATAAAATTTATTAAAATACGAACACTGTTTGCCTTATAGTTTAATGATAATCGAATATTCGACAACTCGACAAAATAGGTCAGGTTGAAAAAATGCAATTTTTCTCTAATATTGGTTTTAATCATTGCATTGTTGCCGTCTGTTAATATACACACTGCGCATCAACAATCCCAAGGCCGTAGCCAAAACAGTTTTTCGGGATGGGTTGGATAATTTTTTTGATTGGTGAAGAGCTGATTAGGACTGCAAAATTTATATTTTTCTTCAGGTAGTTCTAGGAAATGTTAATTTTATTCTTATGAAAGAGATAATTAAATGGTTAAAAAATGAATCTCGAAACCAAAACCTCCCAGACGCCCCTCCCCCGCTGGCCACGGCCTTAAACAATCCCTGCAGGAAAAGTCAAATGGGACAAATCTGAGATCTGAATGTATATGATACTTGGGAAAATAAATTCTTGGGAAATAATTTTCTGATTTGTCTGTAGCGATCCGTATAACAGTTGTGACATTCTTCAATTGTCTTGGAGAAATTATGCCAGAATAATGTGAGGTGATGAAATTCTACACCACATCTTAACGTTAGGAATTATGATAGCTATTAACGTTATTTTTTGGTTTCGCATCCATTCAATTGAAAATGCGCTTCATGAGACATTATCATGCAGGCCATTTAGGTTTCGTTATCATTAGCACATCACATTATTTCTTTGTTCAAGCATTTTCTTTGACCTACTGCGTTGCTACTGTATACTAAATTCCTAGTAACCAGATGGCACTATTGTTTAATATTTTGCTCCGTTCTTGCAGACCTTGTTACGTGTATGTAAGTTTACGGAGAAAACTTTTAGGTTATATGCTTTTTTAGCGTTTATTTTGCTAAAACCTACCTTCAGGTGTCAAGCCTCCCCAAGCAAAAAAAAACAAGCCGACCGACCTAGATCTGCTACTAGTTAAAACCTAGCAATATACTGCACTACCTACTATGAAGGCCTTACGATTTTACAGGCTAAATATCTAAAGTTTGCTTTATATAATAAGAATAATTAAAAAAATGTTTTTAAAACTTGCACAACATCGTGTGTATTAATACACGGAAGAGTTAGGAATTAACTTTGTGTGATTTTGCAAATGAAGTTCAATATACAATTTACTTGTTCAATTTAAAGAGCCACAGTCAGCCCCCTACACTGATTTTTTAAATTTATCCTAAGGAAAATATGTATATGTAGGGATGAATAATTTTCTGCATACCACTTTTTAGTTACAACGCATTTTAAATAACCCTAAAATAATCTAATTTCCTTATACCTTCCAAGGACCTTAATTTTGACATCGACTATAAGGTTAGATTTATCAATATATGTCGATACAAGGGTGTTTTAAAACACAAGCGAAAAACTCCTTGTTAAAATTAAAGGATAGTTTGTTGTATAAATGTTAGGTGAAAGGTCAACCATTAGGGAGATATCGGAATTCAAAGATGCGAGAAAATATTTACTTTAATATCTATAAAACAAAATGCGGTAGAATAATGAATTATCACTATGAAAACACATAAACTGCATATTTTTTCATTACTTTTAAACGAAATTTTAAGAAATCTTATGCCACACTAAAATACATTTAGATAACCCGATTTATTTAGAAGCTTTTGATCTATTTTTTGAGGTCTTCAATATCCTGTACTGGGGTAGTGTAAATTTGTTGAGATATCCCCGGATATAGTACTTCAAATGTATTAAATCTGGGGACTGAGGTTGCCAAAGATGAGGCACACCTCTTTTTTTCCAGTAGTTTTCATAGGTAACATTTAAATAGCCACGTACATTCAAGTTGAAGTGTGCTTGCAATGCTCTTGTAGTTCGCTAAGATAAATGTTCCAGTAGCCGAGGAAATTCTTCTTATAGAATATGAAAAATGAAATATGACTCACTAGTTAATCTTAGAGGTAGGAAATCTGGCTCAATTATATGTTCATCGACAATTTAAAACCAAACGTTAACTGAAAACTGATATTTGTATATAGATTCTGTTATTGAATGTGGATTATCTTCAGTTCATACATGCCTGTTATGAAAGTTTTTAATTGTATATCTTGAGAAACTAGCTCCGTCCGAAAAGAGAATTCTGAAGAAAAAGGGGATCATCGGTATTCATTTGGTAAAACCATTCAGAAAAAAATATTGTCGGTTCGGAATCTCTGGGTAAGAGAGATTGTTCTTTTAATACTATCCATACAGTTGATGCATCAGTATTTATTTCCGCAACAATTTTCCGGGTACTTGTCTCATGTTGCACTTCAATAATATTTAGACAGGAACTTCCAATTCGGGTGTTTGTAGTTCACGGTGTCGCCCAGTATCAAAACTTTTTTCGGAAGTTCCAAATTCATGTAGCCTTTGATGAAGTCTGGTAAATGTGGTGTGATGAGGTGGTCTACGATTATCATTCTCTATTGTATAAAGACAGACAATAAAATTTCAAGGAATTTTCGTACACACAATCGTAAATAAAATGCATATATCTGCAAATTCTGCATTCCTGAAATTAACCAGTATTGTTCTCTTGATTGAATTTAACCTCTTATTAATGCACAATTAAACAGCTCAGATAACAACAACAACTGATTAAACTAATCGTAAAATATTCTAGTTAATCTAACTGAACAATGTCAAATAAAGCAACAATAAGAGCCCTAAAAAGTGACAGCATCCCACTAGATAATTTTTCTAAAATAAATTCTCCTTGTCTCGCAACAAAATGATATACATTTTATGTTTTAATTTCAAATCTGTAAGCTTAATGAAAAAAATATAAGCAATAAAAAAATTCTAAATCGTTGCGTTTTCCTTAAATTTAGTTGACATAAATAATATTTCAAACCGTTCCACTCAAAGTAAAGAAATATATCAAGTGGTTTCATAGTGATTAAACTTATAAATTTTTATTACTCTACAGCTTCTCGTGTCATTCCTTTGTACGCAAGACAATATAAATTATATATAAATATAATATATATTGTTTCTGGTCGGGAACCCTCATCAGTTGCGCTTCCCATAATTGAATGTCCTCTCGAACACTTCTTTATGCATTTGATGCATTACGTTAAATTTGCAGACGCGAGATGTAAGACCGACATCTAGGATTTTCCAGGGAATCAGTACACAGAGGTTCCGAATCTGGAGCTATTCCGTGTAATTGCTGTTCTCCCTTAACTCCTAGGACAGAATGTCACTATAAAATTTTTCAGGTTACTTCACCTGTCAGAGATATTGAATACTCTCTTCGAGGTATCATTCCTTTGTACGCAAGTCAATATAAATTATATATAAATATAATATATATTGTTTCTGGTCGGGAACCTTCATCAGTTGCGCTTCCCACAATTGAATGTCCTCTCGAACACTTCTTTATGCATTTGATGCATTTCGTTAAATTTGAAGACGCGAGATGTAAGACCGACATCTAGGATTTTCAAAGGAATGACACCTCGAAGAGAGTATTCAATATCTCTGACAGGTAAAGTTACCTGAAAAATTGTATCGTGACATTCTGTCCTAGGAGTTAAGGGAGAACAGCAATTACACGGAACGGCTCCAGATTCGGAACCTCTGTGTACTGATTCTTTTGAAAGTCCTAGATTTCGGTCTTACATCTCGCGTCTTCAAATTTAACGAAATGCATCAAATGCATAAAGAAGTGTTCGAAAGGACATTCAATGGTGGGAAGCGCAACTGATGAAGGTTCCCGACCAGAAACAATATATATTATATTTATATATAATTTATATTGTCTTGCGTACAAAGGAATGACACCTCGAACAGAATATTCAATATCTCTGACAGGTGAAGTAACCTGAAAAAATTTATCGTGACATTCTGTCCTAGGAGTTAAGGGAGAACAGCAATTACACGGAACGGCTCCAGATTCGGAACCTCTGTTTACTGATTCTCTTGAAAATCCTAGATGTCGGTCTTACATCTCGCGTCTTCAAATCCCGTATAATGATGAATTAATAAAAAATTGCAGTAATCTTTTTTTGATATTGTGACTTATGTTACCATGATTTTTTCATGGCTTGACAACTATATTTTTTAAGATACTAAAAAATTTTCAATTTTATGCAAAGCTGCTACTTCCATCTTCTGCATAGGGTTTGGTTAAAACCCTAATCAATTGTTTTTGAGCCTTACTCATACCATACCGGAGATATTTGATTTTAAAAATTAATCCGGCTCAACGCTGGATATTTCAGCGTTTCATGAACTTAGCTGCCAATTTCCAATTCCTTTTGAAACAAAACGTTGTGTTTATTTCTATACTATACAAGCTACATGCAATGTCTTTGCAAAGTTTTGTGTTATCTACCGACCTTCAGAACATCTCACTTTTAAGAAAATCCCACTTTTTTATTGCAACAACATTGATAAGCACTTTAACACATAAAGTTTGAACTCTAAATAATATCGTCTTTATGTTTTATTTCTAAATTATTAGTATGGGTTGTCTTATATTATAATCATATATTTGCTTCTTTAACCTCGAGCTGAACGTCAATGGTGCTGGGCAAAGAATGCTCCATAACCATGCGGAGGACACCTGGGGTATCAAGATAACATCAATCGCTTATAATTAATTGTGTTTTTATATTTTGTTTAATCATTCTATTAGAACCGATCTCGAACTGGTATGGTACAAAAAAAGTATAATACAATAAGTACATTTTTTAGATGCCAATGCAAAGTGTTTTCGATCGAAGATTAAAGATGTTCCTCTTCGTCTTTCTTTCTTCGAGATAGGTGTTTGAATTTCCGTTGATGGTTGAGATAAGTCATTAAGTTTGTCCAAGATGTCGATGAGATATGTCACGGATGTCATGATTTATTTTGCTGAACGCGTTTCTATTGTGGTCCGTTAACATTCATTAAACAATATCTTGGATGGTATTCTTGTCAAAGGAGAAGACATTTTTCAAATGGGAAATTATCTGTTAAATGCGTACCTCACACGTTGGGAGGATCGATATGGAAAAAAAGATATTTCTACAATCAAAATTAACTATAGGCCTAAGAAAGATATTGTATAAACTTAAGTAGTTTCGGTAGGGGGGATTACCCCAGATTTTAACAGCAAAATGGTTAAAGTTAATTACATAAAAAAGAACTCTCACCTAAAGAAGCCGGAATAACAGAAAATAGTGTATTTGGGGTTTCCTACATCATACAGAAACCCCGAAAGGGATCTCTTGTGCCCGTTCGCCTGTCTCAGCCTATTTTATTTGAGACCACTGGGCAGAAAATATTTAATATTTAATAAATTCTCGAATTTGGCCCACAAAATTGAAAATATATATTATATTTATTTTACCATTAAACTCCTGAGGAAGTCATAGTTGCGATAGCAGCAGGATGCTGGGTTTGGCTCGGTCGTCCAAAGAGTTTATCCTCGAAGCCCGAGTGCACAAACCACAGTGTTAGCCACTGTTACAGCATTATCTATAAACCACTGCTAAGCAACAGGCGCCTGGTATAGCGTAAACCTCGCATCTCGGCCGAATCAACCCGAGGACGATGTTCCCGGTATTCTAAGGGAGCTGCTTAGCTGGCCGCGACGAGCACAGTTTGGCGGGTACAGGTGTGGACTAAGGTAGGATTTGCGTCGCATACTAGACTGGTCATTCCCGCCAGTCGACTAATTAACGAGGATAGACCGTTCATCCAGGGGTACAATCTAGTTTTTGCCATTACCCATGCGAGGCCAACACAGTATAGAGAACCTAACCTAACCTCACCCAGTGGCGGCTGTCTCTCGACCGCACTCCCCATTTTCGTATCTTACTTACATCCCAGTTCGTTAAAGATAGTACACGCTGATCGGTGACAAGTTCGACTTCATACGAGTCTACCTCTACTACTTTTCTGGACGAGACTGACATCCGCTTTCAAGGTGTAGGTGCCTATACTTGCGGGACACTTTGGTCCAGTTTTAAAAGTAACAGGAAAGAGGTTGGCAAAGGGTTCTCGTCTCGAATACAGAGCGATGACCCGACATCTCAAGCGCCGGTTCCACTGTTACCCGCCAGATCGTCTCATCGCCACAATCAAGGCTTAACAAGTCGGCCTCATTCCCTTGGGCACAATCCTGAAAGAAAGTGTGTCCGGCGAACTACTTGTGTAAAGTTTTGACAAGTCACACTCAAGGGCCGGGGATTCCCTCCTTCCTTAGTAACCTTGTCACCAGAAACGAGGTCTGGAATCGGCTGTCATGACTCCGAAAGTTTTATGTGTAGCCACCGGGAAGTAGATTTGACTACACCGAACGATCTCTTTTATTTGACATTTGACGAAGTTTCCTTGTAATTCTATCGTCTTAAAATGGTTGGTCTCACTGCATTTCAATAGTTTTGGATCAGCTATAGTCATCAGGTTAATGATGGGAAATTCATATTATCCGTTGTATTTATACCCCAACCGGTCAGGAGTCGCCGGTCATGATCATTAGGTTTTATCTGGTCTAATCAGCATCATCGTTTCACATGTTCTTCTTTGAGGACGTCTGGTGTGCTGTAGATTTTTTTAGCCCTGTGGATTAGTGTTTTGATGATGTTAGTTTTGTTGCTGATGGGTGGTTAGAACTGTAGTGTAGGTATAATCCTATGTTTGTAGCCTTCCTGTAGACTGTTTTATGGATTTCGGTGCTAGCCCTTTGACACTTCACATCAACGAATGGTAGGTACCCATTCTCTTCCATCTCCATTGTGACTCTAATAGATGGTTGTAATCGGCCTAGATGCTATAGAATTATCTGTACTTGTGTACCTTCGTGTTGCCAAATAATGAAGGTGTCATCGACATACCTCTACCATAGCTTAGGCTGCTTCTCTTACCTCTTCAATATATGTTTTTCGAATCATTCCATGTAGATGTTGGCGAAAGTTGGCAATCCATCTTCTTGCATGAAGAACTGGTCCTTATTCTGAAACTATGTAGCAGTTCTTGACGCAACAATGAAGTAAGCACATGATTCAATCTATTGGCAGCTCTATCCTCTCCATCAGGATTTCGTCTTCAGAAAGTTTCTTTCTCATTACATGGAGAAATTCGTCTAGTGGTACGTTCGTGAAGAGGTTTTCAATGTCGAAACTTACTAAGCGATGTTCTGGCCCAAGTTCCATAGATCCGATGATTTCGACAAAATGCTTTGAACATTCAGTTAGTTGTGAAAGAATACGTAGTTCGCTATTTTGTAAAGGCGGCCATCTTGGATTTACAATGATACAAAATGTATTAAATTTCTTTGTAAATGTGTGCTTCAAATATCAGATCAGTCTGTCAACAGGAAAGGGTTGAAATTTTATTTAATACATTTGACCCAAACAAACAAATAAATAAATAGACAGGGCAAGCTAAAAAATAAAACCATTTAATTTTAAAAAATGCCAATGGTGTCTCGAATAATCGTAAAACAACAATGCAGATTTTATGAGTTCCTGCTATATTTTTACATTTCATTTACATGTCACAACAATTTATTCATTTCCATTCTTGGAAATAAAACAAGGAAACTCTAAAGGTGGACAAGTTATGACGTATCCATTTTTTTTAAATAACTTACACAACTTGATAACCAAAACTGGACAAGTGAAAGCAATATCAAACTTGTTAACACCAATTAAAAAATTACAATCCACTAGTTTTACAGATATGAATAACTAAATATTTTCCGTTTCTTTTATACGCATTTGAATTTTTTTACAAATAATAGTGATCAAAAGTTCATATTATGAGTTCTATAGTAATTAGTTACACTGTAGTATGACCAGAAATTCAGTGTCATTATTTCTGAAGCTGTCAGAAAATATTCAACCTAATGTCAGCGTAGTTGACAACTATTCCAAATTTACAGTTTTTATATAGATTTATCAAAATTCTCACATAATATGGCATCCAACTGTAGAAGCAAAACTTGCAATCCAAAAGGACCAGATGGTTTAACAGTGACTCCTGAAATTATTGCCCAAACTGCTGAACTGAGACTCAACAATGACCACCTGTTTACTTACAAAAAGAAGCTTGTCGAAAATATCGAACGAGGTTTAGCCAAGGCAACTCATCCAGACTCAATTGTAAAGTGTTTTCCAACTTACGTTCAAAAGTTACCAGACGGTACCGAAACTGGTAAATTTCTTGCTTTAGATTTCGGCGGAAGTAAATACAGAGTACTACTAGTAACCTTAGGAGATGGCAAGGCTTCTCAAGAAAACAAGGTATTCGAAATTCCTCATGAATTAATGGTAGGGGAAGGTGCACCTTTATTTGATTTTATTGCAAATTGCTTGGAAGAATTTGTTACCGAACATGGACTTCAAGAGGAACAACTCCCCTTAGGATTTACGTTCAGTTTTCCTTTAATGCAGAAAGGCATAAAGGTTGGTATTCTCGAGAGGTGGACTAAAGGTTTTGTCTGTTCAGATGTAATCGGCCAGGATGTTGTTCAGCTACTAAATGAAGCAATTGAAAGAAAAGGTGGCCTAAAAATTAATGTAGTAGCTGTACTCAATGATACGACAGGAACTCTACTGGCTTGTGCTTTCCACAACCCTTTATGTCGTATAGGGCTCATTATTGGTACAGGCACCAACGCTTGTTATGTGGAGCAACAATCCAAAGCTGAACTTTTCGATGAAGCTGATGTGGGAACAGGAAAAGTTATAATAAACATGGAGTCTGGGGCATTTGGTGATGACGGGGCATTGGATTATGTCAGAGCTGAATACGATGAAGATGTTGATAAAAGATCCCCTAACCCTGGAAGACAAAAACATGAAAAAATGATATCTGGTATGTACATGGGAGAGATTGTGAGGTTAATTTCTGTAAAATTCACCAATCAAGGCTTGATGTTTGGTGGTAAAGCGTCTGATAAATTGCTAGAACCTGATCAATTTGAGACTCGATTTGTTTCTGAAATCGAAGCTGATGCTCCTGGTACATATCAGAATACCAAAACCATATGCGATAGCTTGGGTCTTACAGAAGCCACTGAACAAGATTTTATCAATTTAAGGTATCTGTGTGAATTAGTTTCAAAAAGAGCAGCATATCTCGTCTCTGCAGAACTAGCAACTTTGATAGATAGAGTTAATGAGCCCAAGGTCGTTGTAGGAATAGATGGAACCTTATACAAGAATCACCCCAATTTTCATAATATTCTAGATTCGAAAATTAAAGAATTATTGGATAATTCCAGTATACAGTTTCAGCTTATGTTGTCTGAAGATGGCAGCGGACTTGGTGCAGCTCTGGTAGCGGCTGTCGCATCGAAAGATTAATTAAGACATTACCCGATGAATTTAAAAAATATATTTAGCTGTATTATGCTAAGAAAGGTAATAAACCAAATTTTACAAGAACTTTCTTGATTTTTTCCATTTTTTCCAAAATTTAAAAATTATATTTGGTATGAGTAGAGTTACATGATTTGCTCACAAGGCTTCTTGCGGAAATGAAAGCTTTTTCAGAAAATCTAATTAGTATAACCTTGCATTAAATGTTTACTTTTACCTGTATTAACCTCAACAGACTAGTGTAGTCAATGTCTATATATAGTGTCCTCTTATTCACCTTCTAAACCTTGTGCAGAATGAATAACAACTATGTATGGCCTAAATTAACAAGCGACTGCCAATATGCGAATTGTTTGAGAGGATACTGCAATGGGCTGCCAGTAACACGGACCCTCATTTAACACGGTCTCTTGAGCAAACGGTTATGAAATAAAGACGAACAGACATGTGTTGTTAACAGACCAAGTTTTGGATTTGATATCTCTATGAAGCCATTTTATTTTCAGAGACATGTACTTGGGTAGATGATTATTGGCGAGTGCTGTATTTCTTTCCACAATTCTTGAAAATAGCTGCTCTCTCTTGGCAGAATATTCTGTGGATGTCGTGGGTAAGTTGCCTACACGTGTTATTTGTGTGTGAGTATCTAAACCGTTGATCTGAAGGATTATCACATGCTGTTGGGATTCGATATATCGGTTACTGGAGTATCCGGAAAGAGAAGCCGGAATATTACTATAAAGGCTGACCAATGACTTTCACCGTGCTCCAAGATGTAGTCGATTTAGTTGCGATACTCTCCAGCAGGTGAAGTCCAGGTATTCAATATTTGTGTTCAGAAAATATCCAATAATGTTTAAGAAAGATACTTTGATGTTTTGAATTTCTTAGATGTATTTCCACAATATAACGGATCGGGTATATTGGTACCTGATCTACTAAACATTTGATGATGCCGGATCTGATTTTCGTGATTGCAATACCTGTTCTGTGCATCTAATTTTAAGTGTAACTACACATTTTCTATCCTCAAATAAATGTTTTATTATTTGTATGCCTATGTTATTCACCAAGTTTTTGACAATTTATTAATGAGATTGTTAGGGATCAGGCCAAGTGTAAGGGCGATAATTCGATAAAGTTTGTATATTTCTCTGTGATAACAGATTATTAGAATCAAAATCCGACCACTACTAGGGTGAGGGCAAGTCAGTGACTAAATATTAATAACTTCTCCTCCGTTATTATTGTGACCCTAGATACACTTTTTGGCAGTCTCTTTCTAAAGAAAGTTATTATATATAATTTGGAGCTAAAAAAAGTGACATTGGCTCCAAGGTCATCCCCGTCGACCCCCCAAGAGCTTCATTAATGCAACAGTTGCTAGGGTTGATGCCGAAGATTGCAATTTAAGGTTAATGATCGGGGTCTTACTATTACTATTCTTGAGGCTAAGCCTATTAGCTTAAATCAAATCTCAATTTTATGCTGCTTGATTTGAATCCAGAGCAATATTGATATCATATTGCAGCAAGGTGGTGTCATTAGTAGATTAAATATATTGCTAAAATTTGACAAGTCGTTTATGAATATGAGGAATAACCGACGACGCAACACAGAAGACTCAGGGACACCATGTTGAATCTTTCAATTGGTTAACTGCTGAGATTCAAAAAGCACATACTGTTCTATTGCTCCTAGACAAGGAATTATCCTTGAGATTCTTCATTAAAAACTAACTCAATGCAACTTTGACACGAGCACTATTAAGTGCTTATTTTCAAAGCGCTCTGACACAAATTTACTTAGTTGATTAATAGCCAGAGTTTATGGCTTTTTAGGGTTCCGTATGTACAATATACGGATACCCTTCTAATATAACTCCGGATTTCCGCCTCTGTCACATCACAGCAATTTTTTCCTAAGCTACTGGACGGAAGAGGTTGAAATTGGGTATCAATGTATAGTTTGGTGACCCGATCAGGAGTACATATTGAAAAAGAAAAAAATATTGATTTTAGAGGTACTTCTGGGGGGGGGGAAACTAAAAAAATCGAACTTTCCCTCCCTGATCTCCGAAACTACTGAGATTAAAATTTTGAAAAAACTGGGAAATATAGAACGTTGCTCGAACTTTACAGGAAAAATAAAGAGAAACCATTAATATTAATTTTGAGGGGCAAATTATAGAATTAAATGAAAATTTAAAAATAAAAAAAATGAAAGGTCCCATTTTAAGGAACACAAATATACTTTTTTCATATTAAAAAAAAATAGTTAAAAAGATATTAACGAAAATATACCAAAATTTATTTTTAATTTTGGGGGGTAAATTACAGAATTAAATGGAAAATATAAAATTAAAACTTTTTCTAACCCATCATGTTATATATCAAATGAAAGTGCTCATTATGAAGAAAACAAATATATTTTTTTCATATTTTTAAAATAAATTAATTAAAATATATTAACAAAAATATAAAAAAAATTACCCATTCCCAGATCATAAGCTGGAAAATTTTGAAGCCCCTCTTCTGAACTTTACTGGAAAAATAAGGGAAAACCCCTAATATTCATTTTTGGGGGACAAATTATAGAATTAAATGGAAAATAAAAAATTATAATTGTTTCTAACGGATCATGTAATATATCAAATCACAGGGCTCATTATGACGAATACAAAGATATATTTTTAATTTTTTAAAAATGAATATTTTAAAATATATTAAAAAATATTTTAAAAAAATTGCCCATTCCCCCCGTTATTCCCCAAACTATAAGAACTAAATTTTTTTGTTTACAGGAAAAATATGAAGAAAATCCTAATATTAATATTGGGGGCCAAATTATAGAATTAAACGGAGAATAAAAAAATATTTTTAACGCATTATGCAATACATCAAATGAAAGGGCTCATGAGGAATACAAATATATAATTTTCATATTTTTTCAATTAATTATTTACGAGATATTAACATAAAGATATAAAAAAATTTCATTTCTGGGTTTATTTTCGAAACCATACTACCTAAAATTTTGAAAATAATTAGGATTAGTGGGGCTCACTTTAAATTTATAAGAAAAAATTTTAGAAAACCCCCATAGTAATTTTAGAGGCAAATTATACAATTAAATGGAAAATAAAAATTCAATTTTCAAATGCATCATGTAATATATCAGATAAAAGGCTCATTTTGTGAATTACAAATATATCATATTTTGTAACCATTTGTTTAAAAGAAATTAATAGAAATATTAAACATCGACTTAATTCCCACTTTAGAAACTACACTATTTAAATTTTGAAAAATATATTTTATTTGTATTTTTAAATAATTTGAATAACACATTTAATAATTTATAATTTAAAACTTAACCTATTTTGTCCTTTATCTTCCAATCTACAGAGCCTCAAAACTCAGACAGTAGATTATAAAAGGCTTCTCTGAAAGTTTATTAGTAAAATAAAACTCTAATGTTAATTTTTGGGTGCCATTAGAAAATTAAATACATATATAATCTGATAAAAATCAAGCGAATCCTGAAGCAGATAAAATAAAAAGTCTATGTGTGGAAAATCAAAGTGTATATTTTTTATAAATTTAAAACGCTCCCTTTAAAAGATATTAGGGTAAATATAAGAACATGCACTCATTCCCTGCTTGTCTGAAACTGGAATATTAGAATCTTGAAGGTGGTACGGAACCCTTAGTATGCGAGTCCAACTCGCCTTTGACCAAATTATTGGTTACGAAAACCAAATTGGTTAGTTATAACGATATTATTTACCTCAAACTAGTCAATCATTTGGTCTTTTAATAAGGATTTAGGATTATTTGAGATTATTGGCATTAGAGATATAGACCCAGTCTGCCCGATCTTATTTTTGAAAACATATTACATTTTTTTATGTAGTGAATTTTAGTGGACTATAATTCTCAAACTGGCTCTATTTTGGAAAAAACTCAGTTGCATGTCATAAAAAACTCTTACCTTATCTACGAGCTAGACGATCATTAAAAGCCGGAGAATCTGCAATCCATGTATTTGTCTGTATCCTGGAGCTGGTAGCCAGCCTTAAACAAGCGTTTTTAGGCACAACTAGAGTATCTATATATGCGAACTGCGGCTAGCCCTGCAAATCAGTTTCGTAGTGCACACTCACGCAGGTGTTGGACTAGTGAGAACTGAGGTACAAATAGTTGCGTCATTTGTATGGCATATCGAGAAGTCAACAAAGATTGAGGCACAGAGTCTTTTCTTAGGAGCTAATGAGGATATGACACTTTTATTAACTTGAGGGCAGGTGGAAATATGCTTGATTGTATGCAGTGATCAATCAAGTTAGAGGTTTCCTTAATATATCTATGAGGTAATTAAGGTTTCTAGACTTGATGTCATAATAATCTCTACAACCAATATTTTTATTTTATTTTATTACCTTGTTAAGTTTGTAGGCATTTCGGAGAGGATGTCAAGTACCTCCATGATTCTTTTATATAATGTACTGTAATGACTAAATATATGACGTTTCCAATATCTCAAGTAATATAAAAGTTCGAAAGAGCGGCGAATTATTTTGGATTAATATCCTGCATTCCGTGTGTTGGAACAAAATTAGCAATGTTAAGGAAAAGCACTTTGCAAATGCAAATTTAAACTGAAGTTATTTTGCTTATTCTGCACAAAGTTACAACGTCGCTGTGTTAGAATTATTGCAGGATTAAAGTACCTCGAGTGTTGTAGAGATGGCTAAGTGAGGCTAAGATCACTTATCATACCTTGCACTTTTAATCTTCAGTTTCTAGTCTATATGAAACAGAACCAAATCAAAACACAGAGCTATTCAGTCCTATTCTACTGGAAAGGGGAGTTCTAATCTACGAGAGATTGTAATGAACGAGATTTTGTAGAGACTATTATAGCATAAAAAAATTTAAGGCACTGCTAGCAGAAATTCAAAAATTCAGCGTTGAACATTTTAAAGCAAAAGTGAAAAATTACCTTTTCAAAAACATCACTTGTTCTTTGGAGGAGTGTTTAGGAAGTGATTTCAATGGGCAAATGCTTATTGTGTAAAGTGTTTCTCTCTAGAATGAACTTGTTGTCTATACAGGGTGTTTTGTAGAAGGTTCGCCAAACATAGTGGCCTGATGTGCTATATTATGTGGCCCATATAACATCTAGATAGCTTACGGTTTTTGTCTTTTTTTTCATTTTTTTTTTAATTCTCAGATTTTTACATTTAAACTATTGTAACTTTTTTATTTTGCAGAATATCTTCACCCAATACACTTAAATCGTATCTATGATGTTTGTTTGTTCGTCTGCATTCGATATTTCAAATAATCGGTTGAGAAAATGATACGAGTTCACAAATGGTGACGTTCCATAAAAACTCATTGAGTTAAAAACTTTATCACATAATAAAATAAGAAGCACATCAAGAACTGCGAATGCTTACAAAACTTCTCTACTTCAATCCCTTTCCAACGATTATCACACGTATTGGAAAGTAATAAGTATCAGAATAAAATTTGAGATTGTTATTTGCAGGGTTAGAACTACAAAAATAAGACATACATCAAGTTGAAATAATTTGTTATAAATTTTGTTGAAACTGGCTCCTATTGCTACGGATGCAATCGCGACACCTTTTTCTAACTGCTACAGTCGTAGTCTCTAGTCATCCCATTTTTTTTTCAAAAGCAACATTTATTATTTATCTTAACTGCACCTTAGTTTCTCTCTCATAAATGAGTTGCTTGACAATGTCTCCATACAAAGAAATCACAGAAATCAATTCATGAGTATGGGAACGAATTGTTCAGGATCTCTCTGACGTAGAAGCCAATTTGAACAAAATTTATAACTAATTATTACACCTAACTTGCTGTTTGTTTAATTTTTTGTAGTTCTAACCTTGCAACTTACAATCCGAAAATTTATAATGATATTAACAGTTTCCAATACGTCTGATATAATTACTTTCCAATACGAGTGATATATCGTTGGACAGGGGTTGAAGTAGAATAGTTTTTGTAAGCATTCGAAGTTCTCGATGTGCTTCTTATTTTTTTTTTGTAATGTGTTAAACTATTTAACTTAATGACTTTTTTAAGCAACCTCGCCATTTGTGGATTTTTTCAACCAATTATTTGTGTCAAATATCGGATGCAGAAGAACAGACAAACATCACAGATGATATTTATGTTTATTTCGTGAAGATACTGTGAAAATTAAAAAAGTTACAATAGTTTAAATGTGAAAATCTGAGAATTAAGAAAAAAAATTAACTTAAAGAAACAAAAACCGTAAGCTATCCATATTATATGGGTTATATGAGCTCACCTATCTGCCCTCCATGTTTGGCGTACCTTCTACAAAACTCCCTGTATATTAGTTTTCTGCTCATACTG